>CM075061.1:24622500-25222500 GCA_037428765.1 Rubia yunnanensis | reverse complement strand
AGAGGAAAGGAGAAACAAGTTTTCTAAGTACCAAGCACCGGCACCAAAACCAGTGCTACAATCATTCAAACCGGTGCTAATACAAGTTAACACAGCTGCCTGAACATATATCTATGTCTGTAGCACCGGTATCTTTCATACAGGTGCTAGTTTAAAACTTTCTAAAATTCATAATTTTTCACCCCACAATTTTTATCCACTAACCAGTATCGTTAGATACGGTGGATAGTTTTTTCGGTAAATGTATTTAAGTAATTTGACTGACAAGTAATCAATTTTACAGTTTGTCCTTCCCGTGTATAGAAATTGTGTATGTCGGGTCCCCGTAATGGATATGTACGTAACTTTACAAAAATTGAACTTTTGTCCAAAATTGCCTCACACCATCATTTTTTAATCGAATTTATTTCATATTCGGTATTATTTGGTTAATTGAAGTTGGGAAATAGAAAAGTAACTTTTAGTGAAAATTTATGAAGCACTAGTATATGCATAATAGTATCTTACTATAGATGACTAAGAAGTTAGGAAGTTCTAACAGGGAGAATTATTGGTAATGTTTTCTCAAGAAATATTTATAAACTTTTTGATTAAGTCTTGGCATATACTTTACAGATTCAAAATGTAGCACTACATTCGAGCGGATTTTAGTTTGAACGTCCGAGTGAACTTTTTCCTTTTGCATTTAGGTCCCTCCAAGAATCTTGGAATTGTCAAAAACCAAAATTTGCAATTCCATATTAAAATTTCATAATTCAAAATAACAACTATGCTATTTGGACATGATTGGATAGATGGAATATCCACGAAAATGAAAACAGAAATCTTGTACAATAAAATGCTGAAATTGCACTATTGCCCAAATTTTAGTTCTATACTTATAGCACCGGTTCTGTTACCGGTGCTACAACGAAAAATCAAACCGGTGATAAAAATTTTCCTACTTGTCATGTGACTTTTTCCATATAGCAGATTATATGCACCGATACGTGCATTACCGGTGCTCAAAATTTTGAATATCGGTGCTATAAGTAAAAAAGGTACCGGTACTTCTTTGTTCAGATGTTTATACCGGTGCTAATGATATTTTTAGCACTGGTATTTTAACACCAGTACAATTGTACCGGTGCCTATGTACCTGCTTTCTAGTAGTGAAAATTGCCTTTAAAATGGCAAGAGAATTGCCTTTAAATGTTTTCAAGCTCGGAAATATGCAGTTTCCCTCGGACCATGAACATGGTTTCCGTACTCGGAAACTCATGTAATTCCAAACTCGGAAAGTTTACATTCCGCTCTTCAAAAATACCTATATGATTTCTGAGCTCGTGTCCTCTTTCCGTTCCCATTCTGTCCAACGATTACTTCAATTTGGGCTAAATGATAATTATTTCTGATCTTAGAAATGAATTTGCATCTTCCATTTTTGAACTAAAAAATGAAGAGCCGTGTCTATGGTAAAAACAATGCAAGGTCTGATACCATTTCCGAAATCGGAAACATATTCTGATCTTTTGGTCGATAAATGTTTCTATTTATATCTCCGGCTTAAAAAAAGGTCTCAATTCACAAAAACAAATATAACACAATAGATGATAGTATATTGCATGTTGACAAAAATATATAGATAACGCTAACCAAATAGTAATCTATAGATAAGAATAGGAAACAATAGGAATCTATTCCAACATTTTTAAGCTTTATTATTTATCTAATTGTGTTACTCTAGCATCTGGATTCCCTAGGGTTGCTGACCGATTGAGTATTAGATGCCTAGCTAAAGAATTCCTCGCGTTGTTGATATCATCTTAGGAGTAGGGCTTCGATTCCTTCTGGAAAATCTGCTAATAACTAGTTAGAAGCAAATATTAGAAAGCTTAGTTAGATAGGTTGCCAGAAAGAATTGTACACATACCTTGTCAATATAAGGTAAGTCATCTTTGACTTCTTGTATGCACTCAGTTGCGTATAACATGACATAATAGCCGCACTCTCAAGTTTGCACCTATTTCTTGTACTGATTTATAACAACATAAAATCCTTAATTAAACTCTTATATCAATTAAGTATTGTAAATTGAAAAAGAAACATTTTCATTGTCCACCTTGATTTCTACCACCTCTAAATTAATTTTATTTTGGTCGCTATTGTCCTTCATCGCCAATTCCAAAATCTCAACAAATGCATCAGTGGATCCATCCAATACATGCGGTTATGGGCGGGGACAGTAAAAATCAACCTCCAATGGTCCCCGAATAAGAAAATTTAAACTATCTACAAAATTTGTGATTTTTTGCCGGTAAATGAATTGAATAGAGTTAATTTAACCTTTCAATGTATGGCGCAGTGAAAAGCTTCTTATCCTTTCACCCTAGGATTTTGCGAATGTAGTCGATCCTGTTTTGTTTCGTACAACCAGTTTCTTGAATCGACACCAGACACATTTATCCAATCCATCATTTCTTTTGATTATGGGTAAAATACACGTGCCTACGAAATGCCATTTTTATTTATGTAGCTGTGAAGTAACTGAAATAGTGAATTTTAAGTAAATTATTGAAATAACTCACAAGGTGTAGATGGCATGATCCTTTGATTAAATTGCTCACATCTCCATAGGTTTTCACAATCACTTCAAAACACAATGATTTCCCATTTGCATCCAAATACACATTCATTTCCCAATAATGTGTGTGTTGAGTTATGGTCATACAGTTGAAGCCAGGACCTGTATGAAGTGTGGTGAGTCTCGAAGGACTTGTGCTCTTGAAAATGAAGGCCTAACCTTCATGGGTGTTATGGGAACCGATTTATGTGTTGGTTTGACCAGTCTTCGTGTTGTTTTCACTAGTTTGGTGATGCAGGTCGTGTTTCCTTCAAGTGTTGATCTGTTACAGGATCAACATATATAAGCCGATGAGGCCAAAGAAGAAACATTCCTCGTGCAGGACCAATCTTTTTGTATTCTCCGTCTGTGATTGGTAAAGGATGCCCAAGACCAATAGATCCTTCAATGAAACCCTAGAAATACCCGCAGTAATAGGTACAGAGTGATAGTGTTTCATCAACTCATGCAAAATTCCATTGGCTACGTGGAGTGGTCTACCCCCTATGCCTTGATCAATATATAGCTCACACATGAGTGATTTTCACATTCCCACCAAAATATATGTTAATTTAGAAACTGAATTGTTATCAACATTTTGAACAAATAAAAATATATACTATTTTTCACTTTCTAGTAAGGCATTGTCGAGATTGTTGGGATTGTCTCTCAATTCTCAGAGTTTGAAAAATAGCCTCTCGATTCACCTCGATATCTCCGAGGGAATGACGTGATCCCCTTGATGGCAGAGTCCAATCGGGCATCAAATCATCTAAGTTGTCCGTAAGAACAAGCTCGGTGTGTTGGATCAATTTATGAATGAGGATGTCTTACTGCTCAATTCATTTGCCTAGAAGAAACACTTTTTTCTGTAGGGTGTGGACCATTGAGGGTTTAACACGATCATTGGACCTAAAAATGTTGAATGCCTCCTGCTGGGTCATGAATGATCCCACTCCCCTAGCACGCCTTGGGTGGTCGGGTTTTTCTGTTGTTTCACAAAGGATGTCGTGCTTATCTGTTGGAATGAATTGCCCTCAATATTCATCATTCTTCAATTTTTTCTAAACATAATAGAAGGTAAATATCAATACACGTTTAAGAAAAATAATTTGAAAATAATAATATATTCACTACAATTTTTACTTACAATTCTTTCCGCAATCTTTTTTTTTCTTCATCTTTCACATATACTCCGTCATTGTTTTGTCGGTCTTTTAGGAATGGATCGTGCCTTTCAATTTCATTCTCATTGATTGGTTGCACCGAAGCCCTTGCCTCATCTTTGGTCATCCCACCCTCTATTGAAATTTGCATGTCTTCTTCAAAACGTTGTTTCACTAGGTCGGTTTCCGCCAACGCATAACCCCAATGGCTCAATCGGTGAAAAATTATATTCTTCGCGGCAATATTTTTTTTATCTTCCCTCGTACCCTAAGTTCGGAAGTTAGACTTATGTCATCACTATAGACATGCTAACCTAAACTCATTAATAATTTTAAATTTTATTACTAACATTGTCCTTATTCTCCAAGACCCTCCTTTTGTGGATCTCCCAACTATCTGGTTGAATGTGAGTGTAAGTTAGCCACGACGATCACCCCTATTATCACTAAATATGTAGTCCCTTGACAAAGTGTACATATGCTGACGCCAACCCTTGGATATCATCAACATAGCCTTCTTTTGAAAATCGCCCATGTTCAAAGCTTTGATGTCAAATGACCTTTGTGAGGATTTTGAACTCCATAGGGTCAATCACGGAGTTAAACTTTTAATCAAGGAAAAATATGGGGAAATAACAATTCACTAATTCTACCTTGCATTCCATCCATAAAGTGGACTTGTAATCTTTGGGGACTTCATGCTAACTATTGTAGTGGATGTCCACCCTCGTTCTACCTACCTCCATCACCCAACTAGACCATGGGAGGTCATCGCCGTTCCTCTCAAAGTTATAATTTATAAGCCCTTTATGCTTACTAAATACAATTAAGTAGATAGTGGCAAATCAGGGTCGTCCACGAAGAAGAGGGATTTTCTTAAGCATTTAAACATATAAGGTTCATATTAGGCTAGAAGTAGATATATATATATATATATATATATATATATATATATATATATATATAAAGCATGTAAAAAGGGGGGGTTTGGTTGGTTGGTTTTCCCAAGTTATGAAATTAAAAGACACGATAACTAGCAAAGTCAAGTAACTATGCTAATCATCAAACAAACTAAGAAAAAGGGGTAAACACTACAAAAGATAAAGCTTTGGGGACAATTGATATCCACTTCCAAACCTCATGTGGATCATTGAACCATTCGCTCATTCAAATACATTTGTTACCTATGGGGAATGTTATCACTTCCCATTCAAAGATCAACATTCATTCCTTCTTAATAGTAATTTGCAAAGACAAACAACGACCATTTGCAAACCTCGTTGACAATCACTATAAGCAAACCACACCATAGAGGTATTTCATCAATCGAATTTCACATGAAATACCATAGATTTGACAACAACAAGCCTTCTACCAAAGACATAGCCATTTAACCAAACATAGCATTCATTAGGCTAAACCTAGAACAAACCACATTCAAGATTCAACCCTTCATTAAATCTATAGGATAAATATGAGAACAATCCACATTAGCATACTTATCTAGCAAGAATCACCAACACATTATGCACGAGAATTTCTAAGTCCATGTTCTTGGATTTTCATGCCAAAGAGCTTAGGAATTTGTCACTATCCTAACACCCTAACACTTTAATCATACAAACACTTCCTATTGTCAAACACCCCATGGCATAAACAAAGTAAACCATAGAATTAAGAACACATGAATGCTAAATAACAAAAGCTTCAAGAACGAGTGAACCAATATATTAATTGCTTTAACTACTTATTGTGAAGATAAATCTTCTATCCTTCTTAGATAGTAGTTTGCAAAAGTTAATTCAACATCTCTTGTCAAACTTCACCAATGACTCCCTTAGTCGAAACACAACTAAACGTATCTCATTGATGGCATTGAGCATGAAGAATCAACAAGCTTGGAAACACTTATAAACACTACACCGTGTCTAAGCATTTAACCAATTCATGCATTTACACAAGATTAGTCAAGAACGATTGACATTCATAGACTTATTTCATTTGGTACCTAAAACAAACATGAGAATGAGTTCAACATCATCACATTCATATAGAAATTATCAATACATCAACATCATTTAGAATCTCTAACTCATGCTCTTGGATTCCACATTAAAAGAGGGGAAAATTAGCTACTCTCTCCCAACCATAACAAGCAATCATACAAGCAATTCATATACTCAAACTTCCAATAATATTAATGCCATTAATAATCCACATTCAAAGCTCAATAAATACACAATAGAGAAAGCAATAGATGGATAGAAATGGTTCTCAAGACATTAGCAAGGAAGTTTTAATCAATTGCTCCCAAGTACAAAACTAAGCTAGATAATCAAAACCCATAACATAGAACATAAAATCTACAAAGAAAGAAGAAGAAATGGAAGAAAATGGTGAAAAACTAGGGTTTTGGAGCCTTGGGAAAATGGGGAAGAAAATGGGCTATTTATAGCTAAAGTTGGTCAAAACGAAGGTTAAAAATCAGCAGGTGTCGCCTGGGCAAAAATGGAGTCGCCCGGGGGAAATGGCCTCGTCTGGTCGGAAATGGCCTCGCCCGGGCGGTGGAGGTCTCAGCCCAAAATTCAGATCCATCCACCCGGGCGACGCCATTTCCGCCTGGGCGAGCTACAATTCGCGGCTTCTTGTTTTGCTTCCCAAGGGTGAACCGTTGATCCATTTTGGGAGTTCTTGCAGTCAATTTTATCATGCTCGGGAAGACAAATCTAATGACGCCACCATTATAGGCTGATTCTTCTTGGATAATTTTATGAACTTTGTCTAAACTTTCGGGTGACAATTCATCCGCTTCTTTGCCTTCCTTCTTCGACCCTTCTATCTTATACCACGTCTTGGTACATGGCCTTCACTAAACCACTCCAAAGGGCTCACGAGAAATCTATAAATGAATCTCACAAAATGGAATCTAGACGCTCGTAAGGACCAAACATCCATTAGACTAAACATAGGTTACAAAAGAAGGATTTATATATAAAACCAAATTCATCTAAATGCTTTATCATGTAAACCTCGGTAAATCCATCAATCTCACAACAAAAATATGACAAAAGTGATGTTAAATGCTTTGGAAAATACATGCATTTGACGTCTCATCAGACCATTTAGCACATTGGGCCGACACACACTTGCCCAACTTATTGAGTATCAACAAGGTTAACTATTTCCTAGTCATTTTACGTTTGAAGGTTCTACAATGAGCTCGGGGAATTCCTACATCCTTAGATCCGTCATCCTCATTCTCATCCTCATCCTCATCCATATATATCATGGTTTGTCGTTGGTGGATTTTCATTTCGAGAATGTGAAACATCATCATGAGTACTTTTCCCAGACGTCATTTTGTATGCTACTATCATAAATATATCATAAATTTACTTAATAGTGTTTCAAGGCTTTACATATCTAAATAATTACAAAGAATAAAATATATGAGAAAGCCATATTGAATACTTTTACTCTAATCAAATAAAATGTAGAATACATACAACAAATCCTTTAATTGAAACGAAGACTAAATTATTATTTTTGTCCCCGACATAGCATCTTGTACCATGTTTTGGTCCCCGATTGCAAAATAACCCTCGCTAAGTACCCCACAAAATCAGAACGATTTGTTTGGTCCCCAAACCAGATTCCGAGTTATTTTCAGGTAGACTAAATTGTTTTTTTAGTCTTTAACATATGATTCTTCTACCATCTTTTGGTCCCCAAACCCACCTGAAAACCTCCTTGGAGACCACACAAATCATTTTCAATTTGTGGGGTACTGAACGAGGGTTGTTTTGCAATCGGAGACCAAAATATGGTATAAGATGCTATGTCGGGGACCAAAAATATAATTTAGTCTTAAACTAATAGATCTACCTTAGAAATTTACATAGCCATGGCATAAGCCATTAATCAAACAATCACCTAGCTCAACCAATAGCCCTACTAATAAACCTAGGATTCCCATTGCGAATGCAATAATTAATCCTCCGAACCCATTTCCCAACCCTAACATAATACAAAAAAAGGTCAACAAATACTTAAACCCTTATCAAATAAAATGCACAACACATATAAAAAATCCTTGAATTTGTATCAATAAACCAACCTCACACATTTACATACCGATAATTCTTCCAAAAAGACAATGATTCCCATTGAAGATGCAACATTCAATCATAGGACACCATTTCTCAAACTAAACCCTAACATAATACACAAATAACCTTGAATAACAAACCCACACAACACAGAACTCATAAATATCACTAACCCTAGGGTTTTTAAATCCATGGCAACCCCATGGTTTTTGGTCATGCAATGTAAACCACGTGTTCCATATTAAAAGAAGACTAACCTTCTCATCAAACAAAAGTTAGCATTTATTCTCCCTTATAGCTTCTTCTTCAATGGAAAAAAACCTAGACCCTAGTGAAATCAAAAGATTGGGTAGAGGAATTGGAATACAAGAGACAAAGGATGAAAAACATGATTAAAACATACCTCAAATGATGTGAAGATGAAATCTTGGAGTGGAGATGATGAGGAACTAAGGTAAGGGTTATGGTGGTTTTTAGAAGGGGAAATGGGTGGGAAGTTCTTGGGGGTTTTCAAATGAGGTATTAAATGCCCATTCCAAAACCTTTAGCCCGTTTTTTGCGACTAAAAGGGTTTCCGAGTTCGGAAACCACTTGTGCATAATTTCTGAAATCCTAAACTGTTCAGCCCTTTCTTGAAGTAGACAAGAAACATTTCCGAGTTTGGAAATTGACTTCCATATAAAAAAAAATAAATGGGTAGAAATAAAACACCCCTAAATTACTCTATATGAATTCCACCATTCCCAAACCCTATTTTCCCAATTCCTCAAATCTGACACCAAAAATCAATCCATAATGATCTGTAGGAGCACATGCACTAAGTCAAAGGTGAGCGATAGGAGTCATCGCCCATTCAAAAAGATTGATCTATCCATAAAGTTCTTCAATGACCATGTTGAGAAAAGGTATGTGGATTTCTCAAAGAGAAAATTTATCAATTCGAAGGGTATATTAGGGTCGAGTATTGGTGAATTAGGGGTAGATTATTTGTTCGCCCATTGTAAAATTCAGCATTTAGAGAAATTGATTTGTATTGGCGAATCCGTTCATGTTGATAAGGTGATCTAATTTTATGCTAATTTGGGCCAAAGTAAGAGCAATCATGACATTGCTAAGGTGAATGGGAAAGTAGTTGTTTTGACTAATTATACAACAATAATGCCCTAGAATTCCCCTACACAACCCCCCAAAAAATTGAGACCAGATGATCCCACGGTCCCCTAGAAATTTACCACTCATTGTTGGCCAGCCTTAAGCGATACAACCCCACTATGTCTGGTCATCACAGGTAAGAAATATTTTAAGATGGTTGAAGATAATACGGGGAAAGCCAGACTTTATGACATTAGTTTTTGGACCGTCTAGCAACGACTTATGAGTGCATTTTCCTTAACATCTTGCCAATAGGTGGACACACTTGCAAGCCGATGATTGGTAACTTGATGTTGTTTTACTATGTCATTGAGGGGGTAAAAAGTAACCCCGGCCTCACTATCATCTCTTTCATGCTAAAGATCGTGAACACAAAAAAGAAGGACATTCCATACGGTGGTTTGATCACCGCCATGTTAAAGAAAGCGAGAGTGAAAGAACAGGTTAGGCCCCTCTGCATGGAATATTACGATAAAGCTTGGTTCTAACACAAACAACTTAGGCTTAACTTTGGTGGGAAATGGGAGTACGAGGAAATTCTTGGTTAACAGGAAAAAAGTGTGAAGAGGGCTCGTAACGCGGACCTTGATAGAGTAGAGGCATCGAGCTCAAAAGTAACCCTTTAAAATTTAGATTTCATTATTTATATGCTGTTATGAATTAGTGTAATAATTTATTCAATTAAACTTGGTTTAGATGATGTTGAGGGTGGGGATGATGAAGAGGGATGTTAAGGTTGAGAAGAAACTGGAGATGGCCCAAATGACGTGACAGACCCCGAAATTGAGAGCATGTTTGAAGAGGTGTAATCAGGAGTTATATTTGTAGCAATTTGGATGTTTTAGAATATTTTGCAATCGGGGCTAAGAATTAGTAATTTCAAATTTTTAGTGGCATTTCACAGAATACCCAGACAAATTACATATGTTGGGAAGTCATTGATGGTGCAAAATAACATAGCTTTCAAAGTGAAGAAATTTATAACCAAACCATCATACGTTCGAACACCATCTTTGAACAAAGTCAACAAATCATCCACTAGAGGAGCAACATACACTTTAATATCATTACCCGGTTCCTTTGGGCCTGATATCATCAAAGACAACAAAACTTACTTACGCTTCATAGTCAACCAAGACGAAAGGTTGTAAATGACCAACATAATAGGCCAACTACTATGCGTGTTGCTCATATTACCAAATGGATTTATACCGCCCGTACACAACCTTAACCTCAAATGTCAAGATTCATTGCCAACCTCGAGGTATAGAGCATCAAATTCCTTCCATTGCTCACCATCTAAAGTATATCACATCATCTGTTGGCTGAACCTTTTTTTTGGGCCAACACAACAACTTTGCATCTCCCCTACATGCATACAACTTCTTCAAATGGGTAATGATAGGAAGATACCATAACACTTTTGTCGGTGTCTTTTTCTTTGATTTGGATACAACTTCTGCACCCACCGCAATTCCACCACTCTTCAACTTGTACTGAGACTTGCCAAATACCCGACATGTTTCTCAATCTTTATCTTCACCTCCACTGTACAACGTATAATAGTTTGGGCATACATGAATTTTTTGCAATTCCAATGGGCGTAGAATTTTTTTGCTTCACACAGTCTATTGGCCATTACATTACCTTCGGGAAGCAAACCCCTAAACAGCTCAAGAGCCTCGGTCATCAACTTATCAGTCCATCCAAATTTCTCCTTCAAATTTATTATATACAAGGTCACACTCAAAATAGAGTGTTTGGAACCGTTGTACAGAGGCGTCCCTTTGTTATCAATCAAAGCTTGTAACGACTCGTGTTTACCTTTGAACTCCCTTGCAATATCTTTCACCATTTCATCGAACTCCACATTTTCATCTAATTCATCTCCCACCTTTGTGTTGGCTGATTCAATCGTCTTAGAGGGATCCCCAATTACTTCCCCATGCCATACCCAACAAGTGCCACTAGTTTTAAACCCCCTCCTTACGAGATGTTCCCGCATCTTCTTCCTTCCTAAATAGGCATAATTTCTACAATCCTTACACGTGCATCGTGCTTGCACCCCACCTTTTCTATAACCATCTTCAAACGCTAAAGAAATAAATGATTCTACCAATGGTATGTTTTCGAGCAATTTTCAAAGATCATTATCAATGAGTTCATTTCGATCCATTATCCTACAAGTCAATTACAATGCAACTCATGGCCATTCAATCAACAATAATAAAATACCATATTACACACCCTAATTGAACACACACACACACACACATGTATCATTAAAATCATCACCACCCTTAATATTTGCAAGTAAATAATTTTAATAAAACTAACATTTTCCAATGAAAAAATGACATACTTTAAAGTATGGAATCACTTCTTCATTAATGGCCAAGAAATGAGCTAACCCTTCCTAATTTTTGGACTTTGGGAATTTAATGATTAGGGGGTGTTTTATTTTTAAAATTCCACGATGAAAATTTTAAATTGTCATCATAATTAAAATGCCATGATAGACTTTTTTCCAAACTCGAAAACTGGATCAGACACTATTACGAGATTAGAATTATATTCTTCTCTTTGTATCTAGGAAACCGTTCACTTTATGAGATCAAAAATACCATCGGACCTTGATTCTAAGCTCGGAAAAGGATATTTTAAAGGCAGTTATGACTAACCGCCTTTAATTGGAGCATTTTAAAGGTAGTTCTACCCTAAACCACCTTTAGTTAACCCTAATTAAGGAAAATTTTCAAAAACTGCCTTCAATTATAATTTAACTGCCTTTATAAGGCCAGGGCCGAATGTGAGTTTTCGAGTTTGAAAACGGACATCTAAGGCAATTTTAGGTCGATTTTTTAAAATCGCTTTCCATTGCCGCCTTTAATAGAAGGCTCTCTACTAGTGTATCCTCTGGATGTGATCTGCATGAAAGAGCCCCCGGAGTATTCTGGGGGAAGACTCTCCGATGATAAAGTTAGTTCTTCACACGTAACGTATATGATGAATAGTGAATGAATAGTAAAGAAGATTATATCTTCATATTTATACCTCAGGCCGCCTAGGGTCTAACCTACCTAGGGTTATATTTCTATTTTCTTGTGAAGTAAGTAGTAGGGTTTAATTATGATTGAGGGACCTTAGAATAATGGGCCTTATTGGCCCAATCTCGAAAGGCTCCAATACTAATGGCATTCTGTGCCACACAGCTCAACTTGCTGGCAGACCCTCGAGATTGGGTATCATGAGCTATTGAAGCTAATTACGATTTTATGGATGACTTTTTTACCAAACCCCTTGACGAATAGCAATTTCATAATCTTTTTTAAAATTTGGTCATATTTGGTACTCATGTTCCAGCTTGAGGAGGAGTATTGAGATATTAAGTTATATACATATTCATATTAGGATAGTAGCTTTATTCACATTCCTTTTTATGTATTTCATACATTCTATATATTGTAATTCTCATCATGAATGAGATGTGTCATTCATATTATATGTATATATATATATTTATTATTACGGTATTGGAGTTGGTTAGATCTGGGACCCCCTCTTAATTTTTCCAAGAGTAACGAGCATATCTGTCGCATACATCTGGCCAATAGACCCTCAAGCCCCTGCCATTAGCTAGTCGTTCCTTTTTCTCGGCTTCTGCTGCTTTGTACCTACTTTTAAATTATTATAACTCACGATGTGTTCATAACTCCATGATAATATCATGACTGGAGTTTCTACGTATATTTCTCTTACTGTAACTTCTCAATGGACCACTCTTACTTTGTCCAAGTGCAACGTGTTTGAGGCTCGAACCTTGCACCCGCATAAGCGTGTTAGACTGTGCCATGAGCTCATAGACATAAACCCCTGGTTAAATACTCATACTGAGCGAGTATCTATTTTTATCAAGGCATTAGATATTTGGACATCCATTTTCGTCGGTGTTATCTCCTACTAATATTACTATATTAGTACTAATAATATACTTATATAAATATTGTTGCTACTTACTACTACTATTATTTTCTGCTACTAATACTACTACCATAACGAAGCCTCCACTACCGCTGCTATTGCTAGTGAATTTGAATAAAGTTCTACCATTATTGTTGGTACTACTACTACTGCTACTACTACTAATGCCACTGAAGCCAAATATCGTTCTACCACGTCGTTGCTAATGCTACTGATACTGGAGCTGAATACTTTTTTATGGATGACTTCACCAGTACAGGAATAGCCAGTAATGGCTCCAATGGATGAAATTTTTGGTTACGGGAACAAAATCACCATCCAAGTAATGTTTCGACATCGGTTAATATTTTTGCAATCACAAATGATTTGCATGATGACTTTATGCAAACGTTCATTGGTAGTTTTTTTTCAAGTAATGAACAATGGTGGTCATGTCATAACTGTCGTTGAATGTTATAATTAACAAGGGTTTTCTAAAACACCGCAAATGACACTAAGTTTTGACATAGAAACAGACAAAGGTTATGAGATCCGAGTTTAGAAACCATGCAATCCTAATCCCATTTAAATTCACGCATATAATTTAGGAACATGATGTTCTTATAACCCAATTCTCGAAATCTTGAACCTAGACATGCTTCAGGTCAACATTCATATATTAATTAGATAATGTAGGAAATTGAATTTGTAGTCCAAAATTTACGGGTTGAAGCAAGCTCCCTGAGCTTGGTTTCAACCTTTCATCTCCTTTCTTATTGGCCTTGGTTTCACCTGCAGCTCTTCTGATACACTATTGTTTGTGTTTGTGCAAGATGCTTCGATACCATACTTGTTGGTTTTTATGTTGATGATATTATTCTTACAGGAAATGATGCTGCCCTCATTCATAAGTTCATCAATCGTGTGATGAGTTTAAAATCACCAATCTTGGCGCCTTAAAGGACTTTTTGGGTTTGGAGGTTGTTCCTACTTAAGACGGCTTATTCCTAGGTCAGGCAAGATATGCTTAGGAAATCTTGACTCGAGCTGACATGAACATCGTCGTTCCTATTGCCACACCCTTTGTGGTTTTTTCGCAGCTCCTCAGCTATTCTAGTAAGTTGTTAGGGAATCCAAAACTTTATCGATCATTGCTTGGTGAACTTCAGTACTAATTGATCACACATCGCAAATTATCCTATGTTGTTAACACAGTCTGTTAGTTTATGAAGGCACCCACTGCTGACCACTATCAGGCATTCACTCCGAGTGTTGCACCATATTCGTGGTACTCGTCATTATGGTTTGGCGTTTTGTACAAATGCATCCGTTTTCCAGTACTTGGCTATTTTGATGCCGATTAAGCTTTTTGTATAGAAATTTGTAGGTCCACATATGGTTACGCCATCTTCCTTGGCGGTTGTCTTGTTATTTAGAGAGCCGAGAAGCAATCTATAGTGTCTTGTTTTAGTTTTGAATCAGAACATCGTGCTATGGTCAATACTGTGGCAGAACTAGCATGGATGATGAATCTTCTCAGGGACTTACATGTGACGATTCATCTGCCACTGTGTTGTTGTGTGATAACAATGCTCTCTTTCTTCCTCAGAATCCAGTTCCACATAAGAGGGTCAAGCATATTGATATTAGGAATAAATATATTTATAACCCTAACTTTAGGTCGAAAGTACCAATATAACCCTGTAATCTCAGAAAGTGCCAGTTTAACCCTAACTAATTATTATATATGTGCCAATCTAACCCTAACTTTCAAAAATATTTATGTCAATATAGCCAAACTCCCTAATTCCGGCGTTGACCCATGAAATTCCGGCAATGACAAGAAATTAAATGATGGAAATACCCTTGACTAAGAAGCTAATAAATAGATACCTAAAATACCTTTAATATTCTTCTTATTCACCGCCACGACTCCACCGGAACAACAACTGCTCCACCATCTTAAACCACCAATGTGCCACCACAACAACTGAATATTTCTTTTTCCATTCACCACACCCTCCACCACCGACGGCCGCCACCACCCCTCCTACTGTCACCACCTTAAATTCCTACTCATCCCCACCGTGCCCGTCTGCCGCCACCACTTCTCCGCCACCGTCGATTATTAGTCAGATTAAAAACACAAAAACAGGGTCTCAACATCTAATAAAACAAAATGAAACTTGAAGTGATGGATTATGCAAAATTGAACCTCTAAGTCGTGTTCCACTGCCACCGCTTCCATCGCTGCCACCGCTGCCACTAGTGGCACTATACCTAGCCATGCCGCCTCCTGTAGCCATAGCCCTACCGCCTCCCCCCGCCCTAGCCCCGCTGTCTCTCCTCGACTCCCCACACCCTAGCCTCTCGCATTGCTGCCTACGCCCTCCTCCTTCCCCCGCTACCCTAGCATTCTGACCTCCTTCACCGGCCTCCTCCTTCCCCTATTTTTGTCATCGTAGATTTTCCCTCCCCCTTGTCACATAACTCATTCTTCCTCGACCTCCACCACCGCCCTCCTCCTTCCCCATTTCCACCGCTGCAGATATCCTTCTTCCCCAACTTCTGCTACTGCCCTCCTCCTTCCCCATTTCCGTTGTCGCAGATCTTTCCTATCCAACTCCAAACCAGCCAGTGTACTAAGACACCTGCTGCTCTGGTAAGTTCACCGATAGGATGCCGTCCGCACACACTGAATAAATAATACCTCTATAGATTCCCTCAACAAAAAACAAAAACTCTCATTTTGAAGTTCAAACTGCACTAGCAACAGCGAAGAATGGCATCGTCAAGGTTGACTAAGGAAAAAAGTAAGGAGGGAAATAAGGAAGAGAAATGGGTAGTAATTGTAGGTGGTGGAAAAGAAATATGAGGGCAGGTACGTCTTTTCTTTTTTTTTTTAAATCAGGACCAAAATCACCATTTCACCAAATTCTGGTCAAATGATCGTTGACTAAAAAGTCAGCCAAGTCTAGGGTTAGATTGACCCTTTCTCAAATTGCATTGTTATATTGTCACTTTCAATGAAAATGTAGGGTCATTTTTGCACTTTTCTCTGTTGATTATCATTTTGTGTGCGGAATTGTATCTCATGGCAAGCTCAAGATGACTCATGTTTATTCTGATCATCAGCTTGTTGACATCATAACAAAGGGTCTATCTCGTCTTAAGTTTGAGTTTTGCATTCCAAACTCTGCATTGCTAGTATTCCTACATTTTGCTTAAGAGAGGGATGAGGGTAATAGAGTTAAAGAAATAATGAAATTAAGAAGGATAGAGAAAAAATACTTTTCTGATTGATTTTATAATAATTTATTCCATGTACAATTGTGCCTTGTAACCCTTAATACTCACATAAATGACAGTTATAGTACCTATTTTTAGGTGAAATTACAGATTTTGTTCTTTTTTTTGCATATTGGTCCCAAAATATTTCCACGTTACTATGAAATGTTCTCAATTTATTCTCACATACTATTAGCAAGTTTGAATGATTCCACATTGAGTCGACCTTTATAATTATAATTTGACCTCAAAATTTGTGAAATTATAATATTTTAAATCTTGGTTTTTTTTAAAATGAAAACACCCTAGGGTGGGGGATTATATATAAGGGTCCCCAGGCCTTTGTAAAAGCGAATACATGAAAGTAGACATTTGTACAGATTGTTCATTGTGGCAACATAGTTGCCTTCAAAAGAATACCTAGCATCTAGTGATATTAGAGAGTTTTTTTAGAACTAAAGATAAGAGAAAGGGTAGGAATGGTAGTTGTGATTCCAAAGAAAAGAATCTCCATCCCGTGTGTTAATTCTTTCCTTTGGCCAAGCAACTTCATTCAGGCATATCAAAATTGGAGCCTAAAAATTGAAGCTTCACTGTAGGAGAAGCAAAAGAGAAGTAGTATGGTATTAAGCCACTTCACATCATGAGGTGAAGAGAAGCCAAGGAGATTGTGAAGTAGTGTTGGATTACTAGAGATGGAGAAACCTGCATGGGTACCTGTAAAAAACCAACGGAAACATCAGCAGTATCAATCCTTCTTAGTGCCATGCCTATGTATTCTAATGTAGGGTGTGATCCCTATCCAGTTTGATAAGTCCTCTGATGTGTATAGGGATATTGGAATGGTTCAGAGAGAGGTCACTAATGTGGGCAGGGTGGTCCTTAGCAATTGCATCTGCAACAAAGTTACATTCCCTAAAAACATGTTTAAGGTTGGCATTTTTTTATAGGGAGTGCACCTTAAAAACTAAAGGGTATAGTGACCAATTTGCAGAACGTGGATTCTTGATCATTTTCACTGCAAGCAAAGAGTCTGATTCAATGATGAAAGTACTGTCCAAAGATGGATAGGCCTGACAGGCAAATAAAATAGCCTTGATTTCTGCTTCAAGTGATGAATTAGCTGAAATGTTAGTGGATTTTATGAGGCACGGTATACCATTACAGTTTCTGGCAATAAGGCCAAGAGTGGAGTTAGTAGAGGACCAGGAGACATCTACATTGATTTTTATGCTTTTTGGTTTTGGCCTTTCCCAGTAGACAATAGAGATGGTAGGTTTTGGTGGTGGTCTAGGGGAGGGGATCAATAGAGAGATGCTAAGGCTCATAGAATGGTGTGAAATAGAGGAATAAGGCTTGACAGAGAGGGATAGGAAGATAAGGTCACGTATTTCGTTGCATATATTTACTGGAGAGAAATTTTTGCTATCAAAATAGAAACCATTTCTGGCTTTCCATAAGGACCATCGAATCAGAGAGGGAAGCATTTTACAAATCAGTTGGTGCATTCTGGGAACATCATGACAATTCCAATATACAAAGAACCTATCAGTTATAGAGTCTAGACTATAGAGGTTAAAACCCAATAAAGCAGCCATCTCATTCCATATTGATCGAGCCAGGGGACAAGAGATAAAAAAGTGTTGGAGAGAATCAAAATTTTTACATGCAGGGCATTCTGAAGCTAGACTAAAACCACATTTCATTAAAACATCATCAAAAGGCAAAAAAGAGTGTAGCAGTTTCCATGTGAAAATAGAGATCTTTTTCTGCAGCCTGGGATTCCATATAAGATTAGTAGCAGGAAAAGTACCTGAGGAGAAAGTGAGAGCCTTGTAGGCAGATCTAAAGGTAAAAGCTCCTGTCACCTTTTGTTTCCAAATAAGTCTATCCTCTCTGTCTTCATTGATTTCTGCCAACTGCAAAAAAATGAGAGTATCGTGTTCTAAAAAAAGGGAAATCTGAGGTAGGATAGAGTCTTTGTTGCAGATAAAATGAGCAACTTAGGAAGAGGAGAGTGGAGAAATGATAGAGGAAGGGACATGATTTAAAAGTGGCCCATTTGGGCACCAATTAGCAGTCCAGAGATTACAGTTTCCTCTTCCATGAATAATCAGAGTATTATTTTCAGCAAAAGAATTAACAGAGCAGATTCTCTTCCAAGTCTGGGATTTTCTGTGTGTTTGGGGCAGAGACCAAATCATTTTGGCCCACATAGTAGTACCCAGTTGGCTTTTCCACCATAGTTTAAGTGAACAAGAGTCAACTATTTCCTGAACCGATCTGAATCCTAAACCATTCTAAGACCTATGGGTTGCTAGATCAGACAATTTTTTCCAAACCTTATTCCTTTTACCCTCAGTTTCTCCCCAAAAAAAATCTGGACATCCTTCTCTCTAGTGTCTTAACTATATGAATAGGTGGCTTAAGGACAATCCATATATGTTGTGGTAAGGAGTATAGGCAGGATTGAATTAGGGTCAGTTTACCTCCTGAACTTAACCATTTATTTTTCCAAAAATCAGTTTTTTATCTAAGAGTTCCAATAGAGGTTGGAAATATATGTTAAGTGTTCTACCTTTAAAAATTGGGCAACCAAGGTATTTAAAAGGAAAAGATTTTTTTTTTCATTTTTAAGATCATCCTAACCTGATTTATCCTAGCAGGTGTAGCTCGTTTGCTAATATAGAAATCATCTTTTTCAAAGTTAAATATTTGGCCAGAGGTAGATTCAAAGATTTCTAGGAAAGCTTTGATCTTAATTAGGTTAGGTTTTGAGGCTTGCATGAAAAGGATGGTGTCATCAGCATACATTAAATAGGAGGCTGGTGTGATGGCAGAGGGCAACTGATAACATGTAAGATTGTTGTTCAGAAAAATGAAGGAGAGACTCCTAGAGAAAGCTTCTGAAAAAATGTTAAAGAGAAAGGGGGATAAGGGATCACCTTGTTTGATGCCTCGGGTAGCTTTAAAAAAACCAACCGGATTACCATTTATGAGCACAGAGAAATGTGCCTGGGAGAGATTATTCATCACTGCAGTCAAGAAATTTCCAGTAAAACCAAATCTACCAAGTATGTTTTTTAAAAAAGTTCCAATTAACCCTATCAAAAGCTTTCCTGAGGTCCAGCTTAAGAATACAATTAGGCACTCTATTCTTTTTGTCTAAAAATCTTATCATTTCCTGAAGATAAAGTATGTTATCAGAAATATCTATGTTTTTCATGAAAGAAATTTGATTAGGTGAAATTAAAATCCCCATATAAGGTTTCAGTCTTTCCATCAGTACCTTAGAACATATTTTATTCACAACATTTGAAAGGCTAATAGGTCTGAAATCATCAAAGGAGGAGGGTGTTGTTTTCTTTGGAATTAAAGTTATCCAGGTGCTAGAGATACCCCTTGGCATATCTGATCCTAAGATAAAATCATTTACAGTAGATATAAGATCTTCCTTAATAAAATCCCAGCATTTGGTATAGAATTTACAGGAGAAACCATCTAGACCTGGGCTACTGTTTTTGTTCAAACTCATAATCACTAATTTGAGTTCCTCTTCTGAAACTGGTTTGGATAGAGATAGATTGTCTTGTTCAATAAGGATAGTGGGTATTTGGCTAAAGAAAATGAGGGTAGTAAGTGTTATTAACCAATTGGTTAGGCTCAGATAAGAGCTCAGAAAAATATTCAGAGGCTTCTTTTGGATAATTAGGAATTAAGCCATTGTCCATGTCTGTTTTTAATTTTTGAAATATGTAACCTACAATTTTTTTCCTGTACAGTTTTATGAAAAAACTGAGTATTATTATCACCAAGTTTAAACCATTTTGATCTTGCTTTCTGTTTCCAAAATTTTTCTTTTTCCTTTAAAGCTCTAAGTAATAATGCCCTCTTCTCATTTAATTTGATTAATTCTGAATCCGAGCGGGTGGAGTCATAAATTGATTCCTGTAATCTAAGGTTTTCCTCTGCAGTAGTTACATTAGCATCTATGTTACCAAAGCAATTCCTATTCCAAATCTTTATCATTTTTAAGTCTAATCAGTTTTAGATAAAAGCCTAACATTCCTGACTGAGGAATAGGGGTGGACCAATTTCCTTTGACTAGGTTTATAAATTCTGGTCTATTAAACCAGGTATTTATGAACCTAAAAGGTTTAGGGTGAGAGATAACTAGTGATGATACCTGTAAGAGAAGAGGAGAATGATCTGATGATTGTCTATTCAGGATTTGGATAAAAGATGCTGGAAATTTTGTGTTCCACTGAATAGTACATAGACCTCTATCTAATCTCTTAGAGGTGGGATTCCTCAGTCTAGAGTTTGTCCAAGTGAATAAATTTCCTACAGTATTAATTTCCTGAATTCCAGTAGAATTAATCCAGTTATTAAAGTCTCTGATACTACCTAAAGAAGGGGAGCTAGGGCCCTTGTACTCTGTAAGTGAAGTGATTGTGTTAAAATCTCCTATGAAAATAGTTTCATTCTTGGGTAGGAAACTCAGATCATTCCATAAAGACTTTCTACCATCCCTAGTTCTGAGGGCATAAACAAATACAACTTCCATATCAGAGGCAGAAATTAGATGGGTTATTTTGACATACAAAAATTGGTTATGGTGGGAAATAAGGGAAACAGATATAGAATCATTCCACATTAGCCAGATTTTGCCTTTATGTAGAGGAAGATTATGTGAGAAATTGAGCTTTTCCATATAGGGTTGACACTGGCTGTTATCATGCATAGGTTCAATGATACAAAGTAGTTGTATTTTCTTCTGATTAACTAGATGTTTTAATCGGAGCATTGAAGATTCCATACCTCTAAGGTTCCAGACTAAAAAATCAATGGTTAAGGTGTGTGTCATTGTTCACATGATTTATGACTTTTAGTAGCTGATCTTAACATCATCTTATTCAGCTGGCTAAGATAATTGCTCTTTTTATGTTTAGACTTACCTTGGTGGTCAGTGTTACCTGTTAGTTTGTCAGGAAATAGTACTGAGTATGAGTGCTGACTGTTTGAGAGTGTACTGCCCTCCTCCATAATGTCCTGCACTTCCAAATCAATGAGTTCTTGTGGCAGAGGAAGGGGGTCCATGTCCTGCAATAAAGAGAACCTATTTTTCATCTTTCTCTGTTGAGAAAGTGGGGGTGAGTAGGAGACGACTGATGCAGGGTTAGCCTATGGGAACCAATGTGAATATCATCCTTTGCATAGAATAAGGGAGAAGGATTAGTAAGAGCTATTGCATTTAATAGTTTTGTGAGGGGAGACTGAGAGTTAGCAGGGGGTGAGTTGTTAGGGGTCTGAGCTGGAGTGATTTTAGGTGACAGATGGGTAATTCTTTCGGGCTCTTCATTTGACAGCTGAGGTAAATAGGAGGTAAAAATATTTAATTTCACACTTTTCCTTTGCATTCTTTTCCGGGTGAAGTGATATCACTTGGTTGTAGATTTCACATTCGCTATTTTTGGGGGTGGGGTGAAAGATATCGGGTTGCTACCAACGCTAGATGGTGGCATTAAATGTCTTTTAGAGTAAAGTGTAAATTTGGCCAATCAACAAAATGAGGTCTCGATTTCAAGTTTGATCATCGACTAAGTATTGATCTCGATTTTACGCATTGATATTAATGTATCATGTGCTCTTCTCTGCCAAGTAGTCATCATTTTTGGGGGAAGTGAGTTAATATGTCGAGGGTGATATTACAATTTTTGTTGGATCTCTAATCTATAATATTACAGACAATCAGTCTGATTGACATGTTATTTGGATATCTTGAAATATGTTAGTTATTAGTAGAGGTTAATTAGGTTGGATGTCATTTATTAGTTACCAACAGGCTCGAAGGTGTGCGACCGGAGCCCCGCGATGGCAAAGAAGCGTCAGAGACAACGGCGACGAATCTGGAGGAGCTGTTGTGGATAACTTAGCAGACAAGGAGGAAGTGGAGGTTATCAGGAGAGGAGGATTTTATATGATTAGAGCTTGGGTGCTCTAACTTGGGCCAAGGAGGAAGTGGAGGTTATCAGGAGACAAGTAGAATTTTTTGACATTTAACTTCGAATTTCAAATAATCAAAGTGAAAAAATACATTTTACTTTGGCCTTTTTAACTTTTAACTTCGTTTATTTGATAACCAAAGTAAATGAACATTTTTAATTTTGATTATTTGAAAAACTAAAGTCAAAGAAAGAATAACTTTGGTTTTTTACTTTTAACTTCGGTCGAGACCTGGTCGGCAGCAAATTGTTCGCATCCCGAGCGCGTGAGCACATGGAGGAAATTTATGATCATTTTTATTAATATTTCATTAAGGTCTTTTTGATGGATGCGATAACTTCGATCACGTAGAGTTAGGCAGATTTACATATTCTTGTTTTTTATGAAATTAACTTATAATAAAATTATGACCATAATTTTTGGAAAAGCGCTAGTATGTGGTCTAGAGTAAATCATAGATGATTACTTAAAAGTAACAAAGATTAATAGGAAGCACTTTGTGGAAGTGTTTGTGAGACCAAATCCACTTCTTTTTTACTCTCTGGTCTTGGAAGTTCCATTGAGGATGCCAATGTTCCCAATTCAATTGGAATCGAATTTTGAGTTACGGCTAAACTTTTTTACTTTTTGCACTTTGATCCCTCCAAGAATGGGGGAGATGTCGGAACAAAAAATTTGAGATACACTCATTCAATTCACCTTGACACGACATTGACATGTCGATTTAGGCTTGAACTGGTCAATAGAAGGGCCCAAAAACTGAATAGTGAGAACTTTCATAAACTTTTTGGAAACTACACTATGGCTCCCCAAATTTTACAAACACGCCCTACAAACCTTTTTTTCTGCATCCGGTTGGGACCTCAGTTGACACTGCACTCCATGGTGTGTACTGTGAACCTGGGAATGTTAATTATGTTCCATAGGCTAACTACATTTGTTATTGCAATTAGGCATACTAATGCGCGTTGGGGTTACACCATTTTCCATCTCTCCGTATTACATGACTTTCATATTCTTTCTAATTATGAAAATAAAAAAATAATTGATTTGCATTGATGAATGAGGAAAAGCACTAGTGTACATTCTAAATTAAACTGGAGTTGATTACTTAGAAGCAACAAAGCTAAATCGGAATCACTTATGGAACGGTTTGTGTGATTGACCCTAATAATTCTTCTAGTTATGACTTGGAAAATCCAATGTAGATGGTACTAGTACCATCCCGTTCAGGCGGAATTGAATTTCTATGTACGAGTAAACTTTTCACCTTTTGCATTTAGGCCCCTTCGAGAAATTTGGATGCGTCAAGTCAAAAAATTGTCGACACAAAATTGAAATTCACCAAGAAACGCTTGTGACTTTGCGATTTGGGCCTGAATGGGTGAACAGAAGGGCCTCGTATCAAAACATTGATTGGTTGTTTAAATTTTGGTTAAATTACATTGAGACCCCAAAATATTAAAAACTATGTATGGATCATGCTGGTGCCTATGCATACCAAATGAAGCTTTTATGCAGCTGGTTTAACTTCTATTTTATTTAAAATTTTGGACTCGGAAAAAAATGATTATAAAAATTGCTAAGTATGGAGCACCGGTGCCTATAACAGTTCAACCGATTCTAGGCAAAAACATAGCACCTCTAGAACCGGTATATGCTCCCTAATACCAGTGCTAGACAATTTTCCAATAATAGGCATCAGTATTAGCTCTGGCATAATACATTTCCCTCTAAACCGATTATGGAAAATGACCGTTCCCAATTTTTTTTGTATAGGCACTAGTATGTGGCACGGGTTATCAGAGAACTGGCACTAGAATTATTTATAGGCACTGGTATTTTTTTCCCATAAACACTGTATATGTTATTCCTAGCGCCGATTTTGGACAAACAATGTTGGTATACCAGTGCGTATGTACTCGTTTTCCATAAGTGAGCAAATCGCCCCTCATCAAACCCCAACCAGCATTTTCCCATCGCCATCGCGGTCACCATTGTCAACAAAATGAACAACAAGAAGAGTTGAGAAGAAGGGCGATGAATTTCACGCATATATAGGAGAACGGACGACGGGAAAATTTGAGGA
This sequence comes from Rubia yunnanensis, assembly GCA_037428765.1. Classification (NCBI taxonomy): domain Eukaryota; kingdom Viridiplantae; phylum Streptophyta; class Magnoliopsida; order Gentianales; family Rubiaceae; genus Rubia; species Rubia yunnanensis. The sequence goes on along the minus strand of CM075061.1, from coordinate 25,198,128 downwards.
GAAGGTTTTCGGACGATGCTGAATCAAAATTCAACATGAACAAAACAATGATGGGACTAGTGGACTGTGCTCCAATGGCGTTGATTCGACGGGATGAGGAGGTTATGTTGGTTGAGGGAAAAACCTAAATAGAGATTTGATGTTTGGATAGGGAATTTGGGATTTAGGTGCTTGGAAGGGCAAAATGGTCAATGCACTTTTCACTCCTTTGTTAATTTTTTTCTTAAAAGGGGTAAATCTATCATTTCATTTAATTCCAACTTGACCAAATTTTTAGGTGAGCGTAGAGTCATATTTTCACTTTAAAAAACTGGGGGTATATCTCCACAAACCTAAGAATCAGGGGTATAAAAGCATGTTTTTCATTAAAAATATTTTAAAATGCATATCAAATTTTTTTAAAAATTAAATAAAAACACTAAAAACACACATCAAAATAGTTGAGCATCACATAAAATATTAAAATATCCACCAAATCAAGATAGTTAAAGAGTCCGTCTCTGAAAAGACGATATTTCCATAAACGATGGAAAGATCAGGACTCAAGTGCAATTTTACCTCAAAAAGAGGAAAAATTCGTGGGTCAAAGTCATTGAAATCTGAGTCAAATTTGGGTTATAACCTATTTGGGTAAACTCACATGCCTATTTAGGTTAAACCTAGGCTTTCTTTCCTTTCCCCCAAACTTTAGATCTACTCAAATTTCATTGTTTTATGATTTAATGTCTTTGTTTCAACCTAAAGTTATAATATTTTATGCTGAATAGTTTCAGAAGATATTTAGAAATTACATATCAGAGAAGAAGAATCGCAAAAAAAAGCTAACAGAAAACACAAATAAGTAACATATAATTTATATATTTTTACTCTAAATATGTAATGTTTATAACCAAAATTCAATTTTTTCACTTGCAGTTACTGCAAAGTATAAATCAAGAGAATTTTATATGTTAGGAATTTTGTATGTTAAGGTGTGAGTCGAATCGCATATTGCCATGTGTCTAAAAATTCAGCCACTACTTGATATTAAACTATTTTTGTAAAACGAAATGAGTCAATTTTTCATTCATTTTGTTTTACAAAAATAGCTGAATATCAAGTAGTGGCTGAATTTTTGGACACATGACAATACGTGATTCGACCCACACCTTAACATACAAAATTCCCTAACATATAAAATTTTCTAGTATAAATCCCTAACTTCAAATTATTCTAATTATACCCCATCTTTCCATATGCCTATGGAAAGACGGTCTTTCCCAAGACTTTGTCATAGTTAAAAGTCAAATAAATACTATATAAAATTTAAATAGGTAAACATCAAATAAAAACACACATGCATTTGATAAGGAAATATAAATATTTTCCTTGTAGGAAAGGTTACACTAGTGAGGGAAGGGACCATTAAAGATGGTTATTTCGGATCAGGGAAGGCACTTTCAAAGCGCCTTCTCTAGTTGCGCCTTAGATCGTCGACCACTAAAGGCGGTTCCAATAAGCGCCTATAAAAATAGACATTAAAGGCAGTTATGATCTACCTCTATATGGTCGGAGGAACTGCCTTAATAGGTTCTGAACTTGGAATCTAGGCGGCCCCCGTCATGTCTTCCAATCTCAGAACCTCATGGGATTCCAGACTCAGAACCAAAATTGTAGACCATTTTCGGTCCTATAGAATGGGCTGGGTGACTTTCCTCTTCGTACCCAGATTACGGCTTTCCTCTAGTGATTCATGCTTTCATTTTTTTGAGTGAATTTTATTTCTGAGTGTAGAAGGTGAATCGATTAAGACAATATTGAAGGGATAAACTACGTTACGAATTCAGAAGTACATATGACTCAAATGGTAAAAATACAATTTTCATTCATATTCCCAGCCCAAAATAGGCCTCATTCCACAATCACAATTGTAACACAAAACATGAAAGCATTCTACAACTTGACGAAAATCTGTAGAAAACTTTAACTAAGCAATAATCTATAGATAGGAATATAAATCAATACAATTCTATTCCTACATTTCACATCATTTAAATTTATCTAAATTGTGTACCAAGTTAGGGTTTCTAAGGGTTGCTGAGCAGTTGAGAATGAGATGTCTAGCCAAACAATTCCTTGCATTGTTGATAGCTTCTTTCGAACAGGGATTCATTAACTTTGGGAGAATTTGCGAGTAGCAAGATAGTAGCAAATTTATGTTGAGATTGAGTCACTAAAAATAATTAGTGAAAACAAATGTATAATTACCTTATCAATTTCAAGTAAATACAACTGTACACCATCTCTGCACTCAACTGCGTACAACATTACGTAATAACCGCACTCTCATGTTTGCGCTTGTTTCTTTTATTGATTTAAAAATACATAAAATATGAAAAGTCTAGAAACACAAATAAATCCCGTTGGAAAAAAAGATCAATTGTTCCGTATTGTACCTTGATTTCGACCACTTCAAAATTGATATCACCTTTTTTGCTAGTGTCCTTCATAGCTGATGCCAAAATCTTGACAAATGCTTCTGGTGGTTGGAAGTGCAAGGGATCTATCCCATACACTTGTTTCTTTGCGGGAAAAATCATAATCAACCGCCAATGGTCCCTGAACATAAAAATTAAATTTATCTTCACAAAATTGCACAAATGATGTTTGTAAACATAATAAAGATCGTAACTATAATCTTTCAATGTAGGGCACAATGAATAATTTCTTATCCTTCCTCCCTAGATTTTTGCAAATGTAGCTTTTCTCTTGGTTTGTACAACCAATTTCTTGAGTCATCACCAGGCACATCTATCCAAACTATCCCTTCTTTTGATTATTCAAAAAATACAAGTACCTTGAAAATACGAATGTTTTCACATTAGTTGTAAACAAGTTGAAAGCAACAAATAGTAAACTTGAATGAAATACCCACACACATACAGACACACATATACGTATAGCTCTCACAAGGTGTATATGGGCATTATTGTCTGATTAACTTGCTCACATCTCCATAGGTCCTCAAAATCACTCCAGAGTGGGATGATTTCCCATTCAACCAAATACACATTTGTTTCCCAAAAATGCGCATAATGAGTTGCGGTCATGTGGTTGAAGCCAATTGTATAGCTCTCGTACGAAGTGAGGTGAGTCTTTAAGGACTTGTGCTCTTGGAATCAGTGGTCTAATCTTGTTTGGTATTGTTTGGACTAGTGCAGGTGTAGTTTGGACCGCTATAGGTGTTGTAGGTTGTGTGACTTTCAAATACCGATCCTTTATAGGATTCAAATATATTAGTTTATGGGGCCACAAAAGGAACATTCCACGAGCGGGAACAACATCCGTGTATTCTCCATCCAAAATTGGTAAAGGGGCACCTATCACCAACAATCTCTCCAAAGAAACTCTCGAAATACCTTCTGCAATTAGTATGGTGTGATGATATTTCATTAATTCATGCAAAACTCCATCACCTGCGTTGAGCGATCTACCATCTACCTTGATGAATGTTTAGCTCACACACATGTAAACCCTACATCGCACCAATAAAATTTGTTAAATATGACACGAACATCGTAGTAACAATTTGAAAAAGTGAAATCCATACCTTTTTAATCACTTTCAAGGATGGCCTTGTTGAGGTTGTCGGCTTCATCCCTTGGAGTTTCAATAATTGCCTCCCGGTTAACCTCAACATCCTTGGGAGAATGGTGTGATCCTCTCGATGGCGGAGTCCAATCAGGCGTCAAATCATCTAAACTCTCTGGAAGAGCAAGCATGGTGTGTTTGGTCAACTTACCAATGAGACTGTCGAGTTGCTCAATTAGTTTCTCTTGGAAAAGCGCTCGTCTTTGCAATTGTGTGGATCTGCAATGGTTGGGCACAATCTAGTACTAAGAAATTCCAAATGCCTCATGTTGGATCAAGAATGCACCCACTCCCCTAACATGCCCCGAGTGGTTGATTTTTTTTTCTATCCTCACAAAGGATGTCATTCTTACCCGTGGGTATGAATTGGCCTTCCAATTAATCATTCTTCAATTTTTCCTAAGTATCAAAATTATAGGAATAAGTTAGTACATGTGAACGGAAAATATGTGAAAGAAGAAAAAAATTAGTTTAAGAGTTTACCACTCATTCCGTTATTTGTTTTTATCCCTCCTTTTTGTATGTACCCTCCTTGTTTTGTCGGTCTTTGACGAATAGACCACACCTCTCAATTTCATCCACATCCATTGGTTGTACCAAAACTCTTGCCTCATCTTTGGTCATCCTGACCTGGATTGCAATTTGAAAATCTCTTTTAGATGTTCTTGGACTAACATGATTATAGCCAACTCATAATCCCTAAGGCTTAATCGTTGAGGAATTACATTCATCCCGAAAATGGATTGTTTTTCTTTCCTCGTACCCTATGTTAGGTTGTTAGATCCATGTCATCACTAAAGACATGTTGATATGAATAATTTGAAATTTTAATTTAAGTTTACTAATGTGAGTCTTATTCTCCAAGGCCTTTTTCTTGTGGATCTCCCTGCTCTCCGGTTGACTGTGTGTAAGTTAGCCACAAGCAATCACCTCTCTCCAAAGAAAATATGTAGTCTTTTGACAAAGTGTATTTGTGTTCCCGCCAACTCTTGCACATCATGGTCATTGCCTTCTTACTTAGATCTATCATATCAGGGGCTTCAATTTTGAAGGGTCTCTATGAGGATTTAGAACATTGGGAGTTACAATAAGTGGAGTTAATTTGTTGATTTAAAGAATGGGAAATTAGGTGGGGAACATCACTGTGGCCAATAACGGTACCCTACACTCCATCCATAGGGTGTCCTTGTAGTCTTTCGGTACCTTGCGCAAACTATCGTACCTTATGTTTTTCCTTGTTATTCTAACCTTCCCGACCCAACTAGACCACTTTGCATGCTCTTTCGACAAATACTTAACTGACCTGTTGAAAACCAACGAAGTTAACACTTTTCTAGTCATCCTATGTTCAAATGTTCTACAATGTGTTTAGGCTATTCCTACCTCGTCATATCCATCATTATGTTCACAACCAAATCCTAATGTCGGGGGATGGCTATTTTGTGAACGTGACACATCATCACAAGTCCCTTTCTTAGACATTATTGAACCTACACTCACAAATTCTCAACTCCATCAGTGACACTAACTTCATAAAACAAGGTTTAGGAAAACAATACTAGACATGAGATCCACTTAAATATCTTCTAGTTTTTACACTTGGTAAAAAATTAGGTCGCCTAGATAGAATACAAAATATCACTACCTAGCTCACAATATTTAGGTTTTCACTAAACATTCACATTAAACAATCAACATAATCAAACCCCTAAAAATGATCAACCATTCAAGAATCCATTGTTGAGCTTCAAATAATCTAGGGTTGTAAAAAACCAACCTTGACATCAAACAAGTGGGAGCTTCAATTTGATTAAAGCTTGCTCACCTTCAAGTCCAATAGCAAATGAGATGATCTCCCCCCTTAATAATGTGAAAATGAAGTGAGAACTTGCCAAATACAACAGGAATGTACGAGTAGTAAGCATTAACACTTATCTTCATCAATATATGATGAAATGGTGGATTGAAGATGAAGAGAAATGGAGAAGAGGGTTGTAATTTAATGCTTTTTGTCCTATCAAATAGCACTTGTGAACTCAAAAGTGCATACTGCTCTTTGGAATTTAAACTAGAACAAGTTCCGAGTTTAGAACCCATTTTAGTTTTTTTTTATATAAAAAGACCCCAAATTCTTCAATTCGATACAAACGAAAATCCCCAATTTGAACTATCTCCTAAAACCCTAACCTTTGAATACTTGCCCAAATTTCCAATCCGATCTCAATGTCGAGGCCTAGACACACAAAGAATGGTAAACATAGCAGAACCATTCATCAAGATTGAGCCGTCAGAGCGATTCTTCAAAAACAAGGTGGAGGAGAGGTGTGTTGAATTCTCCAAGCGTAAGATTATTAATGCTAAAGTTATTCGTACATCGTTGATATCAAATTTGAGCTTAGGTATTTTTGTTAGACTGTTTCAAAGTTCAGCATCTAGAGAATATGTTATGCTTAGAGGATAATGTTTATGTAGATGAGGTATTTCAATTTTATGCTAATTTAGGACAAAGCATGAATAATTGGGATGTTACTAAGGTCAATGGAAAAAAAATTGCAGTTAATAAGTATACAAATAATGCGGTCCTAGGATGCCCCTATGTCTAATCACATCATCCACTGATTGATCCCTTGCTCACGATCTGATGCATGTCTAATCACATCATCCACCGGTCGATCCCTTTCCGCGTGCCATCATAACAATTATGCATCCTTCTGACGCGCAATCAAATTCTACAGTTGGGGAATGATAGGAACGTACCACATCCCTTTTGCCAATATCTTTTTCTTTGAGTTATTTAACACTTCTGAACTCACCGCAATCGCACCCCGCTTTAACTTGTAGTGAGGCTCACCAAATGCTTGACATGTTTTTTTTATTTTCATCATCTTTCCCCCGGTACAATACACAATCATTCGGGCAAGCATGCATTTTTTTGCAGTTCCAATCCCATTAGGCAGAGAATTTTTTTTTGCGGCATACAACCTATCCGTCATAAGATTACCTTCGGGGAGATTTTCCCCAAACAATTCGAGAGTTTTCGTCATCGACTTATTGGTATACCCAAATTTGGCCTTCAAATTCATTATCCTCAAAGTTTGCACTCAATACCGAGTTTTTTGAACCATTGTACAATGACGTCTCATTGTCGTCAAGTAAAACTTGTAAGACCTCGGGTTTACCTTTGAACTCTCTTGCAATATCATCCACCATTTCATCAAATTCGGCATTCCTATCCAATTCATCTCCCACATTCGTGTTATGCAATTCAATCACACAAGACATTTCTCCAACTTCCCCATGCCATACTCAACAAGTGTAGATGTTCCCGCAATTTCTTCCTCCCTAAATACACATCATTTCTACCATTTTACACGAGCATCGTGCTCACGCAACACCTTTTTTAGAAGCATCTTCAAACGCTAACGTAATAATAATTCAACCAATGTCATGTAATCGGGTGATTTTCTAAGATTGTTAGCAATGAGTTCATTCTGATTCATTATCGTACAAGTCAATTATAATGCAACCCATTAGCCTTCTCACAACAATAATCATAAGCCACCCCTAATCAACCCAAATACAAACCCTAATTTAAGATTTAGATATATAAAACCCTCATTTCAAGATAATGTCAAGCAATACATTTATATCCAACTTACCTTCTCCAATGGAAAAAGGATGCTCTTTAATGAATTAACTTTACTTCTTCATCATTGGACTAGAGAAATGGGAGAAAACCTTTCAAATTTGATTGTTTGTGAGAATTAAAGAAAGAGGTGTGTTGTTTATCATATGTGCAGAGTGGGTTCTGAACTCGGAACCCACTTTCAAATTAAATGTTCCACGAATAAACACCCTTCCAAACTCAGAACAAAGACATGATTGTGCTTCCAAATTCAGAAGTACTATCGTCCTTTAGTAACGGGTAAGGGCCCTGTTTTGAACTCAAAATTGTTGTTCATCAAGGACGGTTTGACACAGTCACCTTGAATTATGGCTAATTAAATATGGTTCTAACGTCAACCACCTTTAATTAACCCTAATTAAAGATGGTTATTTATAAACTGCCTTAAATCCAATTTGGCGGGTTTCGAACAGGGGTTTGGAACCCCTTCACCTAGGTGGTTCTGCTTTTTTTAACCGCAATCTATTGCCGCCTTTAAATGGTATTTACCTTATAGCATTAATTAGTTTCCTTATTGACTTAAGAGTTCTATTCTTGTTAGACTTTAGTTTGTAGCCTTATATATTGCAATTCTCATAATTGACGAGAGGTGTTATTGATGAGATATCAATGCATCATTTATTAACACCCGATTATATTTTACATGGTATCAGAGTCGGGTATTTGGGACCTGGGCCCAAGTTGGGTTTGTCGTACCGATGTGTGGATCCCCTTTAGTTTGGCTCGATATGGGTCATGGAGTGTTTTCAAGTTGGCACGTGATGAGCGTGTTGAAAGATATATCTCACATCGGTTTCTTACAAAAATAATAACAAATACTATATAAGATTTTGGGTCAATTCCACTTAGTACAACTGGTATTAAGATGGAAACCCAAGATACCTTGAAATTTAACATGGTATCATAGTCTAAGATCCTGAAACCTCTAAAATCCTAAAACCCTAATTCCGACCGAATTCAACGTCCTTCTCGCCACTGCCCACCACTATTTGCTGTCATAGCCTGCCACAAATTTACGTCGTCGCCACCCAAATTTTGTTAACGGTTTGTTGTTGCTTTCATCCGCTACTCGTCGTTATCTACTGTTGTAGCCCGCTGATCAACTCCTTCAATGCAATCGTCGACTGATTTCTACTGATCTCCAACCTATGGAATCATGAATATGATGTTGTAGCTACTGCTGCTAATGAATTTGAATATTGCTCTACCGGCTGCTACTGTTACTGATGTTGTTGCTACTTCTACTACTATTGAAGTTGAATCCCGTTTTGTGGAAATTTATTTTTATTTTTTTTCAAAACTTGTAATGATTAGCAATTTTATAATCTTCTTCGCAAGTTGGTCATTATTGTTCATCATACTCCAATTTGAGGAAGGATGATAAGGAAATAGAAATCCATTCCTTGTTAAAAAAAAATTATAAATGGTAGTTATCTAATAGAATTAGTTATCTTATAAACTTTTGAATCCTATTCATGTTAGACATTAGTTTTTGGCCCTATATATTGTAATTTCCATAGTTAATGAGAAGCGTCGTTGATGAGATATCAATGAACCATTAATTAACACCCGATTATATTTACTGAATTTTAAAAAAAGGCAAAGTCTTGGGAAAGACGGTTTTTCCATGGGCTTATAGAAAGACGAAGTTTAATTAGAATAGTAAAACGTAAAAGGTCTAAGTTGCAATATTAAAAATTTATTATGCAACGTGTAGTAGTAATAAAGTTTATAACCCGATTCATGCAACCCTGGAATTTCATCTTCATTTCTTCTAATTTACACTTTAAACATTGGTTTTTCCATAACTTATGGAAATACCGTCTTTTAAGAGACCGACTCTTTAAAATATATGTAGCAAAATGTGACACTGATATCGAAAAATTAAAATGTTAGTATTATAATTTTTAGAAACTATTTCACACTGTTGAAATCGATGAAATCGGACGTCCATCTAATATATCTGGAAATCAGATCTGGTGTACTATAGTCTTTCCGACGAGATCATACATCTAGTTGGTATCTAGCAAACTTGGGTACTTCAGAATTGTCGATGACCAAATTGATGTCAATCTTTTTGCTGGAAAGATTAAATGTATTATGCTTCATTTTCTCGACAACAAATGGATTAATTCTACCATATGCTGGAAAACGTAAAAAACATAAAATATTTTTGGAGGATACAATGATGGTTGGAATATTCGGGAAAAAAAAATTAGGGTTAAGACGATGAGAACGGAAATTGTAAAAATTGTGGTCTTACCATTTTAAATCCGAAAATCTGAATATGTAACCACTATAAAGGTAAATGTGACATTTGTGATCTATGAAAAATGATATCCACATATTATTGAAGATTTTACGTCCACAAAAATTTCTCAACTGTGCTCAAATAAAAACCGTGCCATTCAAACGTCACCAATACGGAATCCCTCAATTTCTTCTCGGAGTTCCAAGAGGATTTGAACCCTAATAATCAAATCAGGGCTATCTTCTTCTTGAATTTTCCTTTCCCTTTTCCCCAGGAAATCGAAGGATCACATCAAAGGTTTTACTGGAGCAAAGGGAAAGGGAAGATCAAATAAGGCATCAACCTTATTCCGAAGAATAAAATGGCTTCCGACAAAATCTCTCCAGCAATCACAAGGTATTTCTGTTCCTATTCATAGACCGTGTGTATTTCATAATGTTTACATTGGTTTAGCAATTCATTGCGTAAAGGTTAAGGTTATATTATGAAAAACTCGTTAATAGAAAATTATTTACAGTTTTGTTTTCATGAAATCAGGAGGAGGGGATCATATTCCTCCAAGGCATGCACCGTGATCGCTTCCCTAATGCAGCTAGCCCTCCTCCACCACATCCTACTGCTTCTGCTAACAGCAGCCGCGCTTCCGAGCCCCGCACAATCGTTGCTGCCGATGAAGAAAATCAGCATAACCAACAACCACACCAAGCTCCTAACCGTGAGGTGCTTCACCTTCACCGATGAGGACAGCCCCCGGACGAGGCGGATGCACCTGCAGCCAAACCAGAGCTACAGCTTCACCGTGGTGCCACGTAAGTTTTACCCCTCGGCAACCATGTACAACTGCAGCACCAACATGGGGGTGTTCGTGGCCTACAAGCATAACTACAACTGCAGCTTATCCTGGGATCCTCAACATGCATGCGAGTGGATGTTCGACGAGAAGCAAACATACGTTAAATCCGACAACGATACATGGAAAGTTGTGGATTATCATCCGAACTATGAGTCTCTTGGGAGAGGTGGTGTTGTGAAGGGATATTTCACTAATTAAGGCCACATTGATCAGTTGATGAATCAATCATTCTTTTTTCTTTTTAGTGTTTCGTGCCTCATTGAGTCTTCTGAAATGGCATAGTTTTGTCCCACATTGTCGTCTTAAATTAATAGCACGCACCAACGCGATAGGGGCTCAGGGACAGAGGATTTGAACTCTGAAGAAGATTAGACACAGTAAGTGAACATGTGTATGAAAACATGCAGGATAAACAGTCATTTGCAGACCAATGAACAAAATGTTCTGAAATGCTCATTGAGCATGAGTGCTCTATTGTTTACTGTCCGTACATTTGGAACGCTACCATTTCGTAGTAGTATTTCATTTTAGAGTAGACTTTCCCCTTATCGATAGATCAGATGATTTTATCACAAAAATTTACTCAAATAGTGAAAACATAAACGAAAGAAGGTCACCAAAAAGCTTAGCAGAAATATACAGAACTAATTGTTCCGAGATGAAGAGAATATAGGGTGTAGATGGTGAGGAGGTAACCTCCTTCAGACGAAAAAAGAAGCATAAAGGACCATAGGTTTTGCAGGCTTCGAAGTAAGTTTCTTCATCACTTCTGCATATATATTCTAGAGCAATAGTACACGGCTTTCTCACTCTATGCCTAGCTCCTTTATACTGCACGAGCACGGAGCGCATGGCAAATACATGTAGATGAAATCACACTTCATCATCTACATCAAGTTAGCAACAACAGTTGGTGTTTGGACTCGCTAAATTCAGCGAAACACTACCAAATAACTTTCTGGGGATCCCTTGTAAACAGCATCTTCACATGCAATACGACTTGGCTTCGAGGCCAATGCAGAGAGATGGAGCAGTAGATATGAGTGCCATTTTGGCTTAAGCTTTAACCATCAAAATTACAAGAAATTCAGTAAAATAGGACTGCCTGAACACAAGATGTCTCAAACTAGCTGACCTGTTTCATAGCTAATACTTTAAATTTGAGAACGCTATCTGACAGTAAGGCATTCACAACAGGAAACTTCAAAGAACACAACCAAATGAGATGGAAACTGAACATAGGACTGCAACAACACACTTCTACTCCAAACATGATAAAAATAAGCACTCCATAGTTCACCAAGAATCAAATCAAAGCGAGAAACTATCTACCCGTGCTTCTTCTAGTCAGTCCATGCTAAAGGAATTAGGCAGATAAATTTCAGATGGGAATTGTCCAATTATATATCTATAGCTCAGGTTAGCTAAGACTAAAGTAGTAATACACACAAATTTTGCCAACAATGAATTGATCCAGGATGATGAGATACGAAGATTGCAGGGTATGGAATCCAGAGTATGAAATGAAATTGAAAGAGTCAGAAAGTATAAAGTAATCCAATCATTTGAGCCGTATCTGTTCCATTTTCCTATTTCGAGTTCCATTTTCCTATTTCGAATTCCATTTAAACATACAAACACTGAGAATCAATGTGCACGGAAGTGTAATTCAGGACTTGCCCATAAGAAACAGGAACAAAGCAACAATTGCTGTTCCAATATAATGCAGTATACTGTATACCTCTCCAGTTTCCACAATTCTATGCCATACTTCCCCTAAACCCAATTCAGTCTGTTCTGATCAACATTAGCAAGAAAACGACGAAGTCTCGAGCAAAAAATGTATAGTAAAATCAACATCACGTGGTTAAATCGGTGGAACTGAATCGCTGCGTGACTGTGTGCCGACAGGGGCCACTTCCTCATTTCCACAAGCACCGGAATCCAATCCGAAAAGTTTCTTGAAAAGCGCAACAATCTGCGGATTCGCCTCCTTCTCAGGGTCCGAATCCTGGCTGCCGGCGCGACGGGTGCGGCGGGGGGCGGCGGAAGTGAAGCGGATCCGCGAGTAGGTCTGTTTGCGGGAGCCGGCGGATTCGTTGAAGACGGCGCGGTCAATTTTGGGGATGACGACGGCGTCGTCAAAATCGAACGTTCTGGGAGAGCATAGCGAGAGGGAGTAGAGCTCCGACTGCGAGAGGCCGCGGAGATCCACCTTGCGCAGGGAATCGAGGGTGAGGGGCGGCTCCGGGTCGGAGTCGGGGGAAGGGTTGGAACTGGAAGCCATGGTTGTGAGAGCTAAGAGGAGGAGCACCATTTCTGCATTGTACACTGTGTGAGTGCGTGCAGTTGCGTTTTTCGGATCTATGAGACAATGGGGGGTTGACTGTTTGTTTTATAGCACGCTGGATTGGGTGTTGTGAATTTTCCATATCAGCAGAATGGTAAAAAATGAGGCAAAAGAAATCCTTATTTGGGATTTTTGATTTAAAGATTCTGTATTCAGAAATCCTTATTTGGTAGTAATGGATTGGATTTGACTTTTGAGATTTTAAGAATTAGGTTGGGTTTTTGGGGGAAAATTTTAATTTTCAGATTTGATTTTTTTTTTTCCCTGTGTGACAATCTCATTCGATAAGTTATTTTAAATATTTTAGACAATCTCATTCGATAAATTATTTTAAATATTTGTTTTAGGCAATCATGTTAATGTTCTAAATAAAGCTGTGGAATGATATCATACCAAAATAAGAAATTAAATCATTTTCGTAAGTGGTTGTTGCAGCCTATCCATAAGTTTATAGATATGCCGTTTATTTTTTACCTTATACACTGCATTTGTTAAAATTAATACAAACTTAGAATTTTTTAAAATATTTTTTATAGATAAGATTAGATAAGATTTTATTCTTGTTAACTAGACTAGAGTTATATTAGGACTGGCCTACCTTTTTACTCTATTTATTTCCTCCATTTTTAATTAGAATCATTAGGAAAAATTATTCTTTAATCGTATCGCAAGTCTAATCTTGGTTCCTAAACACCCCCCCCCCCTCTTTCTTCCTTTTCTTTCTGACTATAGTTCCAGCCCACACTCCGGTGAACTTCCGGCGCCAATCTCGTTGTCTCCAGTGACCTTCCGACGATCTCCATTTCTGTCTTCTTCGTCTCCGGTCAAAATTTTTGTTGGTGTTTTATGAAACACAAAGTTATTTAAGTATAATTGGATTCGAGTAATTGTAAACTCGGGATGTTAAAACAAGTTTGGTGGTGCGGAATGCACATTTGTATAAACTATCTACGAGTTTACAAGTTCATATGATAAGGATTAATTGTGTTGGTGATAACTAACATGGCTTGTCCTGGAAAGATATATCATTTCAGAATTTAATATAATTTTGATATGGTGGTGTGTATTGTCTAACTCCTCTTTGATGGAAAGGATAGGGATGATATTAGATTAAATACGATACATTGAATGTTGTAGTGCAATGTGGAAAGATGTATTGTGTGAAAAAAAATGCATCATTTCAGAATTAATAATTCTGATAGGTTGATGATTTAGTGTGGAATGATGAAGTGTTATGTCTTTTCACGACATTAGTTTCTTATAAATATATGCATTCGCATGGATGGAAAAAGATACACACAATACAGAAGTGAAAGAACACAGAATACACACGGGAAAACTAGGAATTTTCCCAGACATATATACAACCAAAAACACAGGTACTCAAAAGTATTCTCCTAATTCAAGCCTAGAACAGGAGGGATTCTCGATTGTTTTATCCTCGAAGGGAATTCGTGTAACCCAAGGCTGTAATAGGGTCGAATTACTCTTTAAGGAAAGCGTACGTAACGCGACTCACATCGATATCCAAGAAAAGTTTCACCACAATCATCCAAGCGTGATTTTGTCATTCGTTGGAATGCATTATTACAGCATTCCCCAAAAATCTTAAAGAGTAATTTTTTTAACGCATTGGATGATGAGTTTGGTGGTGTATGTGGCGCATGCATTGATGGATTTTGTACTAGGGATATTGCTTGTAGCGTGTGGTGTAATTACTTAAGGATTGTGATATATGGATTTGATTCAAGACGAACGTGACTGGCGATGGATGTCGTGCGTAACTCCTCCTGTCAACTTTCAGAATCATCTCGGTTAGTTTTAAACTTTCAGAATAATCGCGGCAAGTTTTTTAGAATTTACTAGTTCAATTATGTTGGTTGTAAATTTTGAATGGCATTGTTATTTATTTTTTGTCAAAACCGATGAAGAAACATTACTGGTATGCATGCAATACAGACAAAGAAACTTTCTTTGGTTCACAGTAGTAGGACGCATGCAATAAAGTAGTGAATTAATTGCATGTGGAAAACAGTTAGAAACGTGAGAAAAGTAATAATAAAGGCCAGAAAAATTTTGACATTGTCAGGCGGCTCAGCCGAAACATGATTGCAATGACGGAATTTTTATGAAATACATGGCGGTGTATTTTCGTGAAAAGGTTAAGGATGAATATTCAATGTAGTGGTTCAAATTGTGAGAATTTTATTTTTAATTAATAGAACTGATAGAAAATAATTCTTAAATTTTTATTTATTTATTGTTGAATGGATCAGAACACAGTATTCTAGAATTTTGTATTACGAATGTGTTGGCTGTTATTGTGGAATTTTGTAATATGACGGGTTGACTCTTGAAAAGTGAAAGGAAACAAGAGTTATCAGTTAACCATTCCTTACTTAGAAAAAAGTGAAATTATGTTGTGACATAAGTCAATGGGTGGCTTAGACTTACGGTGAAGTGTTTTATTGCAAATGTAGACACTTGGGCGCTAGGTATAGCGTGAATCGTGAGTTAATAACTCATGGTGTGATTTCAATTGATTTAGTGAGATATCAATGCAATCTAGAGGAACACTTGACGAAGTGACTAGTTAGGAACTTGATAAACAAGTCGGTGATCGGGATGGATTTAAAGCCTATTTAAATCTTTGATAATGGGATACCCAATTTCGCTCTGATACGACGTTAGAGTAAAATTCAATGTGGAAGGCCTATTGTTTGAGATTGAAACATATGATTTCATATCCCGAAGGTAATATGTTTGGACCTGCATGAGAGTTAGGTTGAAGTTTTAACTTCTCAATGGATCCTTTGACAAAGTACAATTGCAGGTGTACGATTAAAGAGATTCACCTATATGAAGTGTGAAGTATAGCCGCTTCAATAAGCCCAGGCTTAGCTTTGTATGCACTCATGAATGGATAGGGACACATGGCTTATATAGTGTCAAGCTTAAACTTTTAAGCTGTATTTGAACTTGTGTGTGGATTATCTTCAAGTGTTCAAATGGGTTGAAGGGTTCAATCTTTAGAGACACCCCGATTCTCGAATATTTGGAATGTGTAGTTCACTAAGGTGAAAATTCAATCTTCAAGACATTTTCATTTATGCACTTGTTTGGTTTGGTTGTTGGATTTTCCGAATCAAGGATAATGCTTAAATGGGGGAGTATTGTTGGTGTTTTATGAAACACAAAGTTATTTAAGTATAATTGGATTCGAGTAATTGTAAACTCAGGATTGGTAAAACAAATTTGGTGGTGCGGAGTGCACATTTGTATAAACTATCTATGAGTTTACAAGTTCATATGATAAAGATTAATTGTGTTGGTGATAACTAACATGGCTTGTCCTGGAAAGATATATTATTTCAGAATTTATTATAATTTTGATATGGTGGTTTGTATTGTCTAACTCCTCTTTGATGGAAAGGATAGGGATGATATTAGATTAAATACGATACATTGAATGTTTTAGTGCAATATGGAAAGATGTATTGTGTGAAAAAAATTGCACCATTTCAGAATTTATAATTCTGATAGGTTGATGATTTAGTGTGGAATGATGAAGTGTTATGTCTTTTCACGACATTAGTTTCTTATAAATATATGCATTTGCATGGATGGAAAAAGATACAAACAATACAGAAGTGAAAGAACACAGAATACACACGGGAAAACTAGGAATTTTCCCAGACATATATACAACCAAAAACACAGGTACTCAAAAGTATTCTCCTGATTCAAGCCTAGAACAGGAGGGATTCTCGATTGTTTTATTCTCGAAGGGAATTCGTATAACCCAAGGCTGTAATAGGGTCGAATTACTCTTTAAGGAAAGCATACGTAACGCGACTCACATCGATATCCAAGAAAAGTTTCACCACAATCATCCAAGCGTGATTTTGTCATTCGTTGGAATGCATTATTACAGCATTCCCCAACAATTTTCCGGAGAACTCACGGTGCCCCTCCGGCAGTTTCAGCTTCATCACAGGTCATCCTCAACGCCTGACGGCCATTTTCTTACCGATCGTTCTCCAACGAATCAACTTTTACAGATTTCCAGTGACGATTCTTCACCTCACAGCGTCTCCTTCCTCAACGTCTCACTCAGATCTTGTAAACTATTGGTTCTGGTTCTTTCGTTTACTCCGACTGGATTCGCTCCTTTCACCAGCGGCGATTTTCAAATCGAAGTTCCTATCAGGCAAATCAGCAGTTCAGCGTGTCTCAGTCGAGCAACAACTTTGGCGAATGAGATCCACACCCGCGTAGGCTGTATCCGTGCTTCACCACTCTCGCACGTGAGCTACACGCGCCACAGGCCACACTTGCGTTTCACAACTCTTGCGTTTGATATTCACGTGCCCAGCTCTCCTTTGGGCGTCTTCTGCACAAGCCAACGTGCCCAGCTCCTCTTTGCGCATCGTCTGCACACGCCGGAGGTTTTTTGGGCAGAATTTGTGTTTGCTGATTTCTTTTTTTTTTTTGCCCTCATGGATATGGATCATCTTAATTCTGGATGGTGTGATATTTCAAGATTTGCTGGTCTTTCTCATCATCGACGACATGATGGCTCCAAGTGGATTGTATACTCTGGCGCCAGAAAACACATGTCATCGTCTCCGACTGCTGTAAATCATGTGATACCTTATAATGATTTTTTCAGCATTTATGTTGGTAATGGTTCTCAACTCTCTATTACTCATGTTGGTGATTCTCGGATTTCCAAATCTCTGTCACTTTATAATGTGCTTATTGTGTCTGATATCACTAAAAATTTGCTTTCGATTAGCAAAATGACTCGGAATTTAAATGTTGTTGTCTACTCTAATGATCACTCATTTATTATTCTGCATAAAATCATTAGTGAAACTTTGGATCACGGTAATAGTGAAAATGACCTTTATATTTTAGACTATGGTGCATATGCTTTATTACCTACTGTGAAATCAAATAAGTCGTGTGCATCTTTTGAAATCTAGCATGCTAGACATGGTCATGTTCTGCATTTCACTATTTCTGGTTTGCGAGCTTCTGGATCTTTATCTGTCTTATCGATTTTGCCGAAACCTACCCTTTGTGATGCATGTGAAAGGCTAAAGGGAAGCATTTATCTTTTTATACAAATGATAAACGTGCTGCCAGGGTACTTGATCTAGTTCATTGTGATTTATGGGGACCCGCTCTTATTTTGTCTACTAATAGTTTCTCCTACTATGCTATTTTCCACGATGATCATTCCTGACACCTGTTGTTTTACCCACTGCACCGTAAATATGATTTTTGGGATGTTTATCGCTATTTTGATGCTTTTGTGGAGAACAAGTTCTCTTCCACAATTAAGGTGTTTCAGAGTGATCGGGGGATTGAGTTTGTAAATGGTCGTTTACGCTCTCACTTTCAGACAAAGGACATTCACCATCAAATTTCTTGCCCGTATCCTCCTGAGCAGAACGGTTGGGCTGAGCGCAAGCAACACCACTGATAGAGGTTAGGCCCGAAAAGGCCATTGGGCCGCCGGTATGGCTGCCCGGTTAGGGGAATATTTAGTACTCTAACTTAATTACCGCATTTGTGGGTATTTAAGGGCAATAATTAAGGAGTACATTATTTAGGACACGGAGTATAAATACAAGGTACACATTTACTTATTATTCATTATGTCTTAATCATATTGGATGCTTGGAATAAGTTAAGCATCGAAGTGCTGATCCTTGGAACCCCAATGATAGTTTTATTGCAGGTAGTTTGAGAAGAACCTAAGCCCACGAACAGGTCGGTAGTCGAAGACGCATCATGTGGCACGGTATGTGGGGATGACTAAGTCGGATCAAGGTTTGGGAGAGTTTATGTCTATGGTAGTTCGAAGGAGTGAAAGATTGAGGTCAATAGGTATGGGGGATGGATCTCCACCAAGGTTAACATCGGGGAATCTAG
Source organism: Rubia yunnanensis (assembly GCA_037428765.1). Classification (NCBI taxonomy): domain Eukaryota; kingdom Viridiplantae; phylum Streptophyta; class Magnoliopsida; order Gentianales; family Rubiaceae; genus Rubia; species Rubia yunnanensis. The sequence continues at coordinate 25,179,416 of CM075061.1, read as the reverse complement.
AAGGAGGAAACATCGCCCGTATCAAGGACAGTGACATGGCTAATATTCAAACGGTGGGAGCGGAGTTGCGAGTGGAACCTAGTACAGGTGTAGGCCATAAGGGGGGACAAACCTCAGTGGCGATTGGTGCAAATACCCTGGTGCCAATCCAGAATTATATGTCAGGGCCCTCGAGGAATTTAGAAGTGGTGGGAAATACCATTTCTCTGCTTGAGAGAGTGGTTGATTCAAGGGATGGAAGGTTTACAGAGGTTTTGGGAGATTCGTATATGGAAGCCTAAGGCCAACATGGGCAAGGGAATCAGAACGTGGGGAGAGCAACCCCAAGTCAAGATGTGGAATGAGCAGTTTAGGTCCTGGTTGCTGCTGGTTATCAAATCACCCCTCTTCCGAGGGATGATAGAGTCACAATGAGGGCAGTACCGTCCTTGCTTTTGGGAATACTACGGGGTGGGCGTCTCAACCTTAACCCCCGATAGCTTACCCTTATCAAGGATATGTTGGAGAACCACTACAGGCTAGGCCCCAGCCTTCCATTCCTGGTTATTCCCAAGGTCCTGTATATGCGTTACCTATGCTAGTCCCATCTGCTCCTACCTTCGACCTGGCCGGTTCATGAGCGGCATATGGAATGATGACTTCTTCTGGCATGCAAGGATATGCGAGTGTTGGAATCAGCCAGGGGATGTACAATCCTTATGTTCAACTACCATCACCACCAACACCACCAACATACCCTCATAGGTATTATATATGCTAAATACACAATTAAACAAAGAAAAGTCTTGTGGAATTCAATACTGAATTTAACTCACAAGCCTTTATGTATTGAGGAATTTAACATAATTGAAAAACAAGAGGAATACATAGGCCCCTCAATCCCTAGCTAAAGAGGTATATCTGATGTCAAGCTCACCACAGTCAACACATGTGGTAACCTTTTCACTTGGACAGGAATGATGCCTAAGGGAAGGGTTTGGGAAAAGTTTGATAGAGCCCTAACAAATTAACATGGGATGCAGCCTTCCCCATATCTTATGCCCAAACATTGGCTAGGATTCAATCTGATCATTCTCCCTTAGTTCTGACACTCTAACAATCTGATCCCAACAAAACCTAAGCCATTCAGATTTCAAAATTGTTGGCTTTCCAACCCTGATTTCTTTAAACTTATTAGGGACTCATGGAATATCCACTCATATTCTTCAGGAATGAAATATTTCAGTTTTAAACTGAAAAACACTAAACAGGCTTTAAAACTTTGGAACAAAAATTTTTTTGGTAATATCTTTAACAAGGTTAAGGCAGCAGGAGAACTTTTCTCTATTGCAGAGGAAAATCTTCAACAAGCTGAAACTCCAGAAACCCTAACTCATTATAACAGAGCTAAAACTGAACTAACCTTGGCCCTAAAAAACCAAGATACTTACTGGAAAAAAAAGTCATGGGTGAAATGGCTAAAAGATGGTGATTTAAACACTAAATTTTACCACCATTATGTTAAATCAAAACACAAAACACAAACAGTCTCTTCAATCAAGAATGATGCGGGTGAATGGTTATCTTGAGAGCAGCCTTCTTCTCCATCCTAAAAAATGGAGAACTGTTTGGTTTCTTCCAATCTTCTAAAGGTTTAAAGCAAGGAGACCCTCTGTTTCCCTTATTATTCATCCTTATGGCAGAAGCTTTTTCAAGAAGCTTGAACTTTCTCTACCAATATGCAAATGTTGGACTATATAAGCTGTCAGGGTTAATGAAACCTGTAACCTACCTCTCCTTTGCAGATGATACTACAATTTTCTTAAGATATTCTAAAGAAGGAATAAAAATTTAATGGTATTTATAAAAATATATGAAAATGCACCTGGTTAGAAAATTAATTTTGAAAAATCATCTTTCTATATCTCAAAACATGCTCCACTAAGAATTACATCAGTAATCAAATCAGAGTCTAACGTGATGGCTGGTTCCTTGTCTTTCAAGTATCTGGGCTGCACAATCATCACATGCAAGAACAAAAACATATACTATCATAGCTTATTGGATTCCATCTACTCCTGAATCAACTTTTGGCAAAATAAAAGCCTTAACCAAGCTGGAAGAGTAACTTTAATAAGACATGTTCTTGCCACTATACCCTTTCATATTCGAACATTTTTAAAGACTACTCAACTTACCATTGACAAGCTTCATAAAATGTTCGCTAAGTTTCTTTGGTAAGATCTGACTTATGGAACTAGAGGCTTATGAATAGACTGATCCCAATGCCTGACATCTTGGAAGATTTTAATCTTCACCTACCATCCAAGTGTTGTTTTTTTAACAATAGCTCAGATGATTTGCATCATGTTTTCATCTCTTGTGATTTCTCAGACAAAATCTGGCAACTAGTAAATAGTGTTTTTAACATTCAACACTCTTTTCATTCCATTCTATGGAACAAATTCTTCTTATACTGGACTCTAAATGTTAAACTAAAGCTGACCTCTGATATCATTAGATCTAGACCATGCATTGTTACTTGGGCTTTATGGTGTGCTAGAAATAGGTTCATCTTTGAGGGTATTGCTCCAAATCAGAAAACCATCTTTATAAGCTTAATGAACCTGATCAATGACATACTATTAGCTCATAAAATAGATGCTTGATGGGATCTTTCTGCATCAATCCCTACCCTCTAAATATGCAGAACTTTGAAAAAGAAAAATGAACCAGTGGCTGTTTCCCGCCCCCCTTCAAATACTTTTAAGAACAATGTGGATGGTTCTGTCCTCTTGAATGGTGCAACAAGCATTGGTCTGATTATGAGGGATTATAAAGGAATGCATATCAGATCCTCTTCTATATCTATCCCACATTGTAAAATTTTGGAAGTTGAAATGACAACAATTCTCCAGAGACTCAAAATAGCAGAGGAACTCAATATCAACTCTCTGATAATTGAATCTGATTCACTGATAGAAGTGAAATTCCTAGGAGAGAATGGAAAATACCTTGGAGATGTTTATCTACAACAAGAAGCATTTGGAACATAATGGAAAAGATTGAATGCTCCTTCACACATATTCTAAGAGAATGCAACAGAGTTGCAGACTCATTAGCCAAACTGGCTTCTCTGAATCAGGTCTTTAATCTTACTGATCTTCCACCTGACATTCAAGGTTTAATCAGTCTTAATGTGATTAGTCTCCATTATAAAAGAAATGGATAAATTGCATTTTAATAGAACTATTAGGATAAAGGCATTACTGATTTGGCTGATATTGTGTTTACCATGCCTATCTCTATTCTGTTTCTATTTAGTAGAACCTTTTACTGCTAGTTTCTGATTTATTATAAGAGGTTCAAATAGGAAGGCTTCATCACATTTGAATCTTTCCATGGTGAAGAGAGAATATGTTGTCGATGGAGAAGAGGCCAGGAACTGATACAACTAAGAAAATGCTGCCCATGGAGAAGAAGCAAGGAGCTGATAATTTAAAGAAGATGCTGATTAAATGTCACATTTGAGCGGTTGTTCATATGGAAGCTGACCGCTACACCATACATGCTTCTGAATTTTTCAGTGAAACAGTCCAGAGAGTAACTCTCTTATAGGGAAGAGAGTTGTAAGGGGCTGTTATGGGGGCCACCTCATCCTGTCGACACAAGTGTGGATGCAAGAAAGTGGTAGGCCATAATAGACCTCGATACGGGTTTAGGGCCATACTCTTCATCGAGTTAGGGGTTTTAGATGACGAATATGGAAATGTTCTATTTGTAATTAGCTTTCCCACGTTCGCTTTTCTGGCTGTATATTCAAAACTCTCAGTTAGTTTTTACCACTATTTACAGGGTCTGGGGAGCCTAATATATACTCCCTCACTTAGGTGAGTATTTTAATTAAAAAAACTAATATAAAATGATCAACAAACACTTTAAAAACACTCTAAACACGTAAACTAATATATCTATGGATAAGTTTATCATATATGTTGCATAAAGTTATTCCAATTATAATTTTAAAATACATGATTTAAAATTATGACCTTACTATTCTACATCATGACTTAATTAATTAAAATTATGAGAAAAAAATTTGGAATAATCCTAAAAATGATCCTATGTTTTTTTGAAAGTCCCGAAACAATCCCGAGTTCTTCGAAAGTGCTAAAGCAACCCTATGCATTCGTCAAATGTTACCATTATGTTTACCTAATCCAAGATCATAATTTATTAGGCAAAATATAGCGTTGATCATCCCATAAATGTCTAAAATACCCCTGCTTAGTTTTCTAAAAATTGGACAATTTTACCCTTCCAACGATTTCCCCACCATCAGATCATAACAAGAATTCAAGGGTTATATCAAAACTTATATTTATTTCTAGAGTTATATCAATACTTATTTTGAAAAATTGGGGTTGGACTAGGAATTTTTAAACACTTTCCAAAATCATAGCAAACAAAACGTCTTTACCAATTACCGGAAAAATACCCATTTATCTCTGAGAATTAATTCTCGTGTTTATTGATTCATAACCATATACACTTATAAAAGAGATGAATAAGTAATTGAACAGTCTGAATTGTTATCTTGAATGGGCAAAAGTATGACAAATTTAGAAAAAGAGTCAAGTGCTCATATAGCCCTATGTTTTGCTAGTTTTTGCTAATATGACCCCATGAAGTTGGAAAGTGCTATTGTAACCCTATGATTTACTTGAATGTGCTAATATGACCCTGAAGGCATGAATTTGGCCAGAATTATTTGAATGGACTATTATACCCCTAATTAAAAATAAATAAAAAAATCAGAAAATGTAAAATGATAGTTATGCCCTCAAACTATCTTCCCTTCTTCTTCTCTCTGCAGACTATCTTCCCTTCTCCACTTTCTTCCTTCTCCACTTTCTTCCTTCTTCCTTCTTTCTTCCGCTTCTCCACTTTCTTCATCTTCTCTCCGCTCCGCCACCGCCACTCCTCCGCTCAGATTTGAGCTGCCAAAATTCCTCCTCCACACCTCACCACCTCCAGCACCATCTCATCTTCACCTCCGCCGCCGCTGCTCCGCCACCGTTCTCTTTTGCTCGATTCACCGTGCCTCACCATCCACTTCCTCAAACACCATTCCTGCCCAGCTCTGCCACCACCACCCCGTCTCATCGACCACCACCACTAAACCCATCGAATCCCATTCGGCACCACCACAATGCCCTAGCCCGCTGACTCTACCTCGTTCGACGGAGATGGATCTTCCTCCGCCCTAAACCCTAGCTCCTCCTCTGGTGGTGGAGATGGCAGGAATCGAGAAGGAGAGAATAGGAACGGTAGGAATCGAGCAATGGCACCTGCAAAAGAGCTGCGGGAATTGAGTAGCGATGCAGCACCACCGGAGATGGCGCTACGGCAATGCGGAGCTGGTGCTACAACGTGGAAGACAGACTCGGTGGCATCAATAGTGTTGGCGAATCCCATTCCAGTCGCTCTCTCAATCGGAATTCATCAAAGGTCAGTACAAATCCTTTCTATTCATCGTATTTGGATGGATTTGGGATGGATTTGTTGTTCTAATTGTGGCGGTGGTACTAGGTCTAGAGAGGAAATGGTGGCGGTGGTGCTGCGCCATCCTGTAATGGTGTTAGGGTTTAGAGAAGAGAGGAGATGGTGTTGGCTGTGGCTGTAATGGTGCTAGGGTTTAGAGAGGAGAGGAGATGGTGTTGGCTGTACTCTGCTGGAATCGCCATATCTATTGGTGGCTCGTTTCCAGATTCCGGAGGCAAAGGTGGCGGAGCAGCGGTGGAGGTGGAGTTGTTAGCTGTGGTCTGCTGGCAGTGGTGTTGGTGGCTCGTTTTCAGATTCTGACGGCGGAAGTGGTGGAGTGGCGGCGGAGGTGGCAGAGCAGCGGCGGAGGTGGTTGTGGAGAAGAAGAAGAAACTAGGGTATTTTAGTAAATAAATTTATAATTTAAATGCTAGGGGTAGTTTAGTCTTTTTAATTTTGGTCAACGCTGGAAATTACCAAGTTAATGCTAGAATAGTGCCACAGGGTTATATCGGCACTTTTGATGTAAAACATAGGGCTACAATAGCACTTTCCAACTCCACAGGGTCATATTAGCACAAACCTCCAAAACATAGGGTCATATCAGTATTTTACCCTTAGAAAAACTTAGGAAATGAGATTAAAAAAAAGCTGGTTGAATGCACAATGGCTAGATGATAGAAGATGACTAGATAGAAGATGACTAGATACAAGTATCAGTCCAATTCATATACACAAAAACATCTCTTAAAAATATAAATGAATTTGAACCTTTTTGGCAGCATAACTCCACTGAAGGCGATATCACCAACACATTTGGATCGAGCTGACCAGCCTCCACTTTTTTATCACATCTCCAACTTGATCACATCTCCAAATTTTCCTCCATAACCCATGGATCCCATAAACATGGAAGCTCTAGTTAGGGGCTCCATCAAAAGCCCCAAAAATTGCGCAAAACCTTGCAGTGGCACCGGGTTCAACGGGAGGGAGACTTGGCGGTGGTATTGGAACTTCATGGCAACAATAGTGTAGGTGCCACCGCTAGTGGAATTTGGTTTGCCATTTCCACTTTCATTCTCATTTCCATTGATCTATTTGCTCTGGTTGATGTCTGTGTTGTCAGTAGCAGGTAGCAACGGTGGTGTTCCAGTGGAAGCTTGGCGTAAGTAGCATTGACAGCGAATTCAGATTAACAGGGAATGAGAAAGACGAAGAAGAATGGAACAAGGGAATAGAAGATGAAAAATCAGGTGGGCTAAATGAATTTAGGGTTTGGAGATTGGGAGAGGTTCAAAATGGAAATTTTATTTTTTATTTTTGTCTATTAGAAAGGTATTTTGGCCATTTTCAGCAATTCCGGCGAAGACCAACGAGTTCAGGGTCATTTTTCCATTTTCCAGACGAGTACAAGGTCATTTTGGCCCTTTCAAAGAACTAGAGTTTGCTTCGACTCTTTTAAAAAAAGAGATTATTTTCGTACATTTCTCTGTAAATTTTGATATATAAAAAACGGATCTAGTTGAATAAATTAAAATTATGATCTAATAAATTAATAAAAATGTGAAACTAATTTCTAAAACACCAAACTAAAACATGAAAGACGTATAAACATATAAATTTTAAAAAATTAATAAGTGTATAAATGAAAATTTAAATTTCTGGAAATAATTAATATAATTTACAATATTGAATCAAAAAAATTGTGGACAAAATAAAAAACATAAAAAATATTATAAATTACAGAAAAAAGAAGAAATATATACAAAAGAAAAGTAACGAGGCAGTTAAAAGAAGATTGATATGAGTTTGCTGGTCCTAATTACTTATTGAATGCATAAGGTCTATGGTTCAATTCCCCATAAATACATTATTTTTAAGGATTTTTCAGCATGCAAATGGCACACGATCCGCCGCGGCCCATTTTCACTCTTATAATCCAATATTGTGACTCGCGAATTTTACCCTCTGTTTCAATATAACTCATGGGGAGGCCATCTCATACATGTTTTTGTGCAAAGAAAGTAAATGAAGATTGATATGAGTTTGTTGGTTCAGAGTACTTATTAAATGCACATGGTGTAAGATTCAATTCTCCACCAATTCATTGTAGTTCAGGATTTTCATCATTCAAACGCCACTGACCCTCTTGTGATTGTTTTAGTACTAGAGCCTTGTGCGTGGATCTATTGCTGCAACCACACATTTATGGCGGTCTCAAACAAGGTTATTTTGGTTTATTTATTTTAGCTCTGATCTTCATCTTCGTAACTATTTTATTCTCTGTTATCAACCATCTCCTCGAATCTTCCATTCATTAACATCACAACACTCACATTCTCCTTCGGATTAATCACCATTTGAGAGGATTATTTTACCAAATCTATGACTTCCAGTTTTCTGATTGCTTGAGAAATATAACCAAATTGATTTTGAAGAATTTAAATGCTAGCCCACACATCCTTCTCAAAATTAATCTAGGCTTGAGCAATGAATTTCACCATATCTTCCAGCAACATATTAGAGTTCGGATTCTGCATTTGCGGTCTCGGCTACTGATTGAATTGAATCTTAACATTTTGCAGATTCTCATACCTCCAATTAAGATGATCCCCCCATCCATGAGCTGTTAGTGTTTGAATAATGCAAATATTTTAGACTTCCAGGTTGTCTAAAAACAACACTGACTTGGAGTTCGGTTCTTGAGCCAATGGGCATGAGTCCGTAGGATGACTAGATTTTCCACCAAGACAAACTTGATGAATGGCTTTCTGCATCTCTTTGAATTCCAAAATATCTCGAACCTTCTGGTGATTCTGAAAGCATCTCGTAGGCTATTAGAGCATGGCCAGTGGGTTTCTTAAAAATTAAAAAATCGCTCTAAAAACCAAAAACAACCACAGTAGTGGTTTTTAGGCAGGTTTCTTGTTAAGAAATCGGCCCATAGTTTCCAACTAGGGAACCGGTTAAGGAATCGGTTCCGTCAGACGCATCAGAGCATATGACAGAGAAGGGGGCTGCCATGTGCGGCCCAATTTTATTTCCGTTGAGTGGGACACGTGTCGCCCATGCATTGGGCCACGTGTCCCACATGCTGAATTTCTTTTTTTTTTATTTGAATTCGTTGACACATGGCGCCTTCTGGTTGGGCCACGTGTCCAACGGATTTAAAATTTGGGATTGCTGGTCAACAGAAATGAGTGGGACACATGTCCCACTTATATGGCGACACGTGTCCCACTCAACGGTAATATTACTCTTCCCGTATTTAGATGGGACACGTGTCCCAACCATATGGTAACACGTGTCCCAACGACTATTTTTCAAAAAAATTGCAAATTTTTGTAAAAAAATAAAATTTCAGATCTTGAATGTTGGAGAAAATTTTCCAATGGTAATTTTTTTTTACTTATAAATAGAGCCATTTCACCCAATTTAATCACATCACTTTCAATTCCAACACTTCTACCTCAATCTTTCATCTCCTAAATTTGTCTCCAATATTCACTTTGTTATCCATTTTTAAATGGATTCGCGAAGAACGTCGATTGGAAAAGATAAGGTAATTCCAAATTCTTCTAATTCCAAAAATTCATCCCAAAATCCGAATATTCGTCCAATTTCAAATTTGGAATTTTATGAAAATTCGCCAAACATCCCGCCCAATTTTTATATGAATTCCCAACATTCGTACATCAATTTCCCAAATCAATATAATTCTTTCCAAAATGCATACACGAACTCTCCTTACCCGAGCCACTTCTCCCAAAATCCTAACGCCCAATCGCAAAATTCCTACCCAAACTTTTATAGTCCAAACTTTCATTCTCCACACCTTGATGCAATTAACGAATCGGGATCATTTTGCTACCAAGGAGGTCGGGGTTCACCGGGTCAAAATTTTGAAAATGACCATGGGCGTCAATTTGGAAGTCACGAAGTTTCGGATGGTAAACCCTATCACAATGTGTTATATTTTAATTATGAAGAATTTAGTTCATCATTATTTTTTCCCTTTATTTATTTATGATATATTTTAAAATTAGTATATTCGATATATTATTCATTTATGTGTAGACAATTTTTGTTACCTTACATGTAGTATTTATTTGAAAATATTTAAATTACAATATATTAAATAGTATTATTTTTATTTTATTTAAATTATGAAATGTACAGAATTTATTTTTGTTGGCTCTATTTAACAATGTAGTATATTTAATTCAACAACATTGCACCTCTTTTTTTACAAATTCGTATATTTAATTTGTTTGTATATTATAATAGAATTTGAAGAAAGCGATGACCTTGCACTAGTGTGCGGGAGTAAGGATACGAAGAAGAAAAGTAACCGGGAGAAGTGGACTGTAGAAGCTGATAATGTTCTATGCAGCGCTTGGTTTGATAATTCCACCATTTGTATAATGGGTACGGGGCAGAATGCTGGTGTGTTTTGGCATAAAATTACATCCGATTTGAATAAGTAGGCAAAATGCAACCGAACAATGAAGTCGTGCAAGGCTAGGTGGCAAAAAATTTCTCACGACATTGCCAAATATGTGGGATGTGAAAGTAAAGCCGCACGACACTATAGTCGGATTGGGAGTGGCTCCAGCCAAGGAGATATGAAGTCATGGGCCATGAATTTGTATGCTGATGAAAATGGTGGCCAACAGTTTCTATTCTTTCATTGCTATGAATTGTGCAAGACTAACCCTAAATTTATGGCACAATATGGCCCAAAGGACACAAATGGAGGGGAATATTCACCACGGGTGCCATCAACGCCCCGTAGTAGCGATGATGCTCAGACACCGCAATATACATCCAGGCCTATTGGTGTGAAAGCCGCAAAATGCAAGGCGAGGGGGAAGGGAAAGGCAACGCGAAGAACAACAGATGCTAAGCAATCAAAAGAATCACAACAACTGGAGTGTATGGCCACAATCAAAGAAGCTTCTAAGAATGCTGGAAGGATTGGAGATAGCGATAGAGCTAAAATGGAGTATAACATAGCGCAACGAGAGTTCGTCGAAATGCAAGCAGAGTGTGAAATTTATGTAGCTAACACTAGACTCCTTACTGCTCTGATGCAAAGGGAAGATTTGAGCACAGCGGAGGAAGCACTGCGAGATAAATTAATTGGGCTAGTCTATGATCGGAATTGATTGTAATATGTAATAATTGGTCATACTAGATTATACAATATCAATCTTCACGAGTTATTGACAAGTCCTATCGAGTCACGTGGGTCGAATTCATCAATTTCAAAGATTCTGACATACAAATTCAATGGGGTTGTCATTGACAAGTCCCATCGAGCCACATGGGTCGAATTCATCAATTTCAAAGATTCCGACATACAAATTCAATGGGGTTGTCATTGACAAGTCTCATCGATTCACATGGGTCGAATTCATCAATTTCAAAGATTCTGACATACAAATTCAATGGGGTTGTCATTGACAAGTCTCATCGAGTCACATGGGTCGAATTCATCAATTTCAAAGATTCCCCAAAACAAATCAAATGTAGTTGTCATTGACAAGTCCCATCGAGTCACATGGGTTGAATTCATCAATTTCAAAGATTCCGACATACAAATTCAATGGGGTTTTCACATGTGATGGTTCTATATAAAGGGGTCATTCGTTTATGTTTCATTTCATTCCCAAATTCCTATCAACCCAATTTTCCTTCTTCTACAAAACTATGTCTTCCTCTACCTCCCCCACCAACGATGATGACCTTCACTTTGGAGAATCATCAAACACAAAACTTATGATATTCCCAGTTTTCTACCCGATATCGATCTGGAGACACTTAACTTTGGCATGAATTTGCCAGAAATGGCAAGATAATTGTACGCAACCTTTGAGGATGAGAGTGCTCAAACTTCTTCAACTATACCAAAGAAAACCAGAAATCATATACGAAGAGACCGTCTCCGAGCACAGGACGTCCTCCGAAGGCAATATTTTTGTCCACCCCCTGAAAGAATGTACGATGATCAACATTTTTGTACTAGGTTTTGTATGCGGCGAAATGTATTCGAGCTATAGTGGAAGATATCACCAACCACGATCCCTATTTCAGACAAAGGGCCGATGCAACCGGTTATCAAGGATTTTTGCCACTCCACAAGTGCAGGTGGCAATGCGCCATTTGGCATATGGTTGTGCATACGACCAACTGGATGAAAGCCTACAGATGGGAAAAACAACGGTCAGAGAAACGGTGGCTCATTTTGTCAAAGCAATTATTGTCGTGTATTGTCCAACATACCTCCGACCAGTGAACCCAGACGATATTGCATGGCTTATGCATGTAGCTCGTAGAAATGGATTTCCAGGTATGTTAGGAAGTATTGATTGTATGCATTGGGAATGGAAAAACTGCCCTGTGGGTTGGAAAGGACAGTTTCAGGGTAGAAATGGGCGTGCCTCAATTATATTAGAAGCAGTGGCCTCATACGATACGTGGATTTGGAATGCATTTTTTGGCATGGTAGGGTCAAATAATGACATCAACGTCCTAGACAAGTCACCTTTGTTTGATGACGTATGTGAAGGAAGGGCTCCACGTTTTCCATATGAAGTCAACGGTTGTAGCTACGGTCAAGGGTACTATCTTACAGATGGAATATATCCTAAGTGGACGACCTTCATACCAGCGTATACGGCTCCAAATGACCCCAAGAAATAACTGTTCACAAAGCGTCAAGAGAGTTACAGGAAAGACGTCGAACGTGCTTTTGGTATTTTACAGGCCCGGTTCTCCGTGATCCGTAACCCAGCCAAGTACTGGAATATAGAAACATTGGGTGAAATTATGATAGCTTGTATCATACTTCACAACATGATAGTCGAAGATGAAAGAGATACTTATGGGTTGCGGGTTCAACCAGGTGATTATGACCAAATCGACGACTCTCCATGGCATTACAACACAGAGCGGCATGCTGATCTACCGACTTTTAGACAAAATTGGAGGGAAGCATGCAACAGAGCTAAACATGACCAATTGAAAAATAACCTAACTGAACATCTGTACCAATATTTGGGTGGTCAAAATTAGCATATCGATATAGTTCTGTCATCCATGTTTTTTGTTTTGTATTAGTAATAATTGGTCAGACTAGATCAATATTTCGGGTGCATATTTGTAATAATTGATCAGACTAGATTTCTATTTTTAATTCGTAATAATTGGCCGGACTTGATCTAATATTTTATTATTTAAGTAGTTATTGTAATTTGTCTTCTCGTTATAATTGGCCTTTCTAATGTCATGTTTGTAATATATTTTTATAAAATCAATATATCTTTTTCTTTATTATAGATAACAAAATATTAAACAATTTCACGACAAGAAAAATGATATTTAAATTATTATTATAAAACACGAAATTTATAAATTAAAGAAAATGAATTATTTTATACTTTCTAAATAAAACGAAATTCTATGAATAAAAATTATAATGTATTATTAAATTTCACTTTCAACTTATTTTGGGTGAACAAATTAAATTAAATTAAATGTTAATGGTAAAATTAATGAGTAGGATAGAGAAAATTAAGGGGGGTCAATGAATAGTCAAAAGTGGTTTCTTACCATTGTGGGGATAAAAAAAGGTGGTTTCTTAAGTGATTTTTTAAGATTAGGTGAAAGAGAGAGAATGAGAGAAATAATATATTTAATTGGTAAGAAACCGATAGCGATTTCTACCATTGCATATGCTCTTAGGCGTCTTGGGGAGAGAACCAAATTGAAATGATTGTTTAGTTTTGTAAAAAGCTTGGGTTATATCACTAATTTAGTCTAGATATCCTCACATACTCCCTCTGTTTCTCTATATTTAACACCATAAGTTTTAGTTGCTTCGATTTATTGTGAAAGAAATCAGTGGATAAAATTAAAGAAAAAATAAGGTAAAATGTGTGGACGAAGTAGAAGAATTCTTGCCAAAAAAAAGTGTTAATATAAAAAAACAAAATAAAAAAGGAAAGTATGCATATATAACAAAATGGAGGGAATGCATAAAATTATATTTAAATCTAAAATAGAAAGAGTAGATAAAATATGCATGACAATTGCACGAAATGAACAAAAGATTTTTAAGAAAAACTTGGGTTATATCACTAATTCAGTTCTGATATCCTTGCGTACTCATTCCATATTCTATATTTGACACCATAGATTTAAGTGTTTTAATTATGGTGAATGAAATAATTGGATTATATTGAATTTAGAAAGAAAAAAAAAGTAAAACGAGTGAATACAATTGAATAAGTTTTGCGGGAAAAATGTGTTAATATAAAATAATTAACTGAAAAATGAAAAGTATACATACAAAAAAAATGAAAGGAGTACATAAATTAATCTTTAAAGTTAAACTAGAATGAGTGCATAAACTATGCATATGTATAAAATATGCTTGAGAATTGTAGGAAATAAACAAAGACGAACAGAAATTAACGCGTAATCAGGTAACTAACTTTTATGGTTCTGCAGGTTTACCCTCTTTGGTTGCTGGACAAGTACGGCTTGGCGCAGAAGGAATTCCCCATGTTAGACTAGGGTAATAGGTCAACTATGCATCACGGTTTTCCCGCTGTTGTTTTTTTTTTTGTATCTAATTGATCTTTTAGGTTAGCTTCAGGTTTTGTATAGATCTCAAAGATCATCAGATATCTTCTGAGGTAAGGTTTTTATGCCCCCCTCTTTGATTGTACCTTTTTATTTTTAATTAATAAACAGGCAGGGGTCTGTCTAACCCCCCACCATCACAGGTGGTTTTAATTAAAAAAAAAGAACAGAAATTAACGGGTACTTCAAAAACAAAAGAAATTAACGGGAAATTTTTTTAGCCAAATCTCATGAACCGATTTTTGAATATAGTTCTCCGCCGGAATTGGGAGCTCCTCCGGTGCCTCTGCCGCTGTTTTGGAACCGGTTCGCCACCTGCTCCACGTCGGGGCTCCCATAGGAGAACACCTTCCCGCTGGCGAGAAGACGACCAATACCACATCCACGCTGCAGAGGGTGATCAGCTCATGGGCTTTCTTGAAAAGACCGGCGCGCCGTTTAGAATACGTAACGTGAGTAGTCGATTTTTGCACTAAAAATAGGATAAGATTGTCAGAAAGATAGATTATTCGGAAAAAAACAAAAAAAACAAAAAACAATCAACATTCCCCTACATGCAAAGTACGTTTTACAAGTGTTCTGTTCGTCGTCTCCGCCATGCACTTATATAAACCTTCACCTTCCCCTTCCCATGTCCAAAAACTCAAAACCCATATCCCATATAACCACTGCCGCCATGTTCCCTCTAGACGAGTCCAGCTCCGCTGTTGCTGCCCAGGTCGCCCGCGCGTCGTCGTCCACTCATCCTTCTCCTCCTCCGCTGGCGCTGTCGCCATCTCTATTAACGATATACCCCATAGTCGATCGCACGGGAATGGCGGCCGACTGCGTCGCCACCCGAAGGACGGTGACGGTTCTGGACACCGGCGATGTATATGAGGTTCGTGTCCGTGTCCCGTGCAGGATTCAGGTTTTCGATGTTTGCAATTTTAATCTTTTGCCTGCCCATGCTAGGTCGCCTAACATAGCGTTGCCCTGAGAACGTTGAAGAAGAAGGGTGTATATATAGAGAAAATTCTATGTTTGTGACTACAGTAGCCACAAACAGCAGAGAATAGGGAGGACGCATGTAGGAAATGCGTCCTCTCTTTTTTTAAAAAACATTTTTCGGAGTTTCTGTGGGTGATGTGGAGAGGACACATTTTGAATATGCATCCTCTAATCTGGTCTGGTCAACGGCATCAGGCGGCTTCAGGAGGAGTCAGACGCGGATTTTTTTGGAAGCAACACATGGAGAGGACGCATTTCCTACATGCGTCCTCTCACCCCCTTTAATTCCAGCATTATTTCCCAGCTTCTTCTTCTTTTCCTCCTTTCTTCATCCTCTCAATCGGCCATTTTCCATTTTTCTAAATTCACGGCTCATTATGAAAAATACACTTTTATTGAATTCAGGACACGATTTTATAATCGGGACTAAACTGAGATAAAATACCTGGAATAAAAAAAATTCTTCATAACGTTTAGTGGGAATAAGCATTTTGCAGAACGGTTTTTCTAACGAGTGCCCATGGGCACTCGTTAACAACTTCAGATTCCATCGAAAACTGTGTTATTAAATGCAAATAGAGTTAACGATTAATGACATCCCTCAAAAACTTACACTCCCTATGTACTATTACACAGTTTTCGATGGATTTGCATTTAATAACACAGTTTTTGATGGAATCTGAAGTTGTTAACGAGTGCCCATGGACACTCGTTAGAAAAACCGTTTGCAAAATAATTAAAATTTCCCAAAAGCTTATTTTACCAAATTTACCGAATAATTAATTGTCATTACGAAAAAAAAATTAAGTCAGCTTCAAGGACTCGTTCAAAAAATATTCGGGAATAATATTTCGAAGAAAAGAATAGCCAGCTTTTGGGGCCATATTCCCAAAAGAAAAATTCCAGCTTTGAGGACTCGTTTTTTAAACGGGCCTCTAAATAATTTTTCTAAAACAAAAAATGCCCAGCTATGGGGACTCGTTTTCTAAACGAGTCCTCTACTTAATTTTGGGAAAAAATAAATTGCCCTGCCATGAGGACTCGTTTTCAGAAACGAGTCCTCCAATTAATTTTTGGAAAAAAATGGCCCCAACATTAAAACGAGTCCTCTAATTAATTTTCGGAAAAAATGGCCCTAACATGAGGACTCATTTTTAAAACGAGTCCTCTAATTAAAATTCAGGGAAAATAAATTGGCCCTAAAAGAAGGACTCGTTTTTAAAATGAGTCCTCTAATTAATTTTTGGGAAAAAATGGAAATGGCCCAGCCATGAGGACTCGTTTTCAAAATGCGTCCTTTAATAATTTTTGGAAAAAAAAAATATTCCCAGCCATGAGGACTCGTTTACAAAATGCGTCCTCTAATAATTTTTGAAAAAAAAATCCCAACCATGAGACGCATTACCCTAATGCGTCCTCCACCCTGTTCTCCATTTCCCACAACCACCATACCAGCAGCCAACATTCAAATAATTACCCTACTAAAATTAAGAACTCTGTATATATAGGCTCCTGAGTCAGGTTCTCAATCTTCACGATTAATTGATCCCCTCTTCGATTTATAAAATCTCACAATTACTAGGTCGGTTCTTCATCATCGTTGCAAAATCGCACGCACATGTCACTGCACAGCCCGGGCACGGAATTTGAAATAAGAATATAGCTTCCCAAACAAACACCAACGGCTCCAAAGTACGTTTTTCCACGATTTTAACACGTTAATATTAGTGGCAGTGCAATGTTTTCTTCCGTTTTATTTTGGCTAAAATGATACTCCATTTTATTGGGGATGGTGAAGAGGTCCTCATTGCTGCACATGGAGAGTGTGTGAGTTCGAGTAGATCGCAATTTCATGGCATGACGAGGAGCTGGAGAGTGTAGTTTAAGTGGAGTGAGGGTTGGTTCCTCCTTGGTTTGCATGATGATGTTGTTTTGTTATTGTAGGGTTTCAGAGGGAGAAGATGAAGATGATGAGTTGATTAATGTTGTTAGAAGAGGGCTATTATGACGGTAGAATGATAATCATGTTGAATGTTGATGTTAAACTTGGTTGAAGATTTTATAATAACACATTTGCTTTTGTTGAAATAAGTAGCTGTCAATGCTCAAAATATGCACGGTTATAAACTTGAAGATTAGCAAATTTATGTGTGCGTAATTTTTACCTCTATACAAGTCACTATATATTAGTGTTATACTTTAGTTGTTTTTTTTTGGTTAAAAGGAATAAGTTTTGAATCATATTTTATTTAATTTAAGTAACTATGTGGTTAATTTTGAAATATGCATAGATTGTGACAGTAAATCTTTTAACATATAAAAATCCCAATTTTGATCTTCTACCTGTATATTTTTTATAAGAAAATTGTATCACTGCTTTGCACATAAATTAATCCTAAAAATATGCGCACTCAAATAGCACAAAACGTGTCGTACAAATATTTTCTTAACAAAATTAATTCATCCTTCGTTTTGTTTACCAAACTGTACGAAACGAATGAACGGAATTTTACGGCAAAATAAAAGTTGTGTTGGCGGCAGCTATGGTCTCAGGGGTGACTTGGGGGTTGGGGGTGTTCATATGAAGCGGTGGGAATCAGCGGATTAATGAGGATGACGGTTACAGACTTCTACCGTACACGTTCGCGGTTGTATCACTGACAATCTGACCACAACTAATAAATGATGGACCTCAAAATGCTACATCTGCTTTTTCCCTTTTTCAATTCTATTTTCGTTTTTTACACTTTTTGTTTTGAGTCCGTCTCTTGAAAGACGGTCTTTCCATAACTTATGGAAACACCAAGGTTTAAAGTGTAAATTAGAAGAAATTAAGATAAAATTTTTGGGTTGCATGAACCGGATTATAAATTTTATAACTACTACATGTTTCATACTAAAACTTTAATATTGCAACTAAGACCTTTTACTTTTTATTATTCTAATCAAACCCCGTCTTTCCATAAGCCTATGGAAAAACCGTCTTTCCCAAGAGTTTGCCTTTTGTTTTTATCTGCTTTCCCTCCACTTTTTTTCCTTTCTTAGGATTGTATTTTTGGAACGGAAATTAATACGATATAATGTAATACGATTCCAGTCACAATTCGTCAGCAGTTGTAATTTTTAATTACTATATTAAAATGAAAAATGTGACCGTGTTAAGGTAATGGATGGAGATAGGTAAATTATATGGTATCTCTAGGGTGCTATGAGCATCGTATCTTTAGTGATATTTTGTGCAATTTAAATGTTATAGATGTGCATTCTTTGGATTGAGATTGTACATTATTAAATTTAATTATGATTATTATATATAAATACTATAATGCATAAACAATAGTGTCAAAATACACATTCTAAGTAAATATCATACATGCATGCTACTCAAGAGTACACTATATAAACTGATGGAGATAAAGTTGAATATTGGGGTTCCCAATGTATGAATACTAATCATTCTAATGTCCTTAATTTTGTGAAATGTGTAGAAGGATTATCTCATATGTGTTGGGGATTTTGTTTTAGGTTTTTTCACCTCATGTGCTGGATTATTGATCTTTGATTTGGGATTTTGCATGTATTTGAGGAAGAAAAACCTAAAACTTATCCATCTAACCCTAAAACATATTTCAGAAAGAGAAAATATGTACGTGCCCAGGCTGTACGTGCGTGCCATTTCCGTGCTATTAGATGAAGAAGTGCACTGCAGAACAACATCCCGCAGAATTTTATCTGATAATCCAAAAGGCCATGAAAGTAGAATGCATTAGATATCGAAAAACCAAAAAGCCCTTCATCTCAAATCTCCATCCATGTTGTTCGTCAGTTTATAAAACACCAAAATTAATAACACATAATTCTTTTCAAATAATTATATTTCAATGTAAACATAAATAATGGCACACTAAAGAGATTTATTTTAGGATTTTGAGTTACTGTCGGCCTGACATGGATTGTTGTTGGAGAAACACTAGACAACAAATAGATACAACGTAAGAAACCCCACAACAAGAAATAAGGTTGATCTGCCCTATCCACATCGTAAACTCGTAGTCACAAAGATCATGTATGCAGTTTGGAATCTGTCAGTAACAAGACAAGTTATCATTAAAATTTACCGAATCATCTTGGGATATTATAGGGAGCATATACATAGTAGTTGACAAAATAAGGCAGCTATCTCCTATATAAGTTTAGTGTATTTCACTTATATGATTCTTCGTATCTATGCTACATTTTCCATATAAAATGTTTTCAACGGCACATCAATTGCTGCAAAAATTGTGCTCCTAAGTTTATAAGTTTACATGTCCAACATGAATGATGTGATTCAGAAATAAAAATTACAACAATGAATTCCAATAGCTAAGTACAAGAAAAACACAATCACTCAGGTAAAAATTTCATACCAAATGACTGTTTTGAATAAAACGAGTTGAATGCAATACCTCAACCTGAGCATTGCCTAGTCCTATTGGTTTTCCTCGTCCTCGTCCTGCTGGTCTTCCTCGTCCTCGTCCTGTTGGTCTTCTTCATCGAGCTCTGATCACCATCTCCGGCCACCTTCCTGTTCTACTTCATGTTCTATTCCTGTTCTCCAGTCACCTTATATTAGAGTACCATTTTGTCTAATGTTTATGATGTGTATCAGTCTATGTGTTTTCTTTGGTAGATGACATTCTTTATGTTGGTTTTAGCTATCGGAATTCATCGATGACTATCTCATGTCTGTGCATGAGAATTGCAAGAAATGAACAAAATATGTTTGAGGAAAATGAACTTGGGCAGCATCACTATTTAACATCTTACATGCATATTCGGGCTGTATCAGCTTTTCATTTTTGAGCTTCTCATCTTTTGTCACCTCTGTATTCCTCGCCATCGCTCTCAAAACACCCCAGAAGAAGGTCTGTAATTAGGCTGTTAACAAAGTCCTCTTTATCATAACCTATCTACACCATTTGCCTCTTTATCAGAAATAAACAGCGGTGTAGGAGATATTTTGTGAATATCTTCTGCAATATTATTGTACCATAGATAGAATCATTTTTCATTTGTGATTTGTATATGCTGTCTATATATTGTACCCTTGTACCATCAATGAAAACACATGTTCTTTTTTACATGGTATCAGAGTCTAAAATCCTGAGAACCCTGAAAAACCTAAAAGCGGCCACCGCCGGTGCCCTACTCTTGTTGTCCGCCGCTGCCATGAACATCACCTTCGCCTCGCCAGGAAGAACAGCGCCACTGCCGCTTGTTTTGCTTTTACATGAGCCAACACGTATGTTCTCCACTATTCCACATGCGTCGTTGCCACTGTCACTCACATGCCACCTTTTCTTCCTGATGGATCCACTCAATCATGTTGTGATTGAAAACCTTGGTGTAGTCGCCAATCCACCGCAGCTCGTCAACAATGCCGCCAATCTGCCACCGCTAGTGGAGAACCCTCCGTAGCTCGATGATGCTGCCTTGCTCCGTTGCGCTCTATGCTAGCTCGTGCTTGCCGCCGATGGCTCGACGCTTTCTAATTTCCACCGTCCTACTAGACACTCCTCTATCCTACCAGTATCACATTCGTACTATGTTTATCTATCAGATCACACATGTTTGCTTATTTCTTCTGTGGTCTTGAAGAGTGATAATTATAATTTATTGGAGTACTCCTATTCGTCATGGATTTAATTCTAGACATAAGCTTGGTTTCTCGGATGGAATCGTCACCAAGCCTTTGCCCGGTGAACCTTTTGCTAATATTTAGAGTAGTTTGAATTATATGCTTATTGGTTGGATTGTTCAGATCCTCGATCCATCCATTTGTTCTGTTATCACTTATTATGACACGGTTAAAGATTCATGGGATGATTCACAACAACGTTTCTTAGTTGGTAATAGCCCACGTATGTGTTAGATTCATGCAGATATTTACAATTGTCGACAGAATGGTCAGGCTGTTAACGCCTACTTCGGTAGATCCAAGAAGTTATGGAATGACCTTCTTGCTTACTCCCTCCGTCCTAGCTCAAACTTCCTACTTCACTTTGTGTCAATTTACATTGTCCATCTTTGACCACATATTTGAATAGATATATAAACAATAATGTAATCATATCTTTGACCACATATTTATCGATATTATACGTAGTTAAATATCCATGAAATTTAAGGTGGGATGGAGGGAGTACATGCATCTGCGAACATGTGTTCCATGCCCCGATGCTGCTACTGTTCAAGCTGAACGAGAGAAGGAGACGGTTCATCAATTTTGCATCGGTCTGGATAACAGTTATGCTACTCTTCGCTCATATATCCTCGCACATGATCCACTGCCTTCACTCTACAAGGTTTACTTGCTTATCTCTCAGGAGGAGCGTCAAAAGATATTCATCTCATCCCGTGATTCTGTTCCATTGACAGTCACTATGGCCTTTGCTGCCCATTGTCAGGCACAATCCTCAGTCCGAAGTCAACCGCCGTTGCTAAGGGAATCAACCCCGCCGCCACCGTTGATCGTCTATCTCTTACCTGCACTCACTATGGCCGAAAGGGTCATAATATTACTACTTGCTTCCGCATTATTGGTTATTCAGACTGGTTCATTGAGAATCGAGCCCTTGTATCAAGCCTAAAAGTTTCCGCAAACCCCAAGAACCGTGCACCACCTGGTGTGCCATTCGCCAGAGCTGCCCAGCCTATGACCGCCGCCACTCCACTAGCGGGCACCACTGCCGCTGTGGTTACCGATTCCAAGTGGTTTGCCTTTGGTCCGACAATGTCCAAGGATCCTTCTGATAATATGTCAGGTAAGACTACTTTACCTTGGATTCTTAATACCGGTGCTTCCTACCATATGATCGACGACAAGGATCTTCTTTATGTTGTTGAGTATGCTGATAATATTGATGTTATTCTTCCCAATGGTTCTATTTCTACTGTTGCTCAAAATGGCAAACTTCGATTTGGAGATACTGTTGTGAATCATGTTCTATTTATTCCTGCATTACGATGCAATTTGTTATCATTTGCCAAGCCAACTGCTGCTTTAAAATGTCTAGTTTTGCTTACCAGAAAATTATGCGTATTACAGGATATTAGCACGAGGACACTGATTGGCGTAGGTGAATAGCGAGGAGGGATTTATTGGTTGTGCAAATTGAGAGCTTCACAGTCTACACAATCGTCCTTGACCGTTGCTTCATCAGTATCTTCGTTTGCTTTATGGCAGTAGTGTTTTGGACATCCGTCTTCTTCAATGTTGTTTTCTATTTCAGCTATTTCTTTATCTACTAGTGATTTTAATAAAAAGATTCCTTGCTCAGTCTGTCATCTAGCAAAACAGTTTAG
This sequence comes from Rubia yunnanensis, assembly GCA_037428765.1. Taxonomy (NCBI): domain Eukaryota; kingdom Viridiplantae; phylum Streptophyta; class Magnoliopsida; order Gentianales; family Rubiaceae; genus Rubia; species Rubia yunnanensis. The sequence goes on along the minus strand of CM075061.1, from coordinate 25,156,907 downwards.
TCTTAGATTTCCCGTTAGTTCTGCTCAGGCTAGTCATTTGTTTTAACTTATACATTGTGATGTTTGGGGGCCTTATGGTTCACCTTCTTATAGTGGAGAAATTTCATTTTTAACCATGGTTGATTATTATTCCCTAGTTGTTTGGGTTAATTTATTAGTTTCTAAGTCTCAAGGCATTTGTTCAGACATAGTTTCTTCCCATTCAACGGGTTTGGGCTGACAACGGAACCAAGTTGTTGCCTCTTAGATAATATTCTTGAGAGAAAGGATTTTGTTTATAGACTTCCACAGTCTATACACCTCATCAAAATGGGTACGTGGAATGAAAGCACATACATATTTTAAATGTTGCTCGTGCTCTTCGTTTCCAAGCTCATTTGCCCATCGACTTCTGGGTAGAATGCATTCTTACAGCTTCCTACCTCATCAATTGCACATTAAAACCCGTGTTAGATGGCCGATAGCCCCACCAGATCTTGTACAGTCGCGCACCAGCTTACACCTATCTCTGTGAGTTCAGTTGTCTGTGATTTTCTTCTCAACTTCCACAACAGCATGATAAGTTTGTATCTAAGTTAGAAGTGTGTCTTTCTTGGCTATTCAATTGACAAGAAATCATGGCATGTTTATGACTTAGAGTCTCGTACTATGTTTAATAGTCGGGATGTGATATTTTATGAAGACTGTTTTCCATATGCACCATTTTTTGTAAAAGCAGTTCATGTTGATCCATTTCCCTTGCACTCAAATGCTGCTTACAACAAATCGATTCCGGAGATGTCTGTTTAGATGGAGCCACCGCCATTCTCTGATTCACTGCAGCTAGTATCGCCTCCGCTAACTCGAATACCGGAGACACCGTCTTTGACCAGTCAACGTCTTGCTCAGCTGAAGTCGCACTCGTCTGTCACCAAGTCACAGCCACTGCTACCGGACGTTTCGCTGCTGCCTTCTACCGATCCTCCGCTTAACTCCGAGCTGTAGTCTGTTACGGAGCCGTTACTTGAGCCTGTTTGGCTAGTTTGTCCTCTGAGTATTCTTATTCGTTAGCCTCCGGTTAAACTGAAGGATTATATCGGCACTGCTACTCGCTCAATAGACCCCCCTCTCATGATCTCTCGTTGCCTGTTGCATTATTCTCAGGTACTCATTACCCCTATTGTTGATTATATTCCATGTGATAACTTTTCGATTTTGCATTTTAGATTTTTATCGGCAGTTACAGATGCTGCTAATCCAGTTACTTATGTTAATGCTTCTAGACGTCCTCATTGGCGTGCTGCTATGTCTGACGAGATTGAAGCACTCGAGCAGAATAAATCATGGGTTCTTGCTCTTCGCCCGCCTGGTAAAAAGGACATTGGATGTAAGTGGGTGTATCAGACCAAGTTGAAGTTTGATGGTTCCATTGAGCGCCACAAGGCGCTTTTGGTTGTTCTTGGTAATCATTTGATTGAGGGCATAGACTTTACTGAGACAAATGATTCTGTTTCCAAGATGAGTTTGATTCTTCTTTTCATGGCTATTGATGTTGTTCGTGGTTGGGACTTGCATAAGATGGATGTTCATGATGTATTTCTCTATGGCGATCTTGAGGAGGAGGTGTACGTGCATCCACCTAAAAGTTATACACTCCTAACGTCTGGTTTGGTTTGTAAATATCTTTTTGGTCTTCTACAGGATCCACATAATGGGTTTGTAAAGCTTGCTGCTGGTCTCCGACTTTTTGGTTTTGTTTAGAGTAAGGCAGATTACTCTTTGTTTTACTATCTTGAGATGGGGTGTCCCTTCATATTTTGGTTTATGTTGATGATATTATTATTGCTGGTTCATCTCTTGAGATGATGGTTAAATTCAAGAAGTATCTGTGCTCCTACTTTCATATGATGGATCTTGGTGCTTTGAAGTATTTCTTGGGCATTGAGATAGTTCGTCGCCCTGAAGGCATGTTTCTCTGTCAACAGAAATATGTCTTGGATATTTTATTGGATACTGGGTTACTAGCAGCGAAACCTAGTGATTTTTCCATGGAACTGCAGCAGTGCGAGATGATGGTCCACTGTTGGATGATTCAGTGCAGTTTAGGCGTCTAGTCGGGAATCTCATTTATCTTACCATCACTTTTCCTGAGCTTAGCTATTCAGTTCAAGCCTTGGCCCAATTTATGGAGAAACTACGGCTAGCTCACTGGCACACAGCCCTACGCATTTGGCACTACCTCAAGAGTCAACCTTGTCAAGGTTTGCTTCTGTTAGCCAAGAGTTCGCTTACAACTTTATGTGATTCTAATTGGGCGGCTTGCCCAATTACTATGAGATCTTTGACTAAATATTTTGAGATGATTGGTGAATCTTCGATTTCTTAGAAGACGAAGAAACAACCCACTATTTCTCATTCTTCAGTTGAAGCAAAATTTTGGGCCATGGCAGTCGTGTGCTGTGAGTTGTTGTGGCTCAAATCTTTTCTTTGTTCCTTGGGATTTACGCATACTATTGCGATGTGTTTGTATTGTGATTGTCAGATAGTTCTTCATATTGTCGTCCATCCAGTGTTTCATGAGAGGACGAAGCACATAGAGATTAACTGTCATTTTGTTCATGATTTGATTCTATGTGGTGATGTGGTTACTTATCATATTTGAACTGCAAGTCATCCAGCATATTTGTCTATGAAGGCCCTTGGACGACAGTCATTTCAGACTTTTCTTGGCAAGTTGGGCAATTGGGATCCATATGCTTCAACTTGAGAAGGAGTGTATGAGATATTTTGTGAATATCTTCTGCAGTATTATTGTACCCTAGATAGAATCCTTTTCCATTTGTGATTTTGTATATGCTATCTATATATTGTACCCTTATACCATCAATGAAAATACATGTTTACATTTTACAAGCGGTGATGAATCTTCTTGAGACTCAACATCAGTTTCTTCTTCATCAAATTGCACTGAAATGGCATGCAGAACCTGGGCACAGTATATCACACCAAAACCACATTGCCTTCTGCATTTTCTCTCTTTAAAATATATTTTGGTTTTAAAGGATGATTTAAAGTTGTACACTTTGACTTTCATCAGTTGACTAAAAAAATGTTTGATCATTAATATTTTTTATTAGGAATAATTATCTATGTGAAAATTTGATATTTTGAAAATATGTGTTATAACAATTCTAACAATGTATCACTCAATAGAATTTATTCTTATACACTAATTTAATTTGTGGTCAAAGTAAAGAATGTTTAACTAAATGAATGGTTAAATTGCAGTTAATTTTAATGGCTACTTTATGTTTTCTTGTTAATGTAGAGGCGAATGTATGGAAAAACATAACATTACACGATTGCACCATACCGCTCACTTTTTGCACTAATTGCACTTCTTTTTTTAAAACAAATTTCCACAATTTTAATCCTTGGAATATCACAATACTATTACATGAATATTTTTATTTTAAAATTTAGACTGTAACAAGGAAGGAGCTGGAAATCGTGATGGGGAACAGGGTGGCGAAGATCGAGGGAAAGGAGGCGAGATGGGGCTGGTGAAGGAATCCTCATTGTCGTGCGTGGAGATGTGGGAGATGGTGGAAAGACTTTGGATGTTGGAGCTGAAGGTGGTTGAGGGGCGACACATGTGTGAGTCTGGGCTGAAGGAGATTGCCATTTCATGGCATGACGAGGAGCTGAAGAGTGTAGTTTGAGTGGAGTGAGGGTTTGGTTCATCCTTAGTTTGATTGAGTAGTTTGCATGATGATATTGTACAATTGTTGTAGGATATTTTTAGAGAGAAGATGAAGATGATCAGTTTTTTAATGATGTCAGAAGTGGGCTATTATGATTGCAGAATGATGATCTTGTTGACTGTTGATGTTAAACTAATTAGTTGAAGATGTTATGATCAAAACAGAAAGAAAAGAGTACTTAAATTAATGCTTGGAGTTAAAATAGAATGAGTGCATAAAATATGTATGTATAAAATATGCATGAGAATTTTATGAAATAAACAAAAAAAAAAGTTTAAGGACACTTGGGCTGTATCATTAATCAACATCCTTACATGCATACTCTAATCTTATTAAGATATGCAGTGAAATAGCACAACACAAACTTAGCGAATATTTAAAAAAAAAAACTAACCCTAATATACGTTTGCCATACCGAACGTACGGACATAAATTAACGGATTACTTCAAAAAACAAAAGAAATTAATGGGAAACGAGCTAGCCAAATCGTAGGAACCAATTTTTGAATCTTCGGGCTGCCTCTCCGCCGGAATTGGGAGCTCCTCCGATGCCGCCGTTCCAAAACTGGATCACCACCTGCTCCATGTCGGGGCTTCCATAGGAGAACACTTTCCCCACCGGCGAGAACACGATTAATGCCACATCCACGCTGCAGAGAGTGCTCAGCTCAAGGGGCTTTCTTGAAAAGACTAGCGCGCCGCTTGGAGAATGTCACGTGGAGGTGGTTCGGATTTTAGATTTTTGCAATCTTAATCTTTCTGCCTACCCATTCTTGGCCACTTCCTTATAGCCACTACTGCAAGAATGTTGAAGAAGAAAGGTGTATATATAGGCTCCTTAGTCAGGTTCTCGGTCTTTTCGATTAATCGATCCCCTCGCCGGTTCTTTATCTTTACAAATTAAATCGCACGCAAATGTCACCGCACAGCCCGGACACAAAATTTAAAATAACAATATGGCTTCCGAAACAAACACCAACGGCTCTAAAATACGTTTTCCCACGATTTTAACCTTGTCATCAGCTGCCAGAATTCGGCAAGGTGAAGCTGCCCCAAAAGCGCTAGTTCTAGTGAAGCCTTTCCACCCGAGAGATCCTTCAAACTGCAATAGACCCGGACGACGTTGCAGCTGCTCTTGAGCCAGAAACGACAGAAGGAAGATTAACATCCTCTGAGAAGTGAGAACACGTCGACAATCAGATCAACAATTCTTATACTAATATGAATGTGCATTATAAATGTGTAAGATGTGCATTTTAATAGTATTATTTGTGCACTCAATGTTTATAATGTAATTTCAATTAAATTATTGTAATGCACAAGAATGCACATTTTTTTACTTTGAAATGCTCAAAATATCTCTAGGATATGATGATCATTGTACCCCATGATAATTTTTCCTCAGATCAAATTCGCATCCGCCTGGCCGATCTTGGGCTATTCCGCTCCCCGAGCCACCACTTTTACTGGGCTTCCTGAATCAACAACGGTTTTTCTCCATCGTTACACGAGAATAGCACTGAAAACAATGTCACCGCACAGCTCGGTATAAATTGAGGTATCTAAATAAATATGTTTTTTAAATAAATTGAAACATAAACTTTCAATGCAGCCCTAATTATAAATCGAGGTATCTAAATTCATCCACACATGTGAGCTTCCTAGAAATGTATGTAGAATGCATTACGGTCAAGAAAGCCAAGTTTTTCCACCCGTGAAATTAACATGGTTAGTTTTCGAATCCATTCTGCGAAAGAAAATTCCTCCATCCGAACCAAATAGCACACAAAGAAGTAAGGTGGATCAAAACTACCAAAAGATGGTGTTTAGTTCAGCAACTCGGCTAACTATAGTCCAAACCCACATTTCTGTTATATTCTCTAAGTAAACCAAGATGGAGTAATCTCCAAAGACGAGTTCATAGCAATCATATCACTTACAGCAGTCATCAATTCTATTCCACCATATATAAGAGATTTAAACACTTTAAAAATCATTCAAAATGTTCAAAACAAATCCAGACAACTCACCATTCATTTGCAGCAGAGCCTGGAGATGCAGTACACTAGGGTTTGATTTCTCATCAATTTGTAATTATGTTTCAAAACTTGGTTTATTTATTTTTTTACAAAACCTTGAGATCCAGACATCCTTGCGTGCCTAGATGAGTCTTCAAAATCAAAATGCACGTAATAATTGCACGAAACTAACACAATTTTTTATAAGAAAACCGTATCACTACTTCGCACGTAAACTCCATCCACCAAAGTATACAATCCAAGTTTTTTTTTCTGTTCGCATCATTTACTACGATTTGGCTAACATATCTTAGGATTGACTTTTTAATGAAAATTTCGGTTCGGTGCATTTTGTTCGATTTGGGTGCGTACCTTTTGATAATGATTAGACCAATGAATCTTCGCAAAACCATTCCTTCTTAAGCAGGACTTTTACCTAAACGTATCTGTGCTCGTTAAACAATTTTGATCATTCCACTTTAGCAACTGAATTCTTTCAACCACTTTTGGCCACCCATCTTTCAAAACACCAAAGCCTGATGTCATTTTGTCAAGTCAATATCCCCGTCCCATCACATGCCATTTTCACATAATTTAGAAAGAGAAATTACTGAGCGCGGGGTGGTTCTGGTGTTTATTTCAGAAGCTACTGTTAAATTCAGTGCCTGGACTGTGCCATGACATTTGCATGCTCAAACGGTAAAGATGAAGAACCGACCTGTTTAATTTGGGTTTAGCGACGAATGTTCATTTCTTTTTTTCTTATCAGGTTTTGGTTCGAGTGGTGACTCCGGCGATCAGGGGCAGCACCAAGGTTCGTCCGGCTCTCAAATTTCTATTCAGTTAGTGCGGTTTGGCAAGAACACGACTAAGGCAGAAGGTGGTTTAGCGAAATGAAGTACATTAAACTGTAATTAGTGCGAATCATTTAATGAAATACTGTGAAATGGAAACACCAATTTCGTAGAAATGAGTGGCTTAGCAAGTATACATTTGCTCGGAACACTTTTTAAGTTAAATGTACCTTTTGATAGGTACTCTGGAGCTGCATATCCATAAGTCCCCATGACCCTAGTTAGTGCAGCAACGTCTGAGTCTGTTGCAGTTTGAAGGTTTTCTCGGGTGGAAAGGCTTGGCTATAACTAGTGCTTTCCGGGCAGCTTCACCTCGCCCAGATTCTGGAAGCTGAAAATGATTGAATGAGCAGCACGAGCAGCTGGAACCAGTGCAAGGACTGAGCCACCCTTTTTTCTTGTAGGTTTGCAAGAACAAGAGTAAAAACCATCTTCTAAATTGCCTATCTTCAATTCATAATTCACAGTCAACATGCAGGAAACACATATACCGTGCATATTTTAAGCATTAATTAACAATTGCTTATTTCAACAAAACAAAATATGACCTAACACATATTCTTACGACCAAAATTTTAAAATATACATATTGCACTTATAGTGACGTGTTATTCAGAGTATTAAAATTGTGGAAAAGTTGAAAAAGAAGAAGTGATGTTAATCAGTACGAAAAAGAAGCTACAGTACAAATAGCAGTGGGTAGAGAGGTTGTTGGTGTACGGTGTGGTGCAATTGTGTAATGTTATGTTTTGCCATCCGCCCCTACATTAACAATAAAAAATAAAGTAGGCATTAAGATTAACCGACATTCCAAAACAAGTTTTTTTTCCCGATTATCCGTGTTCTTAAATGAAACTATAACCTAGACATTGAATTCCCTTTTACAGTAATTGCATCTAACCTTATACCTACTCTATCCACTAGAACACAATGTTCCCAACACACATCTCTCTCGAGCCATTTCAAAAATGTTTGAATGAAGTATAGGCACTCTGTGTTTTTTTAACGTAATTCCAATGTATATCATATTTCTAGCATCGATTTAGGATAGTCAGTATGCTAAAAAATTGGTGCCTATACGACTCTTTTCCAGTAGTGATAGTGTAGAAAATAAGGGTAATAATCTGTGTCTGTATTCATGAATTCAGGATACATTATATGGTAGTACATGATACCTATACAAGCTAGGAAAAGGTAATAGAATACAATTACATCTCCAATTATGGTAAGAATACAATTCTAATTCTAATTCCTTAACACTCATCCTCGAGTTGGAGAATGGGGATCGGAAATGCCCAACTTTCCAAGTAAAGAATGGAACTGGTTACGTCCGAGAGCTTTAGTGAACAAATCCGCAGGTTGGTCTGTAGTACGGATATGTTGAGTAATTAGTGCACCAGATTGAACAAGATCCCAGACAAAGTGACAATCAACTTCAATGTGCTTGGTGCGTTCATGAAAAACCGGATTGGCCGCTATGTGAATAGCGGATTGACTGTCACAAAATAATCGCATAGGAGAGGAGTGCAAAACCCCCAAGTCCTTCAGTAAATACTTAAGCTATAACAACTTACAGCAGGTAACTGTCATAGCACGATACTCCGCTTCAGCAGAAGACCGAGAAACAGTAGGTTGCTTTTTGGTTTTCCAGGAAACCAGAGAATGATCGACCATAACAAAGTAACCAGATAGAGAACGCCTAGTAATCGGGCAGGCAGCCTAATCCGAATCACAATAAGCAGTCAACTGTAAAGTACTATGTGAAGAGAGAAATAAACCTTGACCATGATGACTCTTCAGGTAATGCAACACATGAACTGCAGCTTGCTAGTGAGGAACACAAGGAGACTTCATGAATTGCGCAAGAGTATGAACCGAATAACTAAGTTCAGGACGAGTGATAGTCAAGTATATCAGACGCCCAACCAAAAATCGATACTGCTTCGGGTTATGGTAGGCTGGACCTTCAACATGTGCCAAATCATGTTGTTTCTCCATCGGAAATTCAATTGGTTTCGAAGCATATAAGCCTGTATCAGATAAGATGTCCAAAGCATATTTCCTTTGTGAGAGAAACATCCCCTCCGGTCTTCTAGCAATCTCTATGCTCAAAAAATACTTAAGCAAACCAAGGTCCTTCATGTGAAAATAAGAACCCAAGTATTTCTTAAACTCAGAGATGAGCGAAGAAGAACTACCAGCAATAACCAAATCATCCACATAAACCAGAACATGTAAAGAAACTGATCCACGTGAATAGACAAATAAAGAGTAATCGGCCTTACTCTGAACAAAACCAAATGCCCGTAAATCCTGAGACAATTTAGCAAACCAATTTCTAGGAGCATGACGAAGACCATAAAGAGATTTGTGAAGGCGACAAACCTGACCAGGCAGAACAGCGTAGCCAGGCGGAGGACGCATGAACACTTCTTCATGCAAATCACCATGCATGAAGGCATTATGAACATCCATCTGATGCAGTTCCCAACCACGGATAACTGCAACAGACAGGAACAATCGAACATAACTCATCTTCGCAACCGGAGCAAAAGTCTCAGTGTAATCAATTCCTTCAACCTGGAGATTACCAAGAACCATGAGACGCGTCTTATGACGTTCAATAGTACCATCTGAACGAAACTGTTTGGTATACCCATTTCCACCCAATTGCCTTCTTGTGCACAGGAAAGGAGACAAAGTCCATGTATGATTTTGCTCCAACGCAGTAATTTCTTCAGCCATAGCATCCCGCCAATGAGAATGACGGGAAGCCTCGAAATAAGTAGTGGGATCTGCATTAGATGTTACAACACCCAAAAATCTAGAATGCATACTAGAAAAATAATCACAATTTACATAATCAGTAAGAGGATAGAGAAAACCTAAGGAAAGTGACGACATTAAGAGTCGAGGGGGGGGGGGGGTCTTCAGTAGTAAGAGCACAAGCACGATCATCACAGTCGTAATCTGCCAAGTACGATAGAGGACGACGAGATCGAACATTCTGTCTTGTAGGTGGTAACTCAGTAACGGAACCATCCTGTACCAGAGAAGCTGGTAAAGTAGACACCGAGGATATAGCATCAGCGGCAACTGGCAGAGAAGTACCGGCAACAGACAGCGAAGGTAGGTCGGCGGCGGCCGGCATGGGTGATCGGCATCGGGCGGTGGATGACTCATCGACATTGACTTGCCAACGTTGACCAGTCAGCGATGATCGGCGTTGACCGGCCAGCGACGACCGGCATTGACTGGCCGGCATTGACCAGAGTTGACTGGCTGGTGTTGACCGGCGAGATAGCAGAAGGCAGCAGCTGGCCACCGGTGGATGATGGAAGGCCAACGGCGATCGCGGCGGTGGATCGGCAACGGAAGGCGGAACCAAAACTCCGTGCGGCTCCAGAGAGAAGGAGGAGGAATCCGCCAGTGGTGTGGTAGCACCGCCAGGTTCATCGGATAAAGCAGATGCCGGAGTTGCAGAGTACGAGAACTGGTCTTCAAAGAAATCAGCATCTCGACTGTTAAAGATCACTCGGGACTCCAAGTAAAAAAGGAAATAGCCTTTCTTTCCGACAGGGTAACCAAGGAATAGACACCGCCGAGTTCGTGGTGCAAACTTGTCACGATATCTGGGAACATGAGCAGTAAAACACAAGCATCCAAAAACCCTCGAGGATGAATAATTTGGAGCTTGCCCATAAAGCAACTCAAAGGGAGTACGACTATTGAGATGCTGAGTTGGTGTTCGGTTGATTAGGTAACCAGCAGTAAGAACACATTCTCCCCAAAATTCAATAGGAAGACTGGCTTGGAACGGTAAAGCACGCACCAAATTGAGTAAATGGCGATGCTTTCTTTCAACTCGACCATTTTGTTGTGGAGCATCAACCATAGATGTCTAAAAAATGACCCCGGATGCAGTAAAGTGAGATCGCAGAGGAAAAAATTTAGTGCCGTTATCAGCCCGAACTCGTTGAATTGTTCTGCCCCACTGGTTCTTCACTAAGGGACTAAATTCTAAAAATCTAGAAGCTACTAACAAATAAACCCAAACAGCTCGGAAATTAATCAGCTACTATAGTCAAAAAATAAAATGCACCACTAGAAGATGGTGTTCTATAAGGTCCCCAAACATCACAATGAATTAATTGAAACGATGCAGTAGCATTTGTAGAACTTAATGGAAAACTATGTCTAGTCTATTTTGCTCTATAACATATAGACTAGGGTACATAATGTTTATTAATGCTAGAAGAAATAGAAGACAACACAAAGCAAAGAGATCCATATTGTGAAGTTGAAGATACCGAGCCATCGGGAAGAACAATATTCACAGAATCAATAGTAGTAGTAAGATCAGAAAGAGAATCTTTGTCACCAGTCATGTGATATGAGGCTCCGGAATCAAGTATCCATGGTAAAGTAGGCTTACCAGACTCATCGCCAGTAAGAGAATTAAACTGATTAAACAAGTGCATGGTCGAACTCCATTAGTCATCGAAAAGAGCAGGGCCAAAATCGAAATGTGAAGGTACACGGCCGGAAGAAGCTACCGTCACCAAACTAGTCGGTGATGTGACAGCTCCAGTAAACGGCAGTGGGAGCGGGAGATCGGCGGTGCCTCCGGGACCTGCGACGGTGACTGACGGCCGGGAAGGTGGCGCCAATTTCTTGCTTTTCTTGAACTAGTCTGGTACACCATGTATCTGGAAACAGGTATCTTTATCATGACCCTTGCGACGACAATGGATACAAACAAGATTCTTACGGTCGGCTGCAGAAAGAACAACGGGCGAAGAGCTTGCAGGTGGTGAACGTCGCGCAGGATATGCCATGGAGTTAGAAGAAGGCTCACGAGCTCGAATGATAACTCTATGATTCTCCTTCTGAGCAACAAGGGCATATACTTTCATGACAGATGCCATTGGATCAATGCTCATGATGTGTAATCGCAAGGTGTGAAAACCTTCGTCGAGGCCAGAGATGAATTGGTAGATCAAATCCTTCTCTCTTGGAAGACTTTTGCAACAAGATTGCACTGACATAATGTCTTGCAATCTTCACAGGTACAAACCAGGGGTGGTCGCATGCAGTGATAATATGCAAGCAACTTCTTTATTTGGCAAAGTAGATGTTGATGGGCTGACCGTTTTGCCTGCAACTTTGAATGGCTTCTTGCGTCTGCAAAAGCTTCATACCATTGGCGAGAATAAATCGTGCCTTCAGGTCATCCCACAGATCCTTAACTGTGGCAAACGAACTTGTAGAAGATCTCAATACCGGATCCAGGGTTTGTAAGATCCACTAGACAAGAGTATCATTAACCCCAGGCCAATCGGAAGCATCAGGATGATCATCCGGGGGTTTGGTAATGGATCCATCAATGAACCCAATCTTGTGCTTGGCCAGGAATGCGAGACAAATCGCATCGGACCATTCAATGTAATTTTCTTGACCTTTCAGCATGGTCGATATGAGTTGTAAACCTGGACCATCGCCAAGACCAATAAAGTGAGGATCAGTCGACATACGACCAATCGGTAAAGTACTCTAAGGGCCAGATTGTAATTGCAGCTGCTGAAGTAAAGCTGCAATTACATCATAACCACTCATATCCTGAAGCTTTGAACCCTCAGGAGTATCAAAACTAGTATTTTTTTAGAACCACACATCGTGGTAAATCAGGTACATATCAAGAGCAGGTACAATAACCAGCAACAGATCAGATCGACAAGACACACTGGCGTAAACAAGCGGCGGCGCGTGAGGCCATATGGCCATGCGGTGGACAGCGGAGCAAAAATGAGCAGTGGATGGCAACTGACGTGCGACGGCAGCACCTGATGGCGGCGGCAGCGCATGGTGGTACAACGGCGACACGTAGGGATCGATGGCAGCAGCTCAAAAAATTTAGAGCAGCGGGAAATTTTCTATTTAAGGTTTCAGGATTTTAGGCTCTGATACCATGTAGAAATAAGGGTAATAATCTGTGTCTGTATTCATGAATTTAGGATACATTATATAGTAGTACATGATACCTATACAAACTAGGAAAAGGTAATAGAATACAATTACATCTCTAATTATGGTAAGGATACAACTCTAATTCTAATTCCTTAACGAATAGCAAGATAAATTGATTAAAAAACCCAACCTTTAAATAAATAACAAAAGATGTTTTATAACTAGCACAGTAGTACCAATATTTCTGGTCCATGTCTAAAAGACTAGTTTCGCACGAAATGTGACCGGAAAACAAATTAATGAACTGATGTCTAAGATCATGGTAGAAAGAATCAAACCATTCATGAGCTCCCTAATTTCATAGGAACAGTCAGCATTTTTAAAAGGTAGAGACATTGCGGATAATATTCTCATGATGAAGGAGGCTGTTAGACTGCTTGACAAGAAAAATGAATCCTTAAATCTAATCTTTAAATTAGATATGATGAAGGCATTTGACCGAGTTTCTTGGTCAACCATCAACACTCTTCTATTAAAATTGGGATTTCATGGTCATATAGTAAAAATCATAATGAACAACATTAACTCAACCTGGTTTTCAGTTCTGATAAATGGATCACCTTGTGGTTTTTTAAAACCTACTAGAGGTTTAAAACAAGGTGATCCATTATCACCATTCCTCTTTAACGTCTTGACAGAACTTCTAACTAGAAACCTTAGTATCCAATTTTTAAATGGAAACATTAAACAATTTCAAACCCCAGGATCAGCAAACACAATAAATCAGCTGTCCTTCGCTGATGACACAGTGATGTTTCTAAAGGGGACAAAAAAAATCCCTAAAAAACATAATGACATTCCTGGAGATTTATCAAAAAGCTACTGGTCAGAAAGTAAATTTTCAGAAAAGTGCATTTTACTAAGGGAAGTTAAGTGGAAATAAGAAAAAAGAGATTAAGGATATAACCAACATGACCCAAGGAACACTTCCTTTCTCTTACCTAGGTGTCAAAAGTTTTAAAAGGAAGGAAACTAAATCTCCACTTCAAAACTTTAATAGACTCGGTTAATAATAAAATTTCTAACTGGAAAAATCAATGGCTTTCTAGAGGGGGTAAGATAATCTTGATAAATCATGTTTTAACCTCTATACCCCAACACACATGGGCTGTTACAGCACCAACTAAGCACACAATTCATAAACTTAAATCCATTTTTAGTAATTTCATGTGGGGGAAAACAGAACATGGACAAAACAAGCACTGGATCTCTTGGGAAAGAATATCATACCCACAGAAAGAACAAGGTCTAGGTATGAGGCACATTCAACCAACTAGGACAGTCAACTTGGTCTAAATTTATGTGGTTATTACCCTCCCATGCTAGAAAATCTGAAACCTGGGCTAGGTTCAGAGAAGTTAATGAAGGGCAGAATCATACTCACAAGTGATCATAGAAAAGAGATCTTCTAATTTTTGGATAGCTAATTGGTTAGGTTCAGGCTCTCTTATAAATTAGGTGGAAGACTCCCAGGCACAAGTCCCCTTTCCATTACTTACAGTATCTGATTTTCAGCTAAACAAAGGTATTTACATCCCTCAACTCTCATATTTATTCAACTCTTCCATAAACTTGGAGCTTTTGAAGGATGCGACTTTAACAGATCAGCATGATTATATCATATGGAAACCTGATACTTATGGTTCTTTTACAATTAAATCAGCATATCAAGTTTTCAGACCTAAAAAACCTAAACTGGATACTTTTACAAACCTTTGGAACCAGATTTTTCCAAAAAAAGTCAGTTTCTTTATGTGGAAAATGCTACCGTGTGCTTTACCTTTTGCTAATATTCTCATGAAAAATGGTCTAAACTTACCTTCTAAATGCACAGAATGTGAAAGTATAGACTCCTTATCACATTACTTTTATTCATGTGCCACGGCTATGGTTTTATGGAATAAAATGCATGAAGCTCTTAATTTACCAGTTAGATCTTTCAACAACATCAGGGACATAGTTGAGTATTACTGGTCTCTTAAATCTTCTTCATCTGCTCACTTTTCCATAATGATTGTTCTTCCTTGTTTAATATGCTGGGAGTTATGGAAAACCAGAAATAAACTGATTCATGAAAATAAGAAGAGCTATGTTCATTCTCAATGGAAAAACATTTCTAATCTTTGTTTCATGATCTACTCAGTTCATCCTAAAGCCCTTTGCCATACACAATGTAATCTGGTTACTAATGGATTGATGGCACCCTTTAAAAGGAAAAGGATAAAAAGGCTGCACCTAATAAAATGGAAACCACCAGACAATGGCCTTAAGGTTAACTGTGATGCAGCCATAGAAGGGAATAAGTTAGGTTTAGGGTGTGTCATTAGGGATACTAATAAACGGGTTTTACATGCTGTATCATGTTGTATGCAAATGGATAATACCTCCTTATTGCCTCATCTTGTAGTTTTAAAGGCTGAAATGATGTCTATCTTCACAGGATCAAGAGGAAGGACTGATCATGTTCAAATTGAATCGGATTGTTCTTCGGCGATACAAATCATTCACGGTCAGCCTTGCCCCTGGCCTCTGAAGCAGCTTCTGGATCGGATCAAATTAGCAACCTCAACATTTCAACTTGTCATCTTCAGCCATATTCACAGAGAAGGAAACCAAACCCCTGACTTTCTAGCAAAATTAGCAGTTAGAAGAGGATACATCACACAGTTTGAAGAAATTCAAACATCACAGAGATTCTTGTTTCTCAACCGTAGGGAAACCTTATTCCCTCAATTCAGATGGAAACACCACTACATTAGCTAGGCTCTCTTCACATCACTGGATTCTCCTTGTTTGAAATATCTTGATAGTCTGGCCTTCATGAGCTTAACACAGGGGTGGAGGGCTTATAGAAGGAAACACTGTCAAGAGAATTCAATCAACAGGAGCTTCATATATTGATATAGGATCTGTTTTGGATTGTCTTGTAAATTAACAACCGTTTTGCTCTCCATTAGGGTGTGAGATCCCTTAATATGAAAAACCCCCGCTCATCGATGATGAGTGTTTGGAGTTAAAAAAGAAAAGAAAATGCTTGGGTAAATAGTTAGATAGAATACTTTAAAATAGAATTTTAGCCTTGACACTGTTGTTCGATCTGATTCATTTCATTGGTGTATACCAAACTTTTTCCAACCACATCATTCCATGAAGATAGTACTATTTATGCAAAATACACGAGATTCTATTATGGAGATAAGAGCGAAATAATTTGAAAGAGGGGGGAAATATTTTTGAATTCCTACTGCTTAGAATTAGATGAGTGCACGCTTGATATGGTGTTAGCCTAAATTTTATGAGCAGTTGAAGAACTCGTGCAACTATCAGGCTAGTACAAAATCATATTTTGACACTCTAACTATCTAACGAGATAGAAATACCATCATCAACACCTTAAAAGAGATAGGCAAACTTTAAATATTGTATATAATATGCTATTATTATATGTTATTACATATATTTGGACAATTTCTTAATAAAAAAATCCCAATACCACTTCTTCATCAGTAGGATTTTCATGACTCATGAGCTTTTCTTCTTTGAACTTCTCATCTTTGGGATTCTCGTCTTTCTCCACCTTTGTCTTCCTCTCTCAAAACACCCCAAAAGAAGGTCTCAAATTAGGCGGTCAAGAAACTCCTCTTTATCATACACCTATCTACACCATTTGCCTCTTTGTCGGAAATAAACAACGGTGTCTGATCAACCATGTTGAAACTCAACACCAGTTTCTTCTTCATCGAATGACACTGAAATGGCACGCACAGCTTGGGCACGGTATATAACACCGAAACCACCCTGCCTTATGTATTTTCTCTCTCTAAAATATGTTTTAGGGTTAAAAGGATAAGTTTTAGGGTTTTTTTCTTTTATGAAAAATAATTGCAAAATATCAAATCAAATCTCGTGATCTAACACATGATGTATATGTAATGAATTACACCTCAAAATAGAATACAATGGAGCCCTAACACATATGATTGTTCGGACAATAAAACAAGTGAAGACAATCAATCAACATACACAATTTAAGCTGACAGTTGTTGTAGTAGTTGAACCATGGATGCTGGATTCTAAGCATGTGCATCAATCGATGTCCGAAGAAAACATTGTAGCCATAAAAATTGTTCTCAGACTGCTAAATGCTATAGGAAGAGTGAAGGTATGAAGAATGGGGGTTTGCCTTAGTTTTTGAATAATGTCGAGTAAAATACTCGAAGTATGCACAATTAAAAATAGCGAACATTAAAAATACTATGCCTGCATGGTTTGCACCTTAAGGAAAGCGACAAAGTCTTGGGAAAGACGGTCTTTTCATAGGCTTATGGAAAGACGGGGTTTAATTCGAATAATAAAAGGTAAAAGGTCTTAGTTGCAACATTAAACATTTAGTATGCAACATGTAGCGGTTATAAAATTTATAACCCGGTTCATGCAACCCAAAAAATTTATCTTCATTTCTTCTAATTTACACTTTAAACCTTGGTATTTTCATGATTTATGGAAAGACCGTCTTTCAAGAGACGCACTCAAGGAAAGCAGTGCAGTATTTTCGTTATTTTGTTTTTAGGTTAAAATGAATAAATTTCAGATCATATTTTTTGAAGTAACTATATATACACGAGTTATTCTCAAAAGATGCACGGAATGCAACTGTTCATTATAATGCGTAAACAAATAATTTTCAATATAACTTGATTGGTTGAGAGAGAATGTTAAAACCAACCAGCCTTCTTCTTCAAGTTTTCAACCTTTTACCGGCGGTGGCTATGGTGAAGAAACCTAATATGGGCTAGCAAAGGATCAATATCGCGAAAATAATTTGAGAACAGAATCCAGAACAAACAACGTGCACCGTCTGGTTACCTTCTCCAAGCGTCGCGCTGGTCACTTCAAGAATGCTTGTGAACTAAGCACATGACGAACCGACGGAGGGGCAGCACCAAGGTGCGTTTGGACTATTTTTCCCCGTCATTTTTTGTTCGGTTCGTACGATTTGGATACCTTCTTTCCCCGTTAATTTATATTTGTCGCATCTTAATAAGATTAGAATATGCATGTAAGGATGTTAATTAGCCCAAGTTTTCTTAAAAATCTTTTGTTCATTTCGTGCAATTCTCATGCATATTATATGCATAGCCCATGTTTTTCTTAAAAATCTTTGGTTCATGAATTTCGTGCAATTCTTATGCATATTTTATATATATGCATACTTTTCTTTTTATGCGGGGATTTCATATACATGCACAAGATCTTTGCAATTGTACATTGTATGTTGGAGTTGCTTTCTTACACTTCTGTCTGGATAGTGTATACTGCAGCCAAAAATCAGTTTATTCCTATGTTGGTTGTTTGTTTTATACTAAAACGAATTGGATCTTTGTTCTTTTCCACCAGTGATGTTGTGCATTTGTAGGAATTTGAAAAGCTTGTTCTTAGAAAAGAGCATAATAACTGAGATTGATGGCAACTGGTTTCATGAGATAGCAGAACTGTTGGAATAAATTCTGTGTAGTTATTTATGCGTAGAAGTAGTCAAAGTTAGTGGATAAGTTTGTGGGTTGTTTCCGTAGTTATTGTTAGGAGGTATTTTACGGATGTGGAAATAGTGATCCACGTGCATCTATTTTCAGCTTTTACGTTATTGTTTCCAGCCTATAAATAAGGCATTTTTTTCTAGTAATATACAGAAAATTTCCCCAATATTCCTGGGATTAACAGTTGTATCAGAGCGAGGTTAAAAAACAACAGTTTTTGAGTGAATCTTTTACCGTCGTAAAAGATGGCTGAAGGAAACTTTGTGCTGCCAGCGATTCCACATTTCGATGGTCACTATGATCATTGGATCATGTTGATGGAAAATTTTATGAGATCAAAAGAGTATTGGGGAGTTATCGAAACGGGCTTCCCAAAGGATCGTCTTCCTCATCTTCTCGTATTTTTTTAATGAAAGTTCTGTATATAAATCAAAGAAACCAAAAGATTTTTTAGCCATCAATCCTAGCCTTTAGAAGCAAAAAACCTTATCAAAACTTTCTATTTAAAAGGAAACAAACAAAACCAACTGGTGGACGTCGTTTCACTCCCCAAAATAATCTGCAAACTCTATAGATGAGATTAGTACAGTAGTAAGCAGAGTCGATCCCACGAGGAACAGAGAAAAAACTATAATAAAATACCTACTAATATAGAATACTTTTGGTGTAGCCACCACACCTTAATTTTTAGATTTATCTAACAACTAATAATGCAACTAACTAATATAAAATATGAAATAATAATGCAAACTAACAGATATAAAAATCTAGTAAATATATGATGAATGCAATCGGCTCGGAATAACTCACATTAGTTAAACATCGATCATAGGCACAAAGATAAATCAATTCATATGCATCTATCAGTTATAGGAAAGTAGGTACGCTTAACCTCCCCAATTCTTTCGTACTTTATCGACAATTAACCAATTATAATTAACAAATTATAATTAACTAATTGTTTATCTTACCAAGATGTCCCCTGAAAGTATTCGCTGAACCAGATACACACCTCGATAGCATTAAGAATGAAAAGAACCTGATATAGCAATTACCAAAGTAAAAGCAAATAGTAATGCACACTTAATTGTTCCCCATCTTCCTATTACAGTCTTAGCTAGTTAGCTGCTTTTCACAAGAACAGCTACTTACTAACCCTTTCCAACGATTACGTATTGGTGGAATTAGATAGCATTATCCCAATAATATTCAAGTTGATCAGTCTTCAATATATCAAGAATAAAATAACCCAAGAACAATCAAGAACACATAAGAATCAATTATAGAACAATTAGGCCTCACGATTCATAAACTAATGCTTGTTATTCCATGCTAATATATAAATTAGTTACACATGATGATTAAACTAAACAAACAAATAATATAATAACAAAACATAATTAACGAAATCAAATAAATAAAAGACAACAAACTTGTGTAATGCTGGACATGAAACAATGAAACCAAATAATTGCTTATGTCTGCGAAGTACTTCCTCTCCCTGGAACCAAAGTTACAATACTCAACTAAATACTTTTTGGCGTAACTAATGTCCCCAAGATTACAAGTCTGCATATATATCTCCCTCTTCCTCCGTTTTGGCGTATATATATATATATATACACAAAACCAAAACCAAATTCAAATTAACTTCTAATTACTTTTCTTCGTAGGGAAGAAATAAGGAAATAAGACAATATCTATTCTAATTCTAAATATATAATTCCTACAATTAAGGAATTTCAAATGGAAGGACACAATACAATTCTTATCAATACGGGAAGTGAATATCTTTATTTTCTTCAAATTCACATCTTTTCAATAATTCACTTTTCACCCCATAACTTCAGCAATTACTCTTCTGTCTCTCTTCCTTCATCCCTGTAAAAATGTCTTATAAAATAAGAACATTTTCCATTGGAGCACATCGCCTCATTAAAAACCTTAACCTGGAAAACC
Organism: Rubia yunnanensis; assembly: GCA_037428765.1. NCBI lineage: Eukaryota > Viridiplantae > Streptophyta > Magnoliopsida > Gentianales > Rubiaceae > Rubia > Rubia yunnanensis. Next base: position 25,136,769 of record CM075061.1, on the reverse strand, counting down.
CAGTGGGAAAAAACTGTTGGTTAAGGGAAAAAGAGTACAATGTATAGGTCCCTCTCAATTCTTTGCAATCAATGAATTCCTGCACCAAAAACACCTTAACGTGCAAATTATATCTCAATAAAATCATAATAATCCCACAAAATATGAACACAATATAACAAACATCACCAACACTCAGCTCTATATTCTATCTAGCTCATCTTCAAAATTTTCTTTCTATCTCTTCTTGCTCCTCATTTGCATTCGGCTTCAACTTGTGCAGCCATGGTCTCCATCTTCAAATCATCTTGGTTAAAAATCCTCTTGTTCCTTTCATTCCATATTCTATACAAGGCACTAGTAAGTTTCATCAACTTCAAGTCTTGCCTTCTTCTTACCATCATTAAACAAACACCTTTTCACTTGCCTCATGTTGCTCATATCCCTCAACTTCAAGCTTCTCATCAACTTCTTAGTGTATGTACAACCTGAAAACAAATGGGTTTCTATCTCATCCACTTCATCACATAAACTACACCTTTGTTGTGTCTTCCAAATCCCAAATCTTTGCAATCTATCAACCATGGGCAATCCTCCATTCAATAGCATATTCATATGAAAATTCTATGCTTTGGTAAAGTGTTTTTGTGCCAAATTACATTTCATAAACGTCCCTTTTGTTTCCTCCCTTCATTGCATCATACACCATCCTTGTCTTCAACTTGCCTTCCTTGTTTATATAACTCCCAAGGATTTGGAAGTGCTTATCTTTCAATTTGCTCAACATCTTCCAATTCCAATTAAAACTTACCCCTCATTTGTTTCCTTGTAGACTTCCACCCTTGATATAATATGATTGAATCCACCTAACCCACACAATGTCTTTCTTTTATTTTAAGTACCACAATTTCTCACATAGTTCTACCTTGTTCCAAAATGGAAGGATCTCTAATCCCCAATCCACCAAATTTTTTGCTTCTACAAATTGTATCCCAAGAGATAGGAGTATGACCCATTTTCCCTTCTTCTCTTCCCCACAAAAACTTCTACAAATCTTCACAATCTCCTCATGAACACCCTCGGGTATACTTAGTATACTAGCCCAAAAGCCAGATATACTTTGTAAAACCGAATTGATCAATTGCACCTTCCCTGCATAAGAAAGGACATTTGAATTCCAACTATGCAATTTTCTTAAAATTTTGTCTACCAATTGCTCACAATATTTCTTCCTCCACTTCACATTAGACAAAGGCAGCTCCAATTATTGCATTGGAAAATATCCTCTTGTTACATTTAACACTCTAGCCAACAAATCTTTCTCCTCTTCATCCATTCTAGAAAAATAAATTATAGATTTTTGCTCACTTATTGCAAGACCCAAGACCTCCATAAACCTCTTCAAGCATCCTTTTACACCTTCCATTGAATTTTGGTTTTCTCCACAAAAGATAAGCAAATCTTCAACAAACAACAAAGTATGCACACCAACTTTCTTGCATCATTGGTGGCATTCTATGTGTTTCTCCTTATACTCCTCTTCCATCATTCTTGTAAGGTACTCCATGCTCAATAAAAACAACAAGGGGGATAGAGGATCCCCTTGTTTAACTCATGAAGCCTTCAGAATACCTCTCATTCAAAGCCAAGCAAAAGGATGAATTCATTGTACTTCTCTTGATCCAATCTATCATAAACCAGAGGAACTTTAATATCTGAAGTCTTTATAAGAAATTTCCATCTTATACGCTCAAAGGCTTTGCTAAGATCCACTTTAACGACTTGAGATAATTTCCATTTTTTTCATGCTATCCACATTGTACTTATGAAACAATTCTTGTGCTAAAAGAACATTGTGTGATATGTGCCTACACTTCATAAAAGCACTTTGATTCATCAAACAAGGAAGCACCTCACAAAGTCTTGCACAAATCACTTTGGTTATCACTTTATAAAGTATGGAGCAACAAGCAGTATGCCTATAATCACTTGCAAATTGAGGTTGACTCACCTTTGGGATCAAGGATATCACGACTTGATTCAAGGAGTTTGGAATTTCTTCTCCCTTGAAAAAAATTTGTACCACCTCCACTATACTTCCTCCAATTATCTCCCAATTGCTCCTAAAAAATTGGCTTGTATAACCACATCTCGTTGGGTTTTTATTAGGACAAATCCCCCAAAGTGCTTTCTTCACCTCCTTTTCACCAATTGGTTGGATTAAGGATGCTTGTTGTTGGATGCTTAACACTTCACCAAAAGTAGCCATGTTTTTCTCCAATTATTTAGTCTCCCAATAGACTCATTAATGGCTTTCATAGTGCCCCTTCAAATGTTCTTCAATCTGGTCTAGATTGGATAGTAATCTACTACCCTAATTTATGTTCACAATTTGGTTCTTGTATTGCCTTGTTCTCATTTAAGCATAAAAAAACTTGGTAGACCTATCCCCCTCATGAAGCCAACACTACTTGAGAACCTTCAAGTGAAGGTGGCATTGGAAGGCAGTTTTGAAAAATCCGCCTAAAATTTCCTTCCAGAGGCTTTTCCAAACTCAAAAACTGCCCTTCGTACCCCATGTGGTATTATGAAGGCATTTTTGCAATAACCGCCTTTAAATGTGGCCAATGGAAGGCGATTCAGGTCAAAACCGCCTTTAAATGGCTATATTTAAAGGCGGTGAGTCATAATCACTTTTAAATCCACATATTTCGAACTTTGGAAATGACAAACAAAGGCAATTCCGAACTCGTAAAATATAGTTTCCCTGGTACGGAAGAGAAGATACTTTTTCCAGACTAGAAATTGCTTCTTTTCTTGTTTCTGAGTTCTGAAAGTTACTAGTCGTGCCTTGCCATCCATGATCATCAGTTTTAGAGTTCAGAAATTGCGGGAGTATATAAAAAAATTGTCTTCTTTCATTTAATACCCACATTTCCAAAATTGTGTGAAGGGTTTGCTCCCATTTCCTTGTCCATTGACGAAGAGGTGATTTCATACTCCATTGGAAGAGGTTAGTGTGTTTCATACTAAGTACTACGTTATGAAAATTAAATATTTGCTGGGGTTGTGTTGATTTCAATGATATATATGTATATGTATATGTTCAAATAATGGTTGTGATATGGGCATTCTAGACTATCGAATGAATGGTCATGAGTTGCATTGTAATTGACATGTAGGAAAATAGATCATGATGAACTCATTGGTCATGATGAACTCATTGGTAATGATCTTAGAAATTTTCCAGATCACATACCATTGGTAGACTCATTTATTTCTTTAGTGTTTGAAGATGCTTCTAAAAAAAGTGGGGTACAAGCATGATGCTTGTGTAAGGATTTTAGAAATGATACTTATTTAGGAAGGAAGAAGATGCAGGAGCATCTCGTAAGGAGGGGTTTTCAAACCACCTACACTCATTGGGTATGGCATGGGGAAGTCATTGAGGATCCTTCCGACACTATTGAAGTGGAGAAAATGAATATGGGAGATGAATTAGATGGAAACGTTGGGTTAGATGAAATGGTGGAAAATATTGCAAGGGATTTCAAAGGGAAACCCGAGTCGTTGTAGGCACTGATTAATGACAGAGGGACACCCTAGTACAATGGTTCTAAACACTCGGTTTTGAGTGTGACATTTAAAGTAATGAATTTGAAGGCGAAATTTGGTTGAACTGATAAGTCATTGATTGGGGCTCTCATGTTGTCTAGGGAATTTCTTCCGAAAGGCAATGTGTTGCCTGATAGGTTGTATGCCACAAAAAAATTTCTATGCCTCATGGGATTGGAACTACAAAAAATTCATGCATGTCCAAACAATTGTATGTTGTATAAGGGGGAATCAGATAATGATCGAGAAAGTTGTCTGGTTTGTGGAGAGTCTCGATACAAGTTGAAGAGGGGGAAATTTCTGTGAGTGCTGAAGCTGTGTCTCAATCAAAGAAAAAGACACCGGCAAAAGTGTTATTGTATCTCCCTATCATTCCCCATTTGGAGAAGTTGTATGCTTGTAGAGAAAATGCAAAGTTACTGCGTTGGCACGTCGATAGGGTCCGACTGACGGATGATGTGATTAGACATACTTCATATAATGAGCAATGGAAGAAATTAGATGCCTTGTACCTTTAATTTGGCAAAGATCCCCGTCATTTGAGGTTAGGGTTGTGTACCAATGGAATTAATCCATTTGGTGATGTAACCAATACACATAGTAGTTGGCCTATTATGTTGGTAATTTATAGCCTTCCATCTTGGTTGACCATAAAGTGCAAGTATGTTATGTTGTCTTTGATGATATCAGGGCCCAAACAGCCGGATAATGATATTGGTGTGTATCTTGCTCCTCTCGTAGATGATCTATTGACTTTTTTTTAAAGATGGTGTTTGAATGTATGATGGTCTGGTAGAATATTTCTTCACTTTGAAAGCTATGATATTTTGCACGATTAATGATTTCCCAGGATATGGAAATATGTCTGGTTATTCTATGAAAGAGCACTTGGCTTGTCCCGTTTGTGACAGGGATACTGATTTTTGTCAACTAAAACATGGTTGTAAAATAGCTTATTAGGGACATCGGAGGCTTTTTCCGGAAAGACACCCATGGCGCTCGACAAAGAAATGGTTCAATGGGAAAGTGGAGGATAGAGGACCTCCTATTCCACTAAATGGTACATAGGTTTTTGATAATGTGAAGAACTTGCCCAATGAATTTGGGAAGAACAAAAGAAAAGTGGGTGATGATGGTCCTTAGAATAAGTGTTTTTTTTCAATCTCCCATTTTAGAAAGATTTGGATGTTAGACATTGTTTGGATTTCATTCACATAGAGAAGAATGTTTGTTATTCATTGATTTGGACGTTGTTGGATACCCCAGGGAAAACAAAGAATGGATTGAAAGCTTGGCTTGACTTGGCTGAGATAGGAATTTGGAAGAATCTTGGGCCCATCAAGAAAGGGGAAAATTGTTATTTACCCCCTACATGCTATTCTATATTGCAGTTGGAGAATAAATCATTTTGTGATACCTTGAGAAGTGTGAAGGTTCCAGGTGGATGCTCTTTCAATATTACTTGTGTGTCAGTTGAAGAGCTGAAATTGGTTAGTTTGAAATCACACGATTGTCATAACCTTATGCAAGTATTTAATTCCATTGCGATTCGAGCTTCACTCCCATCACACGTGAGATTGTGCATTACAAAGTTGTGTTTGTTTTTTAAGTCAACGTTCTTAAGAGTATAAGTATTTCAAAGGTGGACATGTTGCAAGTAATGATTGTTAAAGTTTTATGTCCTATGGAAATGTATTTCCCACCCTCTTTCTTTGACATTATGGCCCACTTATGTGTTCATTTGGTTTGGGAGGTAAAGCTTTGTGGTCCATTTTTTTGAGATGGATGTACTCCTTTGAGAGATACATGAAAATATTCAAGCATTTTGTGAAAAATTAGTACATGCCGGATGCAAGTATTATGCAGCAGTACGTGATAGAAGAGGCCATCGAGGTTTGCACTGAATGTAAGAAGTAAGTTAAATCTGTTGGAGTTCCGTCGGGCATACATGATAGGAGGTTAAGGGTGTAGAGGTGAGACATGGTAAATTGTTTAGTCCTAGTGCCGAAGATTTAGCTAATGCTCATCTTTATGTGTTGTGGAACCATGAATAATCATTCCCTTACATTGAGATTCATACGGATTCCATACGAGTTGCACACACACATTTCAATGAGGCTCAGGTCCTCCAAATGACCACTAGGACATTTGCGTCATGGTTGAGGGACCATGTGGTTGTCAGAGAACATTCCTCTAAAGTTAAATGGTTGGCTCATGGACCACTGGGAACTGGTTTTTCCTATGTAGGTTACGAAATCAATGGTTTCACTTTTGGTACTAAAGAAAATGATGAAAATAGTGTGTCTCAGATTATTGGTTTGTTACTCATCTCTGAAGCATTGTATGTAAGAGGTGCAAGTGTAGAAAATCCAATCTACACTCAAAAGTGTTATTTTGGCACGATCTCTAAGATTTGGGAGCTTGACTGTGTCACCATGAGGGTCCCTGTGTTTAAATGTCAGTGGGTTGATAGTAACTAGGTTCAGTGCACCGATGGTTTGGGTTTCACCCTTGTTGACAGAAGTAGGGTAGGTTGGAAGGACGATCCATTCATTTTGGCATCTCAGGCCCATCGGGTTTTTTATGTTAGGGATCCTATAGATTCTAGGTGGGATGTTGCTGTTGAAGGAAAATGAGCTTTTGTTGTTAAGAATGAATTAGAGGAGATAATTGGATTCAGACAGCATACCCCAAGTGGTGGATGGTAAGATGGTATTTTCCTTAAAGAGGATGACACTAGTCTTCACAGTTTTCTCGGACGCAATGACCATGATGGGGGTATGTGGGTTGATGCTAGAGGGAAGGTTAACCGTAGAAGAAAAAAAAAACAAAGAAGGTGGCAAGGAAAAGGAAGCATAAGTGATTAATGGTACATCTTTAAGGTTTGTCATCTACGAGTTGTTGCGTTCGTAGTCAAAACAAGATGATATTACAATATAAAAAATCCTTAGTCAAAATAAAAATGAAAACATCATAATAATCCTTATTCAAATCCTCAGTCAAATCCTTAACTTAACTAGTCAGTTTTCTTCATTTGCAGTGGTGATCATAAATGCATCACGAGTGACTCATGGGTGGGAGGTTGACGCAAAGTGCCTCTCGTAAGCAATTCATGACTTCTCCAAGAATTTGATCTTCTTCTTCTTTGCGCATCCACTTGTAACAATCCTTGAATCCCCTTAGATAAGCTTTTCTGGTACCTTTAATAAAACGAATGAAGTTAATATAAAAAAATCAATCAATTTGAACTACTCTCAGCTCCCATTTACCACTATAGACATCAAAATGAAGGCCTTTGTGAAAGAACCAAGTCTCGTCGTAGTAGTAAATGGTGGAGGGCTTGTCGATAGTTTGCACTCCCGCCTTCTTCAACACTACAAAGATTAATCCACTATAGGGAAGGTCATTCTTCTTCTTGTTAGCCTCCTTAAGCATGAACGACAAGATAGTGTGGCTGGGGTTGAATTTGACCCCCTCCATCACATAGTAAACAACATCAAATTACCAATCGTAGGCTTGCAAGTGTGGCCACCCGTTGGCAAGACATTTAGGAAAATCCACACGTAGATGAATCAATGCTCGACGGTTAATGCACTAATGTTATAAAACTCAGCCTTCCACGCATCACTACCCGACCTCTTAAAATATTTATATGCCATGCCCACAGGACAGAGGGGGATTGCATCACTCACCCCCGGCCAATAATGAGTATGGTAGATCTCAAGGGAACCACTGTGGTCATCGGGTATTAATTTTTTTGGGGGTTGTGTATGGGCATTCTAGGGCTTCATATATGGTATACCTAGAAATGAGGACATCCTTCCTAGTCACTCGAGTCAATTCACGATTGTTGTGACTTTGACCCAAATTTGCATAAAATTGAATAACCTCGTCCACAAGAATGGTTTCACTAATGCAAAGCAACTTCTATAAATGTTGAATTCTAAAATGGGCTAGCATGTAATCTACTCATAATCACCAATCTAAGATGAATCTAAAACCTTAGAATTTATAACCTTTCTTTTAGAAAAAGCAACATACCTCGCCTTGGCCTCCTCATTGCAGAATTTTGGTGTTTGACCAATCTCTCTCATCAGCCTATGACTCCTATCACTCGCCACACCCTTGCTAGCCTTACTCTTCTTTGTCATTATTGGAAATGTGGAGGTTTCGTTATTGGGTTAGGGAATCAAATTTGGGGATTTTGGGTTAGGGAATTGGGTGACTTTGAATTACAGATTTTGGGGGTTGTGGTTCAGCTCCCAATTTTTTTATATAATAAATCCATTTCCAAACTAAAAAATGGCTCTATTAATTAACTATGAAGGATAGAGTAGTTTGTGAACTTGAAATTTGGTCTGAAATAGTTTCAGAGTTTGGAAACCCCTTTAGACGCAAAAAAAAAGTGTCAAAAGGGTTTCAACAGGGCATTTACTGCCCATTTGAAAACCCACCAACATTTCCCACCATTTTTCCTATCCCAAATGCTTTCAAACCCCACTCACAATTCCTCATCATTATCACACCAAGAATTCATCTTCTTCAACTACAAGGTAGGGTTTCATCATGTTTTTCATCTAGACCCTCTATTTTGCTATTATACCTACTCAATGTTGTAATGTTGCTAGGGTTCGTCAAAGATTGCTTGTAAATGAAGAAAAAAGGGAGTCATTATTACAATCTTTGATTGAGGAGAAGGTTAGTCATTTTTTATTGTGAAAATCAAGGGTTCACATTTGACAAAACCCTAGGGTTTCCATGAAGCTTTTTTGTTTTGACTACAATGGTTTAAGATAATTTAAGGTCTTCTTGTTATTTGTTTAAGATAATAATTTTAGTATTTTTTGTATGGCTTTTTAAGTATTAGTTTTATGTTAAATAATTAAAACATGGGGGTTTTAATTGTGTAATGTATTATAGATTTTGTATTATTAGGGTGAATGTATTCAATAATTGATTTTAATCTTATTTTTTATTCATATTTTGGGATATTTAGCTACTTCTTTAATGGCTAAATAAATTTATGGTACATTATCTAATGTAGCGTACAAAATGGCGTCTAGCAAAAGGACTTGTGATCAAGTTTCACTATCACGAAATGAAAATCCACCAACAATGAACCACAATATGAGTGAGGATGAGGATGAAGGATTCGAGGATGTAGGAATACCCCGAATTCATTGTAGAACCTTCGAATATAGAATGACGAGGAAAGAGTTAACCTCGTTGGTATTCAATAAAGTCTAACATTTGTGTGTCGGCCCAATGCGCTAAATGGTCTAGTTGGGTAGCAAAGGTGGGTAGAACGAGGGTGGATATCAAATACGATACTTGGCATGAAGTCCTCAAAGATTACAAGGCCACTTTATGGATGGAATGCAAGGTAGAAATTAGTGTATTGTTATTTACTCTTAAGTTGTCCTTGATTGATAATGTATCTCTATGATTGACACTATGGAGTTCAAAATCTACATAGAGGTCATTTGACATAGAATCACCGGGCATGGAGGATTTGTGAATGAAAGCTATGTTGATGATGTCCAAGAGTTGGTGTCAACATAAGTACACACTCTCTAGGGACTACATTTTTAGTGATAAGAAGGGAGATCGCCCGTGGAAAACTTATACTCACATTTCAACCCGATAGTTGGGAGATCCACAAAAGGAGAGCATTGGAGAATAATCAAAATATGAGTAAACCCCATATTATCTAATATTATTAATTAGGTTAGATTAAGACTTTGTCTGTAGTTGTAATTTAAGTCTAACATCCTATCTTAGGGCACGAGAGTAGAAAAACAAGAAATGGCGAGGAAGAATTAAATTCCTCACCGATTAAGCCACAGGGGTTATGCCAAGGCGGCATTGGACCTTGTGAAACAACATTTTGAAGAAGATGTCAAAAATGCAATAGAGGGTGGGATGACGAAAGAAGAGGCTAGGGCAAATGTGAAACCAATCAACGCGGATGACATTGATACTCACAATCTATTCCTAAGGGGCCGGCAAAACAAAGACAGAGTGTATGTCAAACTTGAAGAAAAATTGATTCCGGAGAGAATTGTAAGTACAAATTGAGGGAATATATTATTTAACACATGTTCTTCTTAAATATAGATTATTAATTCTGTTATTCCATTTTTAGGAAAAACTTAAGAATGGTCAATTACAAGGGAACTTCATTTCCACTGATAAGCATGGCATCCTTTGCGAAGCAACCGAAAAACCTGACAACCTGGGTCGTGCTAGGGGAGTGGGATGTATCGTGAGCCAATGGGAGACTTATGGCATTGTAAGGTTCTACGATGGTACTGAACCCTCAAGAGTCCACATCCTATAGAAAAAAACCATTCTTCAGGACAAACAAATTGAGCAGCAAGACATCCGCATTCGTAGGTTGATCCAACATACTGACCTTGCTATTCCGGCAACTTAGATGACCTTACGCCCGATTGGACGCCACCCTCTAGAGGGTAACGTCACTCACCTAAAGATATTGAGGTAAATCGAGAAGCTATTGTGAGAACTCCAAGAATCGAACGATAATTATTCAAACCGGACAACGTGGGCACTGTATTACAACCAATTGATACAAAGGTATACACTTATTGTATTCATTACATATTTTATTAACAATTAGAGTAATTTGTAAATTAACATATTGTTTTTTGTAAATGTAGAATTCACGACCATGTGAGCTGTATATAGATCAAGGCATAGATGGTAAACCTCTCCACGTAGCCAATGAATTCTGCATGAATTGATGAAACACCATCACTCTGTACCTATTGGTGAGGGTATTTCTAGGGTTTTTTTGGAGGAACTGTTGGTGATGGCCACCCCGTTGCCATACCCTGATGGAGAATACAAGAAGGTTGGTCCTGTGTAGGTAATGTTCCTAATATGGCCATGTTGACTTATTTATGTCGATCCTGTAACGGATCGACATTTGAAGGAAACACGGGAACCAACACCAAAACCAGTGAAAATAACACCAAGACCCGTCAAACCACCGCCTAAATAGGTCCAGGCCCCAACCATGAAGTTTAGAGCTCCAACTGAAAGAGCACAAGTCCTTCGACAATCACCACACTTCATTAAGATGTTATTCAGTTGGCTACAACCACATGATAAAAACTCTACTTGCTTGTTCTTAGGGAATGGAGGTGTATTTGGATGCAAATGGGATATTATTGCATTTTGGAGTGATTTTGAAAATATGTGGATATGTGAGCAAGTCAATCAGACGATCATGTCCATCTAACACTTGTGAGTTATTTCCATAAATTCTTGTTTATTTGCATATACTTATTTCAAACTTCGTAGGTACTAAAGCAAAATGATAATTCATAGGTACCTGTTCTTTACACATAATCAAAACAAGAAATGGATTGGATACATGGGCTCGGTGTCGATTCAAGAAATTGGTTATGCGAAAAAAGAGAGGATCGACTACATCCGTAAGAGCCTAGGGTGAATGGATAAGAAGCTATTCATTGCACCATACATAGAAAAGTTATATATATACTAAGTTGTATGTTTTACTGAACGGTTACACAAATCAATACCTCCGTGCATAATTTAAATTTCTTTATTTAGGGACCATTGGAGATTTTTTTTATTGTACCCGCCCAAAACTGGGTTTATTGCGTGAATCCCTTTCACTACCAACCTTCGGATGCATTTGTGAGATTTTGGAATTTGCAACGAAGGATGGTAGTGACCACAATAAAAATCATTTTGAGGTGGTAGAAGTTAGGCGGGCTATGATAATTGTTTATTCTGTTTATAGTACTTAATTAAATATTATAAGAATGCAATTAAGCAATTTGTTTTTATTTTAAGAAGTACAAAAAATAAGCGCAGACTTGGGAGTGTGCCTATTACGTCATGCTCTACGTGGGTGAGTGCATTCAAGAGGTCAGAGAAGACTACCTCCAAATTGACAAGGTGAATGTACAATTGTTTCTAGCAACCAATTGCTAGAACTTTGCTTTTTAGTATTTTCTACTTACTAGGTAATGATAGATTTTCATGAAGGAAATGAAGCCCTACACTAATGATGAAATGAACAGTGCAAGGAATAAAATGGTGAGGCATCTAATACTACATCGGTTTAGGTCTCTTGGGAATCCAAATTTTGCAAAAGTAACATAATTAGATAAATAATGAAGCTTAGAGGTATTGGAATAGATTCCAACTGTTTTCTATTCCTATCTATAGATTTTTTCTAGGTTAGCGATATCAATAGATTTTTGTCATCACACAAGATACTGTCGTGTATTTCGTTATATTCGCTACTGTGAAATGAGGCCTTTTTAGAGCTGGAAACATTTGGTGTAAAATTTCATTTACCATATGAGCATATCCGTCTTCGAACTTGGAAGCTTCTTTCACCAGTTTTACAGTCACGGTTACATATTACGAACTCGTAAATAATTCCCACGAATGCTCTTCCAAACACGTAAACAATATTTCATTAACACAAATTGTAGCAATCGTTGAACAGAATAGAGACGGAATGTACGCATGAGCTTGGAATGATAAAAGTCATTCACAAAGAGCGGATTACATAATTTTGAGTTTGGAAAGTGTGCCACTCCGAACTCGAAAACATGTGCAATTTTACATCGGACTCAAAAAGGTTCCAATGTCAGAAACATTTAAAGGCGGTTCGACTACATTTTGAAATGCTGTTTTTTACTGCCTTTGTTGGAAATTTTAAAGGCGGTTTTGGATCCACCTTCTAATAACGTGCGATGGAAGGCAGGGCCAGAGAAAGCACAATGAAAGTGCCTTTGTTGGTTCATTAGAACCGCCTTTGACACCACCCTACACTAGTGCAATTCACTTTAGCTCTTTGTTGCAAGAACTTTTATTTAGCCTCCTCCAATTCTTCAAGCACTTTCCTTGCATCAAATTCCACCCTTTGCCTCCTTTCATCCCTTGGCTCTTCATTTAACCTCTATTGTGCCAAAAGCCATTCCTTCTTAGCCTTCTCCACCCTTTCTCCAATCTCAGATAACTCCCTTCTATTAAGCCTATTCAAAGGTTTTTCCTTGTCTTCAAGAAGTTTTCCAAAATCATTCACATTGGTCACCTTCCTCTATACTGCTTGGATTGTCCCTTTGAATTGTGGTGAGGCCTCCCACATATTGAAATATTTTAAGCTCCTCTTCTCCTTCTTGTCTTCCTTATGCCAACTCAAAATGATAGGATGGTGGTCCAAGATTGTGTCCGGGTTTACCTCACAAAAGGCTTAGCCGAGCCTTCTTACCCACTCTTGGATTCAATGCCCCTATCAATTTTGCTATGTATAACTCCCCAACTTCCCTTCAATTGCACCAATCAAGTAAACTATTGGCCAATAGTTTTAATTTCAACCAACAAATTAGCCTCCATCACTTCTTGGAAATCCAAGACTTCCTTTTGTTTAAATTCATTCCCACCTTCTCTATCCCCAAAATCCAAAGGAGAGTTAAAATCTCCTATGATTAGCCATGGTTTATCATCTCTACTCTCCTACCCCTTTACGAACTCCCACATTGGTTTCCTCTTGTCAATGGTGTTATGACCATGCATCCCGGTCAAGAAGAATTCCAAGTCGTTGCTCCTAATCACCCCATCGAAATCCATCTATTGATCCCCAAAATTCAACACATTCATATGATAGAAATAAGCTCCACAACCTAGCCAAACTCTCCCCCTTACAATATTCTCATTTGTTATCAACTCCCAACCATGCCCTATTCTCTCCCCCCTCTCCCCACTCATTTTTGGTATTCTTCTTTTACTTTGGTATACTAAATGTTTTCACCATCCTATGCTTATCACATTTATTCAAACCCCTAACATTCCAACAAGCAAATCTACTATTCATAAGGGAGAATATACTCATTACCTTAACTCTCTAAACTCCTTGGATCTTTTTCTTTCTTCCATGCTGCCCTTATTCCTTTCCCTACCACTGTGAACTAAATCTCCTCACCTTGCTTCCCTTTAAATTCCCCCTTATTGCTCTTTAGCTTCCCCTTGTTGCCCTTTTACTTCTTTAAGAAAAGTGGAGGGTGGTCAGCCGGAGCCAAATGCGCTGGTGATTTTTTCTTCAATGGAGTCATTTGCCCAAAAAGTTTCAAATTCGTTTATGTTTTTTAAGTGAATTTGTGTGTGTATATGATTGTGACTGATGCTTGTATCTAGTCATCTTGTGTCATCTTGCCAGTATGCATCAACCAACTTGTTTTAGGTCTCGTTTCCTAAGTTTTTATGAATTCATCATAGTTTTGCATATTCAAGGATAACAATTCAGACTGTCAATTACTTATTCATCTATTTTCTAAGTGTATATGGTTATTAATCAATGCACACTATATTTAATTCTCAGAGATAAGTGAGTGTTTTTCCGATAATTGATAAAGACGTTTTGTTTGCTATGGTTTTGGAAAGTGTTTAAAAATTCCCAGTTCAACCCCATTTTTTTAAAATAAAAAAGTGTTGATATAATCCTGGAAATCGAAACAAGTTTTGATACAACCCTTGAGTTCTTGTTATGATCAAACGGTGGGGCAGACTTTGGAAGGGTAAAACTATACAAATTTTTTTTAAAACTAAGCAGAGATATTTTGGTCATTTTTGGGATGGTCAGCGCCAGAACTTTTGCAATAAATACCAATATGGGATTATGTGGTCATAGTAGTAAGATTTGACAAATACATAGGGTTGCTTGAGCACTTTATAAGAACTCGGGATTGTTTTGGGATTTTAAAAAAAAACATAGGATCATTATTAGGATTTTTCTAGATTTATATTTTTAGATCATACTTTTAATGAATTAACTCATGATGTAGAATAGCAAGGTCATACTTTGAGATCATGTTTTTATAAAACTGTAATCGGAATAACTTTATGCAAGATAATGATCAACTTAGATACATTAGTTTACGTCTCTAGAGTATTTGCTGATCGTTTTACATTAGTTCAAACTTTCATTGTTTCTTAATCCACTGGGTTAGTTAAGTATCAATACCTTTATTTGCGAGCTAATCCCGTGGGGTAGTTAGTGAGTGAATGTCAAGTTGAGCATCAATCTGAATGGCTAGTTGTTGATCAATTCATGCGGCCAAGTTAGGGTTTGTGAATCCCTTAATTCTGTCAAAGATTTAAATTCTACAATCTAAAGTCTTCGCAAGGAGATTCAGATCAGTTAGACTTTTATTTTCTCAAGATAAAAAATCGTAACATTATTTATCAACCAATTTTTTTCAAAAATATATTTTTAAATGTTAGTATAATGCTCACGATCACAATCAGTGCATATTTCGAGATTAACCACATAGTTACTTTAATAAAAAGATATGATCCAAAACTTATTCCTTTTAACCAAAAAAAAAAACTAAAATATTACATTAATATTGACTTGTATAGAGGTGAAAATCACGCACACATAAATTTGTTAATTTGCACGTTTATAACCGTGCATATTTTGAGCATTAACAACTACTCATTTCAACAAAACCAACTATGACTTCTTCTTTTTTATCATAAGATCTTCATCTAATTAAGTTTAACATCAACATTCAACATGATCATCATTCTGCAGTTATAATAGCAATCTTCTAACAACATTAAACAACTCATCATCTTCATCTTGTTCCTTACGAAACCCTACAACAATTGTACAACATCATTATGAAAATTGGTCGATCAAACTAAGGATGTCTGATGTGTGTTATATTGTGTTCATAATTTGTGGGATTATTATGATTTTATTGAGATATAATTTGTACTTTTAGGTGTTTATGGTGAAGGAATTCATGGATTGCGAAGAATTGAGAGAGAGTTATACATTGTACTCTTTTTTCCTTAACCAATGATTTTTTCCCACTAGGTTTTCCAGGTTAAGGTTTTTAATGAGGCGATGTGCTCCAATGAAAAATATTCTTATTTTATAAGACATTTTTCTAGGGATGAAGGAGGAGAGGCAAAAGTAGAATTGCTGAAGTTATGGGGTGAAAAGTGAATTATGGAAGAGATGTGAATTTAAAGAAAATAAAGATATTCACTTCCCATATTGATAAGGACTGTATTATATCTTCCGTTTGAAATTTCTTAATTTTAGGAATTAGTTATTTAGTAAATATTTTATTCCTTTCTTCTGCAGAAGAATCCGAATTAGATTTGTACTTGGTTTATTATTTTGAGCAGCCACACAAAGGTATATAAATACCTTATGTTTTGCGGAAAAAGACACATTTTTTTTTAATGGAAAACACCCTAAGGTGAGGGAGTTATGTATTAGTTCCCCATGCCCTATAGCAAAATTAAACTGTTTGTACATCAGTATGTCTAGATCCATAGACATTGAGGCAACATTATTGCCTCCAAAAGTACTAGAACTATCAATATAGACAGCTATACAAGATTAGTGTTTTCTGTAAAGAGGTTGCGATCCAAGGGATAGAATCTCCACCCCCTGTGTGAATTCTCTCCCTTGGCCAGGCAACCTCTTAGTGAAGTAATATAGTATTTGAAAGCTAATGTAATCCGGAGGTAATCAAAGATGATTGCAGCAGCACCAAGGAAAGGTTGCATCCAGTTTGTCAATGTGGTTGGATGGAGAACCGAGGAGCAGCAACAGCTTATCGGCACTCCCTCGTCATGTATAGTTTATCCGACCTGCATCAATACAACAAAACTCAGCAGTATCTATTCAAATACACTATCATTTCTGTGAACTCGAATGGAAGGCACAGAATCTTTGTCTAAAGTAATAAGCCCTCTAATATGTCTAGGAATGTTAGTAATAGAAAGGCCAGGATCCAAATCAGAGTGGCATTTAGCGAGGGCATCAGCAACCTTGTTGCCCTCTCTTAGAACATGCTGGAGATTAGCTCGACCAAGGGAGGCCTTCACCCTATAAACTTTGTCAAAAAGTTCCCAATGCGCAGCATAGGGGTCAGTTATCATAGAGACCGCAAGTTTTGAATCAGATTCGATTATAAAAGTTTGGTCGAGCTGAGGGAAAATGTGACAGGCATGCATAATGGCATCAATTTCAGCTAATAGAGGTGACACTGCAGAAGAGGCAGCAGAGCTTATGGTAATTGGACAACCGGAGGAGTCTCTAGCAATAAGACCAACAGAGGCTTTGTTATGGGACCAGGAGGCATCAATATTAATTTTAATAAAAACAGACCTAGGCCTTTTCCAACAGATTTTTGATATATTTGGCTTAGGAGGTGGTCTAAGCATAGGTGCTAGATGCCTGAATGATGGTGGGATAGGACCAGGGGTGATTAGTTTCAAGGGGCAGACCTGAAATGTGAATGTGATGAGATCCTGCACCTCTTTACAGATAGAATGAACTCGTAGGGGCTTATTTTCAAACAGGAGACCATTTCTAGCTTTCCGAGGCCCCAACAAATCAGAGAGGGTAGGATTGTACAATAGGTGCGCTCAAACTTCGGAAAATCACTACAGTTCCAGAACACAAAAAACCTCTGTGGAATGGAATGAAGAGCATTTAGATTGAAGTGAAGCAAAGATGCAAAATTGGACCACACTGCCTGAGCTAGATGACAAGTTATAAAGAAATGCTGTATCGAGTCTGAATGACAACAGGCAGGGCATTTAGATGCTAAACTAAAACCACAAGAATTAAGCACATCATCAAAAGGGAGGAAGGCATGCAGTAATTTCCATGTGAAAATAATGATCTTTTTCTGCAAGGGAGTGTTCCAAAGAGAAATATTTGCCAGAGAGATACCTGATTCTGATGTTAAGGTCTTATAGTATGATTTGAAGGTAAAATTTCCTGAGAACTCAGGTTTCCAAATCATTCTGTCATTCCTTTCCTCCGAGATTTGAGCTCCCTGCAAAAACATAAAAGTATCATGCCCCAGGAAGGGAGAAATCTGGTCCAAAACTGAGTTCCTATTCATAATGAAATCTGCCACTGAGATATTAAGCAAGTGTGATGAGATACTGTCTGGAATATGGTTTATGAGAGGGCCATTAGGGCACCAGTTGGCCAACCAGAAACTACAACTCCATTTGCCATGAATTATAGTAGAGTTAGATTCAGCAAAGGTGTTCACCTGGCATATTCTTTTCCAAGTAACTGATTTTCTATGTGATGGTGGCAGTGCCCATAGCAATTTTGACCACAAAGAGGTACCTTGTTGACACTTCCACCATAGTTTAACAGAACAAGCCTCAACTATGGCTTTAAAAGATCTAAAACCCAGGCCATTCAGCTTTGTTGGCTTAGCAAGGTCTGTCCATTTTTTCCAAACCCTATTGTTTTTATCCTCAAATTTACCCCAAAAGAAATGTGACAATTTTTTCTCAATAGATTTAATTATACCTTTCGGGGGATTTGTTACCGTCCAAATATGTTGAGGAATAGAATAGAGGCAAGATTTTATTAAGACCATTTTCCCTCCTCCACTCAGCCATTTATTTTTCCAATTTTGAAGCTTATGGTCAATGTTAGCCAACATAGGATGATAATATCTCATTAAGGTTCTTCCTCTAAAAACCGGACAGCCTAAATATTTGAAAGGAAAAGATCCTTTTTTCATTCTTAAAACCATTTTGACTTGATTAAGCTTAGCAGAACTTGCTCTTTTGCTCAAATAAAACTCAGATTTGTCAAAGTTAAATTTTTTGCCCGAGGTATACTCAAATATTTCAAGGAATGCTTTGATCTTGATTAATTAGACTTAGATGCTTTCATTAAAATGATCGTGTCATCCGCATACATAAGATGAGAAACAGAAGGAATAGAAGCAGAGGTCTGAAAACTAGCCATTCTCTTATTTTGAAATATGTAAGCTAAACTCCTAGAGAAAGCTTCAGAAAATAGATTAAATAGAAAGGGTGAGAGAGGATCAACTTGTTTTATACCCCTTGATGCCTTGAAAAAACCTACAGGATTTCCATTTACCAATATGGAGAAATATGCTTGTGACAAATTATTCATAACTGCATTCAAGAACTTCCCATGGAAACCAAACTTATGCAAAATTTGTCTAAGAAAGTTCCAATTTATTCTGTCAAATGCCTTTCTTAAATCCAATTTTAAAATGCAGTTTGGAGTTCTGTATTTTTTATCAAGAAATCTGATCATTTCTTGTAAATACAAGATATTATCAGATATGTCCCTATTTTTCATAAATGCTGTTTGGTTAGGAGAAATCAAGCTTTCCATATATGGTTTTAACCTTTCCATTAACACTTTAGAGCATATTTTATTCAACACATTGGAAAGGCTAATTGGCCTAAAATCATCAAATGAGCAAGGGGTAGATTTTTTTGGAATCAAGGTAATCCATGTGCTAGAAATTCCCTTAGGCATTACAGATCCAGCAATGAAATCATTAACAGTAGAAATCAAGTCTATTTTAATGATAGTCCAACACTTAGTGTAAAATTTGGGGGAAAATCCATCAGGTCTTGGGCTACTGCTCTTCTTTAACCCTTTGATGACTGTTTCCAGCTCAGATTCAGTGAGTGGAGGGGCAAGTATTTGGTTATCTCTATCTGTAATGATGTTTGGGATCTGACTAAGGAAATGAGAGTAATAGGTCTCATCAGGTTCGTCAATAGGTTCAGTGAGCAAATCAGAGAGGTAGTCAACAGCTGTACTTTGAATTCCTATCTGAGAGTTAATCCAGTGACCATCTCGATTTTTTATTTTAGTGATCTGTAACTTACAATTTCTTTCCTGCACTACCTTATGAAAGAAATTTGTGTTGTTATCACCTAACCTATGCCATTTAAGCCTTGCTTTCTGCTTCCAATATTTTTCCTTTTCTTTTAAGACCTTGAGCAATAAAGCATTTTTCTCATTAAGTTTGACTCTTTCCAAAGTAGAGGGGTTCAGATCAAAATTAATTTCATGTATTCTTAAAGCCTCCTCAGCCTGCTTAACATTGAGGTCAATATTACCAAAACTCTCTCTGTTCCAGTCCTTAAGAACTTTCTTTAGCCTAATCAACTTTAGGTAAAACCTAAGCATTCCTGTTTCCACTAAAGGTAAGTTCCAGCATTCTTTAATTAAACCAGTAAACTCCATTCTCTGAAACCAGGCATCAATAAATCTGAAAGGCCTTGGATTAGCAGTAGTCAGAGTAGAGATTTGGAGAAAAAGGGGTGAATGGTCCGAAGTCTGTTTATTCAGGATTTGGATGGAGGATGATGAGAATTTTGAGTTCCAAGAAATTGTACTCAGACCTCTATCAAGCCTCTTAGAAGTTGGGTTCCTAAGCCTAGGATTACACTAAGTAAAAAGGTTTCCAACTGTGCTGATTTCTTGTATCCCATTCGAGTTGATCCAACAGTTAAAATCCCTAATACTACCTAAGGCTGGAGAGCTAGGACCTCTATACTCAGTCAGAGAAGTAATTGTATTAAAATCACCAATGAAAATTGTATCTCCTTTGGAGATAGGCTGCAGATCTTTCCATAAGTTTTTCCTACCATCCCTATTCCTAAGAGCATAAACAAAAACTGCCTCCATATTCCAGTTAAAATGATGATGCTGAATTACAACATGCAAGAATTGTTCATGAGATGAGAGCAGAGAGACAGAAAGTGAATTAGTCCACATTAACCAAATTTTCCCATTATACAGTGTCAAATTATGATCAAAAGGGAGTTTCTGCATATATGGCTGACAAGAATTATTATCATGCATCGGTTCAATGATACACAGCAGCTGAATTTTCTTGAGTTTACATAAATTTGTAAGCCTTAGAATTGATGTATCCACCCCCCTAAGATTCCACACTAAACAGTTAAATTGAGAGTTTACTATCATTGTTCACAAGTTTTATTACTTTTTGTTGCTGATCTGAGCATCATTTTGTTTAATTGGCTCAGATAATTGGTTTTCTTTGATTTAGCCTTACCCAGTTGCGTACCTGTAGAAGCAGTGGTGGTCAGATTTTGATTATGAGAATCAGCTTCCATAGATATCCCAACCTCAGGATATAGTCCTTGTTTTTTAGAGCATTCCTCTAGATCCTGTAGAACAGAATATCTATTTGCCATCTTTCCAGGCTGGGAAAGTGCCATATTATGATTAGGACTATACATTGGTATTGAGAATGATCCTATCTGAATATCATCTTTAGCATATGACAGAATCTGTGGTTTGGAAATAGCCGTATCATTTATTAACCTTTTGATCGAGTTATCTGGGCTATCCTGGGTCTGAGGTTTATTATGAGGAGGTGTAACAGTACTGATAATAACCAGGGAAGGAGAGTTGTTTGATAGCTTAAGATTAGAGTCATTTGATATTCCTTCAATGTTATCAATCAGTGGGGGAAATTGATCATCCACAGAGTCTATAATCAAAGGAGCCTTATCAAATTTTTTACCAGTAGGCTGCCAATGTGATTGGGGAACAGTGTGATCTAGATTTGTATCCTGAGTTATTCCATCATTAGGCAAAGGTATAACTCTACATTGGGACTGAGAATGACCAAGTTTTAAGCAGTGATCACAGTACAGGGGTACATCCTCGTATTCTACCTGGTATTTCCTGTTGTTGCTTATAGAACCCAGCCTTATAAATTGACTCAAAGGTTTCCGGAGATAAATTTCCACACAGATTTTTATTGCTGATGGCCTTGTTAGCATATCTGTGGCAAGATCATTCTTAATAAAACTACCAATACTATTCCCTATTGCCTCAATGGATGCTGAGTTATAGTAATATAGGGGAACCTCACGAATTGTACACCAGATAGGGACTATTGGGGATTCAATGTGAGTAGAGAATTCAGGTGTCCATTTTAAGATTTTTAGAGAAATTCCATTGAAATTCCACACACATTTCATCCAACATCTTTGGTAATCATTTATCAGCTCAAACCTAATTAAAACATGTTTGAAATCCAGTGAGCCAAGTTGATACTTACCTTCAAACCCCACCGTTTTGAAGGCCTGCTCCAGAAGATCCATAGAGATTCTCCCTTTAGTGAACTTACCCACCAATGCATTTGCATAATAGATAGGGTAGCAGTCTGGTCCTCTGAGTATAGGCATGAGGGATCCCCCAGGTGATTCGTTTTGGGGATAATTTCAGGGTTGTTAGGAAGCATTTTGGAAAGGGGCGGAGATTTATTCTGTAACACCGTTGCAAAGGTTTTTTGGGGGGGGGGGGGGGTTTGATCACTGCTAGTTGCGGCCATATGAGCCGGTAATAGAGGCAGCTAGCCTTACTGGGTGATGCTATGGCCGTTTCCGGCGAGGAAGCCGTTAACGGCAAGCGGAGGATGTAAGAAACGCTGAAATCGTATTTCCGTTGGGAATCTTGGGAATCGTGCATGAGAGAATCGTGAATAAGAAACGTAAAATTTGGATCGCGTGTTGTCAACGTTGGTTTAATACTACTGGTGTTGCGGAAAAAGACACATACATTAGTACAGAGACTCTGTTTTTAGTTTAGTGGTTTATTGATATGCTTAGGTTTGAATGCTCTTCTGCACGGCTGCATGCATATATAGCTTGATTTGCGTCCAAATTGGGTTCGGATGTTTTAATTTAGTTATTATTTTATTATTTTGTTGCGTTTTATTTTTGACAAAATCTTGGGAAAGATGGTCTTTTCATATACTTATGGAAAGATATAGTTTAATTAGAATAATAAAAGGTAAAAGATCTAGGTTGCAATATTAAAAATTTATAATACAACATGTAGTAGTAATAAAGTTTATAACCCAATTCATGCAACCCAAAAATTTTATTTTCATTTCTTTAAATTTACACTTTAAACCTTGGTCTTTCCATGACTTATGGAAAGACCGTCTTTTAAGAGACAGACTCTTTATTTTTATATTATTTATTTGTTTAATTTAATTATTATGAGTAGCTAATTTATATATCGGCATGAAATAATAAGCATTAGTTTATGAATCGTGAGGCCTAATTATTTTATAATTAATTCTTATGCGTTTTAATTGTTCTTGGTTTATTTTATTCTTGATATATTTAAGCCTGATCAACTTGAATATTATTGCTATCTGATTCCACCAATACGTAATCGTTGGAAATGGTTAGTAAGTAGCGAGTTTTTGTGAAAAACAGCTAACTAGCTAAGACTGTAATAGCAAGATGGGGAACAATTAAGTGCGCGTTACTACTTGGGAATACTTGGGTAATTAATGTATCGGGTTCTTTTCATTCTTAATACTATCGAGATGTGTATCTAATTTAGCGAATACTTTCTGGGGGCATTTTGGTAAGAGAAAAAATTGGTTAATTATAAAGTTCAATTGTCGACAAGGTAAGAAAGAATTGGGAGGGTTTAGCAAATACTTGTCGTCCTATAACTGATAGATATATATGAGTTGATTTATCTTTGCGCCTATGATCGATGTTTAACTAATGTCAGTTATTCCAAACTGATTACATTATTCATATATTTCATAGATTTTTATATCTGTTAGTTTGCATTATTCTTTCATATTTTATATTAGTTTATTGCATTATTAGTTGTTTGATAAATCTGAAAAGTAAGGCATGATGACTACACCAAAAGTGTTCTATATTTGTAGGTATTTTATTATAGTTTTTGCTCCATTCCTTGTGGGATCGACTCTGCTTGCTACTGTACTAATTTCATTATGAGAGTTTGCAAATTATTTTGGTGAGTGAAACAACGCCCACAAATGACTCCAGTGAAACTACACTCTTCAGCTCCTCTTCAGGCCATCAATTGCAATGATGGCCTTCAGCCCGGACTTGAGGTTCAACCAGCCATGAGAAGCCTCAAACTCACACACGTGCCACCCATCAACCGCTGTTTTCACCTTCGCCTCGATCTCCGCCACCTTGTTCTCCATCGCGAATTGCAACTCCTTCCTCGTTACAGTCAAAATTTTAAAATAAAAATATTTCCCTAATAGTGACATGTTATTCGGAGTATTAAAATCGTGGAAAAGATTTTTTTTTTTAAAAAAGAAGAAGTGCAGTTAGTGCGAAAAATGAGTGGTATGGTGCAATTGTGTAAAGTTATGTTTTGCCATCTGTCTCAGCACATTGACAACAAAACATAAAGTGACCATTAAAAATTAACGGACCTTCCAAAATAGTGCTTCATCCGTCCTGATTCAAGATGCAATTTAACTATTTATTAAGTCAATTTTTTTTTAATTTTAACCCAAAAATTGAATTGGTATATAGTATAAATACTATTGTGTAATACATTATTAGATTTCATATAACATACATATTTAAAATATCAACTTTTCACAACTTTTAATTATCCTTAATGAAAGATATTAAAGATTAAACATTTTTCAAGTCAACTGCCGAAAGTCAAAGTGTGCAACTTGAAATGATCAGGGGGAACACTTCTATGTGTCTCATTTCAATCTACAACTTAACTATTAATTTAGTCAAACATTCTTAACTTCTATAGAATTAAATTAGTGTATAAGTATAATTATTATTAAGTGACACATTTTTAGATTCGTTATAGTATATATTTATAAGTTTTCACATATTTTAATTATCCCTAATAAGAGATATTAATGTTCATACATTTTTTGAATCAACAAAGTGTGCTACTTGAAATAGATTAGAGCAAGTAGCAAAGTTGATTTATGAGTACTATAAATGGTCAAAATTAAGTCAAAGTAGTTACCATAAGATCAAGAACTATAAATAATTTTTCTTAAGCACGACTTTCGAAGAATCAAAATTCAGATTATGTTCATTCTGTTGAAGTAACTATGATCAAAATATGCACAGATTTTGACCGTGCATTAATACGTAAAAGAAAATATTAATTTAAATATAACCGGATTGGTTGATAAATAATGTTTTCCTGATTGTTACCATGTTCGCCGTATTCTAGAGATATTTTGTGCAATTCAATGTATTTAAAGAATGTGCATTCTTTTCTGTAACATTGTGCATTACAATAATTTGATTGTAATTACACTATAAATATTGAATGCACAAATAATACTATTAAAATGCATATCTAATGCACATTCATATTAGCTTAAGAATTACTGATCTGAATGTCGACATATTCTCAGAGGATGCAGATCTTCCTCCAGTCGCTTCTTGCTCGAGAGCTGCTGCAGCGTCGTCTGGGAATCCCGTTGGTCCGTTGCAGTTTGAAGGGTCTCTCGAGTGGAGAGGCTTCGCTGTAACTACCACTTTGATCCACTAATCACTATTGAGCTTCAAACAATACTTGTGAAGCTACAGTTGTTTCTTGGAGCAGAACTCAATGTCATTTATCTGTATCCTACTAGCTACTATAGATGTGCTTTGCAACGCCATCATCACATAAATGCTCAGAAATTGCTCATATAAAGGTATGTTTGTTCAAAGATTACTTTTAAATGCACACTCAAAGATTACTTTTCTCGGGTGGTAGCTTCACCTCGCCGAATTTTGGAATCTGATGATAAGGTTAACTTGATTGGAGATAGCACGAACAGCTTGAACTGAGCCACCACCTTTTCTTGTAGGTTTCCATTTTTATATATTTGAAAAAATTCCTAAAACCAATCCTTTTAGCCAAAATAAAATGAAAGAAAACATTGCACTGCCACTAATAGTGATGTGTTAAAATTGTGGAAAAACGTATTTTAGAGCCGTTGGTGTTTGTTTTTGAAGCTATATTGTTATTTTAAATTCCGTGCCCGGGTTGGGCGGTGACATTTGCGTGCGAGCGATTTTGTAAATATGAAAAAATGACCTGGTAATTAATTGTGGGATTTTAGGGGATTTTATATAAACCAGCGAGGGGATCAATTAATCACGAAGATTGAGAACTTGATTCAGGAGCCTATATATACACTCTTCTTCTTCAACCTTGTCATTGCGGCGGCTATGGCAAAGCGACCAAGCTTAGGCATTTTATGTTTATCGAAATTGCAAAAAATGAAAAACCAAACCACCTCCATGTTGTGTTTACCAAGCTGCCCACCGGTCTTTTGAAGAAAGTCTATGAGCTGAGCACGCTTTGCGGTATTGATGTGGTATTGGTCGTGTTCTCGCCGGCGGGGAAGGTGTTCTCCTATGGGATCCCCGACGTGGAGAAGGTGGTGAATCGGCTCCGGAACGGTGGAGGCAGCGGAGGAGGAGCTCCCGATTCTGGTGGAGAGCCAGCACCATAGTTCATGGTTCGTTGGACTACATTAAAAAATTGGTTCCTACTATTTGGCTAGCTTTTTTCCGTTATTGTTTTTTGTTTTTGAAGTACCCCATTAATTTCTATTTGTTACTCAGTTCTTTTTGTGCTATTTGACTGCATTTCTTAATAAGATTAGAATATGCATGCATCTAAGGATGTTGATTAGTGATATAGCCCAAATTTCCTCAAATTGTTTTTGTTTATTTCATGCATTCTCATGCATATTTTATACACATGCATATTTTATACATATTCATATTTTATGCACTCATTATATTTTAAATTTAAAGATTGACAAAGTCATGTGCAAGATGGTATTGCAGCGAGACCAGAGATTAAATTATAAATAATACGTACTTAATTTGAAATGGGGTATTAATTATAGTTTTCATATTTTTTAGGGACAAAATTGTAATTAAAATAAATCTAAGCATATATTTACTACAATATCTCTTCCTTTTCCCCTCATTCTTACCCCTCTCTCTCTCAAGCCGATTTTGTTTTCTCTCAAAAAACGTATTTGTAATCTCCTTCTCTTTTTCCGCGATATAGGTTTGCTATTCCCGTCGCGATTTATGTACTTTCATCCATTCTTGTTGCTTAATACGCATCATATCGTGTTTCATGTGAGTGTAATCGGTCGTTCTGGTCCAATTTTTGGAGTTTCTTCCAATTTTGCTTGATTATCGGTTCGGTTCTTCATTAGGTAACTCCAACGACCTAGATTTTTTCTTCCGGTCGATAATCTTTGCTTTTAGCAATTTTATTGTATAGTAAGCTTTTTTGTTGGTGAACTCTGAGCTTTCTGTACGCTTTTTTATAGTTGTTAGTCTGTTCAATTTGGAGGTTGTTATCGTATTTGAAGATGTAATTGCGAAGCTGAATGTTTTTACATGTATGTTGTTTATTAGGTTTCTATTGATGTGTATAATTTTTAATTGTATTATTTTTCATGTTTATCGTTTTGTAGATGTCAAAGGAAGGAGATCTTGTTGATTCTGGTTGTATAGACAATGATGTGTTGAAAATTGCAAAATCATACTCCCAGCCTTCCGTTTCTACGAAGGTTGTTGTAAAGCAAAAGAAGAAGACTTCTTCTCATGGTTTGTTGCTTTTTAAAATTTGGTTTGCAGGAATATTTGAATTTATTACTATATTTGTTCATTTTTTGTCTTCCAGGGTTTTATATGATGTTTTAATGTTTGATTATGATGTTTCAAGGTTTTCATTTGACTTCATTTCCTATTTATGAGATGATGTAATTAATGTTTCTATTGGAACTGTGTTATGTATGTAGTTTTTATTATATGTGTTTTTTATTGTCATTATTGTATAATTTTTAAATTATAGTGATTCTATCGTAATTTTCAGTAAGAGTGATGATTTAAGTATATCAGTTGATGTTTTCATTATATATGTCTTTATTTGATGCTTTACAGTTCTAGTTTGATGATACAAGTATTCTATTTGTCTTTACTGTTCTTGTACTGATTGTTTTTGTAATTTTTTGTTTTATGCATTATGATGATGCTAGTATTTACTAGTTTGTATCAACTATTTCTATATGATGTTTAATGTGTGCTGGTTTCACGGTTTTTCGTATGTTCATATTTTTTTGTTCTTTTTTTCCAAAATGATGTCGTTAAGTTCTTCATTGATGTCTTATATTTCTTTAATGATCATCTGTTTTGTTTATTTGATTTGTTGAATTCTAGTTCTAAACTTGCTTTCTGATTGATGTTTTTGAGTTTCTGTTGATATTTATATACATGTATGTGTGGTGATGTTTTTTATTATTTATGATATAAATAATGTTTTCTTTTGTTTTAGATTATGGTGTTCTTGTCAGAAAATCTGATAGAATTCGTGGTTTGACGACTCCTACATTTACTGCAGGTATATGTTTATCTGTATAATTTTGTTTTATATTTTTAATTTTTATTAATGTTTTGGTGCTCCTTCAGCTCTGAATCCAAGAAATGCGAAAAAGAAGAAAGGTGCTGAGGTGTCTATCCAATCATCTCCAATTCCTGATTCATCCATCCCTAAAGAAAATATCTGGAAGAAGTGTGTAAAGCAAGCTGTTGTTAAACGAGTCAAAGTGATTATTGGTAAGGGTAAGGTTCTTGCTGAGCGTGAGAGCGATTCTGATGGCGAAGGTTATTCAAATTATAATATTGTGTTTTATTATGTGATTTGATAATACATATTTTAAATCTTTTATGATATTTAATGTTTTTTAGAAGACGGTGCTAGTAATATTCATTCCAGTCAAATTGCCCCTACTTTAGCTGACAATGCAACTGGTAATATTTATAATTTTGATTTATTTTTCATTTTATGTTTTATGAATTACTCTCTACCATTTAACAATATGGTTTGATGTTTGATATAATTCAATTGAGGGTGCCAGTCAAGCTTATTATGAGTCTGAAAAAAAAATATGCTAAAAGGTAAACGTTATTTTTTCCTAAAACTTATTTTTCTTATTTTTACTCTTTACCTTTTACTACTATGGTTTGATTATGTAATTCAGGTGATGGTGTCAGTCTAGCTTCTGCTGTGGCAGAAAAAACATCTGCTAAAGGGTAATGATACTTTTCATTTTAAATGCTTCTTTTTTAAATATTTTATTTATTACTCTTTACCTTTTACATCTATGGTTTGATGTTTTATGTAATTTAGGTGATGGTGTCAGTCTAGCTCTGCTGTGACTGAAAAAAATTCTGCTAAAAAGGTAAACATTGTTTTTTTAATACTTGTTTTCTGATTTTTTATTTTTGATTTATTACTCTTTACCCTTTACTAATATGGTTTGATGTTTTATGTAATTCAGGTGATGGTGTCAGTGTAGCTTCTACTGTGGCTCAAAAACATTTGATAAACAAGTTAAAGATAGTTTTCCTTTTTAATTATACTTTTTATGATTTTTGATTTATTACTCTTTACTTTTTACCTCTATGGTTTGATGTTTTATGTAATTTCGGTGATGGTATCAGTCAAGCTTCTGCTCTGCCTGGAACAAAATCTGCTAAAAAAAAGGTAAAGATGGTTTTCCTTTTAAATTCTTCTTTTTCCGATCTTGATTTTTTAAATTAATTACTCTATACCATTTACCATTATGGTTTTATGTTTCACATTATTCATATGAGGGTGTAAGCCATGTTTTTTCTTCCGAGTTAGAAAAAAAATCTGCTAAAAGGGGTAAAAATAGTTTTACTTTATAATATTTCATTTTTTGATTTTTTATTTTTTATTTACTTTTTTCCATTTGCCACTATGGTTTGATATTTCATATTTTTCAGGTGAGAGTGTCAGCCAAGTAAAAAAGGGGTAAAATTAGTTTTTCTTTCCAATAATTCTTTTTTCATACTTTTGATTTATTATTCTTTACCAAATAGCACTATGTTTTTATGTTTCAGCTTCTGATCTGCCTGGGAAAAAATCTGCTACAAAAGGTACAATAATTTCCTCTTTTAAATATATCTTTTTCTGATTTTTGATGTTTCACTATTTACTTTTTACCTTTATTACTATGGTTTGATGTTTTATATGTTTCATATGATGCTGTAAGTTTAGATTATGCTCAGGCTGTAAAGTCTGTTATAAAGGGTAAAAATACTTTTCCCTTTTAAAACTTCTTTTCTGATTTTTGATGTCTTACTTTTTGTTTCTTCTTGTTCAGTAATTTGATCTTTATTTTTTATTTCATTCAGATAACGTGGTTAGCCCAGTTTTAGCTTTACAGGTTGGAAAACCCGCCCAAAAAGGTAACAGTAATTTGTTATTTTATTTTGGAATACTCAGTTCCGTAATTTGATGTTTTATTATTTTTTGCCTCCTATTTTTTAATATGATATGATGTTTTTTAAATGCAGCTGACGGTGCTGAAAAAGTTTCTGTTCAAATTGAGAAATCTCCCGAACCAGGTTATATTTCCCCCTCTTTTTATACATTTTTATTTTGATTTGATGTTCCTTTTTCTGTAATCTTATTCTTTTTCATTTTTTGTTTTTTATATATTTATAGGTGTTGTTGTCAAAAATGTTTCTTCAACTTCGAAAATTTTCCAGTCAAAGCTTCGTTACAAAGATATGTTGACTGATGTTGGAGTTGCTGATCTTCTATTTGGTAATCTATATTTTTAACCCAGCTATTTTAAAATTTCAATCCTTAAGATATTTTTGTGTTACCCCATTATTTGACTGTGTATTTAATGTTTTTGTTTGCAGAGGAGATCTTCAGTACTGCTCTTTCTCAATCTCAAACACTTGATTCTACCATTGATGAAACTGGTCATGATGATCAGATTGGTGGTGATGATGATAAAATTTAGACAAGTGATGAGGGGTCTGAAGATGTTGATGGCTCAGAATCTGATGACAGTTCTGACAGTGAAGATGAGAAGCTAAATGACGTTGAGGAAGATGGGGAGGCTGAAGAGGAATCTGAGAAAAAGGGAGGCGATGAAAGTGAAGACAATTCTGATGAAGGTGAAGAATCTGACAAGGGGGAGGATTAAGAAAATGTTGATGTTTTACTACAAGTTGGTGATGATATTAGCAGTAAGTTTGACAGTGGGGAGAATTCTGATAATGATGATGAGAATAAATTAGTGAGTGGGGAGAATCATGATGATTCTGATGAAAATGAGGATGATGAAGAAAATTGGTCTGATGTGAAGGAGGATGATTATGAAGTTAGGTCTGGTGAGGAGGATGACTCTAATGATTCTGATGAAGAGCTTGATGATGCTGGTGGAGAGTCTGATGATTCACATGAGGAAAGTGGCAAAGCTGTTGCTGCATTAAAACAGCTTCTGTTGGTAAAGGGAAATCTGTTGTGAGGAAGAGTGTTAGAGAGGAGAGTGCAGGAGTTATAAAGTTGAAAAATCTGAAGGGTGTCAATAATCCATCAAGGTATGCATTAATGACTTACAGTTTTATGATATATTTCATATTTCTGTGTCGCTATCATTTTTTTTATTTTTTTGCAGCTCGAAGAGGGGCTATTTTACGAAGTGTAGCCCTAGTAAGATTGTAAAGCTTCTAAAATTATTGACTGATGGGAAGATCAGGTCAGTTATTTATATAGGATTAGAAGGATTATTGAACATAAACTTTGGCGTTTTCCCCAAAAATGTGATTCAGTATTTGATATCTAACTTTAACCCAATTAGTCGCTTGCAGCGGATAGGTAGTGATAAGTATTATATAACCAGAGATGATGTTTATGATTCCATGTGTATGCCCATAAGTGATGTTGAGGTTAGAGAGGCTAATAACTCGGGTAAGGGAAAAATAGAGATTTGGAGTTGAGGTTTCAGTGGAAGATGGATTTAGGGGCTGATAAACCTGACAATATTCCTTGTGATAGGTTGCTAGGTAAGATGTTATTGTTGACTGAGGGAGGTGATATGTTTAAGAAGTATTTTTTTATGTATGTACTGTATACTTTCCTTACTCTCACATTTAGAAGTAATGTTGATTTTAAGCTTTTGAGGGTTGTGAAAAATGTGAATGAAATCAGGAATATAGATTGGTAGGGGTATGTGCTGAAAAAATTCGGTGATGATGTTGAGAGGTACAACAAAGGTCAATTTGATGCTGTAAATGGTTTTTTATTTCTACCTTTGATGTGCTATCTTTATAGATTTCCATTTCAAGGAATCCCATTTCCCACTTCCCACTCCTTAATCCAACATTTTAATGACAATAAGGTTAAGGTTATTTGTAAGTCTATGGTGAGTCCTAGATTTAATGCTTGCGTGAAGAGCGGCAATGGTTTTCCTTTGACTTCAATGGGAAAATTAAAGTTAAGTTCAGGACTAGGTAATGGCACTGCTCGCAGTACCTCTTGCTTTGTAGTGTTGAAAATTCCTGACGATTTACCCACTGACGAGAAATTCCTTCTGTAAGTTTTTTTATTTATGTTATGTTTGTTGTTTTTGATATGGTGTTTCAAATTATGAGTAATAATGTTGTTTTTTCTTTGTAAGATGTTGTTGAGTGCTCAATGAGATTTGCTAGGAATGTTGAAATTGTTACCAGATTCTATGTGGCTGAGATGATGAAGCTTGGTGAAAAAGCTCTAGCTACTGCGCAAGATGCCGTTCCTCCAGTTCATATTCCTATTTGTTTGCAAGATTATTTTTCTTATTGGTTTTTTTATCAGATCGAAGGAATCCTTAAGAAGTCAGTGAAGAAGTGCACTCCTGAAGTTCCAATATTTAAGACTGGACCTGAACCTTCTTTTAGTCTTGGGATTGAGAGCTCGGAAGATATTAGACAAGTTGCAGGTTCTTCTACTGTTGTACATGAAAAGAAGAGGTTTACAGTTGCTCAGATGAATGGTGAACAAGCGGAAAAGTTATCGAAGGGATTCAAGAAGAAATAATTCTTTTTTAATGATGTGATGAACTTGTGTTTAAAGATGATGTTTTAAGTACTACTGTTGAATTGTTGGTTAGGTGGTTCTCAGAATTTTTGTTGGAATATGACATTTGGTTTTTGGATTTTGGTGGAAGTTGACATTTTAAAGTAATGAAATGATATTTCATGAGTAGGTCTTGATATTTTAGGGTGTGAAAAGTAAAACTTATTTTTTTGCTTTAACTCTCATTAGTCTATTTGTAGAGTTTTTTACATTAATGATTATATATGAATAATTATGTTTTAAAATTAGAATATCACATTTTAGAAACTGTCTAGTGTATTTATAAAAAATGTGACATATTTCTAGTTGTAACTTTTTGTATACCGAATGTAAAAATCCAGTAAACTTTAAAAGCTCATTGCATATCTTTAAGTTATCACACATTTAAGTTAAAAGATCACATTCTTGCAAATTAAATTTCAGTACTCAAACAAGAAACTTATAGAGACTAGTAAACTTTAGAATGATTTCCATAATAAAATCTTTTGTATTCTACTAAGTTGAGCAGTCATTTTAATTCAAAGCCCTCATTTCTAAAAGAATGTAACATCAAATGAAAGTCTTGAAATGTCAAATGAAAGTACCGAAACATCAAATTTGTTCTTCAAGTTCAGAATTTATCCTTCATCAACTTTGGTCTTCCCTAATTCAAATGATTTGAGCTTTTGAATTCTTGGACCCAAATTCCTTCTTTTGTGGCTTCTTCTTTTCTAGCTTTCCTTTCAACCTCTTACTTTTTCCCTTTATTTTTGCTCTTTTTGGATCTAGGACTTTGGGAGCACTTTTTGTATGTGAGTCTTTGGCATTCTTTGTCACTGAATGTTCAGTTTTGTCTTAATGTTTCATTGAAAGCAGCTGGCATACTGTAGTTCAATCCTTGTTCAAACCATCCTCAAGTGTTCTATGAGTATCTTTGTCATCTTCACATTTCAACACTAAATTGTAGTATTTTCTGAGCATCCCATGGCATAATGGTATCTTACCTTTCATCTTATTATTGTTCTTGGTGTTTTGTGTTAATGCACCTCCAAGTACTCGGTTCCATATTTCCTTCTTTTCCATCTTTGTCTATCTCTTTAGTATATAATTTTCAAGTATTGTAGTGATGTTTCACAAGTGGAGCACATGAAATGGGCGCAACAGACCTAGTGGCACTTTGATGCTGAAAATCCTAAAAATAATGTATTAATGATGAATTGAAGCGTAGACCTTATGTTTTTTCATAAGTAATCTGAACCAGCAAACTCATATCAATCTTCTTTAAACCATCTTCATAACTTTCCTTTTGTATATATTTCTAAATTATTCTGTATTTATAATTTTTTAATGTTTTTTATTTTGTCCATAGTTGTTTTTTTTAAAAAATTAACATTGAAGTTATAATAATTATTTCATAAATTTAAATGTTCATTTATACACTAATTGATTTCTTAAAATTATATATTTAGTCATCTTTCATGTTTTATTTTTGTGTTTTCGAAAATATTTTCACATAGTTTTTGAATTTTTTATTGACTCATTAGATCATAACTTTAATTCATTCAACTAGATCCATTTTTACATATCAGAAATGTGCGAAAATAATCTTATATATATTTTTCAATGAGTCAAAATCTCTAGCTCTTTGAAAGGGCCAAAATGACCTTGTACACATCTAAAAAATGCCAAAGTGACATTGAACTCGCCGATCTTCGCTGGAATTACTTAAAATGACCAAAATACACTTTAAAAAAAAAGTAAAATATAAATTTCCGCTTTGAACCTCCCCAATCTTCAAACCCTAAATTCATTTAACCCTCTTTGATTTTCATCTTCTTCTCCCTTGTTCCATTCATCCTTGTCTTCCTCATTCCTTGTTACTCCAAACTCGCTGTTGACGCCACTAACGCCAAGCTTATACTAGAACACCACTGTTGGTGCTTGCCACTGTTACCATCGACATCAATTGGAGAAAATAGATCCATGGAAATGGAAATTAAAATGGAAATGGAAACACCAAATTCCACTAGCGGTGGCACCTGCACTATTGTCTCCATGATGTTTTGACACCACCGCCAAGTCTCCTTCCCATTGAATCTGACGCCACTACTAGTTTTTGCGTGGTTTTTTGGGAGCTTTCAATAAAGCCACTGACTAGTGTTACCAGTTTTATGGGATCCATGGGTTTTGGAGATGGAGGTGGAGGTGCGATTGAAAAAGTGGAGGCAGGTCAGCTAGAGCCAAATGTGCCGGTGATACTGTCTTCAATAGAGTCATGCGGCCGAAAAGATTCAAATTCATTTATGTTTTTTAAGTGAAGTTTTTTGTGTATATGAATTGTACTTATGCTTGTATCTAGTCATCTTGTGTCATCTGACCTATGTGCATTCGACAAACTTGTTTTTGGTCTCATTTCCTAAGTTTTTCAGAATTTGTCATAGTTTTGCACATTTAAGGATAGCAATTCAAACTGTTCAAATAACTTATTCATCTCTTTTATAAGTTTATATGGTTACGATTCCATACACACTAGATTTAGTTCTCAGAAATAAATGAGTGTTTTTCTGTTAGCTGATAAAGATGTTCTATTTGCCATGGTTTTGGAAAGTATTTAAAAATTTCTAGTCCAACCCCATTTATTTTTCAAAATAAGTGCAGATATGACTCTAGAAATCAAAATAAGTTTTGATATAACCCTTGAATTCTTGTTATAATCAGACGGTGGGGTAGACTTTGGAAGGGTAAATTTGTCCATTTTTTTAGAAAACTAACAAGGATATTTTGGTCATTTCGGGGATGGTCAATGCCATAATTTTCCCAATATATGCTGATCTTGGATCAGGTGGTCATAATGGTAACATTTGACAGATACATATGATTGCTTAAACAGTTTCAAAGAACTCGGAATGTTTTTGGGACTTTTAGAAAAACTTAGAGCCATTTTTCGGATTATTCCAAATTTATATTTTTAGATCATACTTTTAATGGATTAAGTCATAATGTAGAGTAGTAAGGTCATAATTTTGGATAGTTTAAAAAAAATTGTAATTGAAATAGCTTCATGCAAGATAATGTTCAACTTATGCAAGATAATTGAATACTTGGAGTAGATATATTAGTTTACTTGTTTAGAGTGTTTGTTGATCGTTTTATATTAGTTCAAATTTTCATTGTATGCAACACTAACAACTATATATATATATATATATATGTGTATATATATATTTATAATATTTGTTAATTGTTTAAAGTACTTTGTTTCAACTTTTATTTTCTCAAGATATAAATTGTAAAAGTATTTATCAACCAATTGTTTTCAAAAGTATTTTTTTATATGTTATAAAGTTCACGCTCACAATCTGTGCATATTTCGAGATTAACCACATAGTTAGTTTAACAAAATAAAATATGATCCAAAACTTATTACTTTTAACCAAAACAAAAATAAAATAAAATATTACACTAGTAGTGACTTGGATATAGGTAAAAATCACGCCCACACAAATTTGTTAATCTGCATGTTTATAACCGTGCATATTTTGAGCATCAATAACTACTCATTTCAACAAAACCAAATATAACTTTTTTTATCATAAAATCTTCAACTGATTCAGTTTACCATCAACATTCAACATGACCATCATTCTGCAGTCATAATAGCTGATCTTCTAACAACATTAAACAACTCATCATCTTCATCCCTAACGAAACCCTACAACAATTGTACAGCATCATCATGCAAATTAAGGATGAACCAAACCCTCACTCCACTGAAACTACATTCTCCAGCTCATCGTCATGCCATGAAATTGCGATCTTCTCAAACTCACACATGCGCCACCCCTCATCCTAAGCCCATCCACCATTTCCCACATCTCCACGCGCAGCAATGAGGACCCCTTCACCAACCCCATCCTGCTGCCATAAACCCTAGCCCCTGCCCCATCGTCTTCACCTTCGCCTCGATCTCCACCACCTTGTTCTCCATTGCGAATCCCAACTCTTTCCTCATTACAGTCAAAATTTTAAAATAATAATATTTCTCTAATAGTGATGTATTATTTAGAATATTAAAACCATGGAGTTTTTTAAAAAAAGTGCAGTTAGTGGAAAAAATGAGCGGTACGGTGCAATTGTGTAATATTATGTTTTTCCATCCGCCTATACATTAACAAGAAAACATAAAGTAGCCATTAAGATTAACTGATTTTCCAAAATAGCAAGTTTTTATAATTTCAAAGTTGATTTTTTTGAGTACTATATATGATGATCAGTATAAAATCGAAGTAGTAGTTACCTTAAGATCAAGCCATTCATGTTTGTTTTCATAGCAACTCTGTTCACTGTCATATCCCCCTCGTTCTGAATGGCGATCAGGTTTTCTGGCGCTCCTTCGTGTGCTGACTGACCTCTGCAGTTTTCTTATGAATTTGTTTTTTTGTGTTCATTTCGTGCAATTTTCATGCGCATGTTGTGTTTGAAGTTAATCTAGATTTGTAAGGATGTCTGGATCCGAAGTACTTTTTATAACAAAGTTGAAAATAATTTTAGTAGTCCTAAAACCCTAAAACATGTCCTTTTAACCAAAATGATTTTTTTTAAAAACGAAATATTGCACTAATATTCCACAAAACTACAAGAAAAATGACCTATTACTTCACCCCTTTTACCTCGGTTTTTTTAAAACCCAAAAAACTGAAGTAAAAAGTTCTTTTACCTCGGTTGTTTTTTTCAAAGTAAAAGGTATTATTTACCCCAGTTTTATAAAAACCAAGGTAAATAATTGGTTTCTTACCTCGGTTTTATGGAAACCGAAGTAAATAATTTTCACAATCAAAGTAAATAGAATGACCAAGTATGTGTGACGTTAGTTGTGTTGGTCAGATTGTGCAACATAACTTAATCGTGACAAGACCAACCTCGCTATGTACATCATTTTGACCGATTTGTAGTCGAGAGCCAACAACAACGTCCCATACGACAGAATTTAGTCAGTGAGTTTGGTTCCATTGACCAAATTAAATCATATGATACCAAAAAATTTCTCCCCATTTCGGGTTGCCTCCTCGAACTTCAAATCCACATTCTTAGAGGTGGGCAATAGGGTTGTTGATTATGCTCAATTTCCAAGTAAGTATTCCTATATCACAAAGTTTTTGTTTCATCTTCAAATTAGGTTCTAGGTTAGTTTATTTCATATGAGAGAATGTGTTTAAGTATGTGTGGATTTAAATTAGCATTTCATCATTGTATATGGGTTTAGGTTATATATATGTGTATGCTAATATAATGAATGTTTTCGTTGACATTATGTATATGATTTATGCATGCATGTCATGAATTGAATGAATATAAGTGGATGTATTTTTTGATAAGATAGGTCCATAAAGAGTGTGTACTTATTATTGTATTGTAGGAATGTCTATGGATAAAACTCATTGTTTTGATGAAGATCAAATAGGCAAGGGGTATCAATCTTTTGTAGACAACTTCATTGAATATGCATTTGAAAATACTGCAAAAGAGAATTTGTCTTATGTATATTGTTCTCGCAAGAAGTGTCGGAACACCGCTATTCATGAACAAGCAATTTCTTTGATCCAACATACTAAATTTGGTTTTGGCATTGGGAGAATGTAGATGAGCATACTAGAAATGAAGGAGAGGGTGATAAGGATGAAAGAATGGATGAATTGGTTTAGGAGATTTTCAAGAACTACAGTGGAAATCCTAAAAGACTTTTACACCTCCACAAACATAAAGAGACACTTCTATACGATGGATGCCCTGAAGGAATGATTGTATTGAATGCTACATTACAGTTGATGAATGTGAAAGCAAAGTATTCCTACAGTGATATCAGTTTCTCTGGTTTGTTGAAAGTGTTAAAAGAAATGCTTCCGGTTGGCAATAGACTGCCCAAATGGTATATGAGGCGAAGAAGGTACTATGTCTGATGGGTGTGGATTATGAAATGATACATGCTTGAAGGAACAATTGTATTTTGTATAGGGGAGATCACCTGAATGCGGAGGATTGCCCAAAATGTAATGCTCCAAGGTTCAAATTGAAGGAGGTTGATATTGATGGAGAAATTGGAAATCGGCGGACGAAGAAGGTTCCTGTCAAGGTTGTTTGGTATCTACCTATTATTCCTCATTTGAGAAGATTTCTTGACAATCCTGAGGATGCAAAGAATTTGATGTGGCATTCAGATCGGATGGTGGTTGATACTGACGTGATAAGTCATCTGGCTGATGGTGATCAGTGGAAGAAGATAGATTCGGCATTTCTGGTCTTTATGAATGAGCCATGTAACTTGAGGCTTGGTTTGTGCACCGATGGAACAAACCCGTTTGGTAATGTGAGTAGCAATCATAGTTCTTGGCCAGTGATGACAATGATGTACAAATTTCCCCCTTGGTTGTGCATGAAAAGGAAGTACATAATGTTATTTGTAATGATCTTTGGTCCGACACAACCAGGCAACAATATTGATGTGTACCTAGCCCCCTTGGTAGATGACTAGAAAATTTTGTGGCATCCTAGAATGAGGATGTATGAAGGATTTTAGAAGGAGGAGTTTGATTTTAGAGTGATGTTGTTTTGCACTGTTAATGACTTTCCCGCGTATGGAAACCTTTTTCGCTATTCTGTAAAAGGACACAAGGCATGCCCAATTTTTTTAGATGACACAGATTATTGTCAGTTGAGGCATGAAATCAAGGTTGTGTACCTTGGTCACCGGAGATGGCTTCCAAAAGCTCATCGGTGGAGGAATAAACATGATAAATTCAATGGAAAGGTAAAGTTGTTGCCCCTTCCTCCTGTATTAACATGTGCGTCAATCTTGTACATGTTGTGAGATTTGCGTAATAACTTTGGGAAGATGAAGAGGAAATCAAAGTTTACCGGTAGTTGGAAGAAGCGTTCCGTATTTTTTGAACTACCATATTGGGAGATACCTGTCGTCCGACACTGTTTGGACGTGATGCATATTGAAAAGAATGTAGGTGCCAGTTTGGTTGGTACTTTGATGAATATCCCGGGTAAAACAAAAGATGGTGTGAAGTCAATGAAAGATATGGTCAAAATGGGAATTAGACCTGAGTTGGCCCCACAGGTGATGGGGATGAAGACGTACTTTCCACCAGCTTGTTACACACTTTCAAAAGTAGAGAAAGAGTTGATATGTCATAGTCTGAAAGGAATAGATGTGTCGATGGGGTACTCATCCCGGGTAAGCAATCTAGTGTCTGATGAGGAATTGAGATTGAGGAGTATGAAATCTCACGATTCATATTATTTGATTCAATAATTTCTCCTTGTTGCAATTAGATCCATCTTTCCAACTCACATCAAGAAGTGCATTGCCCGGTTGTGTTACTTCTTCAAGGAAATTTGCTGTAAAGAGATCAAGCGTCGAAAATTGGAGGAACTGCAGGAGGAAATAGTTATCGTGTTGTGTGAGTTGGAGATGTATTTCCATCCTTCATTCTTTGACATCATGGTGTACTTGTTGGTTCACGTTGTACGATAAATATTGATTTGGGGTCCAGTTTATTGGATGTATCCGTTCGAGAGGTATATGAAGATATTCAAGGGTTATTTGAAAAATCAGTTTCACCCAGATGCTAGTATTGTCTAGAGGTATACGACCAAGGAGATGTTTGAATACTACATGGAATTCTTGAAGAATGAAGAGTCGGTTGGCATACCAAAATTTTGCCATGGTGATAGAGTGAGGGGCAAAGGTTTGCGAAAAGGCACAACTCGGGTATTAACCTATGACGAGTTGATAAAAGTACACTTATATGTCTTAGACAATTCAGATGTGGTTCGACCCTATGTGGATATGCACATGGTCTCTATCAAAAAGAGGCACTCTGGTTGGTCAGAGAAGATAGTACTTGCATAACACAATCACACTTCCACTGATTGGTTACGACAAATTGTAGTTGGAGAAAGTCAAGGTGAAACCTTGAATTGGTTAGCCTTCATGCCTTCTGCTACTGCAATTTCTTTAACTGGCTATGACATGAATGAGTTTACCTTCTCAACCATTGAATGGGACACACTCGCCTCAACACAAAATAGTTGCGTTAGCATAGTTGCAGAAGCATTACATATCAACAACTCAAAGAATAAGAATCCAATCTGCGGGAACATGTCGTACTATAGTGTGATTGAAGAAATTTAGGAACCGGTCTATGCAAGTTTCAGGGTCCCAATTTTCAAATGCAAATGGATTGAGAGCCATGAGGGTGTATCGATTGATGAGTAAGGTTATAGAGTCGTCGACTTGAGCAAAACACATTCTACTAGCAATCCTTACATCCCTGCATCACAGGCTATACAAGTGTTTTATGTAGATGATCATTTTGATTATAGTAAATTAGTGGTCATTGAAGGGAAAAGCCAATTTGGGGGGGAGTTTAGTCCATCTTCATTGTCAAAGATTATTCAACATACACCACCCATTTTAGCCATGTCTATAAGACATCGTTTCAACCGAGTAGTGTTTTAAGATAAATGTGCGACGTTGCACCTTACAAACATCGGTTCATGAATTGATAGCTAAAATATTCTAACCAGAACTCGGAATTTAAAATGTACAAGAAAATTATTCCGAGTTCACAAAAGCTGATAAAATATTAATAAAACATCAAACATCAAACATTGTATTGTACCATACGCAAAAGGATAACATAATCAAATTCTAGCGTGTAATCGCTACAATAATAATTCTCCAAACCATTACATGACATCAAGAACATTCATAATAATATTATCCAACAAAACATAAAAACCATATCAAAGCTAGTCTTTGGGCATTTTGGGTTCCTGATCATCCTCTGTCTCACTGCCCTGAGAGTCGCCCTCCTCCTCATCCTCTCTAGATCCCAACCCGGAGCTGGAATCTATCTCCTCACCATCAGTGGCTAGTGCATTATCATTCGGGTTCCCAGTTTCCACTTGGTCTTCAATCTCCACTGGCCCATGTGCAACAGTTCTAGCACTAGAAAGGGCCCTCAGCCCCGCCTACTCCGCCATCATTCTCTGCTGGTTTTGATCCAAACACAGCATATTAGCCTTCATCTCCTCCATGATCTTCAAGAACATGCTCCAGGCACTGTGTCTCAGCCTGATGCTATAAAAATAATGTCCAACTAATTATAATTAATTACTTTGATAGCCTCTAGTTACAAAAGAAAAAAACCTTGACCAATTTTCATACCGGAAGTGGACGGGATAGGATACTCAGCTTTGGTGGTTGATTGAGTTCCCTTTTGCCCAGGGGTGGCTATCGAATCAAGAACACCCTTAGAGATGTTGCAATCAACCCACACCCTCGCCTCCCAATGCTAATTCTTTTGGCCAAAATAGTTCGAATCCTAACACTTTGGGGCAATCTTATACTCAGACCGGATGGGAACATTCTGTTTCTCCTTGAGGGCAGCTATTACGTTGCCGTATGGGAGGGTCCTTCTCTTCTGGGTCACAGGAACATTGTGCATCTTTTTTATGATGGTATAACCAGAGTAAACAATATTGTTCTCGCATATGTGCCAGTAGAGAAAAAAGTTGTTGATTGTGGGCTCGGAAGTACGGCTAGCTAAGATAAGGCAGTGACAGATGGGGTAGTTCTTCATCTTCTCCTAAAGATCAAGAACACCAATCTTGATTTGTCTTGGTTTGAAAGTGTTGTTGCTCACTTTTAAATTGAAGTATTTTTCAACCATCAGATTGGGATTGAGGGCCTCTAACTCATCATCTTCAGCTACCCTATTAGGCCAATTATCACGATAGTAGACTTGAAGTCTTTCATAATTGTGCACCCAACAGCCTCATTGACCAACTCACTTGTCAATACCATATTGAAGCCGTAGACTTAAGTTTTGAACTTCTTGGTACTGAGACAAGTGAAATTTGAGTAGAACTCTTTGACCTCGTTCTTATAAGTGGCCTTGTCCAAGCATATCAGCCCCTCCATCCCTTACGGTTTGAAGGCCTCAAGGAATATATCAAGGTGAAGTTGTTGTACATCTTCAAGCTTTATTCATCTCACCTCCTTTAGCCACCTCTTACTAATCACATTGTAACATTTATCGTTTTCCTCCACAAAAAACCATTTGTCGTCAAAGGTTGGTGGTGGAGGGGCATCCTTCACCCTCTTTGCTCTAGAGGTACTCGATTCGCTGCCCTTGGCCTTGGACTTTTTAGCCATGCTTTTGACTAGCATATGATGGACACGATTTTAGAAAGTGATTAGTAATGTGATCAACTCGTTTGATGAATTTTATTTCATGACCGAGCTCGATGGCATGTCGATAACAATTCGACTGACCAGATTTATTATTGCGAGGTCAGACATTCATCATAGTATAAATATACGACCTCGGAAAGCATGTTGGTTCGGCTGAATTATTTACAACAGTCAGCCAAATGGTTAAAAAATGCCTAAATCCTATCAAACAAGCCCATAACTCCCTTAATACAAAGCATATATGCAGAAAATAGAACTTTACCCTATCATATCTACTCCATTTCATCAAAGCACTGAATAACATTATCAAACACCAAAAAAATAGCCCTAAAACCTAATCAATCACATAGTCTAAAAAAACTTGCAAATTGGACTGAAGCTACACATTTCAACAAGCAATTTCATCAAACAATAGTCTTCAACAACTAAAATAATAGACCAAATAAGAAATCTAACCACATCTAGGGTTGGAAACAATATGGATGTCTGCTTATGTGTTGATAGATACTGATGAACAAAGAAAGATTAAGGGCTTGGTGTTTTATAAGGAGGCGGTTAGGCAGTTGGATTGGGCAGTTTTTTGCTGGTTTTTTGGAGAGGTGGAGTTATAATGTGCAACGTCGAGTTTGAGAATTTGATGGGTTGAAGATTCACCCCTTTAAGTACTACGACCTTACGGTGTCATTTAACTGTTGTATGTGACCTTGCATATATGCTTGACATATGGTACTCTAAACGAATAATGCCCGAGTTTGCACTAAGGGGTTACTGAAATGATACAGCCAGCCCAATTGCCAAAACATTTTGGGCTTGGTCAATTGTGGGTTAAACAAACTTCACACGAACTCGCATTAAACTTTGGCCTAATCGACATTATAATGACAAGCGAGCGACCTCGCATATTACAATGGGCCGATTAAAGTTATTGGCCCAAACTTAATTAAGCACTAGCCCAAATGCTAGGCCCAGAGTAATTTATTTCAAAATATTGATAGCATAAATATTAAATGATAAAATAAATGGTATCATCAATTTGATCTCAAATGGTTGTTCCTTAACCCCGAACTATTGTTTTCAGGGTTCATGATCAAAACTCGTAGCAAAAAACACTATGGAAGTAGTACAAGAAAAAATTTTATAGTCTAGAAGTATATACTTTAACACTTCTTTCTCAAAGTGTCGAACAACATGGTCCATTATATATAGACTCAAAGTTTTACAACTAACGCTTCTTTCTTAGGCTGTTACTCATCTAACATGATTCAATAAACAACAGTACCAAATGGGATATGTTGTACTGGTATACTTTGCTCAAGAATGTGATCAGTTTGAGGTGGCCCAAATAATCTCACCATCAAACGAGTAATATTACATGTTCGTACAATTTCTTTCATAATATTTGATGTGTGTTAATTATGTCGTTTATTTTATTGGGATTAACTTTGATTTTACGTGATTAATGTGCACTTTAAATGTTTTATTTGTAACAGATCACAGTTTTTGGGCTCAAGAGGAATTTGGAGGAGAGTAGGGAGAATCGGGCAATTATCGCAAATGAAGCAATCAAATGTACAGCAGAATCGTAGCAGTTAATTTGGAGCAGATTGGACTGATATTTTTGGAGATATTCTTGAAGATATTTGGAGATAATTTGAAGATTGGATTTTATCTCTTCAAAATCAGAATTTAATTTTGGAAAGAATTCTATTTTATTTGGAAGAGTCCAATATGGACATGATTTTGTAATGGCAGCTATATATAACATACGCATAAGACTAGAAAAGGGTGTGTTTCTTTTGGGTTTTTGGTTTTGTACGCTAGCTACACCAAATTGGATGGTGACCTTAGTTTTGTTTTATTAGGCAAATACAAAATTTGAATGCTCTTTGCTTTGCTTTTACGAAAGAGGAGGTCAGAGTGCTTGGTTTGAATATTTATTCACGGCAACTCACATTTTTATGCATGCAAATCAATTACTTGATTTGTTTTGTTGATTTCGTAGTTATTTGGTTGATTTGAATAATTATGCAGGTAATTATTTGGTTTGTTATGCAGTGATTTCGTAGTTTATGTTTAGTATTTATGATTTATTATTATATTATATATTTTTTTAGTTTAGTTATCATGAGTGGCTAATTCATATATCGGCAGATAATAACAAATGTTAGTTTATAAATCGTGAGGCCTAATTGCATTATAATTGATTCTTGCATGTTCTTGATTGTTCTTGTTTGAATTTATTTCTAATATGTTTAAGCCTGATCAACTTAAATACTTTTGGAATACTGCTATCTAATTTCCGCCAATACGTAATTGTTGGATGGGATTAGTAAGTAGCACAGTCTTGTGAAAAACAGCTAACTAGCTAAGACTATAATAGCAAGATAGGGGATAATTAGGTGTGCGTTACTATTTGCTTTTACTTTGGTAATTGCTATATCGGGTTCTTTTAATACGTAATGCTATTAAAATGTGTTCTGGTTTAGCGAATACTTTCTGGGAACATTTTGGTAAGAGAAACAGTTAATTAATCATAATTA
Source organism: Rubia yunnanensis (assembly GCA_037428765.1). Classification (NCBI taxonomy): domain Eukaryota; kingdom Viridiplantae; phylum Streptophyta; class Magnoliopsida; order Gentianales; family Rubiaceae; genus Rubia; species Rubia yunnanensis. The sequence continues at coordinate 25,091,786 of CM075061.1, read as the reverse complement.
GTTGACTGTCGATAAAGTAAGAAAGAATTGGGGGGGGGGGTTAAGCGTACCTACTTCCCTATAACCGGTAGATGTGTAGGAATTGATTCATTATTGCGCCTATGATCGATAATAACTAGCATGAGTTATTCTTAGCCGATATCATTCATTCATATATTTATTTCTCATAAGTTTAAGTCTTCATTTGCATGTTAGAGTTAATAAATTCATTACATTTAAGGCGTGGTGGCATCACCAAAAAGGTTTTCAAAAATTAGTAGGAAAAATAATTAATGATTATTGCTTTTGCTTCCTGTGGGATCGACCCTGCTTATCATTGTACTAATTAATATTAATCTGAATTTGCAGGTTATTTGGCGAGTAAAACGGCGCTTACCAAATTGGCGCCGCTGCCGGGGAGAAGTAAGTCAATTATTTTTAATTTTTTTCTACTAATCTGTGTGTTAGTGTGCTTGGTTTATGAGTAGATCATCCACGCCGAATTTAATATTCGATCCGGAAGTTGAGAAGACAGCCAAGCAGAACAGAAAGTGAACAAAAGAGCGAAAAACAATTTATGCCGAGACCCTTCGGTTTGGCCAAACCGAACCCATCGTGATTTCAACAACTACTTCTAATTTGGGAACGGACATCGAGATGGACGGAGCTGACCAAAATCTGAATCCTCGGCAGAACCCAAACAACCCATACATGTGGGAACTTACCGGTCATAGTGAAGATGACCCCCCACTCCCATTCAGTTGCCAGACACCGAAAATCAGATTGAAATCAAGCTGGCGTTCCTGAATGTACTTCCCAAGTTCCACGGGAGAAGCACTGAAGACCCTTATAATTTTCTGAGCGAATTTATCAAGATTTGTAAGGTTCAGAAGAGGCCATCCTCCGTGATGGAAGATCAATTCAAATTGGTGGCATTCCCATTTAGTTTGACAGGAGCAGCAAATCAGTGGTTTTCGAGCTTGCCCCCCAACTCCATTGCGACATGGGCAGAATTGAAGATATTGTTCTTGGAGAACTACTTTCCGGCCACAAGGACGGATGCCTTGAAGAAGGATATCACAAGCATCAAGCAAGAATATGATGAGCCATTGAGTATGTTTTGGCCGAGGTTCAGGAAATTGGTAGACAGTTGCCCTAATCACAGAATGACGGAGGGTCAGTTGCTTCAATGTTTCTATCAAGGGATGACATCCAGCTATAGAGACTTGGTGAATTCTTCCAGTAGTGGTGGATTTTCTCACCTTCGAGTGAATGAAGCTAGAGAGATCATCAAGAGGTTGGTCAATTCTAAAAAGGAGTATGATCAACAGGAGGTACGAATCTTGAAGAAGGTGGCACAGACATCCACTTCCGAAAAAGATGAGATCAAGGAAAGGATGGAAAGAATGGAGAAAATGCTTTCCAAGGTCATTGCCAAGGTTGCGTCTGTACAAGAAGGGCCTTGCGATACGTGTGGAGCAGTCAACCATACAACGTCACAATGCATTCTTACTATGGGAGAGATACCTGTTCAAGCAAATGCTATGGGAAATGTCAATGAGAGACAGCAAAAAGGACCATATCCCCAAAATTTCAATCCAAGGTATAGGGATCACCCTAACTTCCAGTGGAGAGAACAAGGTCCCCCGCCGCAACAACCTCAGCATTACCAACGACCCTATGTTCCACCAATGCAACGAGAAGCCCCGATATTTCCTCAGCCCCAATAAGGAGGTCATGATAAATCTCTGAATGAAAAGATGGACATGTTGATGGACATGATGGTGAAGCAATCAAAGAAGACTGAATCAACATTGGAAGAGCATACTCGGCAAATCACCCAGCTATCAAATTCTCTGAATGAACTCAGGATGAAGCAACTCGGAGGATTGCCCTCGTAGGTCAAAGTGAACCCTCATGAGATGGGAAATCAGGTCACACTCAGAAGTGGAAAGATAGTTGGTGCGCCGCCGTCGAAATCTGCAACAAAGAAGCAAACCAGTTCACGGACGGAGGGTTCGGTTTGGCCAAATGGAACCCTGCAGCAGAAATTCAGAATCAAGTAACGAAGGAAAGAGGCGACAAAACCACCACAAACTCTGAGAATCCTGAGCATGCTGAGGTCCAAGATAAAGGTAAATCCAAGGTAACACCTGAGGTAGGTAAGAGGTTGAGTTTACATGATCCTTCACTTAAAATTTTGCCTCCTTTCCCTCGTAGATTAGAAAAGAAAAAGGAAGAACCTTTGGATTTTATATCGATTTTTGGAAAAATGGATATTAATCTTCCTTTCTTGCAGGCCATAAAGTTACCACCAGTTAGCAAATTCTTGAAAGATTTCATTGCAGGGAAGCCAGAGGATTCGAGCAAAATAATAATGGGTAAATCGGTGTCTGCAGTAATTCAAAAGAAATTGCCACCCAGGTGCAAGGACCCAGGTATGTTTTCCTTACCTTGTTATATTGGAGATAAAAAGATTGATGCTGCAATGTGTGATTTAGGAGCCTCTATAAATGTGATGCCATTGTCTGTATATCAAACTTTAAATGGAGCGGAAATGGTTAACACTAGAGTAGTGATTCAGTTGGCCGATCGATCTTGTGTTTTTCCAGAAAGATTGTTGGAAAATGTACTTGTGAGAGTCAATAATTTTGTGTACCCTGCAGATTTTTATGTGGTAAAAATGAATCATTCTAGTGGTCAGGGAACAACAGGAGTTTTATTGGGTCGTCCTTTCTTGAGAACTGCTAATACTATCATTAATATGGGAAATGGTACAATTTGTCTGTATTATTATGGTGAAAAGTATACTTTTAGTATTGATGAGGCCATGAAAAAACCATTTGATGCTGAGAATGTATTTTCCATTGATCTCATTGAACCTCTTGTCCAAGAACATATTGAGACTAAAATTTTGCAGGAAAGAGATGGAATTCAATCGCCATCGGGATCGAAAGAAATAAATATTCAAGGATTGAGCGACAAGGAGATCAGTGAGCTGCTGTACTCAATATACTCTCAGGAAGGGGTGTTTAGTACTGATATAGACCCCGAAAAATCAACTCATCTGGGTCAAGTATGGAAGTTCGAGAAAATTTTGAAGTGCAGGGAGGGTCCCATTTGGCCAAACTGGACCCGTCCGGCAGACCAGTACCATCAGACGTAAAAGCCCCAAGTTTGGAGTTAAAGCCCTTGCCCCCAAATCTGAAATATATATATCTCGGTGACAATGATACTCTTCCAGTAATAGTTAGCACGAAGTTATCCACATCTCAAGAGGAGAGATTACTTGCCTTGCTAAAAAGATACAAGAAGGCCATAGGATGGACACTGGCGGACATTACGGGAATCAGCCCAGACATTTGTATGCACCACATCTTGTTGGAGGACAATGCCAAACCGACTAGGGAAGTTTAGAGGAAGCTCAATCCCAACATGAGAGAGGCGGTCTTCAAGGAAATTTTGAAACTACTCTCACTTGGGATTATATACCCCATTTCTGACAGCAAGTAGGTGAGTCCTGTTCATGTTGTACCTAAAAAGTCGGGTTTGCAAGTAGTGAAAAATGACAAGGGAGAAATGGTGACTACAAGGCTGGTTACTGGATGGAGAATGTGCATCGACTACAGGAAGTTAAATGCTGCCACTCGCAAGGATCACTTTCCGCTTCCTTTCATCAATTAGATGTTGGAAAGACTTGCGGGAAATAGTTTCTTCTATTTTTTGGATGGGTACAACGGCTATTTTCAGATTTATGTGAACCCCGAGGACCAGGAGAAGACCACATTTACTTGTCCCTTCGGCACTTATGCTTACAGAAGAATGCCCTTTGGTTTATGCAACGCCTTAGGCACATTCCAGCGTTGTATGATGAGTATTTTCTCTGATTTGATTGAGACAAGCATCGAGGTGTTTATGGATGATTTCAGCATCTATGGTGACTCATATGATGTGTGTTTGAGTCGTCTAGAACAAGTCTTAATTCGTTGTGTGAAGAGGAACCTTGTTCTTAACTTTGAAAAGTGTCACTTCATGGTAAAGGATGGCATAGTCTTGGGACACGTGATCTCTAAGAAGGGAATTCAAGTGGACAAGGCCAAGGTGGAGACCATAGAACAGCTTCCATATCCTTCTAATGTTCGTGAGGTTCGTGGTTTCTTGGGTCATGCGGGATGTTATCGGAGATTCATCAAAGATTTTGCAAATATTGCTCAACCTTTGAAGAAACTTCTCCAAGATGATGTCCCTTTTGAGATGAATGAAGATCGCAAGAGTTCTTATGATTTATTGAAGAAAAAGTTATTCTCAGCACCAATCATGCAACCACCCAATTGGGATCTTCCATTTGAGTTGATGTGCGATGCAAGCGATTATGCGGTTGGTGCAGTCTTGGGACAGAAAGCAGGGAAGGAGAGTCATGTGATTCATTACGCATCAAAGACTTTGAATCCTGCACAAAGCAATTACACCACCACTGAGAAGGAGTTGATGGCCATTGTCTTTGCTTTGGATAAATTCAGATCTTATTTACTTGGCTCTAAAATTATCATTTATACTGATCATTCTGCACTAAAATACTTGTTTACTAAGAAGGATTCTAAACCTCGATTAATCCGTTGGGTTTTATTGTTGCAAGAATTTGACTTTGAGATCAGAGACAAGAAGGGTGCAGAAAATCATGTTGCTAATCATTTGAGCCGTTTAATCAGGCCTGAGGATGATATTCCCATTCCCGAGGCCTTTCCCGAAGAACATTTGTACACTGCGACTGGGTTCCGTTTGGCCAAACGAAACCCCTGCCATAACTGAATTCAGGTAAGTCGGACACGGATCCTTGGTATGCGGATATCGTAAATTTTATGACCACTGGAGATATTCCACATACGCTGAGTCGTGCTCAAAAATTAAAATTAAAAAGTGATTGCAAGCATTACATTTGGGATGAACCGTATCTTTGGAGGATTGGTTCTGACCTGATTATTCGACGCTGCATCCCTGATGACGAGCAAGGTAGTATTCTTTTACATTGTCACTTATATGCATGTGGTGGACATTTTGGGTCTAAACGTGCTGCTCGTAAAGTACTTGATTGTGGTTTCTTATGGCTGACCTTGCATAAAGATGCTTATTCATTTTGTAAGAATTGTGATAGATGCCAAATGACTGGAAATATTTCTCAACGTGATGAAGTGCCACAAATGCCTGTGCTTGTTTGTGAAATATTTAATGTGTGGGGCATAGACCTTATGGGTCATTTTTTGAGTTCGTTCGGCAATATTTACATCTTATTAGCAGTTGATTATGTGTCGAAATGGGTGGAAGCTAAAGCCACCCGTACTAATGATGCTCAAGTTGTTGCAGGGTTCTTGAAATCAACTATATTCTGCAGGTTTGGAGTACCACGAGCAACCATTAGTGATCAGGGAACTCACTTCAAGAATCGGACCATCGAAGCTCTTATGAAAAAGTATGGAGTGCACCATCGATTTGCCACTACCTACCACCCTCAATCCAATGGCCAAGCAGAGGTGTCAAACAGAGAAATTAAGCAAATCCTAGAGAAGACAGTAAATCCTTCTAGGAAGGATTGGAGCAAGCGGTTGGAGGATGCGCTTGGGGCATACCGTACTACGTTCAAGACACCTATAGGGATGTCGCCATATCGCCTTGTATTCGGAAAAATGTGCCACCTACCCGTCGAGCTTGTGAATAGGGCATTTTGGGCTGTAAAGCAAGCGAATATGGAATCCCTTAAGTGTGAGGAGGAGAGAAGATTTCAACTTCAGGAACTAGAGGAACTCTGTTTAGAGGCATTTGATCATGCTATGTGGTACAAGGATCGAACAAAAATGTGGCATGACAAGAATCTGAGAACCAAGGAGTTTGTGGTTGGGCAAAGAATCCTACTTTTTCAGTCCAAGCTCCGATTATTGCCCGAAAAACTTAAATCAAAATGGATAGGCCCGTTCGTGGTGTCTTCGGCTTGGCCAAACCGAACAGTTGATATTAAAAGTTTGGAGACAGATAAAGTTTTTCTGGTCAACGGTCATCGCCTCAAGCCGTATCATGATTCCTCTCAGGTGGAAATGGTGGACGAAATTCCACTAAACACCACCCAGCAAAATTGAGGGAATCCACAGTCTGGCCCAAGACTATAAACAAAGGCGCTAATTGGGAGGCAATCCAATTTTCTTATTTTTTTCTTTTTGCTTTTAGTTTTTTTTTCAAAAATCTGTTAGGAATTTCAATTCTCATCTGCTCTCAATTCTTGATCTACAGAGTTGAAATACTTGAATATGCATCATGGAGAATTCACACTTTTGGAGAGATGGGACTCGCAGGGTTTTTTTTGGCCAAACTGGAGGCCCCTGACAGAACTTGATTCAGATACAAAACTCTCTTCTTGTTGGAAATTCCTCCAAACCCCTCCCAATAAGTTCCCCCGTCCTTGATTTTATTTTCATTGTATTAGTGGAGTCTAGTTTTAAGGTGGTTTTGTTCCTTCTTACATTTTTACTGAACTTGCTTGAGGGCAAGCAAGGTTTAAGTGTGAAGAGGATTATATGTTTATGTGTTATGTGTTAGTGTCATTTAATAAAAAAATACAAAAATATTTTTGATTTTTTTTAGTCAAGTCAAATTCAGCATACTATTCTTGATATTATTGTTTCTTGACATACTGAACTTGCCTGTGAGAAAGCTCTTGTGTGACATATTTGGTTACTTGATACACCTCTAAAATTACTTGATAAATGAGTCTAATATAATTGGTGTAAATTGACCTAGATGATACTTGGGATGACGAAAAAAGACAAGTAATTGAACATTTTAGCCCAGTAAATGTGAGGTTTGAGCTAGAGTAGAGCAGTCTCTACATCAATATTTTTTCTGAGAGTCATGGCATTACTTGAATTATTTGGTGTGAAAATGATGAAAGGCATTAGGATTTAACCACACAGCTTATATTGCCTACCATACATCACCCTTAGTAAACCCTTTGAAGTCTTGACCTGTTTCTTTGTTTAAGCCACAGAAAAATGAAGCCAAAGCCTATTTTTATCCCCTCTTTTGTGTCCCTTATATATGCATGCTTGTGATTATGAGAGGTTTCTCAGTTTATTTGTTGTTGATGTGCTTTAAATAATATCAGTGAGTACCTTGATTTTGATGTATGAAGTGACCATGTGATACTGAGTTTAAAGGTGCAGTAGAATGATAATAAAATGAGTGATTTGGTGCTGGAAATTCAGAAAAAATAGGGCTGATGTGCCCAGAAAAAAAATCAGAAAAATCAGAAAGAAATAAAAAAAAGAAAAAAAATCCAGCACCAACACTTGGTAATTACAGCCAGTTCAGAGCAGTTTTTTTCACTTTATGGAGGCTGAAAATTATCTATTTGATTGAGGAATTTTTGGGCTGAAAAGAGCATGCATGTATATTTATATTCTTAAGCTTAGAACCCTTAGGACCTTACCTCGTTTCTATTCCCCCGAGCCCCATTACAACCTTGAATAAAGACCTTTCTAATTTGCATCGAATGATTTGAGTATAGCCATGTGAAATTTATATATTGAGTGACTGTCCCTTACATTTAGAGCGATTGTGTGAAACGTGAGAAATGTTAGATGCTTGTCTGATTTTGACTAAGTTGAGGGCTGGTTTGCTTTAATTTGAGGATAAATTTACCAATGTCATTTGAAGGGTGTGAGAGTGTCAAGTGTGTTATACATGAGCATTTCTTATTAGTAAGGTAAAGTTTGTCTATGAATCAAGAAATTTAGGATTGGTATGCTGAGTTGACTGTTTGTTTGGTTGTAGTTAGTGTCTTTTTGTCATTTTTCTTTTGAGTCTTTCTTAGAGTAAGTTGGGGGATACTTGGAACTTTGTAATAAACGACATGATTTGATTCTCATTTCATACTTGAGGGCAAGCATGACTCAAGTGTGAGGATATTTGATGTGTGTTAATCATGTCATTTATTTTATTGAGATTAACTGTGATTTTACGTGATTAATGTGCACTTTAAATGTTTTATTTGTAACAGATCACAGTTTTTGGGCTCAAGAGGAATTTGAAGGAGAGTAGGGAGAATCGGGAAATTATCGCAAATGAAGCAATCAAATGTAGAGCAGAATCGTAGCAGTTAATTTGGAGCAGATTGGACTGATATTTTTGGAGATATTCTTGAAGATTTTTGGAGATAATTTGAATATTGGATTTTATCTCTTCAAAATCAGAATTTAATTTTGGTAAGAATTCTATTTTATTTGGAAGAGTCCAATATGGACATAATTTTGTAATGGCAGCTATATATAACATATGCATAAGACTAGAAAAGGGTCTGTTTCCTTTGGGTTTTTGGTTTTGTACGCTAGCTACACCAAATTGGATGGTGACCTTAGTTTTGTTTTATTAGGCAAATACAAAATTTGAATGCTCTTTGCTTTGTTTTTACGAAAGAGGAGGTCAGAGGCTTGGTTTGAAGATTTATTCACAGCAACTCACATTGTTATGCATGCAAATCAATTACTTGATTTGTTTTGTTGATTTCGTAGTTATTTGGTTGATTTGAATAATTATGCAGGGAATTATTTGGTTTGTTATGCAGTGATTTCGTAGTTTAGGTTTTAGTATTTATGATTTATTATTATATTATATATTTGTTTAGTTTAGTTATCATGAGTGGCTAATTCATATATCGGCAGAGAATAACAAATGTTAGTTTATAAATCGTGAGGCCTAATTGCATTATAATTGATTCTTGCATGTTCTTGATTGAATTTATTTCTAATATGTTTAAGCCTGATCAACTTAAATATTTTTGGAATACTGCTATCTAATTTCCGCCAATACGTAATTGTTGGATGGGATTAGTAAGTAGCACAGTCTTGTGAAAAACAGCTAACTAGCTAAGACTGTAATAGCAAGATAGGGGATAATTGAGTGTGCGTTACTATTTGCTTTTACTTTGGTAATTGCTACATCGGGTTCTTTTAATACGTAATGCTATCAAAATGTGTTCTGGTTTAGCGAATACTTTCTGGGAACATTTTGGTAAGAGAAACAGTTAATTAATCATAATTAGTTGACTGTCGATAAAGTAAGAAAGAATTGGGGGGGGGGGGTTAAGCGTACCTACTTCCCTATAACCGGTAGATGTGTAGGAATTGATTCATTATGGCGCCTATGATCGATAATAACTAGCATGAGTTATTCTTAGCCGATATCATTCATTCATATATTTATTTCTCATAAGTTTAAGTCTTCATTTGCATGTTAGAGTTAATAAAATCATTACATTTAAGGCGTGGTGGCATCACCAAAAAGGTTTTCAAAAATTAGTAGGAAAAATAATTAATGATTATTGCTTTTGCTTCCTGTGGGATCGACCCTGCTTATCATTGTACTAATTAATATTAATCTGAATTTGCAGGTTATTTGGCGAGTAAAACGACGCTCACCAATATTTTAGGTAATTTCTCCAAGCATCACAGGATTACCCTTTATAATTGTTACAACTGATATATACTTGTTTCGTATAACATCAGCTATACAAGGCTCTTCACAATGTTAATAATTTGATTTACTCCTAGGCAAAACATTATCGTCCAACAGGATTGACGGTGCTTGGGATTATGGGAGAACCCTTTGTAATTACTATAACTAACAATAAGTAGTTTATTATAAGGTAGGCTATTCCACTCCCTACACAATCTCGATAAATGAACCACTGCTGTTCAAAAGATTGAATGTGTAAGAGGATTGAGTTTTCTTAGGCATAACGATAATTCCCCATTTAATAGGTATAGCTAGCATTATAGTCTTGAACAAAATTAACTGTAACAATCCCTAAACACATCTGTTAAGCTTGAATAAGTAATTTTCCACCTAATATGGGTGTAATTGGATTGATATTATAACTGACGGTTGGCTGCAATTGACCATCGACATGTATATGATAACGCCTGTGAAAGGGTTCACTTTACTTGTGGGCTTTTTTTTTAAAATCACTTTAATTCGTGAAAAATGTATCTATACTCATATAATAACATCGGGTATGACTATTGATGAAAACTATTATTTTCTATAATATAGCTAATTATGGATATACTATACATACCCTTGCATGTATCGAGGATAACATAAAAACACAGTGATGTCGTATATCATTGTGAAGTGGGTCATTTGGTCCATAAACAGGCCCAATATATGAATTCCAACCCACGTAGATGGCGAAGTCACTATAATGTCGTATAATCCGAGGCTTGATCGAACATATTGTGATGCCATACATTCATATGGGATGGGCCTATTGGGACAATTTTAACCCACTTGAAGACCTAAAATAAATGATAAGGAACATAATTTGGATAAAACTAACCTTCACCAATGGCAAATGATGAAATCACAAGTACAACACCTTTTCTTCAATGGAGGTGAAGAAAAAATAGGGTTTTGATGCAATGAATGCAATTGGGAGCATTTGTTTTACTTATACGGGCCCATTCTGAACTCAGAAAGGGTATTCACCTACACCAGGACCTGATTATGTTTTTTCCGAATTCGGAAATATTGTTTCGAACTCTGAAGGTTGTCTTCCTTTTGTATTGTGTTGGCTTGGTTTATTCCGATCTCGGAAACCCATTTGTACCCTTGTTCCGAGTTTGAAAACTATCATTTTTAAGACGGTTGTGACTCACCGCCTTAATTCTGAGTCATTTTAAGTCGGTTCTACCTTGAACGACTTAAAATGGACCGACCTTAAAATGGCCCAAAATTAAGGCAGTTTTTGAAAAACTGCCTTAAATCAATAAAAAATTCGTTTAGTTGAACAAAGGGGCTACGAACGACAGTTTTCAAGTTTGGAAACGTGTTTTTAAGGCATTTCTAACCCAACATTTTGTAACCGCCTTCCATTGCTGCCTTTAATAGAAGGCTCTCCACTAGTGAAAATTGTCCAATCTAATATGATTTTATTATACATTTTTTATTTGATATATGTATATTATTTTATTCGATGTTTTACTATATAATTTACTATTATAATTCGATGTCCATGTTTACTAGTATTTTATTTGATGTTTAATTAATATTTTAATCAATTTTATTTAATTTCTTACAATTTTGAATTAATGTGTTAATATTTAAATTAAAGGTCTCCGAGAAGTAGTCTTCGCACCTCTCAAAGTTAATATTTATAAGCCCTAATGCTTCCTATCTACAATTAAGTAGATAATGGCTAGTCGAGGTTGTCCACGAGAAGAGGGATCTTTCCAAGTATTTAAACATATATAGGAAAAATATACTAGATATAAGCATATATAGATATATATAAAAACATGTAAATGGGGGGGGGGGGTGAAGTTTGGTTGGTTTTGGTCCTAAGTTATGAAATTAAAGATAAGTTAACTAATCAAGCAAGTTAAATATGCAAAGCATGCAACAACAACTAAATTGTGATTAAACCAACAATTAACAGAACCTTGGGCGCAATTGACTTCACTTCCAAGCCTCTTATCCATCATTGAACATGCAACCTATTTACTATTTTCACTACTCGTTGTGAAGACTAAACTTCTATGCTTCTTACATAGTAGTTTGCAAGAGTGAATTCGACGTCTCTTGTCAAACCTCACCAATGACTCCCTTGGTCGAAACACTACTAAACGTATCACATTGATGGCATTGAGGACGAAGAATCAACAAGTTTGGGAACACTCATAAACACTACACCATGTCTAAGCATTTAACCAATTCATGCATTTACACAAAATTAGTCAAGAACGATCGACATTCATAGACTTGTCTCATTTGCTACAAGCAACAAACATGACAAAGAGTTCAACATTATCATATTCATATAGCAATTATCAATCCAATAACACAATCAAAAGCTCTAAATCATACTCTTGGATTCCTATCAAGAAAAGGGGAAAACAACAAATTTTCCCAAACCCTAACAAGCATATCATACAAGTACTTCATATACTCAAGCTTTCATGAACAGTAATGACATTAACAAACACATTCAATGCTCAATAAATGCATAACAGTAAGAGTATCAAATAGGCTAAAAATTGTTCATAAGACATGGGCTTGGAAGCCTTGGTCAATTTTTTCCAAGAACTAGATTAGCTAATACAAATCATACTAACCTTCATGGATGAATTTATACACAAACAAAGAGGAAGAATATGAAAGAAAATGGAGAACTTGGGTTCTTTGAGGAGGAAATTCGGCCAAGATGATGAGGATATGAAGTGGGTGGCAAAAAATTCCTTTTATAGTACAAGAGGGAGGAAAAGAAAAACAAAAAGCAAAAAAGTAGCAGGCTCCCGCCTGGGCGTGAATGGCCTCGCCCGGGTGAGCTGCCCATTTTACCCTTGTGTCGCCTTGCATTCAAATCCTCGATTCTATTTGTCTTCAATCTTCAAAGCTAGTCTTCAAATATTCAAAGTCTTCAAAAGGTGATCTTCAATGGTCTCTGGTCTTCAAGTCTCGATGTTATTTCTTTGTCACACAAAGTCCACTTAGGAAAAGGTAAAAGAGCGTAAAGTCCCTCTTACCTCTCCTAAGAGAATTTCAAGCACAAAAGTGATCCCAAAGTACTAAAATATGCAAATAAAATTGACAAATCAAACCTCCCGCACTTAAACCTTACTTACCCTCGAGAAGAAAAGATCCAAGTTCACGAATAAACTGACGTATCCACATCCTAATTACTATTCCCCCAAGTCAATACCTCACAAAACTCTCAATATCACACATCCCAACATTAAAATCAAATGAGAAGTTGCCCACAACTCCCATTCCTAAATCTACCAAAACCATATCAGCCTATCAATTCATTAATATCCCTAAATCCAATGGTAAAAGGTGAAGCTAAAAGCATACATAAATTTCAAACACATACTCTACTTTATACCAATATATCATCCTAAAAACGAAGTACATCAACAATCAAGAATTTCATAACTTACTTCATTTTCCCAGCTAAATTTCCCAATCCTAGGAGGTCTCAAGATGTCAAGCTACCCGATCCATCCATATGGCAGCACAACCTTATGACTCCAACGCCGGCAAATGAGTGAACACCTAACATTTTTCCTTTTTCTCCGTTTCTGTCATTTTGCCTAGGATCCCTTTCGGGCTTTCATCATAGCCTCACATCATGTTTCTTTGGCTCATATCTCACCTTTTTCTGCACATTTAGCCTCTCATTTTACCTAGGCCGCCCTTTCGAGTTTTTGACCTATCTGGGCCCCCAATGTTTCCTAAGATGCCCTCTCGGGTTTCCAACTTAGTGGGATTCTTTTTATTTAACTTTGTTTCATTTTCTATTTTTTTTCAAAATTTTCAATATATTATTTTCCCGTGTTTTTCCAATCAAAAGTAGCTAATTATATACATGGCAATCATAAACCACCCCCACACTGAAAATCGTACATTGCCCTCAATGTAAAACACCTAAGGCAACAAGTTTCAAGTATAGGGGAGAAGGAAAAATGACTTAAAAACTCTTGATGCAACGATTCCCCCAAGCTCCAAGAACAAACTAGCTCCAAGAGTTCAACGAACAATTGACAATATAGCACATCACCACAAAACTTCCCACACCTCAAATCAACTAAGCACAAAAACCTGTGATTGTGAAGAGTGTGGCTAGGAAGAACACATTTCCAAGTGAGTCCAAGCAATTCGTTGCTTCCCAAGTGACCAATTCAACCCAAGAACAAAAATCTCAAAAAGTTAGGGTTCTTGGATAAATTTTTGGATTTGAAGATTAAATGAGTTGGAGGATAATTTGATGAGTGGAAATGATTGAATGTTGGGTAGGAATGATGAAATTTGAAAGATGGAGATGGGTTATTTGGGGGAGTTTTTGAAATGGAGAAGAGAGGAGATGAAGAAGAAATAAATGGAAAAGGGAAGAAATTAGGGAGAGAAATCAAATAAAAAGTTGAACAGTGCCCGCGCGTGTCGCGCGGGGGGTGGCTTGGCCGCCCGGGCGGGAATGCTCTCAGCATGTGCGGCCAACTCTCATGATTAGCTTCTGAATTTTATTTTTTTGACAAGGCCAATTCTTCCATTTCAAAATTATTGCTGATTCTCCAATGCTTGACCCATTTTGCAACAAAATCATGGAAAACACAACCGTGATAGCAATAAAATAAATTAAAACATTGGAAAATAAAAAAAATTAAATTGAGATAACCTCGACGAAAAGTCACGAATGACGATCTGGATGATCAAAGCCAAGTTTATTTAATGTCGTTGGCACGAATCATCCCCTTCTTGAAGCTTACTCACAAAATGAACCAAGATGATCGGTCCCCTTTCCCCAATTCGGGTCAAAACAATCGGGATTCACACATCCCCCAACAAAACCTTCTTCAAATAGCTAAGGGTTTCTTCATGTTCCCTCAACATTTCCAACAACTCACTTTTTGTTCCATGGTGATCTCAAGCATGTGAGCATTCAAGCATTTCTCTCTTTCTCCAAGGGGTGAACATGGTTTGCACTCTCCCACCAAAGTCTTCTCAAGAGAAGGAGGGAAAACCACCCTTATTGGCTTACCTGTGGACGCACGAAAAGTGTTGGATGTTGCTTTACCAATAGTGTATTTTCCATTGTTGTTTTCCTTCAAGTTAGTACTAACAACATTTGAAATCAAGACATCACTCAAAACATCATCTATGGCAACATTTAAGGAACTACCATCTTTGGGCTCAATTACATCTTTCTCTTTATCATCAATAACATGAATAGCTTGGCAAGAATGGTATCTACTAGGATGATCCATAGAATTATTAGTGTCAAATTCTACCTTCCACCCCTTAAATTCCATGGTCAATGTTCCTTTATGCACGTCAATTATGGTCCTTGAAGTCTTTAAAAATGGCCTTCCTAAAAGAATAGGTTTACAACTATTGTCACCTCCCATTCCAAGAACATAAAAGTCCGCGGGGAATGTCAAAGAATCCACTTTCACCAACACGTCCTTCACAATACCTTTTAGGTATGTGCTAGAGTGATCGGCTAGGTTGATAACAACCTCGGTTTTGTGCAAAATGCCTAGATTTAGGCTTTCATACAAGGAATATGGGTTCACATTGATTGAAGCACCCAAGTCTAACATGGCCTTGTTAACACATTTTCCTCCTATCTCACAAGGGATCTTAAACATTCCCGGATCATCACATTTAGGTAGCATTTCATCATCAAACAAGGCGGAGACATATTCACTCTTCACACTCTTTTTCTTACTTTTCAAATTTTTGTTTCCTATTGACGGTACACAATTCTTTAAGAATTTAGCATACCTAGGAACTTGATTTAGAGCATTTAAGAAGAGAATATTTACCTCGAATCTATGAAAGACTTCGTAGATGTACTTGGTGTCCTCCTTGGTCCCCCTATCCTTTAATGCCTCTAGAAATGGTGGTTCCGGCACATAGATATGGATCTCTTCCCCTCTTGAATTCTTGTGTGGTGGGATGAGGTTTCAGATTTGATCCCGGTCTTGGCCCAAATGTCTCCACCTCGATTTCATCTTCTTTGCTTTCTTTGGCCAACTCCTCAGCCTTCCTTTCATGGTATTTTTCTTTATCAACTATCCGCTCAACAACAACCCTTACTTGGGCCTCCTTCACTTCCCTTCCACTTCTCAATGAGATTGCACTCATATTTTGTCGAGGGTTGATCTCCGGTTGGGAGGGGATTTTTCCTTTTTCTCGACCCTTTATTTGAATCACCACTTGAGCTATTTGGCTCACTTGAGTTTCCAAGTTCTTGATGCTTTCCTTGGCTTAATCTTGGAAGTTTTTGCCTTTTTCCATGCACATGCTCAGCCGGTGAATGACTTGCATCACCTCATCTTTTGTTAACACCGAGCTCTCCCTTGGTCTCAGGGCTTGTCTTGGAGCCTTTGAAATTATTGTTGTGGTGACCTATATTGTTGTTGAGGAGGCTGACATAGTTGAGGGTTTTGGCTTCCTTGAGGGTTTCCATATCGGGGGTTTGGGTTATCACAATTACCCAAATAGTACGGCTGACTTTGGTAGCCTTGGCCACCTTGGTACCCTTCATTTCTTTGATATCCTTGCACACCTTGGTATTTTTGGTTGCCTTGGTAGCCTTGGTTTCCTTGATACCCCATGGAATTCACCTTCTTGATATAATCCTCTTGCAAAGTAGGGCAAGTGTTTGTAGGATGCGCCAAGTAACAAATTTCACACGATTTAACATGTGGAGCATTTTTGGGCTCATCAAGGATTTCACCATATATTCAACGGCCAAGACTTGGTCCTTAAGCTTTCGACTATTAGAAGGTTCACTTGCGAGCATTGGATTTCTTCTTCTCAAACCGGCCCTTGAGCTAAAGTTCCTTGACTCCTCCGCTAGCTCCTATACAATTGCATAGCTTCCGATGAAGTCTTGTTCCCAAGGGTGCCACCACAAGAACTCCTCACTAATATTTGGTCCTTATCAAGAAGACCATTGTAGAAATAGTAAACGAAATCTCCCTCCGAATAGCCGTGGTAGGGACAACTCGCGAGAAGCTTCTTGAATCTATCTCAATAGTCGAAAAGAGATTCTTCATGCCATTAGAGGATGTTACTTATGTCTTTCTTCAAGGCGGCAGGTTTCGAGGCTGGGAAGTATTTGGCTAGAAACTTCATCTTCATGTCAAGCCAACTCTTGATGCTCTTGGGTGATAGGTAATGGAGCCAATTTCTTGCACCATCCCTTAGTGTGAGCGGGAATGCCTTCAACTTATAAAAGTCTTCATCTACTCCATGAGTGACTGTACCACCACACAAAAAGTGGAACTCGGTGAGATACTTGTTGGAATTATTCCCTTCCCTACTAAGGAAGATAGGTAGCATGTTTATGAACCCGGTCTTTTTCTTGAAGTGCCCATCCAGTCCAACCAAGGGATACTCAATGCACATCAGTTGTTGATCGAGGTTGGGGGCTATAATGTCTCTCAACAATGCTTTCCCCAAAGGAATCTCTCTTCCGTGGAGTGGAGGAGCTCTCCCTTGAAGAGGAGGATGTTGATGTCCTCCTCCCGGATGCTCATCTTTGTTTTCATGTTGAAGCTCCATAGAATTGGAATTATCCACAAAATGGTCACTAAGAGGGGTGTTATTCACACTTTCCAAAGAAAGACTTGTAGTCCGTCTCAAATTGAACTCTAACTCAGGGCCGTAATGTAGGGGTTCTTGTGTAGAGGATCGCGTACAAACCATACACCAAGAACTTGAACAATACCTCTCTAAGCCAAGATAAAATGGCAAGTAACCTAAGAAATCAAATAAAAAAGCAAACTAACAAATATTTACAACTAGCACATAATCGCAAATAATATGCCTAAACACTTAAAAATAAACGCCTCTTCCCCGGAAGCAGCGCCAAAATTTGGGAGGTCATCGCTGTACCTCTCAAAGTTAATATTTATAAGCCCTAATGCTTCCTATCTACAATTAAGTAGATAATGGCATGTTGGGTTCATCCACAAGAAGGGGGATATTTCCAAGTATTTAAACATATATAGGAGAAAACATACTAGATACAAGCATATATAGATGTATATAAAAGCATGTAAATGGGGAAGAGGGGGGGGGAGTTTGGTTGGTTTTGGTCCTAATGTATGAAATTAAAGACAAGTTAACTAATCAAGCAAGTTAAATATGCAAAGCATGCAATAACAACTAAAAGGTGATTAAACGAACAATTAAAGGAACCTTGAGCGCAATTGACTTCCACTTCCAAGCCTCTTATCCATCATTGAACATGCAATCTATTTACTACTTTCACTGCTCATTGTGAAGACTAAACTTCTATCCTTCTTAGATAGTAGTTTGCAAGAGTGAATTTGACGTCTCTTGCCAAACCTCACCAATGACTCCCTTAGTCGAAAAATGACTAAAAGTATCCCATTGATGGCATTGAGCACGAAGAATGAATAAGCTTGGCAACACTTATAAACACTACACTGTGTCTAAGCATTTAACCAACTCATGCATTTACTCAAGATTAGTCAAGAACGATCGACATTCATAGAATTATCTCATTTTCTACCTTAAACAACATGATGATGATTTGAACATCATCACATTCATCTAGCAATTATCAACACATCAACATCATTTAGAAGCTCTAACTCATGCTCTTGGATTCCACATTAAAAGAGGGAAAAATTAACTACTTTCTACCAAGCAATTTATATACTCAAACTTCCAACAACATTAATGTCTTTAACAATCCACATTCAAAGCTTAATAAATGCACAATAGAGAAAGCAATAGATAGATAGAAATGATTATTAAGACATTAGCAAGGAAGTCAAAATCAATTGCTCCCAAGTACAAAACTAAGTTAGATAATCAAAATCCATAACATAGAACATAAATCTACAAAGAAAGAAGAAGAAAATGGTGAAAACTAGGGTTTTGAAGCCCCCAATTCGGGCTTCAGCAAATGGGGGAAGAAAAGGGGCTATTTATAGCCAAAGTTGGTAAAAAAGAAGGTCAAAATGCAGCAGGCGACGCCCGTGCGAAAATGGCATCCCCCGAGGCGGAAATGGCATCGGCCGGGTGGAAATGGCCTCGCATGGGCATGAAGGTTTCAGCCCAAAAGTCAGATCCATCCGCCCAGGCAATGCCATTTCCGCCTGGGCGAGCTACAATTTACGGCTTCTTGTTTTGCTTGCCACGGGTGAACCGTTGATCCATTTTGGGAGTTCTTGTAGTCAATTTTATAGTACTCGAGAATAAAAATCCAATGACACCACCCTTGTAGGATAATTCTTCATGGATAATTTTAAGAACTTTGTCTAAAATTCTGGGTGACAATTAATCCATTTCTTTGCCTTCCTTCTTCGACCCTTCTATCTTCTACCAAGTTTTGGCACGTGTCCTTCACTAAACCACTCCAAAGAGCTCACAAGACATCTACAAATGACTTAAAAAATCGAATCTAGATGCTCGTAAGGACCAAAAATCCATTAGACTAAACATAGGTTACAAAATGAAGGATTTAGATATAAAAACCAAAAATTCTTCCAAATCCCTTATTCATAGGTGACAAGGAGTTCAACATTATGATATTCATCTAGAAATTATCAATCCATCAACACAATCAAAATCTCTAAATCATACTCTTGGATTCCTATCAAGAAAAGTGGAAACCAACCCATTTCCCCAAACCCTTACAAGCATATCATACAAGTACTTCATATACTCAAGCTTTCAAGAACATTAATGACATTAGCAAACACATTCAATGCTCAATAAATGCATAATAGTAAGAGTATCAAATGGGTTACAAATTGTTCTTAAGACATGGGCTTGGAAGCCTTGGTCAATTGCCCCCAAGAACTAGCTTAGCTAATACAAATCATACTAACCTTCATAGATGAATTCATAAAAAAAAAGAGAGGAAGCAGATGAAAGAAAATGGAGAACTAGGGTTCCTTGAGGAGGAAATTCAGCCAAGAGGATGAGGATATGAAGTGGGTGACCAAAAATTCCTTTTATAGTACAAGAGAGAGGAACAGAAAAGCAAAAAGAAAAAGTGCAGCAGGATCCCACCCAGGCGGGAATGGCCTCGCTTGGGTGGGCTTCCCATTTTCACCTTTGTGTCGCTTTGCCTTCAAATCCTTGACTTTTTTTTTTCAATCTTCAAAGCTAGTCTTCAAATCTTCAAAGTCTTCAAAAGGTGATCTTTAATGGTCTCCGGTCTTCAAGTCTCGATGTTCTTCCTTTGTCACACAAAATCCACTTAGAAAAAGGTAAAAGAGCGTAAAGTCGCTCTTACCCCTCCTAAGAGAATTTCAAGGTAAAACACAAGCTATAGAAAACAAAAGAGCACAAAAGTTATCCCGAAAAGTACTAAAATATTCACATAAAATGGACACATCAATCTCATTAAATATCATTTAAATAAGGTTTTAGGAAGATCAAGTGTCAATATAAGCCCATTTTAACGAAGCCAAATAAATTATTTGGGGACTAGATAGCTAGCAATTTTTAGATTCGTGAAACGTGGAGTGACCCAATTTCATTGACTAAACTTTCTGGAAAATGATTGGAAAACATCATAGAAACACGAAGATAACGAGTGACGGAAACCTCACCAAAAATATATCAGAAAAATGCGAAGAGTGCACGGTTTGATGGAAAATGCACATTTTCGTGTTTCTCTCATGAGCCTCATTCCTCCGTTCTTTACCGATCTAAAAATCAAGTTTTCCATTAAATGGATGTGCCTCCTTCATCCGTCCTCCATAACACAGATTCCTTGTATCCATCACGCCTCCGCCTTCTTCCATACCTGACGACAATAGTTTGGTATACAATTTCAAGAAAAGGTTGTCGGATAATAGAGTTGGTTAAATTTTGGGCCAATCGGGAGACCTCAATCAATTCCAACCTGTCAGGTGACGGCCACACGAGGCGAAGATGTAGTAGGTGAGGCGATCATCTCCGACTAGGGTTTCCCAGAGAAGAATGGACTTTTTTCTTTTTGCAATATAGTCCTTCAATTTTACTTTTTAAAAAAAAGTTGACTCCAAAAATAAAATTATTGTATTTTCACTACAACAAATAACACCTATTACCTCGGGTTTTCAGGCCTTTTAACCTTGATTTGTTTACCCTAGAAAATTGATGTAAATGTGGGTGTAGTAAAAAATATACCTTTTACCTCGGTTCGAAACCGAGGTAAAAGGTACTTATTTACCTCAGTTTTGAACCGACATCAGTATCTTCTGAGACCGACCTTACACCAAGGAAAAAGGCCAACTATAGTACCATGTAGCTGCGACATCGTTCATACCGATGTCGGCATCCTTAAATGGCAAAGTCGATAACAAATGGAAGCATGTTATGCGACTGGAACAATTGTGACATCAGTTAGATAAACGACGCTAGTAGTTAAAGTGACGTTGCTTATGATTGTATGTGAGATTGCATGATCCATTGCGCCCTCATTGTCAACATGCTGACATGGGTGGCTAACCAATACAATGATGTTTTGAATATGCGACCTCGGAAAAACATTCTGGCGACACTAGCGACGTCATTTTGATATTAGTATGATTTTGTTCATGTTGGGCTACATCACATAGGTGTTATATCGTTACTGGTTTGTGTGATATCGCAGTATGAAACATGGAGAATCGTACATTAATATAGTATTTACTTTCTGATGAAACAAAAAAAAACCATTGAACATAAATTACCAATAAATGTCATAATATATTCAAATACACATAGTTGATGTGAAAATGAACGAGTAATTGTATTTAACATCCACTGCCTACGTCGTACGACACCCAAGCTAAGGGTCCATTGTAACTCTGTTTGTCCTATTAAAACAAATACAGTGGAAACAAAATTTATGTCAGAATTTGGTAGTCCCAGAATGATGTACACATAATATTGTCAAGGGCATATGACAATAATCTAAACATGGAAAAAGTACCTTTACTACGATGTTGCTTGGTTGATAATGAAATGTTGATTAAACCGATTAACTTGTAAAGTCAGACATTTAAGATGAGGAAGTCATTTCTGGACAATGTGACGTCGCACAACATTTGGCTCTATATCGTGTAGGGCGCTGAACATATTGCGACGCCGCACATTCAAACTGTGTTTATGCAAAAATTTGATTATTTTCCACAATCAGCAATAATCTATGATTTTTTTCACAATCCTTATAAATAAGACATTATTTTTGAAGGACATACATTGTGACTTATATGACATGTAACAAAATCATCATACTCAATGAATAAATTCAATGTTTTAACAATGTGGAAAAACAAATATACAATTTTCCAAAATGAACTACCTCAATTAATTTGAACCCGAATATGCTCCATCCTAGAATAATTTTTCATATTCGATAGAATAAATTAGATTGGACTCTTTAGTGTTTGTAATGGGGTGGAGTTGAAATGATAGGGTGGAGTTGTGTTGAGAGAAAATGTGTTGGAGATGGGAAATGATTGTGTTTGTGCTGGATATTATTGTAACGAGATGGGTTTGGGGGGAAATTTTGCTCAAATTTCAATTCCCGCTGGAAATTTTCATTGGTTGCGACATCGCACAGAAATCAGTCCCAAATTCATTTCATGCGAACAGAATTTGTGAAATTGAACAGGTTGGGTCGAAGTATTCATCTTTAATATACCTTCTACACGATGTACTAGCACTCTTCAAAATTTGATGGGCACAATTTTATTAGCTTTTTATTTCATGCAAAACCAAGAATATCAAATTTGATGTGATTCTATGTGGTGTAAATGGTCTTTCTCATACCGCTTATAGTAGGGGTATTAATGGAATACTCCAAAGTGAAGGACGATTACCCTGGTTTAGGGACGGTCCAGACCATTGTCATCCCCCAATAAAACTCATGAGACCCATTATTGATGACAAAGAAACTAGCATGATCCCACAGAAAACTTCCACAGGTTCATCCTAAATGAACCCCTGGATACTTATAAGTAACCATATACAATTCACTCTATATGATGTACTAGCGCTTTTCAAAATTTGACGGGCGCAATTGTATTAGCTTTTCATTTCATGGAAAATCTAGAATATTAAATTTCATGTGATTCTATGTGGTGGAAATGATTTTTCTCATACTGCTTATAGTAAGGGTATTAATAGAATATTTCAAAGTGACAGACGATTACCCCGGTTCAAGGACGAGACCATTGCCAACCCCCAGTAAAACTCATGAGAATGCAATTTATATTACTGGGTAGCTCACATTCAGCATTTCATCCTCCCCCACCATCTTGGAGGGAACTAAGTGTAAAAAGTAAAAAGTTCACCGGCAATGTGAAAATTGATTCCGATCGAACTAGGCCTTATTATAGGTCATGATGAATTATAAATTCAAATTTAAATTATCCAATGTACAAGTATTCGATTGGAAGGTCAATTACGTCTGTCTAGGTCAAACGGGGGCCTAGTTGCCATTTTATTGGGCTGAAATGGTGAGGCCCAATTTAAT
Source organism: Rubia yunnanensis (assembly GCA_037428765.1). Lineage (NCBI taxonomy): Eukaryota > Viridiplantae > Streptophyta > Magnoliopsida > Gentianales > Rubiaceae > Rubia > Rubia yunnanensis. The sequence continues at coordinate 25,068,766 of CM075061.1, read as the reverse complement.
AGGAGCCGACATTGCTACAATGTCAGACTTATGATGCTAAAGAAAAATATAGGAGCGACCTCGCACAGAGATCGGTCAAACAGATGCCCATTTCTACGCTAGTGGACTGTAATTGTTAGGCCCACATTTGGAATAACTGGTGTCGCACTAGAGTCGGTACGAGTTCATTCCATGCGACAGACATGCAAAATGGGCTTGCCATAGGTGGATGTCACAACGCTTCATAACGAGTGTATAAATGGAGGCCACATCTCATACAACATTTCAAACTTTCTGTATTCTCTCGAATTTCAACACTCTTCACCGGCCAATCTTCTAAAAGGTATGGTTTCCACATATGTTTACATTGCTTTTGTTTTGGTTTTTATCCTTGAAATTGTTGTTTTTATTAGGGTGTGAATGTGTTAATAGTTTTCATTTTTGAGGTTTCTATGGTTTGGTGTGCTAGAATATGATTTTAGAGTGCTAGAATATGGTTTTAGGGTGTTGGAACATTAATTGGGGTGGTACAATATGTTGTAAGGGTGTTATTGTTATCTGTTGTTGTCATTATCTGGTGTAATGCGACGTCGCTGACAAGTTGATCTGGCTTTTGTTGTAATGATCTGCATGCGACATCAGAATTATGCTTTCTATATTGATGGTCAGATCAATGCAAACTCGCACATGCATTAGTTGACCAATCAATTTTACCAATGCTTTTGCGACGTCGCCTTGAGTAGATTAGAAAACCAAATTTCATGTCTTTATTTCCCATTGTCTGGCTATCATAACATTTCACCTTAATGACAATATGAACTACAACAATCATGGCTAACATTGCTGGTTCTGTCTGTCAACCAATTGAGGTGAGCGATTTGGATAATGATGGTCCCCATCGCACATTATCAGGCAGATATCCCCATTTTGTACATACTCTGACCCAGACAAACTTTGGGTCAATTCAAATTATGGTAATTCCTCCCTGTTTCAAACAAAATGATTTTCAATCAACCTTTTCTATAGATTACTTTCATAATAAGTACTAACAAATGTTACATATATATACATATATAAAATTCAGTACATCCTAGACAAAATTGCTGAGTACCTCTCACAGTGTAAATTGGATGTTGTGATTAGATACAAAGGAAAGGAGTACAAAATGCACTACTCGGGGAACAAGATGCTCAAGACCCTGACCCCGAAGGGGTTTGGTCAGTTTCTTGACGAAGAGGAACTTCAGATTGGAGATACACTGTACTTCAAGCTCATAAATGGTGCTGGGCCCATATTTTTCCATGTAGTCATTCTTCCCTGTGAACATTAAAGGGTTGTTTAAGACTTCATATGACTGCTAATTCAAAACCTATTTTTTTGAATTGTGTTGAATTTGAATTGGGACGTATTTTGTGTCAAATATCTTAAAATTTCAAATTTCTTTTTTTAATGTTATTTTAGTGTAATTCAATTTTTGATATGTAACCTAACATGTTAATCAATGTTATTTATAATTGTATTTATAAATTGGAATTGTTAACCAGTTGGGTGTTAGGCCTATATAGATGCGACGTCGATCTCAGGTCAGTATGTGTTCACATGAACCGACGGACCTGCAACATCGTACTTAACAAGTGGACTTCAAAACATGGTTAAAACGATATTGTTCCAAAATAGGTTGTAAATATGGTAACCCTAACAAACAGTTCAAGCTTTTGTTCACAAATTTCCCACAAATTAAAACGGTCTCCACCTTCCACCCTACTCTTGTGTATTGAAAAAAAAGGTATGGTTTTTCTAATCTCCTAACACATAATTTTTCTACTTCTTACTTCACAATGTCAGATCTATGGTCTTTGAATTTGTTTTATGTACCCTGCTTTCTAGCATTTGTTTCAAAAGTATGAGAGTGTGAACTTTCCTTGACTTTGAGCGTTGGTACTATGTTATGGTATGTCTCCTAAGGGGTACTTGTTCTATTTTATGTTGATGAAGTTTTATTTTTTCCCGTTTGATGTGTTTCTTCCCGTAGCAACCTGTGATATCTGCAATGCCGGTAGTATATCTGTCAGAATTCGGTTCATTCGATAAATGTGCGAACTCGCTAAGTTTTATTTTTCAAGTTGATAATTCTTCATTTTATAACATCAGATGTATCTCGGTATAACATTCTGTTTGACCAAAATGTTACCGACTTCACATTATGGCCCTTAAGTTTACTTTGATCTTCCCCACGAGACATCGGTATTATGTCGGTTTTCTATTCGGTTAAACTGACACACAACCGAGATCGCATTGTAAGGTCGACAAAATCACTGCTTCATAGCGACAAGCACCTGGGACGCTTGTTGCGACGACGCACATGGCATCCCATGGTGTGGTTCATCACTTCACATTTTCACTTATGATAAAGGACTGATGGGAGGAAAATGATCGTTTAATCCGCCCTTTTTCAAGTATTTCACCTATTTACATATGTATATTTATGTTTCCAAATACCACACTTTAATTTATAAAAACTAATACATTATAGTTTTCATACAGTTTACCACACAACGGAGGCACCCAGAGCCTTTTTTCTTCGATATTGACCATCATTCGATGACTATTGATAGCCCACGTTTCGACTACACTTTGAAGCAGTTGAACTTTGGGAAAATACCAACTTTGGTAAAGATTTTTGAAATAAAGTTTGTTTGTTGAAAATTGCATATGTATATATATAAATACACATATGTATACTTAAATATATAAATAATTCTAATCAATATTTGTTACGGTTTCTTAGTACATCCCATGGGAGATTGTACCAATCCTAATAACTGAGAAGACCCCCGTGGTGCTGAGGTGCTACGGGATAGAGGGGCATATGAACTACTCGGGTGGTAGGAGGATCAAGGCCCTATCCCCAAAGGGTTTTGGCGAGTTCTTTAGGGGTAACAACCTATGTATTGGGGACACCTTGTTCTTCGAGGTGATACAAGCTAGGGGGGCAGTCATCTTCAAGGTCATCGTCCGAGCTAATTGTGTGTATGGTAATTTCTATTATGTTGGAACCAAGACAGTTCTTATTCGAATTAAATTATGTACTATATAATTGTAAGGATATTTTATTGACTACTGTTGTTCTAATTATTTTTCTATCTTATTTGAACATTAAACAAATGGGGTACTGATTGTGTTTAAATTATGGTAGTATTTGTAGGGTGTTTTGTAGCACAATGTTGTGCCTAACTTATAAACTTAATTTTACATTCCACCAAATAATGCTACTTCGCTAATAGTTCACAATATCTCTTGGCATCAACGACGTATCTAGCAAAGTCGGGTAACCTTTTCAAAGAACACATGTGACATCACACGTTAATCGATAAGATTATTTACTTCATTTTTAAACCTTTTACTTCTTTTCAAAAAATAACCGACGTAAAAAACCAATTATTTACTTTGGTTTTTTTTATAACCGAGATGAATAATATCTTTTATTTCGGAAGACAAATAATCAAAGTAAAAGAACTTTTTACCTCGGTTATATGGTGTTAATAAAAAAATGATGTAAAATGGGCAAAGTAATAAGTCTTATTTCTTGTAGTGTTTTGACCTATGGGTAAGTCTCAGGAAATGCGGCATGTCCATAAGTTTATGGACAGGCCAGGGACCTGCTTGCAATTAATTAGAAAAAAGAAATTGCGACATGTCATTATGTATCCTTCTACGAAAGTGGTTTATTTTAACTGATGACTTGTGGATGAGTAACCGCCACACCAATTTCATAACTTGTACATGGAGATAGTTTTCCCTGAATTCTTGTCGATCGATTCGTCGTCGCTGATTCTGCTCTTTCTTGCCTTTGTAGTCACCGCACTTGGCTGGTTCTTCATGACTCTGTTGGCGAGGTCCAGAGGTGGCGGCGGAGCGGTGGCAAACAGTGACAAGGAGGAAATGGTGGAGAAAGTGGATGCGGTGGTGCTGCCAAAGAAGCAGACAGGGACGTCGATGATGGAGCAGCTCATGCTGGAGGTCAAGACTCACGCCTTATGCTACCTGGATTACCCTGGCCTTTGCCAGCTTTCGACGGTGAACTCACTGATGCGGAAAGTTGCCAATGATGACAATGAGTGGAAGGCGCTTTATCACAAGGTTTCAAAAACTCATGCTTGAATTCGTTGATTTTTAATTTTGGTTAGGAATTGTGGTACTTTGTGTTCGCCTTTGTGATTAGATGGTGGGTTTGGTCGGTTTTGCTGATTTTCCTGTATGTTTTACTAAGCTGAAATGTGGTAGCTCTTTTATTGTTAATGGTATAACAATGGAGCTGATCTGGTTCTTTGTTGAAGTGTACGCTTATTTCAAACCCATCACTCCAATACTCATTATTTAAAGTGTACACTTTATGAAATTGTGAGGTGAATTAGTTTGCTTATATGTTGCAGCTGTTATTATCCAACGTGTACTTGTTAGTTATAAATTACCTTTTTTCTCTTTTTTTCTGATCATTCATTTTGAATTATGAGCTGTAACTATTTACTTATATGTTGCATCTGTTAGTATTTAATGTGTACTTGTTAGTTGTATTGTTTTTTACCTTTTGTTTTCTTTTTTTTAGTTGTATGTATTGAATAATGAGTTGCATATGTTTACTTATATGTTGTACCTGTTAGTATGGCGTGTGTACTTGTTAATTAAAGTTTCTTCCGTTAAACTTGTGCACAGTACGGTTTGGCATAGAAAACAATTTAAAATAATTAAATGTGGCAGTTTTTCAGCACCAAGGAAAGATAAATTGTATAAACAAACCATGTGAAACACCCCAAGTCTCCTTGGTGCTAATAGACCGCAACATCTCCACAGTTTAAACATCAAATTGAAATCATCAAAACAAGCCAAAAAACCTCTAAACCTTAACTAATGCTTCTTTCATTTAGTTTGTGCACAGTGCGATTTGTCATAGAAAACGATTTAAAATGTCAAAAGGTTGCAGCATTTAAGCACCGGGGAAACATGGTGTGTATAACTATGTATTTAACATTAACAACGATTTAATGTTAAACACACCATGTTCAACAGATAAAACACACCATGCTACTTGGTGCTCATACACTACAAAATCTCCACATTTTAAATTGCAGAGTTCTAGAAATGTTATAGCACTTTCATAATGGAAGAAGCATTATTTAGATAGAGGGCAATGCATGAATAGAAAGAAACCAATGTAGTGCCCTTTAACTAATGCCCTTCCGTTAAGTTTGTACACAACATGATTTGGCATAGAAAACCATTTAGAAGGTAGAAATGAAGCAGTTTTACAGCACCAAGGAAACATGACATGTACAAACAAACCATTTCAAACACGTCATGTTTCCTTAGAGCTGATAGACTGCAACATTTCCACAGCTTAAACATCAACTTGAAATCATCAAAACAAGCAAAAAGACCTGTAAACCTTAATCTAGTTCGTCATTCATTCAAACAACGTAGTTATTCGACACATTTAAAACTATACCATAAACACTTCAACATCCCACAATCAACTATATCACATTAATTTTAGAAAAAACCTTCAACATCATACATAGTTAAATAGAAAATCGCAGTTATCTCACCCATTATATATCTAGAAAATCACACCATCAACTATATCACAGTTCAACATAACATAATCAACAATATGTCACACATTTTATAACATGATACAACTGTTAATTATGACAAACACCTAAACATGACCCAATCATCTATATCACAGGGGAACAAAAATAAAGGGCACACAGTATATACTCACAATGATTCTCCCCAGTGAGCTAATAGGAAAGTTCCATTCGTGCGCATTTCTTTCGTGGATTTGGTTTTCAGGTGTTGGATGTCAGGTGTTGGATGTTATGCTTGACTTAGTAGCTAATCCTAAGTTTCTGCTCCTTTTTTAAATTTCCAATAGTATGTCCAACTTATAGCTTCAGTTTCTTGAGCTAATTGTTCCCAGTTCTGTCATAGTAGCACTTAATGGCTGCTTATTGTTTGTTCATTTTTTAGTTACATTTGATTTTAGTTTGTTATGAGGGTGTTTAATTTAGTATGCCTTCAGGTGTACATGTTAATTATGTTAATGGTATTGAGTTTCCAACGAAATTTGGTGTTGGCATTTTTGTCTTGTAGTACACTTCAAGTTGTCAATGATTTCCTCTTTCAGTGCCAATGTTTGCATTTATCAATCCTCTGTGTCATCATGTTCTTATGAAGAATATGATATGTTCAAGTTGGACATGTTTCGTAACTGCACAATTTTAACTGCATTGGTAATTGCAGGCTATCTTCTCAGAGGCTATTCTTTACACTGTGCGTTTTTTTATTTTAGTGATTTCAGTATTTGCGATTTCGATAATATATCTCTGCATTTATCAATCTTCTGTGTCATCATGTTCATAAGAAGGTTATGATGTGTTCAAGTGAGACATGTTTCCTAACTGCACAACCAACTGCATTGGTAATTGCAGGCTATTCTTCTCAAAGGCTATTTAATAGAGTTTGTAATGTAATAAACTATGTAATTTACTTAGTTAGTCTAGTCAAATCACGCATATTTGGGTATAAAACCCTTTCATTCTGTGAATATCAAATCAGAAAACTCTTTCCCAAATTTCCTTGTTTCATGGTATCAGAGTCAACTCTCTGAAACCCTATTTTTTTACACAACCGCCGCCGTCAACACTCACTGCCCCATGAGCGATTCGGACATCATTGTCATCACACCAACGCCGCTTCCACCCACTGACAACACTCCACCACCACCGCTGCCTTCGAGCTTCCATGGCGATGACGATCCTCAGCCACTGCAGTGACCTCTTGATCATTCTTCTCCATTCTACCTTCACCTTTCAAATCACCTTGGCCTATCTCTCTATCCGGTTGTTCTTAAGGGTGATAACTATCAGGAGTGGACTACCTCGATGAAGAAAGTCTTCAAGGCTAAACGTAAACTAGGTTGTGTTGATGGTCGCATCTCTCAGGACGTTGTTGCCCCTGTTGATCTTGATGACTAGTACAATGTCAATTTCATGCTCATCAAATGGGTTATGAAATCTATTGATTTGTCTCTACGATCTTCCATCACTTATCTAGAAATTGCTTTTGAGCTCTAGGAGGAACTGCGCCATTGATTCTCTACCGATAACAGGTCACAGCTTCTTCAGTTTCGTGCAGACTTGTTGCATTATATAATGGTGCTCTCAAGAAGATTTAGGATGAAGTCCAGACATATGTTCCCCTTCAAGCCTATCTCTGCGCAAATTGTATTTGTAATATCACTGCCAAACTTCGTGCAGAACGTGATGTCGAGCGTCTTCATTAGTTTCTTCTTGGGCTAGATAACTCCTATGGAACTCTTTGCTCCAGCATCATGGCACAAGAGCCCCTCCTGTCCATCAATCGCATTTATGCTTTGGTCGTGCAAGAAAAATGCCATAAGACTCTCATGCTTGAATGAGATACCAAATTTGAATATATGGCCTTTGCAGCTCAGGCCAAGTCAGCCCCATCAGCACGTGCTCAGCCTCTCTCCGTACCGGATCGGTTAGCCCTATCAACCGGCCATCCCGTGTGCTCTCACTATGGCAAGCAGGGGCATGAAATCTCCAAGTGCTGAAAGCTCCATGGTGTCCCTGAGGGTTTTGTGCACCGATCGGCTAAGTACAACCCAAGCACCGGTCGTGGCCGTGAGAGTCCGCCAGCCGGAGTCATTTTCTCGGTGCAACAACAAGTCCCCCACTCAGGCGTCCGACGTTATGTCCCTCCCAGAGTTCTCCACTCGAGGCTCAAATCTCAGGCTCGACCAATGGTAGGCTATGTTGCAGATGTATAACACCATGAACACTCCTTCTTCTAATGCTACCGATAAGCACTCTCTCTGGATTCTCGACACGTGTGCTTCTTTTCATCTGATTGGAAATCTTTCCATCCTACATGATATTTTTGATATTGCTCCTATGCCTATTAAGCTTCCAGAAAACCGTGTTGTTTTAGTAGTTAAGGAAGGTTCTTTGGTTTTCTCTCAGTCTACCAGAATTGACCATGTTCTGTATCTTTTAACATTAGAATGCAATCTCATGTCCTTTGCTAGGTTGCTTCTAAATGGTCGTTGTTTTGCTTCCTTGACCAAAAATTTATGTATACTTCAGGAAAGCAATACGAAGATAGTGATTGGTGTGGGTGAGGAGAGACATGGAGTTTACTGGTTGCGGTATTTCTTGGCAGCCGCCCATGCCTGTTCTGCGACCAAGTCCAAGAAGGTGACCTTAGTCGAGTTGTGGCATCGAAGACTGGGGCATCCATCATTTACAGTTTTAGCTTCTTTATCCGTTCCTTGTGATTTCGTACGGAGTGCTACTCCATGTGATATTTGTTTTCATTCCAAACAAACAAGAGATGATTTGCAGTTAAGTTATAATAAAGCCACACACTTGTGTCATCTTGTTTGTTGTGGGTCCATACATATTTTTTCTTCTTGTAGTGATACTTATTTTGTTACCATTGTTGATGATTACTCTTGTGCTACATGGGTTTATTTAATTAAGTCCAAGTCAAAGGTTTCAAAACTGGTTATGGATTTTCGTACATTAACTGTCACTCAGTTTCAAACACCAGTTCGTTATTTTAGATCAAACAATGGTACTGAATTCTTTGGTCTTAAGGATTACTTTACTTCCCACTTTATTGTTCATGAGACCTTGTGCGCTTACACACCCCAGCAGAATAGCTGAGTGGAACGCAAGCATCGCCATTGCCTAAATGTGACCCATGCTTTGTGGTTTCAAACTGCTCTTCCAATCAAGTTTTGGGGCGAATGTATCCTTACAGCATGCTATCTGATCAACCGGACTCCTACACCTGTTCTTCAACATCAGACTACTTTTCATTTTCTTTTCCAAAGAGATCTGAAGTACTCAGATATTCGGGTATTTGGCTGTCTCTGCTTTGCCTCCACTCTTTCTCGACTGACAGACAAATTTGCTTCTAGTAGTCGTAAATGCGTCTTCATGGGTTATCCAAGTGGAAAGCAAGGCAAGTTTCTATATGATCTTGAATCGGAACATTTTTTTTTCTCTATAGATGTTGTGTTCTTTAAAGATATATTCCCATTTTGGGTTCCATCCAGTTCTCCATCGCCTACTTCGACGCAGATTGAACCTCATCCAGCTGTCTTTGACAATCTAGATACTTCACCCTCTACTGAAAGGGGATGTTCTTTACAAATTTTCCCCCTCCACGATTAGAGGGAGCGTCCTTATGGACCTTGGAAGCTCATCCACGGCCGTTCCGCTAGTGTAGCCCCTGTTCACAGCCAAGCTTGCACCAACCGGCGACTGCTCATCACTACCTGCCGCGGTCAGTTCTCCAGCCGATGAGGTTACTTTGGACATTCGGGGCAGCTCGCACCAGCGTCAACCCAGTATTTTACTAAAGGACTTTGTTTGTAGTTCAATGAGTCGTGATGATTCTTAATAAATTGTGTCTTCCACCCAATATTCGATCACCAGCTTTGTCTCAACAGCTAAATTTACTCCAGCTTATGCTCACTTCTTGGAAATAGTCACCTCGGGCCATTAACCAGTTCGCTTCTCTGAGGATGTACAACAAGCTCCTTAGTGTGATGCCATACGCACCAAACTTGAGGCACTTGAGAGAAATGGTACTTGGTCTCTCACAGCTCTTCCTCCTGGCAAGAAGCCAATTAGTAGTAAATGGATGTATCGCATCAAGTATAAGTCTAATGGCGACATTGAACGCTATAAGGTTCTTCTTTTGTGTTAGGGAATCGCCAGGTTGAAGGCATTTACTTCAATGAGACTTTTGCTCCAGCTACCAAGATGGTCATAGTTCGTACATTTCTTTCCCTTACTGCTGTACAAAATTGGGAACTGCACCAAATAGATCTCCATAACGCTTTTCAACATGGCGACTTGGATGAGCTTGTATTTATGACTCCACCACCAGGCTACTCCAAGGCACCTCCTAGTCAGGTATGTCGCCTACACAAGTCCTTGTATGGTCTTAGACAGGCTCCTAGAAACTGGTTATCTAAACTTGCACATGATCTTCGCCAATATGGGTTTTGACAGAGCTATGCAGATTACTTATTATTCAGCCTTACTCGTTATGGTCACACTCTTCATGTTTTGGTGTATGTTAATCATCTCATTATTGTTGGAGATAGTTTAACAGTTATATCTACTTTCAAGCAGTACTTCTTAACTGGCTTTCATATGAAGGATCTTGGGATTCTTAAGTATTTTCTGGGAGTGGAAGTTGCGTGAAATCCATCAGGAATCTTTGTCTCTCAGCGCAAGTACGCACTGGAGGTGGTGGACGAGGCTGGTCTGTTCGGCTGCTAGCCCACTGCGTCGCCTATGGATCCATCGTAGGCCTTTGCCAAAGCTTCTGGTCCAGATTATGATCACCCTGAGCAGTATCGTCGCCTTATTGGAAAGTTGGTCTATCTTACTATCACTAGGTTTGAGCTCAGTTTTGCACTTCATACTCTTTCGTAGTTTATGCAGCAGCCAAAAGTGGATCATTGGTCTGCAGCATTGAGGGTCCTACACTATGTTAAAGGCAGTCCAGGACAGGTCTATTTCTTGTTCGAGATAGTGGATTGGCTCTGACTTCCTACTGCGACTCAAACTGGGTGGCTTGTCCCATCACTCGACGTTTTATAACAGGGTATTTTGTTACCTTGACCATCTCGTCAGTTTCTTGGAAGACCAAGAAGCACCACACTATTTCGTGTTCTTCAGCATAGGCCGAGTATTGAGCTATGGCCAATGCATGCTGTGAAATCCTTTGGCTCCGTTCTCTTCTTTGCTCACTTGGTGTTTCACACTCTTCTCTGGTTTGACTATTTTGTGATAGTCAGCCTGTCTTTCACATTGCAACCAATCTGGTATTTGATGAGAGGACTAAGCACGTAGAGATTGACTGCCATCTTGTTCGTGATCTAGTGTCTTCGTATGTCATTCCTACTCATCATAATTCCATTTCGGATCAGCCGGTGGACATTTTCACCAAAGCACTAGGATAGGCAGCTTTCATCCATCTTAGTTCCAAGTTGGGCATTCTCGATCTTCATGCTCCAACTTGAGGGGGAGTGATAGAGTTTGTATTGTAATAGACTATGTACTTTACTTAGTTAGTCTAGTCAACTCATGTATATTTGGGTATAAATCCCTTTCATTTTGTGAATATCAAATCAGAGAACTCTTTCACAAATTCCCATGTTTCACTATTCATTACAAAGTGCGTTTTTTATTTTGGTGATTTCAGTATTTGCGATTTCGATAATATATCTCTTTTAGAGATTTTGATTTTGATTATATCGATAAGTTGATCCTTAAAATTGAAAGTTTGGATTAATTCTTAATTTTGTGAATTGGTTGGGAATTGCAGCAACGTTCAAGCCTATAGAGGAATGCCAGAAGCTCCGGCGAAGGTCCACGAGGATGGGAAAGAAATCAATCCTAATACTCCTCAGTACACATCGTCGGTGTCACGGTATCTCAATGCCAAAAGATCGGTATGTCCAAATTTCTGAGTTTTGTTTTTGTTTGTTTTAGGGTTCAGTACACTGGCTTCTAACTTATTGTTGATATTAATGTATGGACAAATAAAACTTGTGAGAGGGTCTGGTGCACCAAATGTTATGAATATGATAAAAAATACCGAAGCTGTAAAAGAGGTACTTTGAGAGCTCTTCCGTAACTTAATTACTGTTGTAGAGGTGAGATGGAATTTTTATGTGTTTTTCTTTTTCCACTTTCCATCTTTGCTGCTTTGGGACGGTAATCTTGCTCTCTTTTCATATTCTTTAAGTTCAAGTCCTCAAGCAGTTCTTCTATATGTTATCCTTGTTTTATAAGGAATGAAACGCTTATCTATGTGAGTAAACACCATAAAAGGTGGCATTGCAAGTTAGAGAACAATGTCTACATAGCATGGGATCTGATAGGGTATCTTTTTTTTTTTTTTTTAAGCACCCTAAGGTGGGGGATATGTATTAGGTTCCCCAGACCTATGTAGAAATCAAAAGATGTACAAAGATGTTTGGGATATTACATCGGTAAGGCAACCTTGTTGCCTTCAAAAGAATAGACTAATAGTAGTGGACTGGTGGATGTAAACTGAAAGGAGTTGAAACTTGCTGGGTCGGGGTCCGGTGGTGTGCTCGAGGAGTGATGTGTTCTGGGTGTCGAGTGCTGTAGTTCTCGAGGGGTGGTGTGCTCGTGTTCGAGAGGTCTATAGTTGTTGAGTGCCTTAGTTCTCGAGGGGTGTTGTGCTCGTGGTCGAGGGCTCCATAGTTCGAGGGCTTCAAGATTCGAGGGCTCCATGGTGTCGGGACTCCATGGGGCGAGGTCTGTCGGGCGCGTTCTCGATGCTCCAGTCTCGAGGTCTCATTGCCAGTCTCAAGTTCTCGATGCTCCATGGGGCGTGTTCTCGAGTCTCCAGTCTCGAGTACGTCGGTCTCGAGTGCTCGCTGCTCCGGTTTAGAGTGGTCAATGTTCCATTCTCGGGTGCTTCAGTCTCGAGTGCTTGGTACTCCAGTCTCGAGTGCTTGATGTACCAGACTCGAGTGCTTGATGCTCGAGTGATCGATGCACCACGTGCTCGAGTACTCGATGCGCGGGTGCTCAAGTACTCGATGTGCGGGTGCTCGAGTACTCGATGTTCTAGTGTACGATGCTCCAAGGTCGAGTGGTCAATCCTTCAAGCTAAAGTATTCGAGTGCTCAATGCACCTGGCTCGAGTGCTCGATGCACCAGGTTCGAATGTTCGATGATCCAGACTCCAGCAGTGCTCGATGCTCCATTCCTGAGTGGTTAATGCTCCTGTCTCGAGTGCTTGATGCTCCATTGTTGAGTGCTCAAATACCCATCTCGATTGCTCGATGCTCCATTCTCGAGTGCTCGAATACCCATCTCGATTGCTCGATGCTCCATTGTCGAGTGCTCGAAAACCCACCTCAATTGCTCGATGCTCCATTCTCGAGTGCTCGATTCTCCAGGCACCAAAATGAGAGCGCGATGCTCCAGGCTCCATTCTCGAGTGCTCAATGTTCCAGTCTCGAGTGCCTGATGCTCCAATTTCAAGTGCTCGATGCTCCATGCTCCATGCTCCAGGTTCCAAGGATGAATGCTCGATGTTCCAGTCTTGAGTACTCCATGCTCCATGCTCGATGCTCCGGGTTCCAAGTGTGAGTGCTCTGTGCTCCATTCTCGATTGCTCGATGCTCCAGTCTCGAGTGCTCAATGCTCCAGTCTCGAGTGGTCGATGCACCATACTTGAGTGCTCGAAGCCCCAGGCTCGAGTGTTCGATGCTCCAGCCCCGAGTGCTCGAAGCCCCAGGCTCGAGTGCTCGATGCTCCAGGCCCGAGTGCTCGATGCTCTAGGCTCAAGCTAGAGAAATGTCTATGTACAATGCCGTGATTCAAACTGATATACTTCGAGGTGTTCAGTTCTCGATTGCTCTGTAGTTCGAGGGTTCCAGTACACGATGCCACCAAAGCTTGATTGTGCGGGGGTACAAAGGCTCTAGGGCTCCCTGCTCGAGTGTTCGACGCTCCAGGCTCAAGGTGGAAGTAGACTAAGCTCAAAGGTGTGTCCCTGCACAAAATGAAAGGAAAAACTCGGCAGTATCTATTATTTAGCAGCATGCTTCTGTGTTCGGGTGTAAGGAAAATCATTTTTGTCCAGTTCGATAAGACCTCTGATGAAAGCTGGAATGTCAGAGATGCTAATGTCATGTTAGGGAGGGTGGGTTGGTTTATGCTTTGAGATTGCATCAGCAACTGCATTACATTCCCTATATACATGTCTTAAAATAGCTTGGTTAAGCTCAGTGTGAATTTGGAAAGCTAAGACATATAGAGACCATTTGGCATATCTGGGATTGTTTATCATGTGCACCGTGCTCATGGCATCTAATTCCACTATATAGGAACATCCGGGGTCCAAACTGGGGAAGCATCTAGCTGCTTCCTGGATGGCCTTCATTTCTGCCTCTGAAGGTGTACTAGCAATGGTAGTGAAGGATTTTATTAGGCACGGGTTACCAGTCCAGTCTCTAGCTATTAGGCCAATTGTGGACATGTCGGAAGACCATGATGCATCCACATTCACAGTTATACTGTTTTGTGAAGGCTTTTTCCAAGAGATAATGGATATCAAAGGCTTAGGTGATGGTCTCAGAGGCAGAATTAGGGAGAAAATAGGATAGCTTCTGGTAAGATACACATTGGAGTGAGCAGGTTTAGCTGAGAATGACAGGATGATAAGATCCCTCACTTCTTTAATAATTATAACCTGTGAAATTTTTTTGTTGTCATAGAGGAAGGAATTTCTTGCTTTCCATAATGACCAGCATATCAGAGATGGCAACATTCTACCAATATCTCTATGCACCTTAGAGGGTTCAGTATTGTTCCAGTTGGCAAAAAACCTTGGGGTTAAGCTGTCTAATGTATCCATTTTTATCCCCAGAATGTCAGAATTATTATCCCAAACTGCTTGAGCTAATGGTATGAAGTGAAAAAATGCTCTATTGAATTAGGATGATTGCATGCAGGACATTTCGAGGCTAAGCTAATACCACATTGGACTAAGACATCATCAAAAGGAAGGAGGGTATTCAGCAGCTTCTATGTGAAAATGGAAATCTTTTTTGGAAGTCTAGGGTTCCAAATGTATGCAGTGCCTGGAAAATTACTGATTGCTGGGTAAGGCCTCTATATGTTGATTTGAAAGAGAAGATACCTGTATCTTCTAGTTTCCATATTAGTCTATCTTCCCTGTCTGTGTGAAGCTGTGCATCCTGCAAGAAAGTCAAAGTATCATGTTCCAGATAAGGTGAGATATTCTGCAGTATCTGGTTTTTTTCTCGGATGAAATCAGCAATGGTGTGATAGTAAAAGGGTGACAGGGCTGAGGGTGGGACATATTTAGAGAGCGGACCATTTGGGCACCGGTTTGCATTCCAGCAATTACTCAATCCTTTACCATGTATGATGAGAGAGTTTTCTTTTGTAAAGGAGTTAACACTACATATCCTTTTCCAGGTATGGGATTTCTTATGGGACTGTGGAAGTGCCCATAGCAGTTTTGACCACATGGTTGTACCCAATTGGCTTTTCCACCATAGTTTGGCTGAGCATGAGTCAATTATAGCTCTTACAAATCTAAATCCTAAACCATTATGGAATTTATGTTTACACAGGTCAGTCCATTTCCTCCACACTTTGTGTAATTTTCCGTCCGTTTCCCCCCAGAAAAACCTTGTCATCTTCTTTTCCAGTGCTTTTATTATCTGTTTAGGGGCCTTTAGGACTGACCAAATATGCTGTGGGAGGGAATATAAACAAGATTCAATAAGCACCATTTTGCCTCCCAAACTTAACCACCTATTTTTCCAGTTCAGAAGCTTTCTATCTACTTCCAACAAAGGTTCAAAATATACATTTAAAGTCCTACCTTTGAAAATTGGACATCCCAGGTATTTAAATGGAAAGATTCCTTTCTTCATCCCTAAGATTGATTTTATCTGATTTATCTTAACAGTTGTTGCTCTTTTGCTAGCATAGAAATCAGATTTATCAAGTTTATCTTTTGCCCAGAAGTTAGTTCAAAAGTTTCTAAAAAGGCTTTTATTCTGATCATATTAGACTTTGAGGCTTGCATGAAAATGATAGTATCATCAGCATAGCTCAGGTGAGATGCAGGTGTGATACCAGTGGGGAGCTGATAGTAACTGGGCTTTTTATTCATGAAAATAAAAGATAAGCTTCTGGAGAAAGCTTCAGAGAAAATGTTGAAAAGAAAAGGAGATAGAGGATCACCTTGTTTGATGCCCCTTGTAGCTCTGAAAAATCCAACCAGATTACCATTTATAAGGACAGAAAAGTAGGCCTGAGAAAGGTTGTTCATTACAGCTTTTAAAAAACTCCCAGTGAATCCAAATTTACTAAGAACCCTTTCCAGAAATTGCCAATTAACTCTATCAAAAGCTTTTCTAAGGTCTAATATTAAGATGCAGTTTGGTATCCTATTTTTCTTGTCTAAGAACTTAATCATTTCCTGGAGGTAGAGTACATTATCAGATATGTCTCTATTTTTCATGAAAGCTGTCTGGTTAGGGGAAATTAAGTTGTCCATGTATGGTTTCATTCTTTCCATTAGCACCTTAGAATAGATTTTATTTGCAACGTTTGATAGACTAATAGACCTGTAATCATCAAAGGAGGATGGTGTCTGTTTTTTGGGTATTAAGGCTATCCATGTACTGCTAATTCCTCTTGGTATTTCTGAGCCTAGCAGGAAATCATTTACTGCATCTATTAGGTCCTGTTTGATTATATCCCAGCATTTAGCATAAAGTTTTGGGGTAAAACCATCAGGGCCTAGGCTACTATTCCTATTCAAACTCATTACTACTTTTTTTAATTCGTCTTTAGAAACTGGTTTGGACAAAGACTGATTATCCTGGGGAGATATTAGTTCTGGGATTTGGTTGAGAAAGTGGGAATAATATGTGGTAGTGTTGGGCTGATTAGGTTCAGAGAGCATGTCAGAGTAAAAAGACACAGCCTCCTCCTATATGTCAGTATGAGTTTCTAACCAGAGACCTTGTCTATTTTTTATTTTTGAGATGTGTAGCTTGCAGTTCTTTTCCTGAACTGATTTATGAAAAAAAGCTGTGTTATTATCTCCAAGTTTGGTCCAGTTAGTTCTAGATTTCTGCTTCCAAAATTTTTCTCTTTCCTTTAAAGCTCTAATTAGCAGGGCCTTTTTCTCATTCAGTTTAATTAATTCTGTATCTGTGCCTATGGATTCATAGTTTATCTCCTGCAGTCTTAAATTTTCTTCAGCAACTAATACATTGAAATCAATGTTTCCAAAAGATTCTTTATTCCAGACCTTAATTACCTTTTTTAGCCTTATTAGTTTAAGATAAAGTCTGAGCATTCCTTGGTTAGGGATTGGTATGACCCAGTTATTCCTAACCAATTCTATAAATTCTGATCTGTTGAACCATGTGTTAAGAAATCTGAAGGGTTTTGGCTAGGAGGGGACTGTGGATGAGATTTGCAGAAGAAGAGGGGAGTGGTCTGAGGATTGCCTATTTAGTACTTGAATGGAAGATGCTGGGAATTTAGCATTCCATTGCATGGTACTAAGACCTCTATCCAGTCTTTTGAAAGTAGGTTTTCTCAATCTAGAGTTAGTCCATGTATAGAGATTTCCCACTGTATTGATTTCCTGAATTGCATTAGTGGTTATCCAATTATTAAAATCTCTTATACTACCTAGACTTAGGTTAGAAGGTCCCCTGTATTCTATAAGTGAAGAAATTGTGTTAAAATCACCTATGAAAATTGTTTATGAAATTGGAAGGTGACTCATGTCATGCCACATGACCTTTCTGCCTTCTCTATTCCTAAGGCCATAGACAAAAACAGCATCCATTTCAATCTTTATTATAACATGTGTAATTTTAGCATGTAAAAATTGTTCATGCTAGGACAGTAAGGCAACATTTAGAGTGTCATTCCAGAACATCCATATTTTCCCATTTTGAAGAGGTAATAAATGTGAATAACTAAGTTTCTCCATGTAGGAGTGACATTCACTGTTATCATGCATTGGCTCTATTATACACAACAGCTCAATTTTGTTTTTCCTGACGATGTGTTTTAATCTAAGCTTTGAATTCTCTAAACCCCTAAGGTTCCAGACCGGGAAATTAATGGAAGTGGTGTATGTCATTGTTCACCTGATTTGGGGCTTTTAGTATTGGATCTTAACATTATCTTATTTAACTAATTTAGGTAAGTGTTCTTCCTATACTTGGACTTACCTGTAGTATTAATGTTACCTGTTGATTGAGATTGAACATTAACCTGCTCAGGTATTGTAGTTGTGTCATCCAGGAAAGATCCTTCTTCCTCCATTTCTCCTAGCAGTGTTTGTTGTGGTGGATGGTTCAATTACTCCTCTGCTTCTGGGGATACACCTGTGTCCTGCAGAACCGGAAATCTATTTACCATCTTTCTATGTTGAGAAAGTGGAGGATTAGTGTGAGAGAATTTGTGGGTAAAAAGTTTTTGGGACCCTATCTGTATATCGTACTGAGCATAGACCTTGTGAGTTTTGTTATGGCTTAGTAGTGCTGTTGCATTGATCAACTCTGTAGTAGGTGATACTGGATCAACTTGGGGTGAGTCTGTGAGGTCAAGGATTAGAGATGGATGAGGTGTGTGTGTTGTGTTACTTACTGGACTGACTTCTTGCAGTGCAATGATCTTAGCAGAGTTATTTTCCAGGTGCTTAGGTGTGTAGGAGGATGGTTGCAGGGTAGGATTAGTAGTGGCTTTTTGATGCAGTAGTTGGTCTTTGAGATGGGTGCTGTTAGTAGGTTGTGGATCATTAACAATTTTAGGCATCTTCTCAAACTTGTTCCCCGTGGGTTGCCATTGTGGAGCTGTGTTGGTCTGAGTTAGGCCTCTACATTGGTTCAGTGAGTGTCCTAACTTAGCACAATTTTTGCAGTACAGGGGTATATCCTCATATTCAATGTTATACTTCCTATTGTTTGAGACAGAGCCTAATCTTATGAACTGATTTAGGGGTTTTTGCAGGTCTATCTCAACACAAAGCTTGATTGCAGAAGGTCTAGTTAGCACTTCAGTTGCTAAATCTTTTTTGATGAAATTGCCAATACTCTTCCCAATAGCCTCTATAGATGAAGTATTGTAATAGTAAAGGGGAACTTCCCTGATTGTACACCAGATGGGGACGATCGGCGATTCCTTATGTGTGGAGAAATCCAGTGACCATTTGAGGATCTTCATGTGAACTCCGTTGAAGCTCCACAGACCTTTGATCCAATAGCGTTGATAGTCGTTTGGTAGTTCAAAGTGGATGAGTATATGTTTGTAGTCGAGCGACCCCAATTCGTATTTCCTAGAGAAGCCCACAGTCTTGAAAACCCCTTCCAGCTGTTCCATAGATAATCTCCCTTTGGTGAACTTACCCACGAGGGCATTCGTATAGTGAGCCGAGAGTGTGGATATGTCATCGTCAGAGTATAAACAAGTGGGTTCTCCGAGGTGTTCGGATTTTAGGGTGATCTCTGGATTGTTTGGTAGGGCTGAGAGGAGTGACGGGGCTTTTGATTGGAGCGCTGCGATGAACGATTTAGCATTTGTGGTTGTTGTTTTGTCAGCCATGGTTTCCGATAAACGGAGCAACTCTCTCGTCAAGGTGAGAGAGAGCCGTTAATGGCGGAGATGTGGCCGTTACCGGTCTCTACAGTAGAAAAACGATTACAGAGGGGGTGGAGGAGGAGAGAGATGAGAGAAAAATGACTTAAACTTTGACATTTCTCTGATAGGGTATCGTGATCTGCAATGATCATCCTAACCGTGTTAAAATTATTTACTCTCAGAATCTTTAGGATCCAGATCGTGCACGTTGAAGTCGCTCATGAGCGGATATTGATGAGCTCTTCATGCAAGTGAAGTTGCTTGCATTTTCTTGAGTTAAGTTGATTACTTGTACAATGTAGTTAAACTCCATTCGTTAATTGTGGGGCTTAAAACAACAATTTTCCCTTTTCCTTTCTCCATCAATAGCAAATGGTGGTGGCAGCTTACCTGGTAGTAGGCACCACAGTTACAGCCAAGATCCTTGCTTGTAAGTGTTGTAACAAAGAATTAGCTTTAAGCTGAATTAATAGAAAGGAGAAAGTATATTTGTCCCATTGAATCATAATCCTTTGTGAATATAATAGTGTTTTAAATTTACAAGGAATGCAAATAGAATTGGAACTGAGCTCAATTGACATGTATCATTGTGTTCTGATACAGGAGTTGGTCAAAGAAAGAGAGTTACTACTCTCTCTTATGACTCGGCTTTTATAAACTTTTACTAACCTCTAGTCATGTACTCATCTTTCCTTCACTTATTTATTCTTTTTGTAGGTGAAATGGTGGTTGGCCCTAATAAAACACTTTTTTTTTAAAGAAGCATCCACTGAGCTTGACAGTTCCATAACCTATGAAATGGAGAGATGCTTAAGAAATTTTGTCTCGTGGATTTTTTTTTTATATAAAGGACATATTGTGTATGAAGGCCCTCGAGCGCAAGCCTGGATTTTTTTGTCTCGGGGATTTCGCATAACTGAAACCATCCAGTAAGGATGTCGCATACCACGAATTTTATGGCCAAGTGCTCAATTTAAGATTAGGTTATAATTACATAAATTATTTAAAAATAAATGTATAAGTAATATTGCGGAGAGGATCTTTATTAATTACTGCAACCAACGCGGAGAGGATGTTGTGGCGGATATGGAATGGTGGGAGGAGGGAGGAGGCAGTAACGGTAATGGAGAGGTGGTGGAGTAGGAGGGAGAGGATGGAAAAGGGGTAGAAGTGGGAAGATGAGAGGACAATGAGAGAGAATTACACCTACGGTTTCAAGTTTACTTTATATAGACAAATTTTGAATGGTTCAGATTAAATAAACACATAGAAATCAAGAGTTCAGATTAAACCAAGATGGGATCTTTATTAATTACTGTGACCAGTGCTCTTTAGTCCCGAAACCGGTGCTAACTTTTGGTTAAAGCAGCTGCTTGATGTTGCGTGGGTAATGATCTTTTTCAATCCAAGAGCAAACATATAAAATTTTGCCTAACTATGGAGCACCAGTTATAGAACCGGTGTTGGAACGGACCATTGGCGCCAAAATAATGAAATAGCAGTTGCATGAAGCTTAATCATGACGCGCGGTAAAATCCTAGCATTGTTTCTTAATATCGGTGCCTACGGAATAGACGAACTGGTGCTGAAAATAAATATACAAAATTTTGAATTCCCCGCCCATATATTGACCAAATATTTTGTCTTGTACATCCAAAAATTTTAGTGCCGGTTAATCAACACACCTAACCGGTGCTGGTTTTCGGTTCAGCTATTTTGCAATATTTAATTCAAGTCCCTCTCGAGGGGGATAGTTTTGTCCATTATTTTTCATATGCAATTGGACTAAAAAATGTTCAATTAATCAGTCAATTGAGCTCGTATATCAAAATTTTGTCCGATGGATACCCAAAAACCCTATGATCAGAACTTTGTTAAAATAACACCATTGCCCTAAACTCAACTACATCTCCTTTTTTGTAGCCAAATAACACCATATTGTGTATTTTCGGGTTAATATATGTTTTAAAAAAATAATGTCATGTTTTAATAGAAGCGTTAGTATATGTGCTAGAGTATCTAACTATAGATGACTTAGAAATTAGGAAGTCCAAACAAGAAGTTTTCTTCATTGATTATTTCCACCAAATATTTTTTAAAAAATCGGATTCGTTCTAGAATTTACTTTTGGATCCAATAATGAAGGATTGCATTCGAGCGGAATTGAATTTGGAGGTCCGAGCGAAGTTTTTCCTTTTGCATTTAGGTCTCACAAAAAATCTTGGAATTGTTGAAACTCGAAATTGACGATTCAATAGTGCAATTGAGTATTGTATGATCATAACTACGTGATTACGACCTTATTGGGTAAATGGAACATTTTAAAAACTTATCATTGAAAAAAGTGCTAGATTTTCATAAGTTGTAGTGTTGCCCAAAACTATGTTTCACCTTGAGCATTGATTTGAAACACTTGATTCTTGTTTTTACTTCCTAAATATACGAATTCTAAATAATGAAATTTTTTTATGTATAAATTTTAAAGCCCAGAGTAGAGCATAAACCTAACAAGCCGAAATGTACATTCAATGTACTCTACGGATATGTCCTAGACTAAATTGTTGAAATATAAACGGAAAATCATATTTCTTTAATACCACACATTTAATGTAAGAGATTATAATCCTCCAAGTAGTGGATAATAACTATATTTCGTCTGCAAAATAACATAGAATTAATTCAAGCAATACTCCAAAATATAATCACTACAAAAACAATAGTATTATAAGGACAATGAGGATCGAAATTCATAAATAATATCTAGCAAGCGGCTCTTCATCAAACATGTGTGCATCTTAAAGCTTGTCCCAATGTTGCTCTGCCCAACACCCGTGCCTAGATATGTAGGGAAAGGTCCAACTATTTTCATTACGTCCAGAACTAGTATTGAAATACCTTTCCCATGTGATTGTACCAGAACCTTTGATATTGTGATTCCATCAGCAGACTTTGTACACTCACCTCTAATGTCGCGACTCTAGATTCCAAAGTAGGACCCATATTTTCCATAGGAAATTTGAAGAAAGAGTCTATTGTAATCTTACCCATTAGATGTCCGTATATGTCGTGCGAATAGTGAGTGACACCTACTTTTGTGCACAGTTAGGAGATTAGGCTACAGAATCTGTAACAACCTGATCTTTCTGCACCATGTCTCACCCGTTTACTATTTGCTTACCCAAATTCCATTGGAGTCTTTTTTTAATGGCATATAGATGTCTCAGCTTCATGTTGTGAACCTTAGTGTTCACTATGACGGGGTCAATTCTGGATGCTACACAGTGGGACCATCAATTCATCTCGAGAGTGAGTCGTTTCTTTGGCATCCTTTTCCAACCTAGTTTCACAGTAGACTCGACATCGATTCCCTCCCTAGTGACCGTCCTCACGAACTCTCATCTTATGGGATTGTCAAAATCCTAACCCTCATCGGTATGAAGCCCGTGGAATGCAAGAGAAATTCATCCTCCTCGGAGGAAACATTTGGCAACCCATACAACTCGTTTATGGATTCTTCAGTGAACTACACCATTTTCCCATGACAGAATGCCTCAGTCCACCTTCCACCACACCAAAAATTAGCATAGAACTCACTCACTATGATGAGGTTGAACATTGGACACGTGTCACACAATTTCTCCCACCCAAGTGGCCAAATAGTTTCTTCAAAGGGGGGAGAGCATTTTCTAACTATCCACGAAAAATGTCTCCTTGTTCTGTACGTTTGTTCAAATAACTTTGCCTGCTCCAAAATGAACCTCTTATCCTGTTGTTAAATATTGATTGCACCTCTGGAGAGGAAGGGGATGCATTGTGTGCCCTCTTTTAGGGAATTTTTGGTTCCATATCCTACAATGTCAAATAAAGCATTTCAACAAACACCTACCATGCAACAAAATAACTTATAGAATACTTGCTTTCATGAACATCAGCAAACCCTCAATGCAAGTCAATCAAAACCAATGTATATACATATATGTACTTATTACACATTAATGCTATGTACATGATTGCAACATCGAACAAAGTTGGAGAGCAAAGTGAACCAACATTGACAAAAGTTGTTATTTTTCCAAAAACTTTGGGTTCATGATTAATAATCCAGTAGAATATAAGAGAAATGTTTGAAAGAGAACTCAGCTCAATCCTTTAGAGAGCTTGGGAGTCTAAACCGATGGGGAAGATAGGTTGGATTTTCTCTCCAAAATTTAGAAGAATAACCCATCGTGGATCTGTATACATTTTAGAACTTAAATTTACTAGCACCGATATGAAGCCCGTAAACCGATGCTAAAACAAATAAAAGCATCTACTTGAGGCTACGGTGAATTACCTTTTTGGCCTTTTCTCCCAACCCAAGAACAAACTTGCAAAATAAATTCTAAGGGGCCAGCACCGGTGCTTACATGTACCAAAACTGGTGCCATCATAAAAAAAGCTTCAATTGGCTTCCTTTATTGATTTTTTTTAAAATTAATCACCCAACCCGAGGGCTAATCCGAGATATTTTGTCTAAGTACACAATGCCAATTTTTGAACCGGTGCAGTTAAGACATAAACTGGTGCCTTCAATGCAACCGAGGACATAATATATTTTTTCAACCTTCAACATTACCCGCGAACATTAATATTTTGAGCATTGATTTGTTGTTACTAATAAGCCGGTGCTGAATTATTCAATACTGGTGCTAATAGTTTCCATCCTTTTTTTGGTGCCAAGTAAACTATATATTAGTTGTGGCCCTGTTCAAGAACCGGTTATGTGTACACACAGATACAATACTGTTGTTATTTCTTATGTATCGCACCGGTTTTGGGCACCAACTTCAAAAATAGGTGCTTAGAAAATAATTCAGCATCGGTTTTGTTGAAATACTAGTGCCAGAGATAAAGTCAGCACCAGTTCTGGAAGACTCCAAGCTATAAACCGGTGCCTAAGTACCTGTTTTCCAATAGTGGTATAGTTCGTACATTTATAACACGATTATTCAACGAAGCTCTTCGTTTAATTTTGTGAAAAATATGAAGTATATAATTTCACTAGTGGAAAGCATTTAATTAAAGGAAGCATTCAAAGGCAGTTGCAAAATAATTCCAATGAAACACCTTCGTTGGGGACTTCCAACATCGAAAGTTGTAAGTTTTGGCTCATCCAATGAATTAACGGCAGTTAAATTATTTTCAAAGGCGGTTCTCAAACAAAGACGGTTTATGTTATTACCGCCTTTGCATGGTTCAATTTAAAGGCAATTCTTCCAAACCGCCTTTCATTTGTGTTATTTCTGATATTGGAACCGGTATCTGAATCACTTCCAATTGAGGAACGCAGTGATTATCACATGGCGGAAGAGCTGACAATATTTACTAACTCAGAAAAGAAATTGTGTCTAGGTTCCGAGTCTGGTACTACATCTGACAGTTATGTAGGGTTTTGGTAAAAAACTTCCAAACATGGAAGTCTAGGAGCTAGTTAAAATATATACATTTTTCTTTAATGAGGATAGCAAAACCTATTTTGAGCGATAACAAAGGGGCTTTGGACATGATGAAGAAATAATATAGCTGCCCATGAGAATTTGATACGGTATGTAAATGTGTACAATTGAATCTCTATCTATTGGGTTAAATTCAAGTGTTGTATGATTTTTGTTTTTACATTGAATTAGCTTTAATTCCCTAGTGCCATTGATGATTGTGTTTTTGGAATTTATCTGTTGAGTGGATGTTAATTGCATTTCATTTTAGGTGATTGACTATGGATAGAATTGAATTAATTGGTAGAGATTTGAGAAAATCATCATATTACCTCCCTTTGGTGGAATCTTTTATTGTGGTTAGCTTTGAACATGCTTAGAAGAATGGTTTGTGAGGGTACATTGTCCATGTAAGGATTGTAAGAATGGCGTATATTCACTACAACAAACTGAACCTATTATTTTGCCTCTTTTACCTCCATTTTTTGGTTAATGGAAAATAACCGAGGCAAAAGAACCTTTTACCTCGGATCATATTTTTTTCAAAGTAAAAAATATTTTTTACCACGGTTTAAAAACACCGAGGTAAAAGGTACACTTTTTACCTTAGTTATTTTAAAAACCAAGGTAAAAAGCTACCATTACCGACATCGCACGCATGTCTGGCTTACTCACATTTGACCGACATCGCAAGTACCTCTCACAGACATGAAAAACCGATGTCGCGTGCATGTCTGGCATACCGACATGTGACCGATGTTGCAAGTACCTCTCACTGACATGAAATGGCCGACGTTTGCACACATGCCTGGCTTACTGAGGTCAATTATTATTGGGACCTGTAAAGTCAAGTGGTTTTCATTGAGTAGTTTAATTGGCAATTTGTGAACAAGTTTGGAAACGAAAAACTTTCCATGTTAGAACATGCGAACAAACCACAGCTATGTCAATAGGTTTTTAAAGAAGAAGAACATAATATTATGGTATTTGTCATTTATGGAAATCTGAATATTCTGCAATATGTTAGACGGTGGTAGAAGCATATTTGGTTTATGGAAAATCCTTACAAATATGGTATTGAGTTTATCGAATATATGGGAGATATTGTGATAAGGAAATCCCTATATTTATGGGATTTCGATATGCTTCAGAAGCAGATAAGGAAGAGGAATATTATGGAGATAATCATGGAGATCTCTGACATGCTCATGGCTTTCAAAGGGGACATCAGGATTGCATTAAACTCATGAATTTAATTGAGAAATTCTGCACACAGATTTTCATCTTTTTGAGAGGCTTACAAAGAGCCAGATCTATATGCTCCAACATACGTGACCTGCCGTTCAAAGTTAAAAATCATATGCCTTAATTCCTTGGGAGGAAGAGATCCAGCATCGATGAGTTTCGAGGTCGGAGGGAGTCTGATCAAGGCAGATCTGTAGCTAGGGGAGCTAGCAGAATTAACCCATTTAATTAGTAAAAATAAGTATTTTGTATGGTGTACTCAGTACTGTATCTTTCTTATTAGTGGATTCATTGTGAACTGGGACAGGCCCCACAGATGTAGGTGGAATTCACCGAACTGCGTAACCAATTCTCGTGTCTTTATGCTTTACTTTATTGCGTACTTGGTTAGATGGGTTATGTTGGAACATACTGGTAATAATTTAGAAAATTCGGTAAAACCAAATTTCATTTGGTATCAGAGCTTGGTCACTTATTTTTTCCCTTGGTTGTGTCAAGGAAAGTGTGATCCGGTTTTACCATGGCGACCAAAGAAGGAGCTTTGGTGCTCGACCACGTCAACTGGAAGGCAACAACTACAATTATTGGAAGGCACACATGAGAGTCTTCATCAACTCACTAGATGAACTTGCTTTGCACTATGTTGAAAATGAGTGGAATCACCCTACTGGAGATGCTAATACAAGCTCTAAGGCGAAAGTAGGAGAGTCAAGTCAAGGGGAGCAGAAACTCAAAGATAAATCTACTTGGTCTCCTGATGAACTCAAAGCCTCACTGGAAAATTCGATAGCATTGAATGCTATCTTCACGGCAGTTGATGAAAATTAGTTTAAACTCATCTCTACATGCCATCAAGCCAAGAAAGCATGGGATATTCTGCAAACTGTTTATCAAGAAACTAGTTGAGTTTGAGAATCTAAATTATAGATATTGGCTATAAAGTTTGAGGAACTCAAGATGGAGAAAGATGAAACTATTGTTGTATTCAATGAAAAAACTCAGGGACATCTCTAATATGGCTTATCAACTTGGATACAAAGAGGCAAAATTGGTAAAAAAAAAAGAACCTTGAGATCACTTCCTAAAAGGTTTGCTTTGAAGGTTGCAACAATAGAAGAAGAAAGAGATGTAGCAACCATGAGCTTAGATGAATTAATGGGATCATTACAGACTTATGAGATGACATTCCAACAAGCTACAAAAAGGGTCCAAAAGGAGTTTGTGTTCAGAGCATCGTCATCAAAGGACAATCACGAATCTAACAGTGATGATGAATTTGAAAAACTTGCACTTATCACGAAGAATTTCTAAAGAATGCTGAAGAAAGTAGTAAACTAGAAATCCCGGGGAAGGTTTGGTGGAAATAGACCAAGGCCAGTGGAAATTGGAAATAATCGTGAAACAATATTAGAACAAGGAAATTAGCAATTTTCCAGAAATCAAAGTGGTGAACCAAAACCGCCTGTACGAATTCAATGCAGAGAATGTGAAGGATGTGGTCATATTCAGGCTAAATGTGAAAGTACCTGGAAGAAACAGGGAAAATCATATGTCACCTCATTAAGTGAAGATGAAGAAGACGAGAAAGATGAATAGGAACTTACAAATAACTATGTGGCCTTTGGAGCAAAAATCCAGGATGCATAGGAAGATGGATGTTCCAACACATCAGATACAATCAAAATTGTATGTTCCAACATAGATTCGTATGAGGTGTCTAGTGATGATGATGGACTTGTTGTAAGTGATGGAGAAATCTACAGTATATCCGAAAAAATGTATGGTATGTGGCTCATAGTTGTTGATACAAACAAAGTACTGAAGGAAGAAAAAAACTCATCTGGTGGAGATAGAATAGGAGTTGTGTGTAGAAGTTGCTGAACTCAAAAATGAGAATGACGAGTTGAATGTAAAGCTAATTTCAGTGACCAAGAGAGCTGAGACGTCTGAAGCAGCTATTACTGAGCTGAACTCTGGAAAAGTAAAACTCGATGATATTCTGGTTATGGGAAAGAGCTTTGGAGATTGACACGGAATTAGGTATGACAAACCACCTAAGAACACAATCACACTCAAGTCTAAGACTCGAGAGATACCTAAGAGCATAGTAACACTCAAGTCGAGGATTTAAGAGATAAAGAGAAAGTTTTGCAAGCCTTATCAAAGGAAACCTCTCATCTGTAGCTACTATTCATACCAAGGGCACATAGAGGAACAATACTAGAAACTGCTTAGAGACATCATGGCAGAACATCAACTCTTTGTATGTTCCAACATAGACGAGGTCCAAAAGTCAAAGATGGTCAGAAAGGTATGGGTTGTCAAAAGCTCTAGTATGTGCCTTGTTGCACATACTTCACTTATAGCACATTCTAGAAATTCATGGTACTTTGATGGTGGTTGTTCTCACTACATGAATGGCACTCAGGAATTTCTCACAAATATCACACCATGCGATGGTGGTTTTGTTACTTTTGGCGATGGAATGAAGAGTAGAGTAGTTGGAAGAGGAGAACTACAAATTGAAGGATTCCCAGTATTCACAAGTGTTTTTTTTGTTGAATACTTAAAGACCAATATACTGAGCATAAGCCAACTATGTGACAACAATATGACTATGGAATTTCAAAAAGACAAATATCTAGTGAAACACGAAGAGGACAAAGTTCTTTCAGGCATTCGATCATCAAATAATTGCTATTTACTGGAACAGGAAGTGAGGTGTATGATCTCTAAACAAGATGAAGGATTTATGTGGCACAGGATGCTCGGTCACATCAATTACAAAACCTTGGTGAAAATTGCAAATGCAAAGGTTGTACGAGATATGCCCACATTAACAAGCAAGGGCAGCATTGTTTGTAGACCATGTCAACAAGGTAAACAAATTCGATCTCCCCACTCTTCAGTTCAATATATAACCACCTCAAGAAATCTGGAATTATTGCATATGGATTTGATAGGTCTAGTCAATACACCTAGCATAGGTGGCAAGAAATATATCTTTGTATGTGTTGATGATTTCTCCAGATTTACGTGGGTAGCTTTTCTAAAAGAAAAATCTGATACTGTGGAAGTGTTTAGAAGTCATGTGATACAATTACAGACTAAAAAAGGAAGTCCTGTCTGGAATATTGTTCGAATTCGTAGTGATAATGGTACAGAATTTGAAAATTCTAAATTCAGTGACTTCTGTGAAGAGCTTAGAACTCAACACGAGTTTGCTGCACCAAACACCCCTCCGTGGAATGGTGTTGTAGAATGGAAAAACATAACTCTGCAGGAGATGGCTCGAGTCATCTTAGTCGAGAAAGAAATTCACAAAAAATTGTGGGCAGAAGCCATTAACATGGCATGCTATACAATCAATCGAGTGTATCTGCGTCCATTCACAAGAAAAACGTCTTACGAGATTCGGAAGGGCAGAAAACCAAATTTCTCATACTTTTATGTGTTTGGAAGCAAGTGCTACATCCTCAGAGATAGAGAGAAATGGGAAAAATTTGATAATCGCAGTGATATTGGAATCTTTCTTGGTTATTCTGTAAACAGCCGGGCTTATCGTGTTCACAACCTTCGGACAAACACACCCATGGAATCCATAAATGTTATTGTGGATAATTTGGAAGAAGAATAAGGTTCAGATGATGTAGAAGATGAACCTGATAAAGACCATGTTCCAACACAATACAGTCAACTTGACAAGCCAGTTTCATCACATGTTGGAACATCTGAGCAGATTGAGTGTCCTGCTGAACCATATGATATTGAGTATGTTGGAACATCTTCCCTCACCGCCTTACCCTATGTTCCAACACAGGAGCAACCTGAACCAATGACTAGGATTACTCGATCAATTCCTCAAGTTGATTACTGGAAGTTAGCAAGATTGCAATACTTCATCTCTCTCATTGAACCGAAGAACTACAAGGAGGCCTTACTGGACGAATACTGGACTGCAGCAATGCAAGAAGAACTCGATCAGTTTTCACGAAATGATGTATGGTATCTCACTCCTCGCCCTAAAGGTGTAAATTTTATCGACACAGAGTGGATTTTCAAGAATAAATCTGATTCTGATGGATAAATTACTCGAAAAAAGTCCAGACTGGTAGCTCAAGGATATACACAAGTTGAAGGAGTCGACTTTGACGAGACATTCTCACCAGTTTCTAAGTTAGAGTCAATTCGAATCTTACTCGTTATTGCCTGCTCTATGAACTCTACTATGTATCAAATAGATGTCAATAGTGCTTTCTTAAATGGTGTGATAAATGAAGAAGTATATACGGACCAACCTAGAGGATTTGAGGATCCTCATTAGCCTCATCATGTGTATCGCCTCAAGAAGACTTTATATGGCTTCAAGCAAGCACCCGGGGTATGGTATGAACGACTTACTAGCTTTCTTCTTAAGAAAGGTTATCATCGAGGGGGAGTAGATCGCACTTTATTTGTGCTTTCCAAGGCATCAAAATTTCTGTTTGCTCAAATTTATGTTAATGATATAGTATTCGGCTCCACTTCACCATCTATGGTACACGATTTTGTCACTATTATGCAGGCTGAATTTAAGTTGAGCATGGTTAGAGAGCTCACATATTTTCTAGGATTGCAAGTTAAGCAGGGAAAAAATGGTCTATTTATAAATCAGAGTAAGTATTCTCTGAGTTTAGTAAAGAGATTCTGTCTAAGCAATGTCTAAGCAGTCTGAACACCTATGTCGATTTCTGATAAACTAGTAAAGGATGAGAAGGAGTCGCAATTGATCAGAAGTTATACAGGGGCATGATTGAGAGTCTAATGTATTTGACAACAAGTAGACTAGATGTATGTTTCATCGTAGGAATATGTGCAAGATTTTAGGCTGACCCAAAGGAATCTCATCTAACTGCAGTCAAAAGAGTTATTTGATATATAAGTGGGACTTCTAAGCATGGTGTCTGGTATTCTAAGAATCAAGATTCCGATCTAATTGGGTATAGTGATTCTGATTGGGCTGGTAATGCATATGATTGTAAAAGCACTACATGTGGGTGTTCATTTATTGGTATGAATCTAGTTTCTTGGTATAGTAAGAAACAAAATTCGATCTCTTTGTCTACTTCGAAAGCTGATATCTTGCTGTTGGAAGTTGTTGTGCACAATTATTGTGGATGAAGAAAATGATAAACGATTATGAAATTCATCAAGGTCCTTTGAAGATTTTATGTGACAACACAAGTGCTATTATTATTTCTAAAAATCCATTCTAGCACTCTCGACCCAAGCATATTGACATTAGGCATCATTTTATTAGAGATCTTGTTGAAAGAAAGGTAGTAGTGGTCTATGTTCCAACATCTGAGCAATTTGTACATATTTTTACAAAACCATTGGACACTGCCACATTTGAAATTCTCAGACAACACATAGGTGTTTGTCAAACCTGAGGTATTTTTTGCCTTCATTTATCTGTAAATATTTCATTTTGTCTCGTGTTTTTTTTTGGAAATTTGATAAAATCAAAAAAAAAGGAAGGAAGAAAAGGCTACCAAAATTGAAGTTATGGTATGTTAAAAGTTTAAGAAGGCGTGTCTTGAGTTGACAAGTGAGAAAAGTAAAATCATTACTTTCTTGGAAAGATAAAAAGATTTTCCGGTAAAAGAGGTAAAAGTGGAGTGTGTGTGTGTGTTTGTTAAAAATTCTCCATCTCTCCATATCCCTCTCTTTCGACATTCTCTCCAACATTCCTTGGTGTTTTTGGATTCTTGTTGCCAAAATTTATCGTGCGTGCATATCCTAAAAATGCTAAAGCAAAATCATCTCTCCCGCAACAAACCTCTGCCGAAAATATGTTTTCCAGCCCTATAATTCCCATGGTTGAGAAGGAGACTCAAGAAACTTCCCACCCTCTAGAGGATGAAAATGTTGAGCAGAGGGAAGAAAATGTAGAGGTTGACTCGACCCGTGATGGCGGCCTGAGTGAAGAACCCAAAGACAAAGGGAAAGCTCCATATCAAAAGGTAATAGGCCCGGATCCTCCTACTCTAAAGATTCATGGAATGGAATTTAAATTCGTAGATGATATTTTTGAGCGGCTTGAAGCCAATAGAACCATAGTAGAACTTTCTAAACTTAAAATTTTAGAAGGGGAATTTCTGAGTGTAAATGCTAAGGAGTTGTTTTCTGGAGATGTTGGTGAGCTGGAGGATATTACAAATTTTGAAGTTATATTATTGAGTGGGAAATATGGTGTTTACAATGGGAAAGACAGATTCCATGTATACTCGTCTATCTCTAGCCCTAGTAGCGTTAAAGTTGAAGAAATATGTGATGATAAGGCTGAGGGACTTGAGGTGGTTAAGTCCACGGATAGGATGTCCGTGGGATTTTATGATGCTAAGGCTGCCCAGAGGATTGAAAAACTTAGAAAACCTGTGATTATTGAAATTACAAATAGTGAAGAGGGAGATAGTGTTAGGTATGTTCGAACACAGAGAGCAGAATGTGTAAGGGGTGAAGATATGGAGACTGATGATGTGGACGTGAGAGGTCAAGATCAGTGTGATGTCACTGGTAATGCATATGATGACCTTGAGTATTTAGACGGAGGTCAAACTGGAGGATTTGATTTAAGACCAGAGGATTCAGACAAAGGGAAGGATGTTGGAACATATGGCAGGGCAGATACAACTACGCAAGGAGAAGAGGTTGAGGAGCCTGAGTATGTTCCAACACAGGAATCAGATCTCAAATATTCCAATGATGAGGTACTAGATGAATTCTTCCAAGCTTCAAGGGGTAAGAGGGAGATGCTTGTTGCTCAGGACTCCCCACCAACCAAGAAACCCTAGAAAACTCAAACTACTTCCAAGAAGAAGGTGTTGTCACCTCCTTCTGTAAGCGAAGCACTGTCTTTTTCATATTTTGATATCAATTGTGAGGAGATGGGAGAGGTGTTTGTTGAGAGAAAGATAATCTCTGAGAGACCAGTAGATCCAGAGGGATACATGGCAAGTGGCTTTTCTAATTTTTTGTAATAATTGGGATGAAAAGGGCTGCTACGATGCAACTTCAGTACAACGAACAGATTGTTGCTGAAGTGTATTCTAACATGATGGATGAATACTTGGAGGCTGATTCCCCATGGTTTGAGAGGGTCTATGTAGGGAAAATTATTGATTTTTCAGCTGTAAGAATGAACAAGATTTTGGGGCTGAAAACACCAGATTTTGAGGGAGTTTTTCCAGATAGCTTGGATGTGTCTGATAACAGGATTCTGGAGCTAGTCTCAGGTGGGTACAAGACAGAGTGTCCTAAGACAGGATACTCACATGCTTCCTGTCTATCCTCTAGGTTTTTTTGTTTATACCAGATTGTTATGAACTACTAGGTGCCATCTTCCAATACTAAAGCTCTAACAAGAGAAATGGAAGAATTTATGTACTTTGTTGGAACACCAAAACCAGTCAATCTAGGATTATTTCAAGCATATTCTGGTTAGATAAGATACTACTCCAAAGGCTAAACATGCTCTAGTATACCCCTGTCTGATATCTGCATTAGCTAAGAGTGCTAAGGTGAAGGGCAAAGCAAAGGATGAGATCATTGATACAGAGTTTCTCTGCCCAACAAGAAGACTTTTTGCATGCGGAAGTGCATGATCTGCCATGGAACCCTGAAGCTAAAACTTCTGAAGATGCTAAAAAGAAGGCCAAGTTAGTGGTGCTCAATGCACAGTTGGGGGCTATGGCCATCCAAATTGCATCTCTTGAAGCAAAGAAAGCCAGACTTGAGAGGGAGAAGGCTCAAATAGAGGCAGAGGATGCTGCTCCTGAATATGATTAATGATTTTGAAGTTTCTATGTTCCAACATAGATCACATGTTGTGTTCAGGGGGAGCTGGTTTTTTTAAAAGTTTATTGCCTTTAGCATATTCATGACCCCGGGGGGGGGGATATTTGATGATTTTGGATATTATTTTTTTAAGACTGTAATCTGAATATTATGTTTTGGTATTCTGGAATTCTGGTTTTTGGATGGTTTTCGTTTATAATCAGATTCAGTAATTTGCATATGTTCTAACATAGGTGGATTCTAGAAGACTTATGTCAATAATTAGAAGTTTTTCAATTGCCTTCAGATTTCCAAAATGGTTGGGTCCACAAAATGCCAAAAAGGGGGATTGTAATTTATAGTTGCCTTCATTGAGTAGTTTAATTGGCAATTTGTGAAGAAGTTTGGAAACGAAAAATTTTCCATGTTGGAACATGCGAACAAACCACAGCTACGCCAACAAGTTTTTTTGGAAGAAGAACATAATATTATGCTATTTGTGATTTATGAAAAACTGAATATTCTGCAATATGTTAGGTGGTGGTAGAAGCATATTTGGTTTATGGAAAATCCCTACAAATATGGTATTGAGTTTATCGAATATATAGGAGATATTGTGATGAGGAAAATACCTTTATTTATGGGATTTGGATATGCTTCAAAAGAAGATAAGGAACGGGAATATTATGGAGATAATACTGGAGATTTCCGATCTGCTCATGGCTTTAAAAGGGACATCACGGCTGCATCAAACTCATGAATTTAATTGAGAAAATCTGCACAGATATTTTCATCTTTCCGAGACACTTGCAAAGAGCCAGATCTATATGTTCCAACATACGTGACCTGCCGTTCAAAGTTCAGAATCGTATGCCTTAATTCCTCGAGAGGAGGAGATCAGCAATCGACGAGTTTTGAGGTCAGAGAGAGTCTGATCAAGGCGGATTGGTAGCTAGGAAAGCTAGCTGGATTCACACGTTTAATTAGGAAAGATAAGTATTTTGTATGGTGTACTGAGTACTGTATTTTTCTGATTAATGGATTCATTCTGAACTGGACCAGGCCTCGCAGGTGTAGGTGGATTTCACCAAACTGCGTAACCAAGTCTCGTGTTTATGTTTTACTTTATTGCGTACTTGGTTAGATGTGTTATGTTGGAACATACTAGTAATAATTAAGAAAATTCGGTAAAACCAAGTTTCAGGACCGACATCGCAAGTACCTGTTGCAGCCATGAAGTGACCAACGTCGCACACATGTCAAGCTTACCGACGTGTTACCAACGTCGCAAGTACCTCTCGTAAACATGAAATGGCCGACGCCGTATGCATGTCTAGTTTACTGATGTTGATTATTATTGTGACCAACATCGCACGTACCTCTCGCAGACATGAAATGACTAACGTCGCATGTATGACTGGCTTACCGACGTCGCACGCACCTCTCGCAAACACCCTTGCAATGCATGATTTAAAATAATTGAATATCGATATATATATATATATATATATTAATAATGTAACTTTTTTATTGAATATATAAAATATAATATTTAAAAAAATTATGCAACTCCAATTATTTTTAATTTTAATTTTTTTGTTATACTTTTTACTATGACTTTATGTTTATATTTTCAAATGAAATAAATTAAATGTAGAGGTCGAATAACACATGATCGAGATTTTAATAATAAAATATTATGTTAAACAAAACTAAAATATATTTTATAATATTTTATGCAACTCCATTTCTTTTAAATTTTTCAAAAATTTATAATTATACTTTTAACTATGACTTTATGTTTATATTTTATAAATTAAAAGTAGAGTTTGAGTAACACATGATCGAGATTTTATTAATAAAATTAAATGTTAAAAAAAACTGAAATGTAATTTTGCAATTTTTTATGCTACTCCATTTCTTTTAAACTTTTAAAAGATTTTATAGCCATACTTTTAACTGTGACTTTATGTTTATATTTTTCAAATGCAATAAATTAACGTATTGTTCGAGTAATATGTGATCAAAGTCGAATATCAATAAATAAATTTTACTAATTTTTTCACCAAATAATA
This sequence comes from Rubia yunnanensis, assembly GCA_037428765.1. Taxonomy (NCBI): domain Eukaryota; kingdom Viridiplantae; phylum Streptophyta; class Magnoliopsida; order Gentianales; family Rubiaceae; genus Rubia; species Rubia yunnanensis. Next base: position 25,032,874 of record CM075061.1, on the reverse strand, counting down.
TTTTATATACTACTTATTCATAATTATATAAAAAAAACTAGTACCAATTTAGTGATTAGATGGATATATCATTATGGAAAACAAGCACATAGGCACCGGTACGGGTTACCAATAACATGTACTAGCTGTCTCCAACATTTCACCAATTTTTTATTTATTTTATATTTATATATTTAGGAAAAAATAACAAAAATCGTGTATTTTGGAGTAATGGATACTATGATGGTTTAACTTTTGGCACCAAATCAAATGATGATAAAGGTGTATCACAAGACACTACTGGTGTGACACTTATGTCCGAGACATTACATGTTGGGAGTGCAAGTGATTTAAATCCAATATATGCCCATGCTTGTTACTTTGGAACAATAATTGAGATATGGGAGTTCGATTACGTGACAATGAAAATTCCGGTATTTAAATGTCAGTGGGTAGATGTGAACACCGAGCACAAAATCAAAGATATGGGATTTACTCTAGTTGATCGTAGTGGTGTTAGTTGGAGAGAAGATCTTTTCATTTTTGCATCACAAGCTCACTAGGTCTTCTACATCAGAGACCCTATAGATCCTCGGTGGGACGTTGTTGTTGAAGGGAAAATATCTTTTAGCAAAGAAAATGCGATCAAAGATGTTATCAGCTTTGGTCAAAATTCCCCGAATGAGTCCAATTTGGAAGACATTTTTCTAGGGGAGGATGATGCGAGTTTATATGGTTTCTTAGGATGAACTGACCATGACGAGGGAATCTAGGTCGATGGATGTGGTAAGGTCAATAAAAGGAGAATGAAATTGAAGAGGATTGGGAAGTAAAAGAAACAGAGGTAGTTGTCGATCTATTATGTGTCTGATTTGATTATCTTGTGTATTGCTAGATGACCCGAAGGAGTTCCGAATCTAGAAGATGGTTGGATGATATGGTAAAATTTGTTATTTTGTCTCCATTACCCCTACTTGAAGTTGGTATTCCTAAAAACAATTGTAACTAAATATGATTAGAAATTGAGATAAAAAATCTTACTTAAGAAATAGAACAATACAATATCAACCAAATAATTCAAAATAATCGACATCAAGTACTAATACATGCATCAATCTAATATTCAAGTCAAACAAAGTCAATTTTAGTGAATTCAATATTCATGATTCAATTCTGAACCACAACCTAATTGGGACAACAATTGTCAAATAGAAGAGCTTCTTCTAAGTCTTGATGTAGATTAAGATGCCAAGTGATGCTCGTAAGGGCTCTGACTTCGTTTCAACTTCCAGATGCGTTCTCTCATTTTTGACAGTTCACCATGTACCCATTTCTAGCATGCCCTTAACCCTTTTAGGAAACTGGGAGAAGATTCCTCTGAAGGTAAAAAACTGTTAACCTAAGATGAAATCTATATGATAACAATAAAGATACTAGTTTATGTGAATAAATATGTTTTATACCTTGGTCAATTTTTGGCCTCTTGTTCGGCTCTTCATCTGGCTTTTGAGCCAGCTTGTGGTCAACCAAGATCCACTTCTTCCTTGTGTAGTGTTTCTTGTTGAACCACTCACATGGCTTCTCCTCACCGTGTAAAGCCAGCCCCGGAACACTCTTACTAATCAATGTGATCATGTTACGATATGGTAGACTCCTGATACGTTTTTCGACATTGCAACCTAGAACATGTGATTGAAGATTGCTGAACCGGAATTGATCTTCCCACCCACAATGATCTAGTAGAACATCATCAGAGTCGTATAACTAGGCTCGGTCAGGTGGACGCTTATGGGTACAATACATCTTGCTATCATTTCGTAGACAATGAACTGATCTATGGTTGGGTATCTTGTATTAAAACTATCAGAGTTCCCTAAATTGGAAGGGTTCATTCGAAAAACCTATGACTACAGGCAATTGGTCCAACATACGGGTAGTCAGACTGTAGTGAAAAGGCCTCTCTATGATATATACCATTCAAGGGTCCCTAGTCGTCATCGAGAAACACATTTTTGGGACCTTTGTATGGGCACTCTAAGAATTCATTAATTATCCACATACTAAGGTCAATATTGTACCCGTTTACCTTAGTTGCATACTCACCCCCCCACCCACCTCATTCTGGTAAATATTGCTATAAAACCAACACACTTCATCAAAGTGTGAAGATTCATTTGTTAAAAAATTTTTCAAAACATGTGCACTACAAAAGAGACCCCCTTCTAGCACCAGATTTTTAGTACCGGTTTTTTAAACCGGTGCTAAAAATCTAATAGCACCGGTTTTTTAATTTTAACACCAATTTTTAAAAAATCGGTGCTAAATTTTACAATAGCACCGATTTTGGAAAACATTAGCACCGGTTTTTTAAAACGTTGCTAAATTTTACAACAGCACCGATTTTTAAAAATTGATGCTACTGTTTTCCAAAATCGGCGCTAAAAATTTGAAAATTTCATTTCTCCCGCCAAAGAAATATCCAAAAATTTTAAAATAGCACCAGTTCTGGAAATATTAGCACCGGTTTTTAGAAAATGGTTCTAAAAATATGTAAAATTTAATCTTCCCGCCAAAAATTCAAAATAACACCGGATTTCTTTAAAAATAGCACTAGTTCTGAAAACCAGTGCTAAAAATTTTAAAATAGCACCGGTTTTTGTAAAAAAATAGCTCCAATTTTGGAAGAAAATAGCACCTAGTTAAACCGGTGCTAAAAACTTTTTAAATTTTTCCCGCTAAAGAAATTGCCGAAAATATTTTCCCACCAAAGAAATCGCCAAAAAAATTTAAAATTCAATCTTCCGGCCAAAAAATTCTAAATATTCGTCAAAATTTTTTAAAGTTCAATTTTTCCGCTAAAGAATTCAAAAAATTCACCAAAAATTTCATATAATATTCCTAGAAATTTCATGAGCTAGGAGCAGCTGCGCAGCCGCTATAAGCTATTTTTTTTTAACTTTCAAAATCGTTCACTTCTTTTGATGACTTTAACTAATAACTAAGTTAAATTAGATTATTCAATGATCAACCTTTACAGACCTAATATATACAAATAAGAATAAAATTTGTTTAATATAACTATAACGTCCAACCCTTAATTGATTTAGTATACATAAATACAAGACTAAATTATTTTTTTAGTCCCCTACAAAGTATCTTATACCATGTTTTGGTCCTCATTTGCAAATCAACAATTAGACGGTACCCAACAAATTCAAAAAAATTGTTTGGTCCCCAAAGGTGGTTGTCAGGTAGGACTAAATGGTTTTCCGGTATAGTCAGGGGTATAATGGTAATTTTACTAATGAGAAAATATTTTCTATTAAAAATTCCTAATTTTAAAATTCTAAGATTTTTGAAAACTTCACGGTCGAGCCCTCAAACCTCCTACCTCGAGCCATCGAGTCTCGGGCCCTCGAACCTCCTGTCTCGAACCCATGAACCTCATGCCTCCTGCCGCGAGCCTCGAGCCCTCAAACCTCCTGCCTTAAGCCTCGATCTCGAATGTGGGGATTTTTACCACTTCACACTCGAGCCCTCAAACCCTCGAGCCTCGAGCCCTCGAACCTCCTGCCTCGAGCCCTCGAACCTAAAACCTAGAACCCTCGAACCCTCAAACCTCCTGCCTCGAGTACTCAAACCTCCTTATTTGACTCTATTTATAAATACTAGTGACTAAGCTGACTTTAACTAGTCAACGGCCAAACGTTACTCCACTTTCAATATATAAACACTAATAACTAAGTTGACTTTGTCTAATTAACGGTCAAGCTTTAGTTGACTTTCAATAAATAAACACTAATAACAAAGTTGACTTTAACTAATTAACGGTCAAACTTATTTGAATTAGTATATAATAAATACTAATAAAATTTTTTGACTTTGTCTAATCAACGGTCAAACCTTACTTGACTTTCCATATATAAATACTAGTGACTAACTTGACTTTAACTAATCAACGGTCAAACTTTACTTGACCATCACTATATAGAAACACTAGTGACTAAGTTAACTTTAACTAAACAACAGTCAAACTTTACTTGACTCTCCCTCTATATAGAATTTCTAGTGACTAAGCTGACTTTAACTAATCAACAGTCAATTTTTACCCGACTTTCAATATACAAAAACTAATAACTAGGTTGACTTCTCGTCAAGAGGAGGACGTTTCCGGCGAGGAATCCAGCACTCATGTTGGATTCCTCACCGGGTTTCATCCGGCAGATGGTTCGTAGCAATTTTTGAAGTTCAGAAATCCGAATCTAGGTTTCTTTCTTTTGGAGTATAAAGTTCAAATCTTGAACTTTTGGAGGAAGATCTAAAAATCGATCTTGGATTTCAAAAACCCATAGCTTCATCATGGGTTTTCATAGAAGAAGACCTGCTCACCAGTCTTGATGAGTAGAGCTTTTTGGTGGAAGAGGAAGACGATTTCACAGATCTATTTTCTTATCTCAAAATGGGAATTTTATTTTTGGATGAACACCTACGCGCACCACGGAGAAGGACGGAGATGGATTTGGAGACCACAGAATACCATCTACCATTGTCCCAGGTAAGCTTTCACATGTGGTTGGCAGATCTACCGTGGTTAAAGAATTTGTGTGGACTTTTATAGAGTTCCTTTTTGGAAAATCTGGGCTGTGTTGGTGTGGATTGATGTGGATGTTTATGAAAATCTGTGTGGATTGTATGTCACATTCTGTTGATAGTGGATAGTTGTCATGAAGTTCATGTGGGCATGGGAGTAGTGATAAATTGAGGCATAAAATTTTAGCATTTGGAGGATTTTATTACGGAATTTAGGAGAAGGAAAACTTGTGTTCAAATCCCGGGAAACCTTCGGCCTTGCTTATGTTCAAACCCCGGTCAACTATCGGCCTTGCTTGTGTTCAAACCCCGGGCTACCTCCGGCCTAGCTTGTGTTCAGATACCAGGCACCGGCTTTGCTAGTGTTTAGATCCCGAAAAAACTGTCGGCCTTGCTTTTGCTAGTGTCCAGAACCCGGCCAACCCCCCGGCCTTGCTCGTGTTTAGAACCCAGTTACCTTCCGGCCTTGCTCGAGTTTAGAACCCAGTTAGCTTCTGGCCTTGCTTGTGTTCAATTTCCAGTCACTCCTCGGCCTTGTTTGCTGGTTTTAAAGCTGAAACTCTGACCATTTTAATATGTTTTATGCCAATTTTCAGAACTATTTCTTCCCTCATGAACATTCATATGGAACTCTTGTTTTTGGGTGCTTCAATGTTATTGTTGGATGGGGTTCATACATTGGGATTAGTCGGATTCAAGATGGATGTTAGGAGAGGTTTTGCTGTGTGTTGGTTGAATAGAGCTCTTGTGGAGGCTGACCATGGTGATTTGATTTAATCAGAATCGTTATGATGATATGACCAATGTACTTTCCTCATTTTTCAATTCCATGATAAAGCCCAGATTAAAAAGAAGTGTGGGAGAAGATTTTTCATAATGGGTGACTATTCGGAGGATGCTGGCTTGAACATTCCCAGAATTCGGCCACACAATGGCGCCAGAAAAATGCATCCTAGGCGTTAAATAAGATATGAAAATGAGACCCATTTTCAGCGCCGCTGGGTCAAAAAACCCAAAAAAGAATAACTGGATCGGAGGCACCCTAGGGTTTCGACCCAGTTTAAGGCGGCCGGGTCAACTGACCCGTTATAGGAGAAGGCTGGAGTATTGGTGTTAAACCCTAGCAGTTTGTTCACTCGGATGGGTGTTCGTATGGTGGGTAGAATGATGGAGGGAAAGGTGTTTGAGTACTCGGGATGACTAAGTTCGAAGGGGTCTACGAAGGGATGAAGTCTTCTCTCCTGGAAGGGGTTGAGTACTTGGCCCTCGAAGGGATGAAGGTTTCTGTCCTCGAAGGGGTGGAGTCCTTGGCCCTCGAAGGGATGGAGACTTCTATCCTCGAAGGGGTTGAGTCCTCGGCCCTCGAAGGGATGGAGGCTTCTGTCCTTGAAGGGGCTGAGTCATCGGCCCTCGAAAGGATAGATGCTTCTGTCCTCGAAAGGGCTGAGTCCTCTGCCATCGAAAGGATGAAGGCTTCTGTCCTCGAAGGGGTCGACTACTCGGCCCCCGAAGGGATGGAGGCTCCTGTCTTCGAAAGGGTTGAGTCATCGGCCCTCAAAAAGATGGAGTGCTCGAAAAAAAATCATTTCAGCCAATTGCCGTATACATTCTAGACCAAATGTCTCGATCGAATAATGAAGGATTATTAGTTAGGGCCTCACTTTCAGCCCCACGAGTACGGAATAGCAACCTATCTCTATTTGGCTACGCAATCAGGGATCACCGGCCTTTCTTCATTTGGCTGCACGGCCATTCAGGTCGGGTAAGGGGTCAGCTAATTTTTTGTACGCTAATTAATTAACCCTTGCTAGTTATTACTTGGAATTGATGGTTGCGCTATTTGCCTATGCTGCACTGAAAAGTGTAAAACGGCATCAGGCTGTCCATTTGCCAAAAATGGAAAGAACGGTTACAAAACCGTTATACGGGGCGTGCACGGTAGAAGTGATGCCCGGTCTCTTCATCACTAGGAGGTCTATCCACGGGGAACACTTGGGAGCACCACAGACTACGGTCAATCGGCTCTCAACCCCAAAGAGAAAACCTATGCGCTCATCCAGAGATCGATATCGAAGGCCAATAACACCTCTTTATCTTCATCTAAGAGGTGTACATGGTAGAAGCGGTGTGCCAGCTCTTCTCGGAGGAGACGACATACTACTTCATTTGAAGGCCGAGACCACTCTGGGTTTGGAAGACACCCATGGGGAACAAACCACGGCTGAAGAGCCGGTTCACACAACCGGTTGTATGGAAGTTGCATGGAGTGAGGGCTAGTGAGTTTGTTCTCATGCCCCTTGGTATTTTCATGGATGGTTTCTACAGGCCCCTGTCATCACAAAGGGGTTAGCATTTTTCTCTCACTGATGGTTTCTACAGGCCCCTTTCACTATAAAGGGGTTAGCATCTTTTTGCCACCTGGTTGTATCATCTAGATTAGGGGCAGTTTGTTAGGTATCTTGTATTAAGGGAGTGAGACAATGTTCCCACTCCCGTACACTCTCACGGTTCTTTTTTATTTACCTTTACCTTCGACTAGTGACTACTTTAACTAATCAACAGTCAAACTTTACTCGATTTTCAATATTTAAACACATAACTAAGTTCAATTTAACTAATCCACGGTCAAACTTCATTTGAATTAGTATATATAAATACAAATAAAAAATGGCTGGAAATAAGTGAAATGATTATTATACCCCTGTGAAAAAAAATAAAAAGGAAACCCTGCCCTCATTTCTTCATTTTATTTCTTCCCAAAATTCAACCTTCATGTTTTCCTCGCCGCTGCTTGACTAATCGACGATCGACGGGGATTCGATTGGTGTGGGCATGGTGGTTCAATTGGAGATGAGTCAGCAGGGGTGCAACGGTGGTTTGATTAGAGCAGTTCTGGATCAGCGGCAGCAAAGCGTCGCAGTGCGGTTGGGGATAGAGTTTCTGGTGGAGCTAGGAGGAGGCGGAGCTAGGGCTGCGGTGGTGGAGCTAGGTTCTTTCTGGTGGCTGGTGGTGTGGGTTTCTGGCAGAGCTAGGGCAGAGCTAGGAGGTGGTGAAGACCCTTAAAAACTTGCACAAAACCTTCAGCCTTGCTAAAGCACTGTAAGAAACTGCTCAAAATGTTAAAATGTTCCAATCAAATTAGATTTCTCAAATTCAAGGGTTAATTTCGATCGTTCTGTAGGGAGAAAGAGCTGGAGATGTTAAACATGGTGAAAAATGGTGAAATAAGTGTAAATGATGGCGGTTCTGTTAATAGGTTTAAGGAACTCCGGGTAGAAAATAGGATAGATTTGGACTCTCATGAATCGCTTGCTCTAGAAGCTGCGAATACTTTGATGTCGAAACTGAGGGTTCAGCTCAAACCATTTTGAGTTGCGGCGTATGAGAAATCTCTGTGGGAGGAGAAATGTGTGGTGGTGAGATTGGGAGATAAGTTACAGCTGCACAAGAGGAATAAACTGTGGAGGAGGAGGAGGAGGAAGCAGATTGCTGAGAAGTAGGCGAAGGTCTTTTATATGTTGCTTTCTTATTGCAATGCTTGTTATTTCTAGAGGTTGTTGTTGTTTCTAGAATTGGTTGCGATTTTGATTAAAAAAATTTTTTTCGTATATTCAGAAGCTCGAGGAGTTTGAGAAATATGACAAAGAAGCTAATGAGTGCAAGGATAGACCGATAGCCAAGGAAGTTTCCCGAGGAAAGGTAATGATCGCTAGATTCTTTGCAATTTTTTCTGCTTGTGGCTGCTTTGCTTGGTTTTCCAAATAATCTGATGTTGTTGGTGCCTTTTCGTGTTTTGATTGATAATCTTAACGTGGTGAATTTCTTGGAGTATTGAAATTTCATAGTTTTGTAATTAAGATATTACTGCCACTTCTTGTTCCTCGGAGGAAACCTTAATGTGCCTTAAGATTTTTGCTCACCAATATCCTGTTACAAGGACTAATGAATAGGGATACACAAAAGTACTTTGAGGGATTGAAAAATAATGTGTTACAAGAATGTACCTCATTGTCGCTGGTTAGAGTCATAACCTCCTCATCATCGTCGTCCATATCACCTCTGGTATTGATTTCATTATGTCACTCGTTTGGTCACTTGCCTTTCCTATTAAGGACACCGTCCAATCCACGATGCTATTCAGTGTCTCTCCAACATTATCAAAGTGGTGGTCCACTGAGGGCAATCCCACCCTAGGATGGAAGACTGGCTCGCATACTCTGACACGAGCAACATTTCCTTGTTGGACATCCCGACAACCAGATACCTGTCGCAGGCCACAGGCCAAGGGCGACCATTTTCTTCTTCCTAACTATGTCTTTGATGAAAAGAGTCACGTGTTCTCATCCTATTCGTAGAATATCTAAATGAATTGATAAAATAGTTATGGAGATATTTCAAATGTTTAAATCAATGTATAAGACATGCATCAATTATTGACATTGTACCTCTTCATCTTCTTCTCCATTGCTGGGCTCTTCAATGGAATCGTAGCAGCTGCATCAATGTCATCCATCTCCTTCTCTATAAACTAGTTGGGATTTTCAAGGCCTGAAGGAATCTGAACACTGCTTGCAGATGCTAAGCCCTTTACCAATTTCTCCAGGTACGATACCATGGCTTTCACGACCAGTTGATCGTTCGATGGTCTCCTCCGGGCTGTCTCCTTGGGTGAGTAACTACTACCGCACTTGCTGCGGGAGAGATGAGGAATAGCCACCGCTGTGGATAGACCCGTCTGAGTACCTCTGTACCTGCCCAGGTGATTCTTCTTCTTTGTAACTTTTATGAGGATATCTTCACTCGACTAGAGTTCCAATGCTCTTTTTTTCTTTAAGCTCGTTCAATTTCAAATGAGAATCACATAGGAATGCAATTGTGTATATGAATAATGTGAAATACACCAAAAAAATAAATTTAAATGGTCGATTTTGGCGTAACTTACAACGTCTAGTGCGATCTTCTCAACCTCTTTCGATGTGTATAACCCTTTCTTATCTTTTTTTTCCTCAACGTAGACAAGAGATCTGTCAGGTGTGAAGTCCATTTGACTGAGTTGTTTCTCAATCTCCTCGCCAGTGAATCCCATGACAGTCAACCCCATTCTCTCATTCTTCTTCAGATCCTCACTCAATTTGTCACAGATGTATCGATTACCCCTTCCGCCCATGTGGTGCGTGTAATCTCTGCCCTTGTTGCGTTCAATATTTGTCACCCTAAGCCTCTGTTGTTGTTATAAATGAATAGTTAGTTGAATAGAGTTTGTGGGAAACATGTCTCTTAACAAGTATTTATTTTTTCATCATATCTGATAATCCGGATGCCGATGCCTCCTTTCAAACAAGTGTTATTCGGCTTCATCCATCCACTTGTACTTCTCCCATGCCGGTATTCCTATTTTATTGATACCTTTGTCCACCTCGCGAATGAACCTATTTCCCACCTTTGTCTTCCAATTCCCATCTTGGTTTTTTGCCCTTTCAATAACCTCCTTCTTCAATATTTCTAGTTGCCCTCCTGTCATAGGTATTTCAATCATGATGCTCTCCTAGAATGAATCATATGTAAAAGCATGTCATTAATCACGTCTTCACTAAGACTTTACCATTTCATAAAAAAATTAAATTACAATTGTCGAGAGTCTTACCAGAACATCCTTCCATGCCTCTTCCTTAACATCATCAGGGACATTGCTCCAGTGTTTGCATGGGCCAAATTTGATGGGGCACCGGAAAGCGTAATTTCCATAAGCGTGCCACACTGGCCAATTCTTAATGCATACCGCTTGATTCCCACGGAACTCAAACACAGCAGGAGTTGGACTGTTATACTTTCCCAACATCACAGACTGGCATGTACTAGTTTCCTGCCTCCTCAAATAAATTTTTACCTCAAACTTGTCCCATCCTTCTCCATTTTCCCCTCCAGCTTTTGTCAAGTTGTCCGCTTCATTAATAGTTGTCCTTCCTTTGATGGTGCTCCTTCCCTTTCCCTTTCAAATTGGTATGTTGGCTAACTGTTTACCGGCATCCACTCCTTCAACATCCCCTACAATAATATCACTCAGTTCCACGGTTTCATCATTCTCTTCACTAGACGGGTCATTCGTTTGAGTTGCTTCTTCTTCAAATTTTATCTTCAACGTGATCCTTTTTTGTGGTGGTTCTTGGTCCACCACATCCACCTCCTCATTGACCACATCTTTCACCTCCTCCTCCTTCTTCGTAACCGACCGCTTCCTCTTCATGTTGAATTTCCCCTTCTTCGGCGGTATCTACAACTGTAGAATTGGAAATTCTCAATCCATGATGGTTCACACAATAATGGTACTTAAAGATCAACATTGATAGAACGTGGCGTAGAACTTGATCAACTAGTTCGTAAAACTTTTGAGCAAAACATGGCATAGAGATTGAACAATACATAGATGAAACTACATCATGTGAGGCATAAAAGTTTATATAACATAGCATAGAACTTAAACAATTAAGGCATGGAACTTGATATAGAATGAAATGGAACCTTATAGGAGTTGAGCGAATACTATACCAATGTCTTTGCATTTATAAGGCATACAACAGAGCAATTCTCATTCCCCCCTAACGTATCAACATTATCACCAAAAAAATACTATATAACTACATCACTCATCAACAAAAATTGCAAAACATTTACTCCCCACAATTGTATAAACATACCATTCAAGGATGTCATTCAACTTTTTGTAGATTTACATATTTTTGGTCATAGAAGCAATTGATCGAACATGTATTGTGTGTGAGGGATGGAATGGTTTTTTTAGGAAAATTTGACTTGGTAACCCATGGTAACATAAACCTCAACACTTACCTTCACCAATGGAGCATTTTTGTTACTACCCTTTTGCCGAACTGGCCAAGAACGAATCGCCAAGTACTTTCTTCTCTCCCCAACTTCCTATCACATTTTTTTGGTTCTCTTGTGTTGCTCCACACTTTAAAGGGATAGAATGGAAAATAAGGAGTTACAATGGTTAATGACGAGTTGTGAATTGAATGGTTAGAGTGGTTGATGGTAGTGTTGAAAGAGAAATTGAAGGATTTGAAGATGAGAATATGATGAATTGCGGGAGTTATGGTTGTTTCAAATAGTTTTGATTTCAGAAGTTACATTTTTTACATCGGTAATACATACAATACCGGTGTAAGAAGAGTGAAAATGGGCTTAAATTTTTGCTAACTATTCAGCACCGGTAACAATACCGATGTAAAAATGAAGAAAAGCATTTACGTACAGGTGCTTTAAATGAATTTTCCTTTGACCTGAGAGGAACACTCAAAAATTTTGGTTAAATGTTGTACACTAGTAAATTGTATCGGTGTATAAAAGGAAAATACCGGTGTAAAAATATGCAAAAAGAAGCTACCTGCAGCTGCTTTAAATATATTTTTGGAAAAAATGTTTAACTCGAGAGTAATTTTTGCAATTTTTTCTAACTATCCAGCACCAGTATATCTACCGGTGCAAACCAGTGTAAAATGTTTCACGCCTTATCAAAAATCCAAAAATTGGAAATTTTGAAATGCGCACCAAAAAGTTGTACAAATACCCGGTACTTCTTCATTATTACCGATTAAATTTTTTTTATAGAGTTGTTTAAATTATCCCAAATGAAATTTTCCAATGCTCCAGATTGAATAATTAACATTTTTGTACCTCAACGGTACCGAGGAACCCGCAAAGTTGATTGTATGAGTTTATGGCAATTAGGTCCCCCTAATTGTGACATGCGGTTGCGACGTGTTAGGAAACTACATAAATTGTCAAATTGAATATTCCAGGATTAAATCATATTTGTGCCCAGGTAGTGGTTTGTCCTGAACCTCTGGTAGGTGTTGTAAAGTAAACAGTAAGGGTTTGCTCCAATGTTTCTATATGTAATATGAACATCTTCGAAACTAAATACAAAGCCCAGACCCATTTGTTTTCCCACATGTTTTACTTGGAAATACAAAAGGGTTGTTTTGTGGACCATCCAGTTTGATCGAATTGCAATTTCGATTTACGTGTAAACTTTTTACTTTTTGTAATTTAGTCCCTCCAAGAATCTTAGAAGGGTCAGAATATAAAATTGGCTCTACATATATGCAATTCAATACACAACGATTATGTTAAGACATTTGTAGACCCTATTGGTGGGCGGAAGGCCCTGTAAAACCAACAATGAATGCTTGCACTATATTTTCTATAATTACACTATTGCCCACAAATTTACTTAGGGAATCTCCATAGCTCCCAATGCTACAATATTTGCGATTCTAACCAATCTAAGAATATAATGCACCATATTCGGCGGTCCTAAAGTAAAAAAAATAGGCCAACTACGTTTGGCCTATCTTTTTGGTCTTCATGAATGTATTTGACGGACAGAATTTCAATAAACACGACACACAAATTTTTTATTCGATTCATCATCGTGCAGGTTTGTTAAAAGTAAGAATGTCAAACTATCTAAGTGAAACACGGTCAAAGTTGAGTACAAAATCTACTTTTCCTAACCGCTAATACAAGTTTTCTACGAATAATATTGAGAAAATTGTTCTACTCCGTCAGCTGATCCTGTTGCATCACTATCACGGGTATTTGTGCCAATGTCCATGTCCTCAACATCGCCTGAACGGAAGGTTGGAAAATTTATGACTGCTGCCATGACATTAGGAAATTGACGTCATAACCTTGTCCATATGTTCCTGTCTGGATCTTTGGTATTTGGATTCTTCAAGTAAGTTTAATCACCGACCTCCAATGCAGCAACTCTGGATTCAATAGTAGCGATATACGTTTCGGTTTTTTTTCTATAGAAAGATTCCACGCAAATCTTACCTATTGGTTGGCCATAAACATCATGTGCATAAGCACTAACTCCTGCTCTTGAACAAAGCACAGAGATGATACTGCAATAGGCATAAGATCCCATCTGATCATGTTCTCTCTGCAACATAGGACAAATTCTAAGACCAACATTCCATCCAAGCTCCCTCTTTATTGCATACAAGAAGGTGGGGCAAAGTTTGTGAACTTCTGTGTTAACAGTTACTAGATGTATTCTAGACGTCACAAAGTGGTACCACCCATTTGTTACTGGTTTGGCCAACTTGTCTATGTCCTTACCTGCCCTAGTTACTATCCTAATGATCTCCTTCTCAATTAGTTGTTGTAGAATATAGCTGCCATGACCTAGAAAATGTAGTGCAAGAAACTCGTCTTCATCGTTTGGAACATTGGGAAACCCAAACAAGCCATTGATAGATTTTGGTGTCATAGGGACAGTTTTACCTCTACAATGCATGTGATCGTAGCTCGTCTCGCACTTCAAGTTTGCATAGAACTCACTTACAATGGTCAGGTTGTATGGTTGTGGAGTCTCGCGGGATTTTTCCCACCCAAGCTTCTAGATAGTTTGTTCAAACTTGAGAAGATGCTTCAATTCCTCTCTATGTGATGATGTCATCCTTTGTAAGATTCATGGACCACCTCCTCGGACACGAAGGTACCATCTGGGTAAGTGTACGGTGATACTTTTGGCAATGATGGGGACGTTGAATGGCGTATCCTTTTAGAATTGGATTTTGGAGGCATTTCCTAAGAAACACATTGAGGCATTTCATCAAACACCTGACATGCAAGTCAAGCTATTCATGATGTCACATTCTCAATGATTCTATTCCATATGCAATTGCTAATTAATCATACAATAGAGGTATTGTATACAATAGAGGCATTGCAGTGGTTTACCTGATTATATGCCAACCTACGTAGGATTTCACGAATCATGGGTAGTGATGGAGATGGTATGGTGTGAGAGATACAAATTCTAAGTACTGTGAAAATGGGGTGTTGATTGGGTTTTTAGAAAGGGAATATTTTTACACACCGGTATTATACATATACCGGTGTAAAATGAGGCCTAAAGCAGCTGATTTAGGCTGCTTTAAAAAAATTATCTAATCTGACCCGTGACTAAATTTTACAATTTTTTTATGTACCCAGCACCGGTAAAATTACCGGTGCAAATGTTACGAAAAGCAGCTGCTTTACACTTCTTTAAATGCCAAAAAATTGACATTGTCGAACCCAAGAGCAGAAAAACCAAAACATTTTCTAAATACTGTGCACTGGTAGGAGTACCGGTGCGTAAGTACAAAACACAGCCCCTCCCCTGTTTTTCTACACTAGTAATTTCATCTTTCACCTACTAGAAAATTTAATCTCAATTTAAACACATTTTCACCGATTCAATTCATAAACAATCCATTGAAATCACGGATCATACCAACCAATTCATAAAAGAGTGTCAATTAAATATATTACACACTAAATTTCTAAATGATCATATGATTTTTCACAAAACAAGGTCACAAAAACAACGGGCGGACATGATCGATCTATCGCTTCCGCTTCAAGACATTGCCCCCACCTACTATTTCACCTCTCTCATCAACCCACAACCCATTTCCATGAGAACGCCTTCCAACAACGGGTCCCCCAACATCTTCCAAACCAGGAAATACCGATGGAAACTCAGGACTATTAGTTATAATGGGCTGATCAATCTCCTCATGAAAGTAAAACTTCTTCCCATGCAACACCACATGATACTTCTCATTCGAAGGGTCCTTGATGTAAAAAACCTATCGTGCTGGGTAGCTAAGATGAACTTGTCATATTCATATCCTACACGATTTAATTCGACTAACGTGAACCCCATAGGCTTCTTAAAACACCACCGGAACCGTGTTCCACCCAACGACACTTGAAAACAACAACCTTGACATCTACATAATCACACTCCCAAATTTCCTCAATCACCCCATAGAAAGGCATCACAGCACCAACCAGATGTTTATCTCTCTTGTTTGCCTGCCACATGGATTCATATTCAATATATACACCACTATTTTGAGTGGTGCTCTTCTCATCCTTCGCCAATGTTAACAAACTTAAACCATTAATGCCATAACCAAGGTATCGTCTCATGGTGCAGTTTGGCTTCCTTGCAAAAGCATGTAGGTTACTGGACATCCCGTCGACATTACAACGATTGTAAAACCAGTTAACAAACCTTGAAGAATGCTCGACCTGAACTTGTCATCTTCATATCCTACATGATTCAAGGAAACCAACGTGAACCCCATGGGCTTCTTAACAACAACACCGGAATCGTGTTCCATCCAACGACACTTGAAGACAACAACCTTGAAATCTACATAATCACACTCCCAAATTTCCTCAATAGAAAGGCATCACAGCAACAACTGCATGTTTATCTCTCTTGCTTGCCTAGCACATGGATTCATATTCAATATATACACCACTATTTTGAGTGGTGCTCTTCTTGCCCTTCGCCAATGTTGATAAACTTAAGCCATTAATGCCATAACCAAGGTATCGTCTAACGGTGCAGTTCAGCTTCCTTGCAAACTCCTGTAGGTTACTAGGCATCTCGTCGACATTACAATGATTGTAAAACCAGTTAACAAACCTTGAAAAATGCTTGACCTAAATTTTATTCGGGGGACCAGTCTGGATGAATCTCTTCCAACAGGGAAACATAATCTTCAACATATGTTACAGTCTCACTACTATTACGCAATACATACAGGTGAACAGACATCAACTCAGTGTGATAAAGTGTATGAAGTGTACCCTTGGAATGTGGAATCCCATTCTGCCTTCCATAGTGGGGTCATCCAAGAAAACAAACCACTCTTCTTCCAACATAGTTCGATGTACAATACTTGATGATCTCCTCAATGACGTACCTCTAAACAATGGAGGCATCAGACCTACTATGTTATGAACATAACCATTGAAAATAGCCATGTGACGCTCAAAGGGTTACATCCAATGCATTCCGACAGGCCCGCACATACGTATCTCCCTAACCAAGTGTACTACTAGGTGCACCATGATGTCAAAGAATTATGGGAGAAACTAATTCTCCTAATGGCATTGAACAACAGCAGTCACTCAATCCAGTTCATCAAGCCATTGCCTGCTAATATTTTTCCTGCATATCGAGTTGAAGAAGAAACACAAGCGTATAACAGAAAATATAACTTCCTCTTCCAAACACCCACGTATTACTATGGGAAAAAGTTGTTGCATAAGGACATGATAATCGTGTGATTTCAAAGCATTAACATGCAACTCATCATTCACAAACTGACTAGCATTAGAGTCACACACCGATCTCCTCTCAACAACTAAAAGATTGTAAGGAGCGGGGGGCAGGTACGTTCACTTTCCTCTTACCTCTGGTGTCAGATCCAACCGTATACCAAGGCCAACTAAATATTTCCTCGCATTCAAGCTATCCTTAATCTTCCCAGGAATGTTCAGAAGTGTCTCAATCAAACTCTCACAAGCGTTCTTCAACGGTCTGTCTACAGCCCCACCATCCTTTGATAACTTCTTACCTAGAACAACATTAAATTTCTTCACCTTGTTGTGAATAGCTACACCGGTCAAAGGTTTGGGTGTCTTTTGTCTTCTCCTTCCCACCAACGAATGCAACTGCATTCTCCCGCAACTTGTGACCTACATGCAGGAATTTACGGTGACCCAAATAAACAGTCTTCCGCATATTCCTCAAGTGATGTAATCCGTCTCATTCTCAAAAATTGGGCAAGCCTTGTGACCTTGGACCACATACCCGGAGAGGTTACTATATGTCGAGAAATCATTTATGGTACAATAAAGCATTGCCCTCAATGTAAACTCTTCACCACTACAACCATCAAACATTAAGGTGCCTTCCGACCCAAGTACCTTCAAATCTTCTATCAAAGGGGCAAGATAAGTGTCTATGTAATTTCCAGGTTTTTTTGGGCCTAAAATCAAGATGGGCATCAACACATATTTTCCCTTCATGCACAGGTACAAGGCAAGATTGTAAATGGCAAGCATAACCGGCCATGAACTGTGTTTCGAGGACATATTCCAAAATGGGTTCATACCATTAGTACATAAAGAAAATCTCAAATTCCTAGGTTTGGATCACAGTGTTGATACATCCTGTCAAATTTCTTCCGCTGGTCCACGTCAGTCGGGTGTCGAATTATATTGTCATCTTTACAACCTCCCATATCAACGCACCACGTTAAGTTCTTTGCATCCTTTTTCATTCTTAACAACCTTCTCAGCGTCATAATAATGGGAAGATACAACATACATTTGGCAGGCACCCGCTTCCTCACCAGCACAACATGCTCTCCACCGACAGCAACATTTCTATTCTTCTTATAACGCAACACATTACATACTAGACAAACAATCTTATCCTTAAGGTCACCCTTATATAGGACACAATTATTTGGACAAGCATGTATCTTTTCATACTTCAATATCATCAGATACAAAATTCTCTTAGCTTCATAAAGGTTATCAGGAACCTCGTTACCGGATGGAAGCTTTTCATTCAAAAACTTAAGCAATTTATTCATGCTAGTATCACTCCATGACCCTACTCCTTTCAAATTAAACAACTCCATCAAACACAATATGATTGTGTATTTCTTCTTGCAACTGGAATACAATGGTGTATCCTTCTCACCAAGGAAGTTAGCCAAAACCTCGGGCCTCCCTCTAAACTCATTAACAACCTCCTCACATATGTCATCCAACTTAGTATCCCCAAAAAACTCTCGAACAAGATGTTTTATTAGCCATGGAGGGGGATGGACGAGGAGGAGGCTCAAAAATCGGTTGTGCCATTAGAAGTCAAACAAATTGATTGGTGTGATATGTTCCTAAGAGTTCAACAAAAAAACAAGGGTGGATAAGCAAAAGAATAGACAATTAAAATCACGAAAAAAGTGGTAAGACTACTTTTAACTTGTTCAATATTAAGCTCGCTAATTTTTATGTGTGGATGGCAATGTCACATTATTTACTCTAGCGGATTTTTTTTGGATTACACTAGGCTAAATTGAAACAAGATGAAATTGATGGTACATTCATTCTAATCGGTAAGCACGATATTTTATATGAGGCCACTGAAAAATTTGACCACCTGGGATTTTCACGAGGGGTTGGCGCTTTCTTGACTCAAAGATAGGTTTTTGGCATTGTACGTTCATAGCATAAGGCTAAGCCATCGAGACTCTACACTTTGTAGAAAGAGGCAATTCTAAGGGACAAGAGGTTAGAACAACAAGAAATCTTAATTTGAAAATTAGTGAAGCACATCGGACTACAATTGCCCGACAACCCAAATGATCTGTATAACGATTGGGAGCCACCTTCTACATGATCTGACCATTCCCGAGCGAAATAGAAGTGAACCACAACTTAGTGCAACCCATTCCAAGGATTCAAGATTCTCCGAATCAAAACAACCTTTCTCCCCCGAAAAAAGGTAAAATTGATTACTTTTTGTTTATTACTTCTCTTTGTGATGTTCTAAATGTTTCATTAGCTGAGTGATGTAGATTCCTAATTATGTGAGATTTTCATAGAGGTGGGTGGGAGTGCAAACCCCCTCCATGTTTCAGATGGTATTTTCTGCGAGTTGATGTGACATCATCATTCAATTCCAATCCCAGATGGAATCGCAAGGATAATGGTGGAGAAAGCCTATGTGCAAAATGCATGTTTACCAATGCCGGATTGAGATTATAGGAAGGTAGGAACCACTCAAGGGATTTTCGTTCTATGGCCTCGACGTCTAGTATACGTCAATCCTATAAAAGACGTCCATTTAAAGCTTAGTCGGTCACAAACAAACAAAACAATTCCAATGACTGCTAGCGTTAAAAAGCCCGCTATATAACAAAGCTACAAGTCCAAAATTATTTCCCACCGTTCATCTATGTTTTGTATAATTAGCTCAACGTGCACTATCATAACTCAACATACACAATTTTGGGGAATGAATGTGTTATTTGAAGAAATAGAGACATAATTGAGTTGAGGAGTGATCTGGAGGAATGATGCAAGTGTGGCCAAGTAAACCAAACAATCATGTCCCTATTTCTATTATAAGTGTATTTTTTATTTTCAAACATTTTCCTATCATGTACTATTTCGGTTTCATATTTATTCTTGTCTAATCTTAAAAATACTATGGCTAAGGTACATGTATAACTTTGCTAATCAATGGCAAAAAAGGGTTGGGTAAGGTACATGTGTCCATTGATGACCCAAGGGATTGGGTGTTCGAGGCAAGACCAGATTGGTTACGTTCGAAAATGCATTTTCCGCAAGGATAAGAAATTATTCATTGCCCCTTACATTGAGAGGTGATGATTTTGATTTTATATTGTCCTACATGCCCTTCGATATTAGAGTACATGTTTGATTGTGGTGATCATTGGAGCTAATTTTGATTGTTCCAGAAAATAAGTTTGTGTACTGGATGGATCCGTTTGAACCTTGAAAATGTTTTGTGGATATCTTGGAGAGTGCATTTGATGGGTTAAATGTGACAACGGTCTTACGTGTAGTCCAAATCAAGGTATGAAATTCAATAAATATTTACAACTAAATTAAAGTTTCTAGTTATTATTTAGTATTTATATTCTCTAAATATCAGTACAAGAAACAAGCACAAACCTAGGAGTGTGGGTACTACGTAATGTTATATGCAGCAGAGTGTGTTAAAGATATACAATTGGATTTCCTTGAAATTGATAAAGTGAGTATTTTTAAATACTTATGCCTACTTTTCTTCATCTACAAAGTACCACATAACAACTAATATTGTTTACCATTGGTACAAATGTTCCCAAAGGATTCTAAGCCGTATTCACAAGATGACATTAATAATGCAAGAAATTGTTTGGCAAGGCATTTAGTTCATGTACGATCCGCGACTATTGGAGCTTCGAATGTGGTACCTAAGAAAATTTGCCAACGCTCGTGACATGTATTGTGAGGAATAGAATTTGCATGTTTTCAATTCTTATCTATAGATAGTTGCTTGATTAGCCTTATCTATATATTTTTGTTGAAACTACGATTGTGTTGTTGAGTGTTGAGTAGCCTTGGGCATTGATATGTCGTTTGTGGGAAAGAGATCTAAGAGAAATCTATTCCTACGTATAGATCTATACATGTTTGTCAGCTCATACAATGTGTACGATGATTAATCAAAGTTGTATTGTGTTTGATTAGAATTTATATGGTTATAGCAATGAATGAAATTTTGAACCATTGTAGCTGACTGTACTTCCAGATTCAGAAGCTGCCATTTTAAAATTTTCAAGACATGATTCTAGATTCCGATCTTGGAACCGGTAATGCCTATTTGTGTCGTAAGCTGTTTACTAGCAAAACATTAGTTTCATAAAAAATCCAGGTTCGGACCGGATATGACACCTGATGTAGGAACTAAATAACGCTTTTGGTACCTGAAGCATCAGACCATCCGACATTATTGCAAAGATTCCGTGTTCGTAAATTAAGACCAGATTTGACACCCGAATTAGGAACCCCAAAAGGTTCCCGATCCTTTTTCAGGTACCAGAAGCAACATATAGTTCCGGTACCAGAACTGTAATTACAACCCGAGGAACTCACACTCCTTTCGAGCTTAGAAGTTATTCAAAGGAAGTTCTGTCAGCTAGTTAAAGACAGAAATTAACCGCCTTCTATGGTTACCAACAAAGGCGGTTCTCGGAACCGCCTTTGATCAAAGAGGATCAAAGGCAGTACCAGAGAAGGCAATTTTGTTCCAATAAAACCGTCTTTAATGCACCCTCCCTATGTGGAAGCTAGTATTGTTTCCGTCTCAATCAAAGATTCATTTTTTAAATTTAGTTTGTCCCAATCCAAAGATATTATATTGATTATTTTTTGTTTATTTGAACTTAAATTTGTGGTTGAAATTTGGCAACTTAATCCAATATCCCACTTCTCTTGTCATATCAGCATATACAAATACAAATGTTCGTGTAAAAACGTAAGCCTCCATCTATCTCATCTCAAATTACAGCTCAATTATTGCACACTATTCGAGAAACATGTTTGACCATTAATATGTTCAGCTATGTATACTAACGACAAAAAAAAAGTTACTTTTTAGAAACTACTTGTTGCGACGAATTCAACAATATCACATATAATGATATTATGTCTCGTATATCTATTCAAATAAGTTATCAAAATTTGACGGAAAATAGTGTCATAAAGTAGGTAGTTATTTTGGGTTGGGACAGAGGAAGTATGAACATTTGACTGGGACGGTCGTAATACACATTAATTCTCTTTCATAAATTAAATCTCAGAAAGAAGAACTTATTTTACGCTATATAATCAAAGTTTTCAACAAGTAGTTAGTTAATATATTAATAACTAAATTGATAAAGCCAGCTAAGTTTCTTGATATGTACACCCTAGTATGAGTATCATCTTTGAGATTAGCTAATTTGCAGCATAAGCATCTTACTACTTACATATTCATGAATATCAAATGAACCCAGATTTGATTAATATAATAAGGTAATTTATGCCATTAATTTTGCGAAAGAACATTCTTATTTCGATCTCTCTTACATTGTATTATGTATGCATGGTTCTTTTGGTTGGATAAATATTCTCTTGCGTATATACTGTTGTAGAATGTTGGAAGAAACAAATAGTGGATTGGCTTTTGAGAAAAATAAAAATAAATTTATAAAACTGTATTCTGGTAAATGTTGGTGTAATGGAACTTGGATATCGATTTGAGTCGCATTAACATACGCTTTCCTTAAAGAGTAATTCGACCCATTTACTGCCTTGGGTTACACAAATTCTCCTCGAGGATAAAACAATCGAAATGCCCTCTTGATCTAGGCTTGAAACAAGAGAAAGGTTTTGAGTGAAGTATTTTGGTTACTAAGTAAGTCTAAAAATTCTAATATTTTCACTTGTGTTTTTGTGCATGCATACACATGTTTATACGGGAGATATTCCAAAAAGATACTACCCATTGTGGAATTTGCAGGTTATATATCACCACACTTACGATGCATCACTCTGATATAATTGTAAATAAATACGGATGTAGTTAGAATGATGCATCTTTCCACAAAATGATTATATTCCACATTCAATATATCCTAGTTGTCAGAAATGAATTCTAAAACAATACATTTTTTAACGTAAATTATTATATTTTCCACATCCAGTGTACCGTAATTATCAAAATTTTAATAAACTCTGAATTGTGCATTTTTCCACATGACAATGTACTAAGTTGAGCATGCCGCCAACACTGCATCTCGTACACAATCCTTGGTTCACCCTCATCCTTTCAGTCAAGGAAGCAAACACTGCACACCACCACCGTTATAATTATATATAAATATGGATGTAGTTTGAATGTTGCATCTTTCCACAAAAAGGATAATACATGTTAGTCTTACCAACACAATTTTAATACATATCCCAGAAATGTAAGCTAGAAGATAGTTTATACAAGTGTGCACTCTCCACCACCAAACTTGTTTCAACATCCTGAGCTCACAACTACTTGAATCCAACCATGGTAAATAGCTTGTATTTCTTAAAACACCAACAATCCTCCCCCATTTAAGTATTATCCTTGATTCGGAAAATCCAACAACCAAACCAAACAAGTGCATAAAGGAAAATATCTTGAAGATTGAATTTTCACCTTAGTAAACTACACATTCCAAATATTCGTGAATCGGGGTGTCTTTAAAGATTGAACCCTTCAACCCATTTGAACACTTGAAGATAATCCACACACAAGTTCAAGTACAAATCTCAAAAGCTAAAACTTGACACTATATAAGGCATGTGTTTCTATCCATTCAGAAGTGCATAGAAAGCCAAGCCGGCTTCTTGAAGCGGATATACATCACACTTCATATAGGTGAATCTCTTTAATCGTACTCTTGCAAAAGTACTTTGTCAAAAGATCCATTAAGAAGATAAACTTCAACCTAACTTACATGCAGGTCCAAACATATTACCTTCGGGATATGAAATCATATGTATCAATCTCAAATAATAGGCCTTCCACATTGAACTTTACTCCAATGTCGTATCAGAGAAAAATTGGGTATCCCATAATCAAAGATTTGAATAGGCTTTAAACACATCCCAATCACCGACTTGTTTACCAAGTCCCTAGCTAATCCCTTCGTCAAGTGATCTGCTAGATTGTGTTGAGATCTTACAAAATCAACTAAATTCACAACATGAGTTATTAACTCATTTATCGCGCTATGCCTAATGCCCAAGTGTCTAGATTTTCCGTTGTACACTTCACTATAAGCCTTAGATAGACTATTTGTACTATCACAATTAATAGAGATAGGTGAAATCGGCTTAGGCCACAATGGAATTTCATATACCAGATTCTATAACCATCCCACCTCCTTAAATGCTACTGCAAGAGCAATAAATTCTGACTCCATAGTGGAGTTAGTTATGTAAGTTTTCTTTTTAGAAGCCCATGAAATGGCACCTCTACCAAGCAAGAATACCCAGCTAGTTGTAGAAGAATGATCTTCTGTATTTGTTATCCAACTAGCATCTAAATAACCTTCTAAAATTGAGGAAAATCCAGCATAGTACAAATCGTAATTCATGGTTTTCTTTAGATACTTAAGTACAAGCCTAACTGCTTGCCAATGATGTGTGCTGAGGTTACTTGTGTACCTACTCAATTTGCCAACCACAAAAGCGATGTACGGCCTTGTGCTTGTCATGGAATACATCAAGAAACCAATTACTTGTGAGTACTCGAGTTGTGATACCGCTTTACCCTTATTAGGCATAAGCTTCACACTTGAATCCATTGGAGTGCTTACCGGGGAACAATTCTCACAATTGAATTTCTTAAGTACTTTCTCAATGTAATGAGACTGTGTCAGAGAAATTCCTTTATTCTCTCGTTTGATATTAATACCAAGAATCACATCTGCCTCCCCCATGTCTTTCGTGTCAAAACTTGATGACAAGAATGTCTTCGTAAGGTTAACTTGGATATGATTTTGCCATAAAAGTTAGCATATCATCCACATATAGACAAATGATAACTCCATTTCCAGAACTCTCGAATTCGCTATACAAACATTTATCAGATTGGTTTAACTCATATCCATTCGACAAAAACACTTCATCAAACTTATGATGCCATTGTTTAGGAGCTTGTTTTAGCCCATATAATGATTTGACAAGTTTACAAACCTTATGCTCATTTCCAGGCATGACAAACCCTTCAGGTTGTTTCATGTAAACCTCCTCTTCTAGATCTCCCTTCAAAAATGCAGTTATGACATCCATTTGATGGATCACTAGGTTGTTAATGGCCGCTACTGCAATCAACAACCTAATATTGGAGATTCGAGCAACTCTGGTATATGTATCAAAATAATCAATACCT
Source organism: Rubia yunnanensis (assembly GCA_037428765.1). Taxonomy (NCBI): domain Eukaryota; kingdom Viridiplantae; phylum Streptophyta; class Magnoliopsida; order Gentianales; family Rubiaceae; genus Rubia; species Rubia yunnanensis. The sequence continues at coordinate 25,007,928 of CM075061.1, read as the reverse complement.
TCCCTTTGCCTAAAGCCTTGGATGACCAATCTAGCTTTATACTTGTCAATAGATCCATCGATTTTCATCTTCCTTTTGAAGATCCACTTGCAACCCAATGGTTTACAACAACACGGGATATCAGAAAGAATCCACGTATTATTACCCATGATGGAATCCATCTCATAATTTATCGCTTCTTTCCAGAAAGGAACATCTCGAGACTTCATAGCCTCACTAAATGTCTTAGGATCCTCTTCAATATAATAACAATACGAATATTGATAACCTATCTTATCTCTTGATCTGTCAACCAAATAAATTTGGAAATCAGGACCGAAAAAATTTTCAATCTTACCTCTCTTGCTCCTTCGAAGTTCAGGTGACTTGACTTGATACGACATTTCATCTTCCTCCATAGTTTTACTTACATTACGACAAAATCCCTTGGCCTTGGTACTGATGTGAATCGATTTTCACCAAAGATAGCACATGTTAATTAAATTACGGTGCGAATAAAAATAAATTTATTAGATTCTGTAATGTAGAACCTTTAAGCCTTGGAATGCATAGCATATCTAATAAAGATGAAATAAATACCTCGTTCCCACAATATTTTTCTCTTGGGATTGGGAAGTCTAACAACTGCCCGAAAACCCCAAACTCAAAGATAATGCAAGTTTAATTTCTTTTCATACCAAACCTCATATGGAGTGATTTTCACCTGTTTATTAGGAACCCTAATTAATAAATAGCAAGCCCTTAACATGGCTTCACCCCAAAATCCGTCACTCAATCCATAATAGGATAACATGGAATTAACCTTTTCTTTTAGGACCCTATTTTTCCTTTTCTACCACACCATTTTGTTGCGGTGTATATGGAGCAGTAACCTTATGAATGATACCACACGATTAAAAACATGAAGGATCGTAATATTCACCTCCTCTATCAGTGCGTAACTTTTTAATCAAAGTTGATTTTGCAATTCAACCTCATTTTTAGAAGTCTTAAAATTCTCAATTGCCTCATCTTTGGAATGCAACAAATAAATGTAACAAAATCTTGAATAATCGTCAATGAATGTTGTTAAGTACTTTTTACTCCCCAAAGAAGGTGTTGCATGCAAGTCACACAAGTCACTATGTATGAGTTCTAGCAATTTTGAAGTTATTTCAACACTTTCAAGTGGTTGCCTAAAATTTTTATTCAACATGCAAATATTGCATTTTTGCACATTTATATCAAATGCAAGAATCAAACCATCTTTAGACATATCAAGCATACGTTTGTAATGAACATGTCCTAGTCTAGCATGCCATAGAGATGGTAAATCAACATTAGAGAAGATTATGTAAATAGAACCATACATATTATTTATATTGAGCATAAATATTCCATTACAATAATATATGAATCTTACAAATACACCAAACTTCGATAACATAAATTTCTCTAATTTATATATTTCCTTATAGCAACACTTAGATAATATACTACCAAAAACTAAGTTCTTTCTAATTCCAGGTGCATGTAGAACATCTTTTAGATGAAGATTTTTCCAAGAACTAAATTCCAACACAAGACCAAGAATAGTGGCGGTAGATTCGTTTCCCATATGAAGAATGGAATCATCGTTAGCAAGTTCATATGACTTGAACCACCCACAGTCCTTGCAAACATGTTTTGTTGCTCCAGAATCTATCCACCAAGCAATTTCATCATCATGTACATAAAATAATTCAGAAATGAATGGTACATAATTCTCAATCGAATTTAAACCATACTAACATTCTGACCTTGTTGAGAATTTTGGCATTGGACCCTTGCCCGGAATGATTTGGTGTCACTCATTTCTTGCTCTTCCTAACACGACAATCACATTTGAAGTGTCCTGTCTTGCTACAAATCCATCATGCACCCTTAGGCTTCTTATTGGACTCTTTGCTTGTGTTGTTAAATGGGCATTTTCTTCCCTTTTTCTTCTTAGAACTATCACACTCTTCCATCATATTAACAGAAGAGAATCCCAGAGTCTCTTTATCTTTGGACTTGCAATTTTCCCATGCCCTTAGAGTTTCCTCTATGCGCAAATGGCTTCCGAGTTGAACAAGAGACCATTCTTCCTTTTTGTGCTTAAGTATGTGCTTGAAATCCTTCCATGAAGGTGGAAGCTTATCGATTATACTTGACACAGAAATAGATTCATCCATTCCCAGTTTGTGTTGTGCAAATTGCCCTAAAGTCTGGACCAATTCATTGTACTGCTCCATAACAAGCCTAGAGTCTGACATCTTGTAATTCATAAAATTACTGAAAAGGAATTTCTTACTAGAAGCATCCTAATCCATGTATTTTGACTCTAAGAAATTCCACAACTCTTTTGCAGATTCAACATTTTGATAAACATGAAAGAGTGAGTCAGACATACCATTCAAGATGTGACCATGACAGATTTAGTCATCATTTTCCCATTTGTTTCTCCAACAAGTTTCTTCCAATGGTTCATCATCCACTGGTTCTGTCATTGGAGTAGACAAAACATATGCCACTTTCACAGTTGTAAGGAGAAAATGCATCTTCTTCTTCCATCTACAGAAATCAACACCTTCAAACTTCTCTAGTTTCCCAAACATGGATGTCATATCACGTACGATTGCCATGTCCCGTACAGTAAAAGATTACTCTTTAAGAGTGTTGTAGAATGTTGTAAGAAAAAAATAGCGGTTTGGCTTTTGAGAGAAGTAAAAATAAATTTATAAAAATGTATTCTGGTAAATATTGGTGTAATGGAACTTGGATATCGATTTGAGTCGCGTTAACATACATTTTCCTTAAAGAGTAATTCGACCCAGTGATTGCCTTGGGTTACATGAATTCTCCTCGAGGATAAAACAATCGAAATGCCCTCTTGATCTAGGCTTGAAACAAGAGAGGTTTTGAGTGAAGTATTTTGGTTACTGAGTAAATCTGAAAATTCTAAGATTTTCACTTGTGTTTCTGTGCATGCATACACATGTTTATATAGGACATGTCCCGAAAAGATACTACCCATTGTGGAATTTGTGGGTCATATACCACCACGCTTACGATGCATCACTATGATATAATTGTAAATAAATACGGGTGTAGTTCATATGATGCATCTTTCCACAAAATGATTATATTCCACATTCAATGTATTCTAGTTGTCAGAAATGAATTCTGAAACAATACATCCTTTCACGTAAATGATTACATTTTCTAAATCCAGTGTACCGCAGTTATCAAAATTTTAATAAACTCTGAATTGTGCATTTTTCCACATGACAATGTAGTAAGTTGAGCATGCCGCCAACACTGCATCCCATACACAATCCTTAGTTTATCCCCATCCTTTCAGTCAAGGAATCAGACACTACACACCCACCACCGGTATAATTATATATAAATAGGGATGTAATTAGAATGATGCATCTTTCCACAAAAAGGATAATAAATGTTAGTCTTAACAACACAATTTTAATACATATCCCAGAACCGTAAGCTCGAAAATAGTTTATTCAAGTGTGCACTTCGTACCACCAAACTTTTTTTAACATCATGAGCTCACAACTACTCGAATCCAATCGTACTTAAATTGTTGGTGTTTCTTAAAACCCCAACATACACTTAATATATATGTATATATGTTACACATGCCTTAGGAAAGGGATACTAATGCATTACCCCAAACATCAATTCTAGAGAGCGTTTGGGCAAATTTTATTTCTGAAAATCATGAGGTTAAGTCTTCCAAAACTGTTGATGATCATTCCAGAAGTGCACCAGTAGAAGTTATACAAAGGCTTCCAAGCTTAGGCCGAATTTTGTCCATGGGACAAGAAGCCTGGGAGGAGCTTCTCAATGAAATCAATTTCTCGATCAGCATGAACACGGGTTTTGGACCCCGAAGACATAGTTAAGAAGACAGAGAAGATTCAAGTAGCTGTCGCGAAACCCTACCGCGGAGTGAGGTACAGGCCGTGGGGAAAATACGCCGCTGAGATAAGAGACTCGACTAGGAAAGGGGCTCGACTGTGGCTTGGTACGTTTGAAACGGCTAAGGAAGCTGCAATGGCTTATGACAAGGCTGCATTGAGGATTAGGGGTGCTAAGGCTCGTCTGAGTTTCCCGGTTGAAAAGGTTGTGGAAGCCATTGGGAATTCCTATGATCAGAAACATAGGTTTGATTCATCTTCAACGAGTTCTTGTCAAACTATTGAACCCGCATATGCAAGAACTTCCGGGAATTCTAAGAAAAGAACAACTAGGTCATGGGACTAATTGGAGGATTCCATTATAAGCCATACTGCCCAACCTGAACTGGAAAGAATGCAAAATGGGAACAAACTTTTTTTTAGTGGCATGAATATGGATTTGTTAGGGTTTCAAGATCAGCAATTTGGAATTGATCATTGCTTGGACAGCTTGCTATCCTCGTTGTAATTTTAATCTCTGTAAATAATGTAAATAATAAAATAAATTCCTTGGCAGAAGTATTTTTAGCGTCTGTTAATTGCTATCTAATTAGAAGTTGACCGTTACATTTTTATAATCATCGTAATCAACTACCGTTCTTTTCTCTTTAGTTCTAACTCTTAGAAAAGTGAAACTACCCACTTCTGTTTCTTCTTTGTTTCGTCAAAGTTCTTCCTTCCCGTATATATATGGAATTCGTTTTTTAATCTTAAGTACATAATATAGGCCAAAGTCTTGGAAACGAGATTCCGTTAGAATAATAAAAAGGTAAAAGCTTTAAGGTGTAATATTTAAATTTATTATGTAACGTGTAGCAGTTATAAAATTTATGACCTGATTAATGCGAGAGCTTGATTTTACTATGCATGATATCAAGATTTTAGATTTAAATGTGCATCTTCTGAGATTCGGATAACATGGTGGAGGACACATTCTCCGAATGCGTCCTCTGGGAATTTTAAATTTTTTAAGCAGGCCATGCAGAGGACGCATTGATTCACTTTCCGATTTTTTTTAAAAAAATTATGTGAATGCGTCCTCATTGTCCTTCATTTTTTTATGTATTTATGTGAAGAGGATGGAATGCGTCCTCGGTGTTTGTTAATAAATATTTTTATTTTCGTGAAGATGACGCATTCTGTGAATGCGTTCTCAATATGGGTTTTAAATATTTTTCTCTTGATTTTTAAAATAAATTTTGACTTGAATGTTATTAAAATTACATCCTAAATTTAAAAAATAATATTTTTAATCCAGCATTTTATGTATGCGTCCTCAATATAAAATTAATATTTTAATCAGTCTATTATATAATTTATAAATTATTGTTTTTCATATTTTTGTTTTGGGTGAAGATAGCGCATAAGTAGACTTGTAGAAATGAATTATTTTATAGAGTTGGAATGAATTATTTTATAGAGTTGGAATGAATATAAATAAACAGAAATGTACAATATCCGTAGAAGACGTGTTAAACGTAATGAAATGAGTGCTCAATGCCATGTAATGTACTAATGATGGCCTCTGGAAAGCTTTCCACCTGTTCCACATGGGGGGAGGACGTATAGTGCGAGATGTGCATCGTGGAACAGCTCCCTCTGTAAAATTCTCCTCCATATCATCTCCGGCGTCCTAGTATAAACCATACTGGACATGTGGAACACTACCTGTATCTAATCGAGCATTGGGCGACATGTATGCGTGACTAGCAGTGGGAGTAACATATGCCGTTAAATCAGCTGCAGTAGTGTCATATTGTGAGGGTCCACCAAGTGACTGTCCGGCATGACTACCAGTGGGAGTAGGATATGCAGAGAAATCAGTTGTAGTAGTGTCATAGTGTGAGGGTCCATCATGTGATGGTCCAGGGTTCGTTGGACTCGCATATGAGGGTCCAGCTTGTGATGAACCAATGTGGTCTGTATGGCCCCGAGCACGCGGTCACCGACCACCCTGTCGACCAGGTAGAGCTAGACGGTGGCTTCTGCTATCATTATATCTCACACCAGGTGGAAGTTCCTCACAGTGCACATATGGCTGATGAAACTGCAGTCTGGAGGGCTCATGCGCATAATGTAGAGTACGTGTGGCAACATCGTGTACCCCCTGATAACGTCTGCAAAACATGTGGGACAATTCTCCAAATTAATATCTGACATGATGTGCATCTCGGACATTGCCTGCAACTACATAAATGAGGTAAATATGTTAGGTTATTTAATATTGAGGAAATCTATAGTATTATTTGTTACCACTATTAGAGAGTTAGGAAATACCATATACTCCATAGTAGCCCCGTCTCTATGAAAATCCTCCGTAATTATTTTGGCCCGTTCTGTCTGATCAATTAGGGTCACTGCCCTGTAAAAATACCACTCAATGTATTCTCGACTGGGTATGTACGGATCCGCTAACCCTAGCACATTAACTTGTTGCTCTGATTGACGTTCCTAAGCATCGAGATATCTTCTCAATTCAACACACCAATCATTTCCCAATCTCCCTCGGCGGTTTCTAGTATGAAACAATTTATGTTCATCCCTAGTGACCAACTGGGTGGGTATTGGCTGGATAAGGCCAAACTGCCTGAGAACACGATGAACATGATTGTACTCCACGACATGCCAGCAAATGAGGTCAACACACAGTAGCCAGTTGTTGCTATCGATTGTACAGTATTGTGGGAGTTATTGCACGACAATGGCTGCCAAATAAACTGACATAATAGGTAGGCGTTGTGGTTAGGAGAGGAAAACCTTTTTATCCATTAGTTCAACGAAAGGAAATCCGAATTGCAATATACCTATCTGTCATAGAGAGATGTTAGCTAATCGCGGTACACTTTCAATACATGCATGGGTGATTGTGATATATCGTACCGGGCTCTCCACCTGTGAGGAACACAATGAATAATATTAGCCATTCCTAGTAATTGGCAAGCACTTTAAAAATTGTCTCCTTACTAATTAAATATGTACCTGGACCCAAGAGCACTCATCGTGACGGTCACTGGTAGTCGTCTGGCCGGACAGATGGATGGTATTTGCTCCCATGCCCACAGCTAACAACAAATAAAATTCAATATAATATAAGAGGTCATTATCGACAGTATGTACAAAAAAAAGATTAACAAAAAATGTTACCTATAGTAAAACAAGTGGCCTAGATATGGATTTAACTTGTGGGATTGCAGCGTCATACAAGCACCTGTACAAGTGTGCCAAAATGGCACTCCCCCAACTGTACTGATGTGTTGTATCTAGGTCCATCAGTACTGATAAATAGAGCAAAGGGATAAGGTATCCAGATGTGTCTGACATTATCATTCCACCGACCAGCAGTAGAATGAAAATCCTAGCCCGTTGTTGACAATCTACCTCAGCAGCATGAAGAAGGAATGGACTGTGCAATAATTTTCCTAACCAACTGGCTCTTATGTCCCCCCTCTGATAGCACTCGCATTCGGTGTAGCTCCAAGGTAGTCTGTGCATAATCTCTGCTAATCCTCTATGCGTCTGCTAGTGTCTACACCAGTAATTAGCATGCCATCGATCAGTAGACCCCATAGCATGCCAACATCTTGCAAAGTACTGGTAGCCTCCCCTATTGGCAGGTGAAATGTGTGCTTCTTGGGTCTCCAATGCTCCACTAAGGCTATGATGAGGGAATGATAGATGTAGATTGGTGCGGAATCCAACACTCCCTGGAATCCAGCTTCAAGCAGTGTGTCGTATCACTCGATTACGGATCCGACCAATCAAGAAAGCCACATCGCACCGCCTCACCTGCAGTGCCTCGTCCTCTAAATGACCGTTGTACAGAGCACGTGCACAATGCTTCTGGTGCAGGTACAACAAATCTTCGTCAATGGATCCTAGATGATACATAGTGTATCCTTACTGACAATCACAATCACATGGAAAAATGAATCAGTCCAGATTTCCAAAAAATAAAAATACTATAACATGTGATAAATATTCAAACCAAATTGTACGAATCCATACAATTTATACAAACACACATAATACTAATCCACACAATCCATTGCACTAAAAAACAAAAGAATTTATCATAGCAAGCTTACTGGTTACATAAAATAATGCCATACATATTGGTCAAAATATAGAAAGTACATATTACATACGCAACCCTAAGCACGCCCTCGCATATGGATGCCTCTAGAATCACCCAGCACCCTCTCATACATTTCAAATGTTCGCTCAAAAGTCCCTTTGACACACGCCAATTATCAGAAGTTGTCATGCGCACCTTAAAAATATGTTGTAACTCACTAAAAAATTGGTTGAAAGAATTCCCCAACGTCAATCACCCTCATCAAAGGCAATGCACCACTTAATGGTATCATGTTGTATCAACCAATCCCAAGCAGATGGTTCGATACTCTCCAACTCCTCCTTGTACTCCCTTCACCTACTCTCTTGTCTGGCACCACCAAGCTGCAAAACTAGAGTCATTAGAAGTGAATTCTTGAACTTCCCACGCTCAGCACTAAGGAAGTTGGACTGAAAAGGACGTAAGCAAAATCGGTGGTATCTAGCTGGCTCCATCCATTCCTCAATATGTTTCACGCATTTAAAATTCCATCATGGCGATCTGATATAATACAGATTGGCCTACTATCACCACCAACCATGTGGAGACGCGGTCTCTACATGAACCAGTTCCAACTCTCATTAGTTTCAGCATCAACAATTGCATAAGCAATGGGGAGTATGTAGTCATTCGCGTTGTGCGTTATGACAACTAGAATTGTGGCCTTGTATGCACCTCTCAAATGAGTGCCATCCATACTAATCACCGGTCTGCAGTGGCAAAATGCATCGATAGCCTGACCAAATGCCCAGAAAATGAACTTATATTTCCTACACCATGCCCGTGTATTCTATCAAGTATGTTTGCCCAATCAACAACGGTGCTCGGATTGGCCCTAACTAGATTATCCATATATGTTGGCAACCTTTCAAAGGATTCCTCCCAAGTTCTGAATACCAAGAGAATAGCCTTCTGTCGAGCATACCACGCCTTCTTGTAGGAAAGGGTCACATTTAACTCCGTCTTCACATGCGCTTATACATCTTTCACCATGTAAGAAGGGTTTATGTCAATGTGGTAGTGAATAAAATGGGCAATCATCAATGATGTCAGGTTACTGTTACCCATCAATCGACCAGCACCAACACAAACATGACTACTTGCCCATTTGGTGATCTCCCACATGCCATGCAAAGCCTTTTTGCTGGCTCTAGCAACCCAATGACAATTACCAGTTCCTTCAACAACGTCCTTGCATTTCGCATACCATGTGCGTGACCTACTCTCCACGACCCTGTGTTCCCTATTCCTCATTAAACTCCACCTGGAATTGCATACCCAATGCCACTTCATCAGTCGCTTGAACATAACTAGTAAGTCTGTCACCACAATTAGTTAGGTCATAGCCATCTTCATCAGGGCCCCCATAATCCCTGAAGTAGGCCTCCGTATTAGGATTCACCAAAAGATGGAATGACGTGGCTACATTGTTTGTGCACACCACTTATTCATCATCGTCCCCTGGATTCGAATCAGTTGATAAGGAACGATCATCTTCACTTTCTTCATCAAGTTCCCCTTCCTCACCGCCACCATCACTACCAATATGACCAATAACATGCTCGCCAAGTTCACCCACATAATCATCAACGAAGACATTTAGCTCCTCATGATGCCCACCTATATACCACCACTTGTGGATGGCTGAGCGCAATCGACGTGAACATACGCACTGGGTTGGCTGGACTCACCAATGACAAAACCTCGGCAATGAACAGGGTGTGGTAAGGTTGGCAAAGGTGTATTGTTCTGGATGTTGCTCAACAATGACATGAAGGTGCCCAAACTAAGATCACCCGCACGGTTAATAGTGCTTGACATCTTCTCCATAATAATGTACAAATCTGCTGAGGACAACAACATTCGATCAACACTATTGAAGAAGGTCACGGTAGACTCGTCATCTTCTACATTATAACACCGATAGTATACGGCCAAACCAATCAGATCAGGACAATGGTAATATATTTTCAACAGAAACCCCTCACTTGCAATACCAGGCCTTCTGAAAATTAAATCAACTAACTCGAAGTGGCTTAACCTACTTTCGAGAGTCGCATTCCTCTCCGGTAGGGGAGGATCATAATACACACCCACAGTCAAATCAAACCTTATCTAACCCCGTTTGTATGGGTACATCATCAAAAACATCGTACGACTACATTATACAAATACATAACATATAATTCGATATTCGGAAAGATGGTATTATTCAGCAACTTATATTTAACTCATCAAACCCTAAACCGTACAAGATTCCATTAAAGTCGGTCAAGCACCTCATACACAATTATCGATTTTCAAACCATTACACTATCTCAAAATGTGTGCTCGCTTACGCCACACTAATTCAACTATTACTACAACTTTAATGTAAAAATTAGTAAAAGAATCACACATAGCCACGCATCCTCATTCAACACTTTCATAGAATCAGACCAAACATAATCATTCAAACTACACACAATCATACAACATCCAATCATACAACACATTCATATCAACAAGATTTTTTCAAGTACTTCACAAACTACAGTGTTACACCAAATTCAAAAAAACTATTGCAGGACAAATCACACATAATCATTCGACACATTTGTATAATCATTAATTGTGCAAATTCCTTTAGGAAATTCAAAAATTTCTTTGGCGCGTGTCTCAAACTTGGAGGGAGGTGGTGGCGCGGGCGGTCAACGGTGGTCAACGACGGTCAAAATTTCCACACAAGACCGGGAGATGACTTCAGCTGCAAGGGGAACATCAATTTCAGCAAAACAAACCAAAAATTACCGAAGAATGAAACGGAGAGCAAAAAAAGTTAACTAACAAAATTGGGACGAGATCTGGCGACGAGATTGCCAGAAACGGAGAGCGGGGAGGAGTCGACCGAGGATTACGGCAGCAGCGACGTGAGAGGATTCTGGCTAAGTCAACTCTGAAGTCCACGGCAGTCGGTCGCGGAGAAAACCAAATGTGAAAACCAAGTCTGAATCTGGGATTCTGGGCTATTACATGAAGAATTGGAGGACACATTCAATGAATGCGTCCTCATTGACGCGGCGGCATGGAAATCAGTGGCGGATTAGAGGACTCATTAAATGAATACGTTCTCATTGACGTGGCGGCATGGAAATCAGTGACGGATTAGAGGACTCATTAAATGAATACGTTCTCATTAACACAGATTTTCAAAAAAAATGGGACTATCGAGGACGCATTTGGGGAATGCGTCATTTTCAATCAGGGACCAAAAAAAGAAAATTAAAGAGGACGCATTTGCCAAATGCGTCCTCATAATTTCAGTAAAAAAAATTCAAAAGCTGGGAGAACGCATTTGCCAAATACGTTCTCCACAATTGCATCTACTGTGTGCTACTGTACCTACAGTTTCAGAATTTTCTCGATTAATGCAACTCAAAAATTGTATCTTCATTTCTTCTAATTATTAGTTTAAACCTTGGTATTTCCATGTTTTATAGAAACACCATCTTTTAAGAGAAAAATTCAAAGGAACTTCATTTTTTAATGAAATAGATCTATTACTTATGCAGATCGAGTACTTAATAGAGTTATACCTTTTTTTTTAATAATTTTCCATGCATAGTGTAGGGGGTTATTTAATGATCCCCAAACCTAAAAAGAAGAGACGCAAAATTACATTGATAATTCAATACTTGCTTGAACATATTACTACCATATAGATTATTATGGTAGCTAACTATACATGTAATTTTAACGTTTTAAAATGATGATTCTTGTAAAGCTATCTCCACCCCTTTTGTGAATAGCTTTGAGACCAGATAAATTAAAATAATGTTACAAATGGTAAGAGTAATGAAAACAGATCTATGTGATAAAACTTCGGGATGAAAAACGTGATAGTTTTAACCACTCTTTTCCTTGTATCTGGAAGTCTTCAAATCAGGAGAGTTGCAGACAAAAAGAAGCAGGTTATGCACTATTATGCTCTTGGCAAAGAGTTCTCCAGAGCTGGCCATTTGAGTTGAAAGTGGAGAGTCCAGGGTTGTCGTCGAGCTAATCATGTTTGTGGTCCTTCTGGTTTGGATCTTCATGAGTGTTAGACTTGCAACATAAAGAAATATGATTAGCATCCACCTCAAGCTTTTATACCGATATTCCAGATGTTCCACATTGATCAAATTTAATTAAGCTATTAGCAATGTTATCCAAAAGGTCCCAAGAAAGGATTCTGCTGATATTCGATTTAAGGGCACATATAGATAAGTGATATGCAATCAGATTAGCTTGCCTCCATATTTGTGAAATTGAGATAGGTCCAAATCTTTCTTTGACTGAGTGAGCCAGGTTAGACAAACTCCATGGTTCTTTGTTTGGATCCTTTATCTAAGGCCAGCTTACAGTCAGATTCTAACATGAAAGTGACTATATCTAACTTCCAAGCTCAATTAAAACCATAGAGGATTTCTAGAAGTTCAGCATGTAGGCTAGATGAAGCTAGAGCGTTCTTAATAGAGGGACTGGTAAAGTTTCCATCCTGATCTCTAACAATGACCCCAAGACTAGCTTTGTTGTGATGTTTGGACCAAGAGGCATCCACATTAATTTTTAGTCCTGAATCTGGTTTTGACCACTTAGCATTCATAATTTTTGGTTTTTTTGGAGCTTTAGTTTTAGGGAGTAAGCCTAAAGTAAACCAGGGATTGTCTTCTAGATTAGAGCTCCCAATAGGTTTGTTATAGATCGCAAGGTAAATGTCTTGTTTAATTAACTGGATTATGACACTAGTATATGGATTCAGTTTGTCAAACAAAATTTTATCCCTTGCTTTCCATAGTACCGACATACATAAGAAGGAATAGTTCTAATTAGCTCAGTATGTGTGTTGCTGAAACCTATTGATGTCCAAATGTAAGATAGTCTGTCCCATATAGATGGAAAATCAGGCCAGCTCAGGTTCAATAGAACCTTAAAATGTTTCCATTGCTAAGAGGCTACTATGCAATCATTGAAGAAATGAGAGATAGAATCACAAGAATAGCAACAGGGACATTTATAAGCCAGGGAAATATTAGAGAAAACTAAAATACGTCAAAAGAAAGGATTGAGTTTGATAGTTTCCACATGAAGACAATTATTTTCTTAGGGAGTTTAGGGTGCCAAACCGGCTTGAGAGATCTTATAGTGGTCATTTTTTCATCTATTACTTGATAGGCAGATTTCAATGTGAAGGATCCATTGTTTGAGGGAATCCATATCAACATGTCCTCTCTCTATTGATGAGTTGTTTCCCCCTACAGAAAGTGAGTAGTGTTAGAAGGTAGAAAGTGGAGTTGTGGGAGTATCATATCTTTCTGCTGAATGAATTCAGCTATAGAAAGAGATGTATCCAAATTGATAATATGATAAACACTGTTATCTTGCAATGGTCCAAAGCCTATTCGGTTTGAGGAAAAAGCATTGGCAGTGCCCAGGCCGTGGATAACTCTAGAGTTTTTTTTCAGCAAGCTGGTTGACCAATGTAATCATTTTCCAATTAGGTGAGGTTCTTTTAGTCATTGGGATGGACCGTAGAAACTGTGACCAAAGAGTTTTTCCTATTTGAAATTTCCAGCAAAGCTTTAAGGAGTATGCCATGATTTTTTTTTTTTTGAAATTCCTGAATCCTAAGCCATTTTTTAGTTTTGGAAAACAAAATTTATCCCAGCTTTTCCAAACCTTTTTTGCCCCGATTCCTTTTCCCCCCAATATAATTTATTGAGCTTGTTCTTGAGTGTTCTAAGCACCTGCTCTGTAGGCTTAATAACTAGCCAAAGATGTTGGGGGAATTGATAGATTTTTTTATTGGATTAAAGTCATTTTTCCATCCATGCTAATCCATTTGTTTTCCAGTTTTTAAACCTCTTATCACAAAATTCAAATAAGTGCCTAAAGTGAGAGTTTTTTGTTCTAACTGAGATGATGGGGCATCCTAGATAAGTGAAAGGGGCATTACCTTGGATCATCCCTAGCTTAGATCTGAGCAAATGAATATGAGAAGGCTTAGCTTTATTACTAATGTAAAAGCTGCTCTTCTCATAGTTTATCTTCTGACCAGTGGTAACTTCGAACACAAAAAGAAAAGCTTTGAGCCTGATGATAGTAGGTCTATTAATCTGAAGAAATATAACTGTATCATCAGCATATGTTAAGTGTGAAACAAAATTAGCACCACTGGGCAGTTTGTACTGTGATAGTTTTCTATTAGCAACAATAAATTTGAGGCTTCTAGTAAAAGCTTCTGAGAAGATATTAAATAGGCTGGGGGACAATGGGTCTCCTTGCTTAATACCTCTAGAAGCTTTAAAGAAACCTATTGGTTTACCATTGATGAGTATGGAAAAGTATTTAGAAGACAGATTACTCAAGACTATATGGATTAAATTAGCATGAAATCCAAATCTTTCTAAAGTAGTGGCCAAAAAGTTCTAGTTAACCTTATCAAATGCTTTGGCCAGATGTAACTTAATGATATAATTGGAGTTTAATTATTTAACGTTCAGGTATCTGGTAATCTCTTGCGAATAAATAACATTGTCTGCTAGCTCTCTATCCTTTATAAATGCAGATTGATCCACTGAGATAATTTTAGGCATAAGATCAAGGATTCTTTCATTACTCAATTTAGAAAAGGCCTTATTAATAAAGGTTGACAGACTGATAGGTCTATAATTCGAGAAGGAAATAGGTATTTCCGTTTTAGGGATTAGCACAATCCAAGTGCTAGAGATGCCAGGTGGGATGCTACCACCTCTCATAAAGTCAAGGACAACATCCAGTATATCAGGGCCAAAAAGTCCTAGCAGTCTCTAAAAAAAGTTGTTGTGCATCGATCTGAACCTGGGGATCCGTTGGGATTGAGAGAGAAAACTACTGATCTAATTTCATCAAGGTATGGAACTCTAGTTAAACTGAGGTTAACTGAGGTTATGTTCCTCAGTTATACACTTAAGGATATGAAATGTTGCATTTGGCATAGTTTTTAGCATTTTTTATTTGGTGGATTGGTAGTACTATTTGAGTTTACGTGACAAGGGATTTAGACGGCCATGTTTGGTTTTCTTATTTAAATCCCGCATTTTGTAGACTTAATTAGTACTAATGGACATTTTGTATCCATGGACTCCTAGATCTTCCTTGTGATCATGTTTTAGTAGGCCGGCCGTGGGTACTTTTTTGTTACATTATATGTGAAGGACATTCGTAAGGGCGGTAGAAGATATTGAAGGTCCTTCACAAGAACGGTAGAAGAGATTGAAGCTCATTCACCTCTAGAATGGTAGTAGACAAAGGCCACGAATATCAATGTGTGGTAGAAGGATATTGGAGGCAAAGATAGGCGGCATTGGAGTTCAAGGCGGCCAATAAGAAATGGTGAATCGTGGTCCGATGAGTTGTACTAAAGTTTGAGAACGATCAGGGAAAAAATAGCCTTCAAGGAAGATTCCATTGGATTTTTCTTCTTGAGCACTACAAAATTGACTACTAGAATTCTTAAATCGGACTAACGGTTCACCCGTAGCAAAGGAAAGAATTTTAGTCGGCTAAGGCACAAATGAGTCAACACGGGCCGCTCATGCATAGCACCAACAGCCTGTGCCAAAGGAGTTATCCTGCTCTAACAGAGTTCAGCACAAGGGTATGGCACAGCCCGGGCCAAATGCCACGGACCGCAAGCACAAATCTCAATTTGTGGAAATCGGCTAAGTATAGGCGCAGATCGTCCCATTTACGACGACCCACGCCAAAGACCGCATCTCTTGCTAAGTTTCTGAGTAGAACAATGATCCTGACGATGACCCGTGCCAATGTTTTGAGCAAACTGATGCTCCTAATGATTCCCCGAGCCAAGACCCGCGCCCCATGGATCGAAGTTCCAAATCCAGCACGCTAACGGTGGCCTGCGTCAAAGGCCACGGTCCATGCCACATGACGTGACGCACCCCATGCCAGATCTAGCATCCCACCTCGGATGAAGGGACACAGCCCGCACCAAACCCTGCAACCCACGCAGAAGTACGTATCACGGGTCGCGCCTTGGGCCGCGTCTTCAGCAATGACCCGTGCTGCGCGGTGGGTGAACTAGGGTTTAGTTATTTTCAGCCCATTTTGAGCCTATTTTTAGGCACAATCCCTTCTCCTATAAATATAGCCTTAGTCTACTAGGTTAAACATGTAGAGAGAGTTCATTTCATATTTAGTCTATTAGGAGAGCAACTCTAGAGAGAGAAACACTCTCTCATTTTATTTTATTTTTGTTTTGATCCTATGATGTGAAATTGAAATTCATATTTGAGTTCCATATCCATGGAGTAGTTTCCATAGCTTTGGGATAAATTTTAGGCATGCTTTGATTTATATGCTTATGTGAGATTCATCAGAGTCATCCTAGTATTTGTGTTCAGGATACTATTGTGATTGTTCTTGAATATTTGAATTGCATGAATAGTACACCACATTAAGCACACACTTTGGGCTATATTCATGTATGGTGCAAATATTGATGCCTCCTCAGGAAGGGAAACCTAGGTGTTAGAATGGATAAGGAAATATGTTGCGTCTGCGTGAGTGTGTGCACGGGATACCCAGGTATTTATCTGACTTATTTATCATTGCACCAGTCTTAGCTGATTACGTAAAGTAGTCTGAGAGGTTATGGTTAGAGATAATTCATAGTAGCAAGCTAGGGTTGTAAGAGACCCTAGTGTCGTAGATAAGGTGCCTACGATTCTTGGACTAATTGAAAGGACCATTTGGGAAGTAGCGCATTCATGGTGGAAGCCCGGGACATAATCGCACAAGGGAGAAATAGACCTACAACAATGGTCGGACCTTGTTGTACTCCCCTAATTATGATGGCGGCATCGATGGAGGGTTGCGAGCGCACCCGATGTGATAGGTACGGGAAAGTTTATGCCATCGTCCACACCACGTGTTGCGAACACTCTATTAGGTGGTTTAGTAAATCTTACATGCGAATGAATTGAGGATCGAATCACTAAATCATCCATGCCTCACAATGGCTCCCCAAGTGCTTAAGTTTATATTACTTGTGTCTTTTTATTTTTATGCTTTATAGTTGTTAATTTGAAACCCCCCCCATTGTTTGCATTTACTAGCTATTCGTTTCACTCGTATGGATTGATGACCTGTACGAGGTTGTGTTTTCATTGACTCTTAGACCCTAGCATCTCTGTGGACAAACCCAGGGCTTATTGCTAAATACCCTATCGGTAGCGTGGTAGTGATAGCGGGTGCAGAATATAAATCTTATCTTTAACCGTTCAAAAAAGCCCTCCGCCCGGGTTAATTATCTACAATTAACGACCCCAGGCGGAGGTGGGTTAGGATCTGACTAAGAAATTGATTCCTAAAAGTTTTTTCATTAGGGTCCAGGTCATCAGTTAGAAGATTGGAGAAGAAATCGACAACTTCTTTTTCAATATCCAGGTTATTGTCCAACCAATTAGCATTCAAAGCTTTGATCTTTGTAATACATTGTTTGGATCTTCTTTCCTTGACAGAAGCATGAAAAAACTTTGTGTTTTCATCTCTATCCCTAAGCTACTTAATGGTAGCTTTCTGTTTCCAGGAGAGGTTTTCTTCATAAAGAGCTTTAGTCAGGATAGCTTTCTTCTTGTTTAGTTCAATAAGATCTAAGATGGAATTAGATATTTCATAAAACAGTTCCTAGTTTAGTACATCTTTCTCCGCTTTCTTAATGTTTCCCTATTTTCAATCTCTTAAGCTTTAGAAATAGATCTATCATGCCAGATTCATTAAGTGGTTTCACCCAATAATCTTTGATTAAAATTCTAATCTCAAGTTTTGTTAGCCACACATCTAGGAATGTAAAAGGTTTTGGATGTGTCTCTATGTTACTTTCTATAAAAAGAAGCAAATGGCAATGATCTGATATGTGTTTGTTCAGAGTTTGGGCAGAACTGTTGGGGAAACTGAAGGACCAGTTATTACAGCAAAGGGCTCTATCAAGTCTCTCCAAGGTAGGATGTTTTCTGAAGTTAGACCAGGTGAAAGTGTTTCCTACAGAAAAGATTCCGTTAAGCTGATTCTTATTAATGAAGTTGTTAAAGTGTCTGATGTTATACCTATTAGGGTAGTGAGGTATTTTATATTCAGAGACATAAGTCACAACATTAAAGTCTCCAATAAATAGATTATTATCATTAGTCTCAAGAATCAAGGCATTATACAGTGCTTTTCTAATTGCAATAGAAGTTGAAGCATGTAAGAAAACAACAGTCATTTCTTTTTGGAATAAGGAAATCATGATTTTGGTATGAATGAATTGTGCATATTCAGTAATCATGTCAATATTAAGATCAGAGTTCAAAAATAGCCAAATGTTAAATGCTTAAGAGTAGCAACAATGATGGAAATTTAGTCTCATCCTATATGAATCTCCCTGATTGGCCTCGTGCTTGGGTTCAATGATACAAAGTAGGGAAATGGAATGGATTTTGATCATTTTTTCTAATCAAAGATGTGTCAATACCTCTAATGTTCCACACTAGCCATCTAATATTCTGAGTGTTATTAGAAATCTAAACTGGTTGATTTACTTTTTGAAGAGGATCTCAGGTTCATAGTGTTTACCCTATTAAAAAGTGTTCTTTTCCTAGATTTTTCAGAAGTGATGTTTATGGCCATGTTGGGTTCACTTACATGGTGTTTACTTACCTGGTCATCCAATGGTTGTTCAAACTCTTGTTCAGAACATGGATTATTGTCCAGATCACTGAGGAGGGAAATCTGTTTTCTGCTATTAGACTGCTCCTGAGAGAGAGAATATGGTCTGTTAATGTCCCTTCCAGACGTCAAAATCAGAGCCATGCCTGATAAATCATCCTTGGATGGATGACTGTTTAGAGGCCTTTCAGCTTTCATTAGTGATAGTAAAGAATTATCCAACATATCAGGAGATTGATTAGATATAGAAACATGTGCTATGACAACATAATCAGGGACAGTATCCAAAAAATGGATTATCTAGGGAGTCATTTTGCTTCTTAGGGTCTACAGACAGATCAATGTATGTGTTATCTACATTGGTAGTCTTTGGTAGGATCTCTAGGGGGAGGTTATTTCAGTCTGGTTGCTTCCATCAATGTGAGTTAGAGTGTTATAGTCTTGGATCTTTACCTCTTACTATTTCTGCGAGATCGAGATACCAGATGAGGCTACCTTATCATTTGGTTTAATTTGTGTCCATTTGGATGTTACTGGGATAGTCTTATTGCCTTGTTTAGGAATGGTTTTGGGCATAGGCATAGTGTTTGGGTGTAACATTCTACAAGTTTCCAGCGCATGACCAACCTTTTTGCAATGGTTACAGTAAGAGGGGATGCTATCAAATTCCATATTGTACTTTTCATTGTCTTGAACTAAGCCTATAGTGGAGGGAATGGGGGTTTAATGATCTAATTCAACATAGATTTTTAGTTCAGATGGCCTAGTAATTTTTTCATTAGCTAGAATCAATTACATGAAAATACCTATCTGGTTTCCTATAGCTTGAATAGACTCAGTGTTATAGTAATACATAGGGACATTCCTAATGGTAACTCATATAGGAACAATGGATGATTCTTTATTAGGCTTAAAATCTGGGGTTCATCTTAGGATTCTCGTGGTGTTACCATTTAGAGACAAAACACATTTTATCCAACCCCTCTAAAGATCTTCAATATTTTGAAATCTAACAAAGATATTCTTGAAGTCTAGAGCACCCACCTGAAACTTACATGTAAAACCGATTGTCTCGAAATCAGCTTCTATTTTCTCAATGGTTGGCCTACCTTTAGGGAAGTTCCCGATCAGAGCATTCTTGTACGGGGTCGCCAACCTGTCAATTTGTTCAACAAAATACAAACATGAGAGTTCGCCCTTATGTTGGGTAATTGGAATTAGGTTAGGAATAGAAAGTAGAGCAGATGCCATTGGGGGAGATCATTGAGTGGCAGTTTGGGCAAAGAATCAAGTTGGGTTAATAGCATTATTTGTGGTAGGGTTGATGGCGTTTTGAGAGGCTGTTATCAGGCTCAATGTCCGGGAGGTTTTGATTGGAGGTCCACTGCAATGTAGCCGTTATTGTTCAGATGTAGGTCAGACTTAGAGAGAAGGAGGAGAGAATTAGAGTTTTACAGAGAGCATTTCCATTTTGATTAATAGAGTTATACAACTAGAAGAATGATGGGGAAAACATTATTCAAATTGAGTTATGAACTAACTAATTAATAGAGTTATACAATTAGAAGAATGATAGGGGAAAATATTTTGTAATTGGTTTTTAATATATCATTCCATGTATAATTGTACTTTATAATCCTTTGTTATTCCATGTAATTGGTTTTAACAATTATGGGTTTTACATTCTATTATAGTATCAGACAACTTTCTCTGAACCCTAATTTTCCTTTCCAAATTTTCCAAAATTGAATAAAAAAAACTAAATTCCCGGTCATCTCTTACTCTTTCAACTTTTTCGGCGACCAGCTTTTCTCCGATGAGTCTTCATCTTGTCCGACCTCTCTGATATGCTCTTTTTGCCAATCATGCCGTTGCCCCTCAAGTCACTTGCCCAGTCGATCGTCGACTGCCAATCACAAGCCCGAGTTGTAGGATCAGCTCAATGGGCTTTGATGACCTCCATTATTCCAGTGATCTCATCTTTCTTTGAGCTTCTCCAACAGCTTCTTGACTCCACTTCTCAAGTCGAGCTCATCTTCGATTGACAGCCTCCCCGAGAACATGCTTAGTTCAGTACAACCTCCCAAGGCCTCTGTTTTCCCGCTTCAAAGAGTCAAGTGGTGGCACGTCAGATGTGCGCGTCAGATTAACGCTCCAAATAACATTTCTGCACATGAAGGCCACGCGCTGAGTTTTTGTTGCGAAAAATCTGGTAAAGTCACTCACCCTTACAAACCTACCAACATGTTTACATACCTCCACATATCCCTTAATTATGGCCACACTCCTCAGATGAAGCTAGGAAATAGTAATCCTGTAATCCTCCAATACGCCCACCAAAAACTCCTAGATGGGTATAGTCAACACATATAAGAAATAATGTTCATATACACTAAAATAACCAGCAATAGAGTTCAACACCCTTTCGCCAACATCAGGTTCCCTAATTTCACACCTATCCAATGATGGGTGATATTTCTTTAGAGCCTCTAAAGCACTCTCAGTCATTACACTATATGTATTATCCATATTTTGACTACTACCCTCCCCTACCACTTCGTCACCTCTAATGATCACCTCACCCCCGGGGTGCGCATCTTACATGAGACCCCACTAACACCAAAGCTATACTGGGCAGCAGAAGATGATGGCTCTAAACATACAGCCATCATATGGTAGAAATGAATACTAAAACATATATAGTACCTTTAACAAAGGACAACTATAACAAATAGCCCCAAAATATCTGTTTTGACAAACCAAAAGAAACAAGGTAAATCTTTTTTTTTAATAAAATCACCCTTAGGTGGGGGAGTCATATATTGGGGTCCCCAAGCCCTAAAAAGATTAACCATTGTTACATGATGAGTATGTAGGTGCCGAGTTAATGAGACAACATTGTTGCCCCCAAAAGTCCCAATCTATGAATATAGACAGCTATACAGTAGAAGCTGTAGTGAAGTTACGATCCAAAGGGAGAATCTCCACCCCCTGTGTGAATTCTCACCTTTGGCCAGGTAACTTCAATATCATGAAACTACATAAGGTTTAAAATTAGTAATCCAGCAGTAGGAGAGTGGAGATTGTTCAGCACCACATGTGTTCCTTCATCGAGTTTAGTTGGATGCCAAGAGCTGCCACATGCATGAGAGCAACTCGATTAGCAGTATCAATCCAAAGTAAAGTTATGCTAGTGTGCTCTGACATGAGGAAAATTCCTTTTGTCAAAAGCAATGAGGCCCTGAATATGCTGTGGAATGGAGCTGAGATGCAAGCATTGAAGGTGGCAGTTATGATGCTTAGCAATGGCATTTGCAACAGAGTTACTTTCCCTAAAAACATGATGAATTGGAGAATCACCTAATATAGCATTTACTTTATAGGCCAAATCAAAGAGGGACCAATTGGCAGAGTAAGGGTCATTAATCATGTTCACAGCCATCATGCAATCAGTTTCATAATAGTAAATGTGTCCTGTACCCTTATATTTTTCTGCAGCAAACAGGACGGCCTTCATTTCTGCCTCAATTGAGGAGGCCGCAGCAATAGGGGCCGAAGCTAAATTAATCAAATCACTTAAGCTATCTCTGACTACCATTCCTACTGCTGCCTTATCAGGATACCAAGAGGCATCAATGTTAATTTTGATTGACCCGAGAGGGAGTGTTTCCCACAGAACAGTAGTTATGTTAGGCTTCGGTGGAGGTCTAGTAAAAGGAGCCCAATGACTTAAAGAAGAAACCATAACAGACTGTGCAAAGTAAGTCTTTGGTGTAGTTAGTAGTGCCAGTTTGATCAAATCATGAACTTCCTTAGAAATTAGTTCAGTGGAGAAAGGCTTGTTGTCATATAGGAAATTATTCCTAGCCTTCCAGAGAGACCAGCAGGTCAGTGATGGTATTATTTTACAGATAAAATGTTTCCAACTCATCAAATCATCAGTATTCCAGAAAATGAAGAATCTTTCTATTAGGGAATGCCTAGGGTTTAGGTTCATGTAATACTGCTAAGGCTGTAAGGTAAATCTTCTTAACACACTCACACCCTTATACATATGTGTCGTAGAAAATAAATCGATGAAGTCACTTTTTGAAAATGCACCTTTTCAAGGCAATAAGTACATGTGTTTATTACGAATAGGGACCATCACTCGTTAAACACGCCCTAATATGATTACTGCACATGTCAATTTGCTTGCATATCAATACCCCTCTCGATCTTCAGGACATAGTATCCCATCACCCAAAAATTAAGATATACTAATCGACATGCACAAAATACCTCATCAAATCTAATTAAACACTTCTTTTCTACCCACTGTAGCTTCATGCCATATTCACCATTTTTTAACGAACACATTCAATATATATATTCCGTCCCCCACCTAGGCACAGAATACATTCCTCAGTTTGCTAATGAAAAGCTAATGAAATAAGACGGTGTCATACAAGATTTTGGCAAAAAATTAATGAAACTAGTTATCAAATTGACTTTTATATTTTTATTAATTACATTGTATATAAAATAACCCATCACAATTGCTAATACAATCAAAATTTTATCTTAATCTCAATTAATTAAATAATCAACCGGCAACAATTAAAAGTCATTTCTCAAAATGACCCGATTAGTGAATAAATTTTGCCTTAATCCATGGACGAGAAGAAAACCCTGGTTTAATAGAATGGGTCCTAGAAACTAATGATTTGTTACTCTCTCCATCTCAGCTAAATCTGCACATATTTTGATCAATTTTCTCAATATATATTTAACCATAAATTTCAACTAAGATATAAACATCAATATCATCATTTGAGATATTATTGAATTTCCTACCTAATATATTTTTTAAATATTAAATTTTAACATAATATTAATACACGCCGCTAAAATTATCATTGTTAATTTGAAAAAATTGACCAACAAAATGTGTACATGGATGGAGGTAGTATTTGATTTTAAAATGGATGAGGGATGAAGGGAAGTGCAAGTTGTTGTCTTTCAAACAACCATACTCCGTACTGCAAGTTGGAAACTTAGACGATATAACCGTCATTGCAAATGTCAGCAGCATAACAAGTTTCTAGATAGTCTTTTGGTCAAATAACCTGGGTCCTGTCCAACCATTATTCCTTATCGGTCATTTAATTTGCTTCATTACCAGCAGATTGATTGCCTTCTTTTTTTATATTCTTAAAGATAACGGTTACCTTACCAGTTCGAATTGTTAATGATTCTTAGTGTAAGTTATCATTTTAAAGTACTCCCTTTTAGGAGGGAATAGCCGGAAATAGTATTTCGTAGGAAGGAAACTTTGAATGGTTAAAGAAAAATTTGGAAAATTTGGGAGAGATTGTAGAGCTTGGAGGAAGAGTATTTGTATAAGGAGAACGTTTCTATTTTTTTTTTCTTGATTTAAACTCTACTACATCACCCCTGGCTCAGGATCTTCTATTACACTTTTATGTATCACTGTGTGTTACACTAATTAGATTCTGTCATATATCCCTCCTAAATATATTATACTTAGATAAAAATTATTAAACTAATTTTAGCTAATTTAGGAGAGACGCACAGCATAATCTTATTGGTGTAACACACAATGGTACACAAAAGTGTAACAGAAGATCCTAACTAGTGGCATCCCTCAACCAATGGTTAAGATCTTGCCATCCCAACTCTGATCTAAAAAGGCTATTACGGCTAGCCCTGGGCCGCCCCGACCACCCGAAACCACAGGCCCGATCAGGGGGTAAGTCACGGTAACCAGCCACCAGGACCCGCATGCGGGCCCGTACTCACTGCCCACAAGGAGCCCACCCTCCACGTGGCCCGTGAGGGCCACGCTTTGAATAAGGTCATCCCACACCGCGGCTTGCGAGCCTCGAACCTGGGGTTCCCCCCTGGAGTACATGCATCCCAACCAACTAGGTACACCCGTGGGTGTATCCCAACTCTGATCTAATGGCTACAATTAGCTCTCTAGAATACTCTCTATACACATTCTAGAGATGTTCTATAACCTACTCTAGAACCTTCCATACCTTTTAAGACTTCTTTGGACTTCTTCTAAATAATGGGCCTGATAATGTGTAAATTCGTACTAAGCCCAAGTGCCTAGTACGGCCGGCCCAGGTTTCCTATTTTACCCATTGGGTAATATCCTTTGGGCCGGCCCAATGGAGACTTACTTACTCCACAAGCAAACAAAATAGTTATCATACTTGTCAACCTATATAAAGGCTAAAGGTAACCATACAAACTCAACTATGCATTCCTAATGACACAATTGTAATATAATTTGCTGACTTGATTGTTGGAGCCTCTTCGCCCCGGACACCTCCGAGGGTTTTGTCTTGCAGATTCCTACCAAGGACGGTGTCACAGCGATAGCGGTAAATTGGGGGCATCAAGTTGGCAAGCCCAGTGGGACCATTAGTCAGATTTGTGTGTTCTTGCTATTTATATCCACCTCTACGGCAAGCACCTTGCTTAGAAGTGAACGGCTAAAAGGCAAGACCTTATGCACCGTTCAGGATGTACAATCCCCCTACCGGAGAAGAAGAGGGTGTAGGACCAAGATGCAATCTGACCCTACCCTCTCAAGCACCGGTAACAATCTTCCAGATGTCGGACGAGACCAGATCCCGGCACAAGGAGACCGGAGAGGGAGGCTGTCGCTCCTCCAAAAAGGATGGAAGTCTCCGTCGAGCCCGGGGTAGGGGGCATTGGAGCCCCCACGTTACAGAGCCAGGTGTGCAGACAAAGGTAGAATGAGCCGCAGTTCATAGAAGATACGATAGATTCGCAAACAAAAGCTACGATAGGAGCTGCTCGAGTGACGAGGGGCAAAAATAGTGCGTTCCTCCCGCCACAGCAGGACCTAGTGCAACTAGCTCAAACCCTCAGATCGGCTGGTTATTAGGTGGAGCCCTCAATGTTGTATCAGAGGATGGTCCCCCTACCTTCAATACCCTTGGCGTTGCAGCCAAGGTTGCAGCAGGTCACCCTAAGAACATCCTACCAAACGGACATGGGGATAGGGGCCCAAGATTGACCCCAACCAACGTTCCCTGGCATAGTCAAACGTTGGCATACTATGTGCCTATTTTGATACCTCACATTTCGAACCAGGCAATCCCTCATTCGATAGTCAGACTGATGGGCCTTTATCCAGGTTTCGAGAACCAGATGTATTCATGGTCCCGAATAGATATCCCTTTATAAGATCCCTGTCATCAGTTGCAACAGTAGTTGTACCACAGGTCTGCTATGGGAGGACTGCGGCCTGGATACATAGCCTCAAACCAGATCCCTTGCTTTCAGGCTTCACTCAGGCCAAGTCAATATGGAGATCCGCGAATGGGAAGTGGGTTGAGTGATGCCCTAACGAGGGAGCTGGATGGGTTGATTGGGCCTTCGGGCCAAGTTGCATCCTCCCCCTTCAGTCTTGTAATCATGGTCACCCGATTTCCTAGCGACGTAAAACCACCCAAGGGACTCCCCACGAATAGTGGAGATTTTGACCCCCGGGAGTTCATACATATTTTTCTCTATCTGATGAATTTGAGAGATTTCAATAAACAGCTGACATGTAAGCTGGTAGGAAGCTATCTTCAAGGGAAAACTCAAGAATGGTTTAAGAAACTGGGCAGGGGGTCATTACATTCATACAGAGACTTCGGAAGGGCCCTGCAAGGCCAATTCTTCCAAAAGAAAAGGTTTACCAAAAACCCTGATTGAGCTCTATCAGAACAAGCAGAGGCCTGACGAATTAACGGAGGCATTTTATCATCAATATGTGAATGAGAGCCCCAGTGTGATCAATTGTACTGAGAACGGAGTGATCCTTGGCTACATGAATGAAATGTCCGACCACGACTTGTTCAAGAAGCTGGTCTTGAAGAAGCCAGAAACCCTGCAACAACTGTAAGAAATTGGAACAATATTCGAAGATCGAGGAAGTAGCAAAGAGAAAACAAGAGGGGGACAGATGGGGTGAAAAGGCCTCTAAGGCCTCCAAGATGAAGGAGGTCGAAAGCTTGGAAGAAAAGCTTTGAGGACTACGTTCCCTAACCAAATCCTTTATGGAAATACACTTCATCCACAAGTGACTGTTTCAAAGGCCCCCTTCAAGGAAAGACTACCCCAAAAAAAATATTCGCCCAAATTCTGTGACCATCATAAAGAATGTGGCCATGATACAAACGAATACACTCACCTTAAGTAGGAAATAAAAAGCTGCGTGAGAGAAGGTTTTCTCCCAGACTGTGTCAAAAGACCAAGAGGAGAAGCCTCCTCAAAGCGACAAGGAAAGCACTGCTAGAAAGGCAACAATAAAGGAGCCAATTGCAGCAGAAGAAAATAGCAGGGAAACGATGGGGAGCAAGCTGGAAACTAGGCAGGAGAAAAGGTCAGGCCCAATGCCGAAGCTCGGCTGGATAGGAACCGAAGGGATGAGGCTAACCGAGTGATCAATTTCATCAATGGGGTAGTGGGTGACCAGTCTTCGAATACCTTCATAAAACCACAATCCCAGTACGTGCCCCCTAGAGAACCCAGTCAGAAGCAGTTTTGAGTAGAAGAAGAAATCACTTTTTGGAAGCAAACTCGGTGCCCAGTTGAACCCCCCATACGGACCCGATGGTAATCCACGCAACCATTGGAGATTTCTATGTCAAAAGAGTGTTCGCAATCTTATATTTTTCTGATACACTTGGGCCTCATGACAATAGTGCCTGGTGGTCTCGTTGGGATGAGAAGAAGAAGTCCCCCCTAGAAGCCTTGTAGTACTTGGCAGCAGCTATGCACACATGCATCGAACTAAACCTAAGTTTGGTGGTGATCTCTTCGAAGACCTGGTTGTGCTAAGATTCGAGGAGGCGATAGTCCTCCGAGAGCCCATCCTTAGTTATGGAAAAAAAAGTCTCTTTCCTCCCTCAAAGGGCTAAGTTCTTCTAGAAGTTCTCTTTGCCTCTCATGAAGACCGTTATGCTATAAGCTAAGTTACTCGTTAGCAGCTTGAAGCTCTCCTTCAAGCCAATCATATTTATACTAGAATCAAGAGGCCTCAATTCGGTGCTTCCATGCCCACTCTTCATTTCGGGGATACCATTATCTTATGAATTGGAAAAACAAGTGAAAAATGGTACCCCTTTGTAGTTGGGGGGGGGGGGAGGCACCAAGTCTAAAATCTAAAAGTAACAAAATGTAGAAAGGCATAAGCATATAAATGAGAACTTTCATTGAAATTATAAAAAAAAGGTGAGGGGAGTACATTCAAAGGCCTCAAAAGGGATAGTTCATACATCTTCTCATACCCTATGATTTGCTTGGTTAGAGCTTGAAGAAAAGGGTCTGCGTTAGGGCTGCAGCAAAGTTAGGGGGTCTAGCTTGCTCCACTCCTTATCCTCGTCCACCTCCAGATTGTGGATCTTTTTTGCAGATTGTGGATCTTTTCAGGTGCTCGAGCAATGGGAGTTCGATACCCCCATCCTTGACGGATTTCCACCAAAGATGGTCCAGTTATGCCACCTCGATGTTATTCTTATGGACATCCACCATGGTGGCGTATTCAACAAGGAGGTCCTTTCCGATGGCGTGAACGGGAGCAATTTTAGTGACCCCCACCAAAAGTTTAGAGAGGGATGAGAAAAAATCCCAAAACCCCTTAGTCCTCACAAGTTTGTTGATATATGCCTCGAAGATGGAGGCCTACTTCTTGGTAGAACAAAGACTGGCCAGTTTATCCTTCTCGTTCATCAGGGTTTCAACGGACGCTTGGGCCTCCGAAAACTTTTGTTCGAGCTCTTTGAAATGCCCATCCTTCTCGAGCCCTAGTTTCTCCAATGCCTCTTTATGTTCAGAGACTATCCTTGTTAGTTACTCCCCATGATCGGAGGCCACCTTCTGGAGCTCTTCCTTGAACTCATTCACTTTGGCCTCTTGGGCCTTTGACCTAGCCGCAGCCTCTTGTGCTTCCTTGGCCCTCACCACAAGGGTCTAGAAGACAGAGTCCAGAGCGGTGCGGCAGTGGCCACCCCTGTGAGTGAAGCAAGGGCGGGATCAATCGAACTCGGAGGAGTGGGGTTAACCTGCCCCAAAGTATGCCCGGCTTGGGACTCAACATTCATGAAACTGATAACTTGGGACTCAATGACGACATCCTTATCAGTCTGCTACCTCTAGGGGGAAGGGATGTGCGAAGAAGCACCCTCCTGATGCCTCTTGTTATTTGTCGAGGCACTGGGGGCCTCCGCTTGGACCTCTGGATGGGCCTCGGGCTGGAGTGACATCTGGGGCTGGGAGTGGACCCCTGAGTGAGACTCCTCAATGATCATTTCAACTTCCTCATCATCTTCTAGATCAAGGAAGCTAGTAAAACACACTGCGTAACATAAAAAAAGATAAGTTAGGTGAGGAAATAAAAATTAAAAATAATTATGATAAAAAATAAGATACCGCAAACACCTTCATGTGGGGTGAAGAACTCTTAGAGGGGGCTTCTGCACCGTTATCCAATCCTAGGGGTTTCAAAACTGGCTTGGCCGGCTTTGATGAACTGGCCTTTGTCTTCTTTGGCTTTTTCAAGGCCCCATCATCGGCAACCGGAGGAACTTTCTTCTTTGCCTTCTTGGCCTTATCACTTGTAATTATCTTATTTGTCCCCTTCCTTTTGCCTGCAGAAGGGAACATTGAGGGATCTACCGGGGGCTTACTCAAAATAGGCTTCTGGCTGTAGATCCACTCATAAACCTCCTCTGGCCAGACATAGTCATAATTCTTCGATATATCAAAGGGATCGCTCAACAGCCTATCCATATCTGCTACCACACTATCAAGAGCAGAATAAATAGCAGTGTTCTTGAACTTAGGGTTCGAATTCCATGCTGGAACGTAATAATTCTCAGCCTCACTACCGAAGGTGTATATGGGGGTTTTGTGCCACCCTTTGCAGTTTGAGGAGATTTTGATGAGATGGTATGCAAACCTATTGCTAGGGTCCATATCACATTAATCTTTGAATCCTCATGCATCAAGGCCCTACTAGTAGAAAGGTAGTAGAGAGATCTAAAGAGCTTGTAGCTAGGGGTTATTCCTAAGCTATTACACTGGGTCAAGAATGCCATAACAATAAGTATAATGTTTGAATAGAGTTGGGCTAGGTCAACTTGGTGCTCCTCGAGAAGCCAAGAGAGGATAGGGGGTAAGGGAATACAAAGCCCAAATTTGAAGTGGCGCTCGTAAACGGCGCACTTACCAGGCCTCGTATCCCTAGGGTTTTCATCTTCTCAAAGGACCTCTAACCGCAAGTCCTTTCGGAAGCTTAATCGAAAGAGGCAAGGATGATAGCAGGTTGGAAATATCCATAGGGGTTAGCTGGGGGCTTTCGGGCTTTTGGAAATAGGGGTTAAAATATTCTCGAAAAAGAAAGAACGAACCTTATTATCCTTTTGAATCCTGGCCTCCCTTGAAACCTGGGGCCTCGAAGTGACCCATTTACAATGGTAACCCTTAGCCAGTGCCGGGTGATTGGCAGAACTCTCTTTGCCTTCCCTACCAGCTGAATTGGAATCAATAGCCAATGAGGGAACGACGCCATAATCCTGGAGGTGGGAGTATTCAAATCTGTCGGTGGAGGAAACGACCGGGAAATAGGCCAGAATCGAACTCTTTCCCCCCAGTAGTGTTTGTGACATTTTAATAAGATAAATAAAGTATCAAATAACGGGAAACTTACTGATTCTTAGTCGGTTTTGGCTGGAGCTCTCTGGAAATGTTAGCAGGAGAATAAACACCCTGAGTTGCTCTAGAAGAGAGAGAGAGAGAGAGAGAGAGAGAGAGAGAGAGAGAGAGCGAGAGCGAGAGGAAGAAAATTTTGAATTTGAAAGTGATTTGGATAAAGAGTAAAGTGAAGCCCTGAGAGGTCCTTACATAGAGGGAATAAAAAGTACAGATTGCTTCAGGCCGCTAAACAATAAGTGAGTATGTAGGTAAATGGGCTGCCTGGGTAAGAAATCCCCAGCATTAATTATGAAAGTGGAGCGCGTAAAGTTTATCCTGGATCACACGCACTCAAAGGAATGAGTGAGCATCACGCCCTCATGACCTTTCCACTTCTCACGTTGAAGCCAAACCCTCAGAGTCTAGCATAGATTAGAAGGTTGAGGGCCTATTTCCTAACCACTAGGGCCCGAAGGCCTCTTGTAAAGTAAGCTAGGTCGAAGCTAAGCCCTCAGATTCGAGAATAGATTAGAAGAATGAAGGTCAAACCCACTATTCATAATCACTAGGGTCTGAAGGCCCTATGTAAAATAAACAGGGCCGAAGCTAGGCCCTCGGATTCTAACACAGATTAGAAGGCTGAAGTCCAAACCCCCTTGTAAAATAAACGGGGATGGAGCTAGGCCCTTGGGCTCTAACACAGATTAGAAAGAAAAAGGTCGGAACCCCCAACAAATCAATCTGCTCAAAAGACAAATTCAAAGCTAACCCGGAGGATTTCGAATCCACCCCTGGAACAAACCTTTAAAGCTCTGGATGGGCTCAAAAATCATACCCCTAAAGCTGCAAAGGATCTAGGAAGTCAAACTCCCACTCAACTGTGAATTCGAAGCAACCCTATCAAATGGAAAATCACCAAATTCGCAGGAGTAAGCACAAATTCGAACCCATAATCTTGGGATAAATTCAAAGCCCGAACCATCAACTTTCCAGTGGCTTATTAATAATGTGTAAATTTGTATTGAGCCCAAGTTCCTAGTACGGCCGGCCCATGTCTCATATTTTACCCCTTAGGTAATATCCATTGGGCCGACCCAAGGGAGATGTACTTTCTCCAAAACAAAATAGTTTCCCTACTTGCCAACCTATATAAAGACTAAAGGTAACCCTACAAACTATACTATTCATTCGTAATAAAAAAAATTAATAGTGTTTGATGACTTGATCATTGGATCCTCTTTCCCCCGGACACCTTTGAGGGCTTTGTCTTGTAGATTCCGGCCACGGAAGGCGGCGCAGCGACGGCGGTAAATTGGGGCGCATCAGGGCCACTAAGAAGCTATTTGGGTTAACACAAAATCAAGTTTACTTTTCAACAGCCCCCCTTAAACTTGATTTCCACTCTAAGTAAACTCCTCATCTTGATGAAATCATTGTGCTTGAGAGGTTTGGTGAAGATATCTGCCAATTGATCTCCCATCTTCATGTGTTCAACTTGTACATCTCTTTTGGCAATGCATTCTCTGATGTAGTGATACCGAATGTCAATGTTCTTACTTTGACCATGGAAAACTGGATTCTTACTCAAGTCCGTTGCTGATTTGTTTTCCACAAAGATGTTTTTTGGCTTCTCTTGCGGCAATTTCAACTCTTTCAAAAGGTTTTGCAACCAAATTTTTTGGCACACACACAAATTAGCAGCTACTTACTCCGCTTCACATAAGGAAAGAGTGACAATTGGTTGCTTCTTGGACATCCATGTGAAAGTTGTATCCCCCATGTAGAACACAAAACCGGATGTACTTTTACGGTCATCCTGATCTCCTCTCCAATCACTATCACTATATCCAACAAGCTTATAATCATTGGATGTAGTGTAGTGTAAGCCAAATTTTGCAGTACCTTTAATATACCGAAGATTTTTCTTTGCTACCTTCAAATGAATTGCTGTCTGACACTCCATATAGGACTAATAATACAAACAACATACAAAATGTATGGCCTTATGCATGTCAAGTATCTCAAATTTCCTGCAAAACTCTTGAAGAGTGTCAGATCCACCTTTCCACCATCCCCGTGTACGGTCAACTTGACTCCAAACTCCATGGGCGTGCTAACTGGATTCACATCCTCCATCTTGAACTTTTTTAGCATATCCTTAGCATAACCTTCCTGGGAGATAAAGATTCCTTCTCTATCCTGCTTTACTTTAATGCCAAGGTAGTAAGACATGAGCCCAATATCCGTCATTTCAAACTCCTTTGTCATCTCTTTTTTAAACTCTTTGAACATGCATAGACTACTTCCAGTGAAGATCAAGCCATTCTCATACAAGCATACAACCAATATCTCACCATTTTAAACATTAGAGATTAATTGATAATCTCCATTCTTCAATTGAATAAGGATGTTACCTTTTCCTTTCACCTCCAACTCGGTGTCATCTCTCAAGGCCACATTACCCTTCACCTCTCCATTAAGCTCAACAAACAAGTTTCTTTCGCCACATATATGGTTGCTTGCACCACTGTCTAGGTACCATTGGTTATTGTTTCCTTCCCTACTTTCTTTGGAGGCAAAAAGTATAACATCATCAACTTCAACATAGTTGCCCTTCTCCTAAACCCTTTTATTTCTTAGCGCTCTACATTCCGAGGCATAGTGCCCGAACTTCTCACAATTGTAACAGTTGATTTGTGACTTGTCATACATGAGCTTTGATCTTCCTCTACCACAGCCTCCAGGCGAGTCTTCTCTTTAGTGGTTTTTATTTGGCCTCCAACCTTTTCCGTATCCACGTCCACAACCACGATCTTGCACTCGACCGTATCCTTTTCTTTGGTTGCTCCCACCATCTTCTCCCTTTGTTGGATGAGCTTGCATCTTGAATGCTTGCTCCACGACTTCCTCCTTATTCTTCTTCGTCTTCTTCTCTTCATAGGCTTGCAATGAGCCTAGAAGTTTCTCTATTGTTATATCCTCCAAGTCTTTTGTGTCCTCAATGATAGCAACAATGTGCTTGAACTTTGGATCTAAAGATGGAAGAACTCCATAATTCTAACATCTTCCAATTTTTCACCATTTCTTTTGAGGTTATTAGCAACCGTCAAAAATCTTGAAAAATAATCAGAGACCAGTTCACCCTTCCTCATATGCAATGACTCAAACTCTCCTCTTAGAGTTTGAAGACGTGTCTTCTTTACTTGATCGGCTCCCTTGTGTGATACTTGAAACTTCTCCCATGCTTCCTTGGCCGTCTTAGCTCCGGAAATCTTCTCAAAATTGTCTTTAACTATCCCTTGATAGATAAGACAGAGAGCCTTTTTATCTCTCTTTCTTGAATCTCCCAAATTACTTAGTTCGGAATGAGAGAGCTCATCATCATTATCTGGTTCAACGTGACCTTTCTCAACTATCTCCCACGCATCATGTGCTCCAAGGAGATTCATCATCCTTAGACTCCAATTGTCATAGTTATTTTTATTGATATGTCAGGAGAGTTAGATATTTTCCTAGAGGATAAACAGATTATGATCAAAAATATATTTGTAATTTAATTTAACGATTTTTAAGATATTTTAGAAATTTCAAATATATATTCATGTTGGAGAAGTGTCCTTAACCATTTTCATTTCTAAGTTACGGTATAATCATTATACTACCTTTTAACTCAAATATTATAAATTTTAATTAGATAATGTACTTTAAACTTAAATACTATACTTTTTCATCTAGAATATCTTGTACTTTCACAATCAAATATATTTCGTTACATATTTTACTTATGTTGTAAATATTTAAATTTAAAAATATATTTCAAATTAAAAAATATAATAATAATTTCATAAGCTTAAAAAAGTATTCTCTCTGTCCCAATTCAAGCTATGCACTTAAATTTTTAGCAGTTGACTCAAAACATATTTGACATTTAATATCTTTTATTAAGGATAACTAAAACTTGTAAAATGTTGACATTATGAAAATATATGTTATAACGAATCTAACAAAGTATCACTCAATAAAATTTATGCTTATACACTTATTCAATTTTGAGGTCAAAGTGAAGAATTTTGACTAAATTAATTAAATTGCAACTTGAAATGGGACGAATGGAGTACCACGTTTCTTAAGAATTATTCTTCATGTTGTAATCACTACTGCAGAGACCCTCCTTTAGCATCGGTATTTTGGTACATAGACACCGATAATTTGGGCCCCTGGCCTACCGGTGTCTAAGTAGGTTGATGCTGAAACGTAGTACAAAAGCACGGGTAGTGTATACTAGTGTTGGAGATTCCAGCACCTCCCCATACTTAGGCTCCGGTCAAAATACCGGTGCCTATGATCGTTTGTACCGGTGCTAGTAAATAGGTGATCAATAAAACAATCTAACCAGAGAGACTAAACTCACCGGCCGGAATATGAAACCCAGACAAAAAACACAAAATAACTAGAATTTCATGTAAGAAAACTGGAAAATTCATAATCACAACTTTGAAGTTCATTACATATATCTAAAAAAATCATAACAACCCACAATTCATGAAACAAACTAGACCTAAACATAGATTAATAACATCAATTATCATAAACACTAGAAACTAATATCCATAAACCCTAGATAACATCAACGAACCAAAATTATGAAGGTGGGGTTGGAAGCAAGGGTTGAGGCATGACACGCTGGTGGCTCTGAGAGCTGAGGCGTCATGGATCTGAGCTAAACCCGACAATTTTGGTGGAGATTGGGGAGATGGTTTCAGGGAGATGGCTCGGGGAGATGGCATCGGGGCTGGTCAGAGAGATAGCGCCGGATATGATGTGTTGTGGGAAGGGCGGGGAGGGGGAGTCATTGTCGGGGCTAGGCAGCGGAGGAGATAGAGAGGTGGTGGAGGAGGGGGAGATGATGGAGAGGAAGAGGGAGAGGAAATGAGGGTGGGTTATATTTAGGGTTTCAGATTTAATTTATGTAGACAAAGTTTTAATGGTTGAGATTCAATCAACAAAAGAAATCAATAGTTCAGATGAAAACAAGTTGGGCTCCTTTTTATTAAACTATGTAGCACCGGTTCTTGTACCGGTGCTAAAAAGAAAAATTGGTGCTCAAAACGGCTCATACCGGTGCCTATATATATGAAAAGCAACTGCATAAGGCTGCTTTAAATAGTTTAAAAAAAAGTGAACCCGAGAGCAAATCTAATAATGTTTTTATAAGTATGGAGCACCAGTACAAAAATCGGTGATAAAATTTCTCATATCGATGCCTATGTATATGAAAAATAGCTTCTTATGGATGCTTAAGTGTGGCATATTTATTATTTTTTGGACCCGAGAGCAAAGATGGGAAAACAATTTCTAAGTATGTAGCACCGGTATTTAAGTAACTCATACCGGTGCTAAGTCCAATATTTCAAAATTTTAAACAATCCCTTCAAAATTATGAATGAAAATTCAGGAAATTCATTTTTCCGCCATAACTTAGCACCGGTATGAATGAAAGCAATGTCGGTGCTAGTATTATTTGATCTTTAAGTTCATTTTTGAAATATTATTATTAGGTCCATAGAAGAAATTTGGAGGCGATGGATCCCAAAATTGAAGACACCAAAATGCAATTAAATAAGAGACGATTGTGTCTTTGAAATTCTAGGGGTACCGTGGGTGAACAAAAGAGCATTAAACATATTTATGAAAAATTACGCTATGGCCCAAAATATTGTTACGATATTATCTTTCTCTCCAAAATACACGATTTTTGTTATTCTTGCATAAATATATAAATTGAAAATAAATGATTTTTTAATCAAATTTTGAAAAACGCTGGTACATGTTCTAAAGTGCCTTAGAGTTGATTAATTAAAAGTAAGAAAGGGAAACAAAAACTATTATGGATATGTTCTTGTACCCAATTGTTGATAAAGATTTTGTTACGGACTTGAAAAATACAACGGAGGTGTATAGGGTAGCATCACATTTGAGCGGATTTCAATTTGGAGTTACGAGTAAAGTTTTTACCTTTTGCACTTAGGTCTCTCCAAGAAAGTTGGAGTTACCGAATCACAAAATTGGCGACACAAAAATGCAATTCAATAATATAAAATTGCAAATTGGCGATTTGGGCATGTATGGGTGAATGGAAGGGCCTCAAAAGTCAACATTAATTACATCTACACAGTCTTGGAAAATTTCACTATGACCCAAAATTGTATTATCCCATTATCCATTGCTCTAAAATGCACGATTTTTGTTTTTTTTTTGCCTAAATATAGGAATATAAAATAAATTATTGTCTTGGTGAAATATTGGAAAGCGATTGTACATGTTCTAGAGTAACTTAGAGTTGAATACTTAGAAGTAAGAAAGGAAAATTGGAAAGGATTATAAATATGTTCTTATGTCCGATAGTTGATAAATATTCCGCTAGAGACTTGGAAAATAAAATAAGGGTGTATGGGGTAGCTTCACATTCAAGCGGATTTCAATTTGGAGGTACGAGTAAAGTCTTTACTTTTTGCACTTAGCCCCCTCCAAGAAAGTTGGAGTTGTCGAATCATGAAATTACCGACACCAAAATACAATTCAACATTATATAATTATGAATTTGCAATTTAGGCATATATGGGTGAATAAAATGGTCTCGAAAGTCAACATTGATTACTTCTACATAGTATTGGAAAATTACACTATGGCCCAAAATTGTGTTACCCCATTTTTTATTGCTCTAAAATAAATAATTTTTTTTGTTATTCTTTCCTAATTATTAAAATATAAAATAAATTATATTTTTGGTGAAATGATAGAAAATGCTAATACATGTTCCTGTGTAACTTATACCATTAACCCATTTTCAAGAGTAAATCATACCATAAACTTTTTTTCCAAAAAATTCCTATGCATCAAGCACTGGTGTCATTCGTCAATACCAGTGTTGGATATTTT
Organism: Rubia yunnanensis; assembly: GCA_037428765.1. NCBI lineage: Eukaryota > Viridiplantae > Streptophyta > Magnoliopsida > Gentianales > Rubiaceae > Rubia > Rubia yunnanensis. The sequence continues at coordinate 24,970,446 of CM075061.1, read as the reverse complement.
TCCACTATAAATTTACCTGCCAAAATTACTATTCTGGTCATAGGCACCGGTATTAGCTTCGGTATATGTCATTCATCCAAAACCGGTGCTGGAATATAATAAACATGGACATTTTTTTGTTCAAAGACACCGGTATCTAGCCTCGGTATTCATTGTACTAGTGCTGAATCTATTCATAGGCCTCGCCCGATATTCAGTGTACCGTTGCTGAATCTATTCATAGCACCGGTATTTAGTGTACCGGTGCTGGATTTAGTCATATGCACCAACATTTTGATTTATTTAACAGAATACCGATGTTTATAAAATTTTTAGCACTGGTATTTTTCTCTCAACATTGACTATCGATACCTATATAATTGTTTTCCGATAGTCCATACATCAATATCAAGTTACAGTTGGAGTATATTTGATGGTTTTTTAAAATGATAAAATTTGCTCTCAACGGTACTATTAATTAAATGATATGATCGGTTTGGACTTTTCTTCCAAATGGATTTGATTTTTGCTTTCGAGATATAATCAATTGTCAAATGCGTTCACAATAAAAAAAACGTGAAAATTGTTGGTCAATGCAAGATATACCATTCATAGGCGTGAGGTTTGCTTTGCAGGTGCTCGTCAGCAGTCAAATGAGCTTTATTCCTTTTTCTGGGTTGCTGTAGGTAGAATTTTGACATATCGGTTTGACCAAATTGGAATAGTCTAAAGGTAGCGACTTGTGAAATGCTCCAATACTACATTTTTTTTTATTATTTAACAGTTGGCACTGTAATTTTATTAGCTCATATTTTCAGTGAATATAATGAGTGAATAAAATTTAATTTTAAAAGAAAAAAGATAGAACAAGAGAATAAAATTAAAACAATCATGTCAAATAAGAAAATGTGCTAATATAAAATAATAATTTAAAAAAGAAAGTGTGTCAAATAAAGTGAAACGAAAAGAGTATTACTAATATTGGAATGCCAAAGTTACAAGGGTTTAACATGAACGCTATATTTGTCCTTTAGTTTTTTTTATAATTATATATCACAAATCGTATAATTATAATAACAATTTGAAGTTTTTGCACAAGTGGAAAACCCTGATTAAAGGCATTCAATTAAAGGTGATTCTTGAGAAATCTCCTTTAACTAGGATATGAATGAGGTTTCAAATTTGGAACTCCCTCCCATGTCACGTCTTTCATTTTAAAGATGATTTTATATCGATTAAAGGCAGTTCCGCCTTTGATGAAAATCGATTAAAGGTGGGCGATTTTATTATAGAACCACCTTTAATGAGCTGCATTTAATTAAACTTTTTAATCCACTATATAAAGAGATTCTTAGGTTTTTCTTCCCTTGGTTTTTTTTTCTCCCTCCCTCCTTAGATTTTTCTCATTCCGCTCAGCCTCCCTCTTCAATCCTCCACTGCGCTACCCTCACGCCTCCGCCCACACTCACCATCCCTTGACCCTTACCTTCGCCGCTAAATCTCACCTCTGAGCGCCTTCGCCGCCAAGCCCACCGCCGCTTGCCTCTGCCGAGTCGAAGGTTGACTCCATCGCTGAAGCCCGCCACCCCATCGAAGCTCACCTCTGAAGTTGAACCTGTGTTGTTGTTGATGATGTTGTTGATTGAAAAGGTGTTGTTGTTGTTGCTCCAGATCTACCTTTCACTAGTGGAGGATGCCTCATTAAAGTCAGCATTAGAAGGTGGTTTCGCAAAAAAATTTGTAAAACCTCCTTCCTGGAGTGGTTCCGAGCTCGGAACCTTGCTCATCGGACCACCTAATTTTTTAAAGGCGATTATTGGTCATTCAAATGGGGTTTGTTTATAACCGTATTTGAATGATGGAGATGGAAGGTGGCTTTGTCAATGTGACTTTGAATGCTTCATGTTACGAACTCGGAACAGGGATCCGAATGACGGTCCAGAATCGGAACAAGGCTCTGATTGTTGTTCCAGACTCGGAACAGTTAGGTGTGCTTTGTAATTGAAACAACGATTTGTCTTCCGAGTTCTTACATATGTCAATAAGATGTTCCAGTTATGGAACAACTTCGGTCTATAATTACCTTGAATTTTGGAAGGTAAGACCGAAGTTCCGATGTCAGAACACAACGAAGATAGCAATAAATGCAGACCATCAATTTTATTTTCATTTGGAGAAATAAGCTAAAATTTTATGGCACTCTTTGGAAGTAAAAGACTAAAGTAATTGTACATATACAAATATTCTTACCCACTTGAACTCATTATTTACTTATCAAAGTAAGTTTTGTAATACTTTGAAATAGGGTTTTGATTTGATATGTTGCCCATTGGAATTGTGTAGCATACATGATTGAATGTGTCATGATGTTATTTTCATGTAGTTAATGGATAGAATCGGACTCATCGAGAGCGACCTTAGGACATCACCCGATTATATTCATTTAGTAGATTCATTTATTGTGGTTGCTTTTGAATATGCAGCCAAAAATGGGGTTGTGCATGCACGTTGTCCATGTAAGGATTGTAGGATTGATGCATATTTAGGGAGGAAGAAGTTGCATGAACACCTTATTTTTCGAGGTTTCCAAACAAGTTACACCTGTTGGATATGGCACGGCGAGGTACCGACCAATATAGGTGAAAATGTTGGAAACAAGGAAGGGGTTGAATTAGACGCAGAGTAGTGTGAGACGCAGAGTAGTGTGAGACGCAGAGTAGTGTGAAAGTGCCTAGAGCTTATTCTTTGAATATCAGCGCTTGTGTACGCTAACGGAGTTGAAGTTGGGTGGATTGAAATCGCACGACTGCCACAACTTGATGCAAGAATTGAATGCTTTTGCGATTCATTCATCGCTTCCGCCCCATATACGATTGTGTAATACTAAGCTATGTTTGTTCTTCAAATCTATATGTTAAAAAACCATCAGTGTTGCAAACTTGATTGGTTGCAAACTATGATTGTAAAAGCATTGTGCCGAATGAAGATGTACTTCCCACCTTCATTCTTCGACATAATGGTCCATTTGATAACTCACTTGGTTAGGGAGATTAAGCTCTGTGGTCCTGTATTTTTAAGATGGATGTATCCCTTCGAGTGGTACATGAAAATATTGAAGCATTTTGTGAAGAATAGGTATATGCCTGATGCAAGTATTGTGCAACAATATTGTGCTGAGGAAGCTACTGAATTTGTATTGAATATATTAAGGAGGTTGAACCTGTGAGGGTTCCCAGATCCAGGCATGAAGGGCAGTTGGATGGTGTAGGGATTTGACATGGTAAGCTATTTAGCCCCAGTGCTGAGGATTTGTGCACTGCACATTTGTATGGTCTTTGGAATCAAGAGAACGTTGTCCCATACATTGAGATTCACATGGATGAAATTCGAGGGTTGAATCCCACTTTCAACGAAGTACAAGTTCTTCAACAACGCACTAGAGCTTTTTCTTGTTGGCTATGATCTCACATGGCCACTTGTTCGCATCCAGAAATAGTCAAATGGTTGTCTCAGAGACCGTTGGGTACCGTTCTATCTTTCGGGGGTTATGACATCAACAGCTTTATGCTTGCTAAAAAAATCAATGGATGATAAAGGAGTCTTTCATAATAGGAGAGTTTCACTTGTTTCCGAAGCTTTGAATGTTCGTAGTATGGCCGACAACAATCTGATGTACACTCATACTTGCTACTTTGGTACCATTACGGAAATTTGGGAGCTCGATTATGTTACAATGAGAGTGCCGATTTTAAATTTGAATGAGTTAATTTCAACAAGGTCAAAGAATAAAAGATTTGGGTTTCACAGTAGTGGATCGTAGTCGGATGGGTTGGAGAGAAGATGCATTCATATTGGCCAGTCAAGCTCATCAAGTTTTCTACGTAAAAGATCCTATCAATTCTCGGTGGGAGATTGTGGTTAAGGGCAAAAAAGCTTTCGTGGAGGATTTTGAACAAGAGGATTTGATTGGTTTTGGTACAATTACTGGGATTGGATCAAATGAAAAAAAATTCCTCCAAGAGGATGATGCTAGTTTGCATGAGTTTGTGGGTTTCACAGCCCACAGTGAAGTCATATGGGTCGACAATTACAGAAAGATGACCAAGTGGTGGAAGGCACCAAAATGAAAGATGAAAAAAAATAGTGTAAGGTAAACATTTAACGTTGTTTTTCCAATTTATTTTGTAGTTGACCATTGCCCAAGAGTCACTTCCGAGCTCGAAAACTCGCCTGGAGATGTGGTCATTTGTAATTTTATCTATCTTTCCTTTCCAAGTAACATTTTTATTGCATTGTCATTCCAATCATATCTTTAAGAATCAGAATACATTAAAATTGCAAGCTCGTACATTTTAAATAAAAATCCAAATTTTTTTATTGTCAACATGTTAGGAATCAAAATATAAGAGTTAAGAAATTCAACATCCAAATCACAAATCTAGAGTAGGATAATATTCAACAACCAAATTGAGAGAATCTAGAGTAGGAATATAGTAAATGGACATTACAATGAATAGCATCTCTTAAGGGGTGGTTTCTTCGAATCTTTTAGAGCTCTCTCATAAGCTCTCCGCTTTCGCTCAAGCTTCCAAACATGCTCTTTCAATAGGCACACCTCATCGCAAACCCATTTGTAAACCCTCTTCATGACCTTCATAAATTTTGGCCCGGACTCATCTGCGAAAGAAAAGAATAAGCTATTAAGATAACATAAAAATTAATGATATAGTGAGAATATAACCTTCTTATATTACCTTCTTTAAGAATGTAGTGTAATTATATTACACTCTTCAATTTTACGCCTCTTGCTTGGTTCAGTAGCTGCCGGTGTCTTGTGATGCCACTTGTGATAGAGTAATACCCACATTTTCTTCAAATAGTACTGTTTGTCGAAGTACTTGTAAGGTTTTTCCTCCCCACTTAACTCCAATCCATCCACTGTTTTCAAGATAGGGGTAATAAAGTTCCCATATGGAAGAATCTTGATTACCTTGTTCGAGGTACCAACTGACAACATCTGTTTCAGAATAGGCGACCCATGATTAATTCTACGGCCCTCCATTACGTAGTAGAAAATCGTAAGTGTAGCATAGGTAGGTTCAGTGATGTGGCCAGATTTTGGAATGGTTGAACTAGCTATGAAGTCCCACACAATATGATCGTCGGGAACAAGGTGTTATTCCTAGATCATGAGCATTGTGGTGAGAATATCATACACTACATTCTACGGGGTCTATCCTAGGATACTCATCACCAAAAAGCCACTCTCCCCTATGGTAAACATCATCTAAGAGACCGTTCTCTCGTTGTGGATATAAATCTTTGGGGCCTTCATGGGGAAAATCAATGATTTTATTTATAATTCATGGGCTAAGCCCTACGTTTAAGACATTGACCTTAGTCCAATAAGCACCGCCTCTCTCAATCTCATGCAAGTTGCTATAAAATTGGCAAACTTCATCGAAAATAAGATGGTTCATTCATCGTCAATATTTTTAGTACATGTTGGCCTTCTAATTTTTATAAGGGGTCAACTAACCCTATGCTATGGTGAACACTAAGGTCTAGCACATAACAATCCATCAATATTCCACTACTCCTTAAAGCATTTTACTTATTTTCCAGCCGAAGAGACACAAACCTTCTCGTGTCATAGTCAGGGTTCGTGCCACGTCCAAGCCCGCCTCTAGTTGATTTTGACCTCCTTCCACAAACTGGACCACCAGCATTTGATGTTGACATTATTACCTGCCCAAAGTAGAATTTGAAATCCTTGCTTTTTTGCTTCCGCCACTGAAAATCTGTCAAGGGTTTGCAATTTGGGATTTGAAGAGTTGTAATTGTGTTTTTTTATATAAGGGAGAGACTTTCGAGTTCCGAACTTGTTCTGAGGTTTGTTACTAAAATCCTACAGTGGGATTAGAAATAAGCAAAGAGCTTGAAACCTCTATGCCGAGCTCGGAATAAAATCTGTCACCTAAAAAAATTGGAAAACAAATAGTCACTCTCACAGTATGGCATCAGAAAAATAGAACGAGAATGGAACCTTTGTTCCGTAATCGGAACTTTGTCCGTCACCCAAAAAAAATAAAATGCCACAACAAGGACATCATTACAGATTAGGATCGGATTATATATAATAGTTCAGAACACTTCTTCCGAGTTCGTAACATGGTCTACCACTAAAAAAAATTAAAATGACACAACATGGTCTGACTAACAGTTTAGGATCGGAAAGTAAATATGTTGTCGAAACACTTGTTCCAAGCTTGGAACAAAGGCTTTCATCAAAAAAAGAAAATGGCATCAAAAAAAGAAAATGGCAAAGAAAGTTGAGACTTACAGCGTAGGATCAGAATAGACAAAAGATCTATGAACTTTTGTTTAGAGCCCAGAACACTTTTAGTCGAAAAGAGTACTTAATTGAAAGACATACTTCTGATATCTAAACTGTGACCAGACTAGGTTCTGAACTCGGAACCTGGTCAGAAACTTTGGTAACATGATTTTCCCTTCCATCTACTTCTAAATCACAAATTAACAGCATTCAACTCCCTAACCTGATGATTTCCTTTGCCAGACATAGTTACCATAAAAATTTCCACAATTAAACCTTAATGCGTTTTTAAAATCCTCACACCTGAAAAACTAAATAAATAGTTCAAATCTAGAAAAACTAGTACAAATTCCATGTTCACAATAAACTCTCAACAATCCCATGTTCACGATAATCACGCTATCACAATACAAACTAATTATCATCTTCTTCAATGTCGTAGGCCATCCCACCAATTTGCGAACTAAGTTGCTCATCAGCATCGCCACCATCCTCCTCCGCCTCATCATCCTCCTCATCATCAGTCTCATCACTAGAGTACTCGGGTTTGGAATTAGGCATGGAGTCATCATCGCTAAGCTTGATGTGGAGGCCTTTTGAATCAACAAATTTGGAGTGACGCACTTTCGATGCTGCCACTTCATTGTTAGCCAAACTAACATCCTCCTTTATGCACGCCAAATATTTTTTGAATGTTTCCATCAAACCCTTATTCTTATCTCCAGCATTAATTTATGAGTACAAAAACAATGTTTTTATAACACTGTTATAAAGATAGGGTGTATAAGAAAGTTAACAAAAGGTCTTATCTTCAATGTACTTATGTGATGAAGATCCCTCGGCCTTATCCATTAATGCTTCCCTGCTCGCTTAAAGGCTTTGGCGGCTTTCCTTGGAATGTTCCAAACTTGCCACTTGTTGTCTTCATCCAACACCAAATGCTTGTGATCAAACCAAGACTCATCGTAGTAGGTCAGACCGAGTGGCTTGTCGACAGGGATCACTTTCCATTTCTTAATCAAAGCGGTTATCAAACCGCCATATGGGAGATCTTTCTTCTTCCCTGTAACCGCCTTAAACATGTACATCAATATGGTATACGCAAGATTTAATTTCACCCTCTTTATGATGTACTAGAATAACATCAAGTTTCCTATGGTCAGCTCACATACATGACCACCCGATAGGAGAATATTCTAGCAGATCAACTCATAAACTAACCTATGCTCAAAACTCAAAACCCCCCACATCATACTCATTAGCTTGCCCTGGCACTTCCCCCGTACGACGAAAGTATTTTACCGCCATAGTGACTAAGCATAGAAGGGTGAGTTCACTAGCAATTTATTTACGAAGTATCTCAATTGGAACTTTACTCCCATCAACCGAAGTTAGTTTGCTAGGGTCAGTGTACTCGCAACGTAGGGCTTCATTTATGTTAAATTTCATAACGAGAATCATTACGCCATTTACCATAGTAAGGTCTCTATTATTTCTATTGTTCCCTAAATTAGCGTAGAATAGCAATAACTCGTCATAATGGTCGGTTTCTTCTAATTTCACTAATATATTGAAATTGGAGGATTTTAAAAACCTAATCAAATAACCAAGCCCTAGCGATTCAATGTTTGAACTAGCAATAACCTTAGGATTGCTATATTTTCTACGTTGAAATTCAACATACCTATGTTCCTCATCGGTATTGAAGAATAAGGACGATTGCCCCAACTCTTGATTTGGATGATGACTTTGTGTTAAAGTGTTCCCATATCCACCGCTAGAACCTCCAACTCTATACCTTGGCATGCTTGAATTTGGAATTTTGGTTGATTGGAATTCTAGTGTTTGGGTGTTTGAGATTGTGGGATGTTTTCCTTGGGAAAATCAAAATGATTGGCCTGTAGCAGATTTTCTTTATATACAAAAACTAAGTTCCAAGTCAAGAACTTTTTTCTATTCCTTGTAATGAAGGTTCTACCATCTTTCAAGTGTGTAACCCGGTTCCGAGCTCGGAACAACTAATCAGCCACAACTAATTAGCCACAACTTCTAAATTGCATTAAAGGTAGTTTTCAAGCAAGGATTTAATACCCATTCCAGAAAATAGCGAATTCCCTCCCCTTTTCCCTCAAAAACCCTCCTCATTCTTCCTTCTTTGATCCCTTCAAAATTTCTTCCCCCAATCTTCATCTATGCTTATAACTACATAAAACCCTAATAAATGTGTGATATACATATCCAATTCCCTAGAGTTTTACAAAAGTAAAGGTAATCCATGGGTTAGGGTTTCCAAGTTCATGAGTGTTCTTGGGTGGTCAAAGAAAATTTCTCATCCAACTTTGAATTGTTTGGATGAAAAGGTTCTACTATATAAATTCTACTTAGGGTTATTATATCTTATAATGTTTATGGTGTTAGTGTATTCTTTCTAAGTATATTTATATATATGTGTGTGTGTGTGTGTGTGTGTGTTATAAGCATAAAATTTATATTTCCATTTGTTAAAAATAAAATCCTAGTATGCATACAAGTTAGTTTTTGATTGTGATGTATGTTGTTAGGTAGTATAATGTCCTGGAAGATGACTCGTGATGAACATGTGGGCCCAATTATAGGTGGATATTCACAAAACCTAGGCATTGATGACGATGAAGGCGTGGGGTCGGATACGGGAGGGTTTGCTAGAACACATTGTAGAACATTAGAAAGGAGAATTGCTAGAAAAGTATTAACTTTGTTGATTTTCAACAAATCCAGAAAGTGTATATCGGAGGAACCAGCTAAATAGTCTAGTTGGGTAGGTAAGGTTGGTAGAACAATGGTAGACATCAAGTACGATAGTTGGCCCAAGGTTCCAAAAGAATATAAGGATGTCCTATAGACGGAGTGCATGTTACCTACTAGCGAACTACAAAATTGAAATTATTAAACCACAAACGTAAATAAATAATATCCTACATTAATATTTAATTATTAACTTTGATTTCAATCCACGTAGAGACCATTTGAATTTAACGCCCCGGATATGGATGATTTCAAAAAGGGCAACGACCATGATGGCGAAGAGTTGGAGGGAGCACAAATATACCTTAACGCGAGATTATATTTTTTTCTAGTAGGAAAGGAGATCATCCATGGTTGATTGATACTCATATTCAACCCAAAAGTTGGAAGATCCACAAGAGCTGATGAAAATGTGAGCCCAAATAAACGTTGCTTATTTTTATTTCAACAAATTATATATTTTTTATTTTTAATAAACACTATTGGCTACAAATGTAGGGTACAAGGAGTGAAAAGCGACGGTTTTTTAAGGAAAACAAAACCCCTCATCGTAACAGTCGTAGGGGATATGGATTGGCGGTCCTACAGTTAATTAAGCAACATTTTGAAATAGATGTCCAAATAAAAATTAACAGAGGAATGACCGAGGAGGAGGCAAGATCATCGGTAATACCCATGGATGAGGAAGAGATTGACCGGTGCAATCTAGCCGTTAAAATAGTAAGGGTGAATACGATAAGGGTCCCGAGCAAGAAATTGCAGAACGAGTGGTAGGCACCGTTAATCTTTTTTCATTTAAGAATAGATATCTTACAAAAAAACTAAATTGTTTTATTTAAAACTCCTGCATAGGCTAAATTAAAGTAGACACAATTGGAAGGGCGATTCATCGCCATGGGTAAGCACGACATCCTCCGCGAGGCTAAAGAAAAACTAGGTCACCCGGGGCGTGCAAAAGGTGTTGAATCATTCTTATCACAAAGAGATGCGTTTGGAATATTCCAGTCGTACAAGAAGGCTAAACCATCCCCGGTTCACGTCTAGCAAAAGGAAGCGCTTGCACGAGACAAAAAGATCGAGCAAAAAGATATCTTGATCCGCAAGTTAATCAAACACATCGGTCCCCCCGTACCTAAAATTTTAGCTGATTTAACACCGGGTTGGACTCCCCCTTCTTGAGGATCGCGCAACTAACCGGGAGATGTTGAGGTTAACCATAAACCTATTCTTTCTTCACCAAGAGATGAAGTCAATAATGTTGACCTCGCCATCATGTCCGATGATAAAAAGGTCAAAATTTTAAATTATCAATCCTACTCAATTTCAATTACCTTTATTTCACATAGTTATTTCTTTTTCGTGGTAGAATTCACATTTGTGTGAGTTGTACATTGATGAAGCGGACAATGGTAAGCTGATCCACGTTGTCGATGGTATTTTGCACGAGTCGGTTCGACATCATCACTTTGTACCCATTCGAGATGGGATTTGTAGAGTCTCACTGGATAAGCCACTAGTCATCAACGCTCTATTGCTAATTACGGATGGTCACTACAAGCACGTGGGAACCGTCGAAGGACTTTTTCTCCTATAGCATCATTGCCTAATCTATGTGTATCCTATGACGGATGGTCCTTTGAAGCCCAAACCCAAAATGGCACCCGTAATAGTTCACAAAACACCGAAGAAGGCTAAGCCCACACTCAAAAGGGCACATGTTTTGAAGGATTCACCGCACTTTGTTAGAGTCTTGTATGATTTGATTGGTGGACACCAAGTCAACTCAAACTACACCTTTTCGGGAAAAGAATGCGTATTCGGTCAACAAAGGGAAATAATTGCCGCATGGAGTGACTTCGAAGACTGGAGGTGTGACCAAGTCAATGAAACCCTAATGTCCTTATTTGTATTGTAAGTACTATATATTTTCTTAATTCGAAGGAATAATTTATTAGCTATTCTATTTTTACAATTAACATTTTCTCATTTTATATCAAAGGTACATGTATTATTTTCCTAACCAAAGTAAGAAAGGGTGGATAGGGTATTTGTGCCTTGTGATGACACAAGAAATTGGAAACATGGTCAAAGAGCGGGTAGACTACATCTGTAAAAGTCTTGGACGAAAAGATAACAAAATATCCGTCTCCCCATACATTGAGAGGTGATGGTAAAATATCAAATCTAATAAGAACAACATATTTTCTGGATTATTTTTATGTATCACATTCTAGTAGGGACCATTGGAGATTAATATTTATTGTCCCGAAGAACAACCACGTTTACTGGATGGATCCTCTACTTTATCAACCTTCCAGGTCATTTATTAAGATTTTGGATGCATCAGTCAGTTTTCTAACCAAATCTAGTACAAAGGGTTTGGAGATAGTTGAGATCAAGGTGAACTTTTGTTTAAATGTTGACAGTTCAATTTGATTATAGAATACAAAAGTTGTCATATGATTAATTAATTATTTTGTATTATTTAGTTCAAAAACAAGTGAACAATTGGGAGTGCGGGTATTACGTAATGCTATATGCGGCAGAGTATCTTAAAAAAATCCGTATGGATCATCTTGAAATAAACGACGTAAGATTTGAATTTGATCTTATGTCACTATTTCCATGCTATAGATTATTACACACGTTATTAACTTTACAAAATTCACAGATTTTTAAAGAGGATGAGAAGGTGTATTCACAAACTGATATCAACATGGAAAAAATTGCTGGGCCAGGTATATTGTCAACACTCGTTCCTCTTCTATTGGAAATCCCAAGTAGCTAGTATATATATTGTCATTGTCATTGGAATAAATTTTTATAGATATCTATTCCTATCCATAGATTGTTGCTGTCATAGCGTAGTCTATAGATTTTTTATAGATAGTGTGGAAATGGAAAGTAATTTTGGTGTATGTAGAACTGGTATTTGAGTCAAATGGCCGGATTCTATTAAAATTGTAAAATTTTACCATACTTTCCAAAAGGCATTCCGATGTCGGAACTAATTTTGGTCCTTCAATTTTTTTTATCAAAGATCCGATTTCTCATTATGACAATGGAACAGAAGATTCGATTTATGTTTCGAGTACGGAACACATTATCAAGCATTAAATTATCCCAGGCATTAAAAACACAAATTTGGAACTATAAATACATCAGAGTTAGGAACTATTAGGAGTTCCGAGTTCGTAACTAAGATACTAATTCGATGATTTGCCTTATGTTCTGAGTCCAAAACACAATACTGGATCCGACGGTTTTTTACTTTTTTTGAGAACGTAACTACTTCAAGTGTCCGACAGGGTGCATTACGTTACGAGTTCGTAACAAGAGGTGGGGTCTGACGGTATGGCAACCGTTCCGAGTTCGTAACTTATAGAATGTGGTTCGAACCCCTCGTTAAAAGGCGGTTTTGAAGCACCTTTCATTGGAAGTAATGTCTAGAGAAGTCTCCCCTAAAGTGACTTCTATTGTTCAAAGGAATCGCTCTTATAAGAGGAGCCTCCACTAGCATTTTAACCTATGTTGATCCATATATAGCTTTGCTTTGCTGCCGGAAACCTCATGTTTCTGGAAGCTGTTTTTTTGTGGAACTTCATAAATAGGTTCCGAATATTTTAGACCTTAATTAAATACGGTTTTGGAATGCCTTTGATCGATTTCAACTAAAGGTTGGGTGTGTTCTCAGGTTTGATATAACCGCCTTTAATCGAGGGTTTTCCACTAGTGTTGTATGGTATTACTTTCTTTAATCAGGGACATTTTTTGTTATTTTCTCTATGGTTGCATAACTAACGTTGTTTTGACTTGAAATTAACTTTCTTTGTTTTGTAAAAGAAGTCATTTAAGCGTTATATCTTTCACAACTGATGAATCTTTTCTTCATCCCTTTCTTGTTCCGGCCTTCTAGCATACGTTCCCCGATGTTCTCCTCATTCTCTTCGTCTTATTCTGGAGCAAAACTCACAAACTGAACAACACCGATATGCGTCCTTTTGTTTGTTCACTTCCTGGCCAACATAGATTAGTTTAGTAGGCGCCGTTTTATTTGTTCACTTCTTTGTCAATATAGATTGGCCAGCAAGGTGCGATTTTGATCCTAATTGTCAGGATCAACTTATGAGCTTTTCCCCAACCTCTTTGTAACCGTGTCACATAAGGTTATATTAGTACACATTTAAAAATATGAGGTTGGATTAGTAATTACTACAAAACTCCATCCAACAAAAATAACACATTCCACATTTGCTATGCTAACTTGATAGACATATATTGGAGGATATTGTACACATGATCTACCTCATCCTACAACAATCAAATACATATCCAAAACTAGACAAGATCAAACCACTTGACGTACTCTAACATGACACTGTACCACACACAAATAAAAACCAATATATCTCCCCAAAACCTTCTTCTTCTTTCCCATTTTAAATCACTGTACCACACACAATCACACACTAGATTCTCACAATTCACAATTATGATGCATCTTTATTACTCCCCATTCCCCTGATCATGACATTAGATGGTAAATGTTGAATTCAAAGTACAAAAATTAAATTCCATTTTGTGTGTATTTATGGAAAGAAAATTGGGCTTATCCCTATCCCCCCATTTTAATTGTTGCAGGAGAAGTTCATTGTTAAACATCATTTACCTTTGTTAATAAGTACCGGTATACTTTTTTGTTGGGGATGTTATCAGGCGTCGGAAGTACTCCGCTATCAACTACTGGGTTTTCTTTTCAAATCATCGAGTTGAGAATGATTCAAGGGCCGAGTTTGTTGGGTGTGGCCCGAACCCACTACACGTCGGACGCCACTAGGAAATGGGAAGATATATTGGAGTTTTGTTTGAGAAAATCCTTCTTCATCTTCTTAACAGTAGCTTGGGAAAAAGAGATCTAAAGTAACAATATGGACGTATATATATACATTGAACGTCTTTATCGTACACGAGGACAAAATTTATGGGTTCAATTTGTAAGTTGTCGAGGGAGGAGAAGAAGATTCGGAGGTAGAAGGGAGAAGAGAGAGAGAGTCAAGAAGAAAATGAGGTAAAATGGTCATCAAAATATCAATTTTGAGCTCTGTAGTATTTTAACTTTTTTAGGTTTGGTCAATGTCAAATTTTCCACAGTCAACACGGGTTTGGTTATTTTAGCACTTTCGGCGAGATTTTTAAATTATTTTGATACTTTCAAATTATACGGTATTATCTTAATAATTTTACAAAATAATAAGGTATTCCCCCGTCCACAACTGAGCTTCACAGAATCTTTTTCACGGTATTCAAAAGGCATGTTTGATCGCTAATATGTTTAACTACACATAATAACAACAAATAAAAAGTCGATATTTAGAAACTACTTAATATTGTTGGGTATTCCTCCCTAATTCTAGAATTTTCCTTTGGTAAAATTGGAAGAAGATTCTAGTATGATGGGGGATTTATCTAGACTATGAATCATATTCTAGAAATACCTCCTAGAAGCCTGCAAGCAATAATTGTGGTAGTTGGAGAGATGGAGAAGAGAATACTAGAGCTTGAGTGCTCATCTATAAATAGGGTGCTCTTGGAGAGGACTTGATCATCCAACCAAAAACCATTTCTTTTCCTTCTAGATATCCTCCAAGAGAGAGTAGTAGGGAGAAGTCTCCATCTTCTCTAGTTGATAGATATCCACCATAGTGTGAGAAAACCTTTGTAATCCATCCACATTTTGGGTGAGACATTGTAACCCCACTTTAATCATATAGTGGAAGAGTTGGACTACCTAGTCCCGCGGTTTTTCCCGTTTTGGATTTTCTGCATAACCAAATTTGGTGTCTTGCTTATTTTTCATTCATCATCCTAATCACACAAAGAGGGAAACTATATTTTTCCCCAACAGTGGTATCAGAGCAAGGTTGATCAGCGTCATATTCTTGTGTGATTCAAGATGGAGGCGGGAGATGTGTTCAAACTCACGGTGGAAAATTAAGCATATTGGAAGCCCATGATGGAGGACCACTTATATTGCAAAGATTTGTATGAACCAATCACGGAGGAGACCAAGCCGGAGGAAAAGGATGACAAAGAGTGGGAGATCCTAAATAGGAAGGCGGTCGCCATGATCCGTAAGTACATAGATCGAAGTTTATTTGAGCATGTTTCTACATACACCAATGCCTTTGAGCTATGGACAAAACTTGAGTCTGTGATTCAAAAGAAGACACCACGTAATAAAGCCCACCTAGTGAGGCGGTTGGTGAAATTGGAGTACAAGGATGGCCAAAATATGATCGAGCACTTGAATAGCTTCAAGGGGCTTGTAAACCAATTGGCAAAGACCGAGATGAAGATCGATGATGAGTTTCAAGCTTTGTTGCTCCTAAGTTTACTACCTGAAAGTTGGGACACTTTGGTGGTCACGCTTAGCAACTCGGCTCCAACAGGAAAGCTTATTGTGGATGATGTAGCCGATAGCTTGATAAATGAAGAAGCACGGAGAAGAGAACGTGGCACAACAACCTATACGGAGGCAAACATGTACGAGAATCGTGGAAGAAATGAGTCACGTGAAAGATTTAGAAATGGTGGACATGACAGATCACGAGGCCGGTCAAAGTCTCGTTCCCGAGTTACTTGCTACTATTGTTGCAAAGCAGGTCACAAGAAAGATGAATGTCGCAATCTCAAGAGAGACCAGAAGAATGGCACGGTCAAACCTGATCAAGTCAATCCAAAGAAGAAGGAAGAAGAAAGCACTACGGCGGTGGCATCCGTGGAGCATGGTGATATCTTTGTCATTGACGATTATGTCAATCTCGCCTACGATGAAAATTTATAGATCGGTGATTCCGGTGCTTCCTTCCACGTTACCCCACATGAAGGGCTCTACTCTTCCTACCAGCGTGGAGATTTCGGCGTTGTGAAGATGGGAAATCAAGTCACAAGTAAGATTGTCGGCAAAGGCGACATCATCTTGAAGACAAACACGGGATACAAGCTCGAGTTGAAGGATGTGCAACATGTCCCAAAAATGCGGCTCAACCTTGTCTCGGCGGGGAAGCTTGACGATGCTAGAATGATAAGCCACTTTGGAGATGGAAAATGGAAGATCACTCAAGGCAATATGGTGATTGGTCGAGGAAAGAAGGATGGATCCTTATATGTCATGCAAGGACAAATCTGCAAGGGAGAGGCTAATGTTGCACATGAAACCTCGAACATGGAGTTGTGGCATAAGAGGCTTGGCCACATGAGCGAGAAGGGACTTCAAATCCTCGCACGGAAACATATCATCCCTAACATAAAAGGTACAACACTTGACCCTTGCACTGATTGTTTAGCTGGAAAACAACATAGAGTTTCTTTCCTCAAGCCTGCTTACCCCCGTAGAAGAGAGAATATTCTTGACTTAGTGCATACTGATGTTTGCTCAATGACCGAAAGATCCCTTAGAGGTGCACAATATTTTGTAATTTTTATTGATGACCATTCTCGAAAGGTTTGGGTGTCTTTGTTGAAAACTAAAGACCAGGTACTTGAGGCGTTCAGGGAGTTCCATGCAAGGGTGGAACGTGAGACAGGCAGAAATTTGAAGTCTGTCAGAGCTGACAACGGTGGAGAATATCGCGGCCCATTTGAAGAGTATTGCAAGTTGTACGGGATCCGACTTGATAAGACACCATCGAAGACACCTCAGTGGAATGGAGTTGCAGAGAGGATGAACCGCACCATTGTAGAGCGAGTTAGATGCATGTTATCTCATGAAAACCTCCCAAAAAGGTTTCTGGGGAGAAGCTGTGAAGACTGGTGTTGATATCATCAACTTGACCCCTTCAGTTCCCTTGGATGGAGACATACTGGAGGAAGTTTGGTCAGGGAGAAAGGCTTCATATGACCATCTAAAGGTATTTGGATGTCGAGCATTTGTTCACATTCCCAAGGATGAGCGGGCCAAGCTAGATTCAAAAACAAGAGAGTGTATCTATCTTGGCTCACCCAAGGATGAGTTCGGTTATCAGCTGTGGGATCCAGCCCAGAAAAGGATCGTGAGAAGCCACGATGGCGTGTTCTTTGAGGACCAAACCATTAGTAATTACAAGGAATCGCGAGAAGCTCAAACCAGGCGGACCAGAGAGCCTTTGGAGTCCATGCCATCTCCCGTGGTGCAAGATAACGCAAGAAGAGAATCAGTGAAGGATGTTCACGATGAAGAAGTTGAAAACTGTGATCCCAGAGAAGATACGGAGCAATCTCAAACAAGTGGCGAAGAAATGGAGGAAGCAAATGACCCAGCAGTACCCATGCTTCGGCGTTCAATTAGAGAGAGACAGCCTTCGACCAAATATTCACCAGATGAGTACGTGACACTCATTGATGAGGGGGGGCCTCAACACTATGGTGAAGCTATGGAAAATGATCATAAAGATGATTGGGAAAAGGCTATGCAAGAAGAGATGAAGTCCTTGAACGAGAATCATACATATGATCTCGTAGAGCTACCAAAAGGGAAACGAGCTCTAAAATGCAAATGGGTGTTTAAGCCCAAGACTGAAGAAAACAATCTCAAACCCAGGTATAAGGCTCGAATCGTTGTTAAAGGTTGCAACCAGAAGAAAGGTATAGATTTTGATCAGATTTTCTCTCCCGTGGTAAAGATGTCATCAATCTGAGTTGTGTTGGGTCTCGCTGCTAGCTTGGATTTGGAGGTTGAGTAACTCGATGTTAAGACAGCTTTCTTACATGGAAACCTTAAGGAGGAGATTTACATGGAGCAACCCAAAGGATTCAAAGAGCCGGAAAAAGAGCATTTAGTGTGCCGTCTCAAAAGAAGTCTCTATGGTTTGAAGCAAGCACCCCGTCAATGGTATAAGAAGTTTGAATCCTTCATGAATCATCATGGATTTAAGAAGCACACACCGATCATTGTGTCTTCATGAAGAGGTACGATCGAGATGACTTTCTCATACTCATGCTTTATGTTGATGATATGCTGATTGTCGGGCAGGATAAAAGGAAAATAGCTGCTCTTAAGAAAGCATTGACTAATTCTTTCGCGATGAAAGATTTGGGGCCAGCGAAGCAGATTCTTGGGATGCGGATCACGCGGGATCGATCTGAAAAGCTACTTTGGCTATTTCAAGAGAGATATATTGAGAAGATCCTTGAGAGATTTAATATGCATCAAGCCAAACCTATTAGCGTACCACTTGCCGGATATTTCAAGTTCGATAAGAAGAAAAATCCAAGAAGGGATGAAGAAATGAGAGGTATTCCATATTCTTCAGCTGTTGGTAGCCTCATGTACGCTATGATATGTACCCGGCCGGATATTGCGCATGCAGTTGGAGTTGTGAGCAGGCACTTGTCAAATCCTGGGAAGGAGCATTGGGCTGCTGTGAAATGGATACTTCGATATCTCAGAGGAACAACCAAAAGGTGTTTGTGCTTTGAAACAACCAAACCTGTGTTGGAGGGATACACAGATGCTGATATGGCCGGAGACTTAGAATCTCAAAAATCAACGTCGGGATATCTGACTACTTTTGCAGGGGGAGCTGTATCTTGGCAGTCAAAACTTCAAAAATGTGTTGCCCTTTCTACGACGGAGGCAGAGTATATTGCTGCCACCGAGGCTTGTAAGGAGATGCTGTGGATGAAGAATTTTCTACTTGAATTGGGGCTAAAGCAAGAGAAGAACGTCCTCTATTGTGACAATCAGAGTGCCATCCACTTAGCCAAGAATTCAGCCTACCACTCCCGAATGAAACATATTGATGTTCGCTTTCATTGGATTCGAGACGTATTGGAAGAAAAATGACTACAACTTGAAAAAGTTCACACCAATGATAATTGGTCCGATATGATGACTAAAGCACTACCAAGTAAGAAATTTGATGATTGCTGCAAAGGCACTGGTGTGGAGATCCCTTCCAATTAGGTCGGAAGGGGGAGATTTGTTGGGTATTCCTCCCTAATTCTAGAATTTTCCTTTGGTAAAATTGGAAGAAGATTCTAGTATGATGGAGGATGTATCTAGACCATGAAGCGTATTCTAGAAATACCTCCTAGAAGCCTCCAAGCATTAATTGTGGTAGTTGGAGAGATGGAGAAGAGAATACTAGAGCTTGAGTGCTCATCTATAAATAGGGTGCTCTTGGAGAGGACTTGATCATCCAACCAAAAACCATTTCCTTTCCTTCTAGATATCCTCCAAGAGAGAGTAGTAGAGAGAAGTCTTCATCCTCTCTAGTTGATAGATATCCACCATAGTGTGAGAAAACCTTTGTAATCCATCCACATTTTGGGTGAGACATTGTAACCCCACTTTAATCATATATTGGAAGAGTTGGACTACCTAGTCCCGCGGTTTTTCCCGTCTTGGGTTTTCCGCGTAACCAAATTTGGTGTCTTGCTTATTTTTAATTCATCATCCCAATCACACAAAGAGGGAAACTATATTTTTCCCCAACAAATATGACAAATCAAGCAATATCACATACGGTAATATTAATATTTTTGTATTTATTCAAATATGTGGTAAATGAT
Organism: Rubia yunnanensis; assembly: GCA_037428765.1. Lineage (NCBI taxonomy): Eukaryota > Viridiplantae > Streptophyta > Magnoliopsida > Gentianales > Rubiaceae > Rubia > Rubia yunnanensis. Next base: position 24,950,795 of record CM075061.1, on the reverse strand, counting down.
TAACAGTGTTAATTGTTAAATAGTAAGTGTGCAGATTAACGTTGTTTGACCTTGAAATCGACTCTTTGAAGCAAGATTACTAGGTGTGAAAATTTGGCGTTTTAGGTGCGAAATACACACCAATACTGTTCATCATCATCCTCTCCTCCTTTTCTCTATAACGGTCACTGACCGGATTTTCTTCCGCCACTATGGCGGCTCCTCCGTCTGGCCGCGGTAGCCTTTGGAGTGGTAAATCCTTCCTCCAGGCTTTAGCCAATCGCCCTCCTCCTCTAAACGACTCCCTTCCTTCGAACCCAGAAATTGTCCCCAAAACTCACTATAAGGGGGATATAGCTTGCTTGATAAGCCGTAAAGATGCTGATACCCTCGCCTCCCACTACCAAAATGCTCTCGTCGGCAAGTTTGCAAGAGGGAAGCCACCGATGGCGCAACTCAACGACTCTTTCAATTCGGTCGGCTTCAAAGGCAAATTCCAGCTTGGCTCGATCGACTACAGGCATGTGTTAATCCGGTTCCATGACAAAGCGGATTACCAGCGGCTGTGGCTCAAGGGTCAGTGGAATTTCAACAACGCCCAAATGAAGGTCTTTAAATGGACAACTGATTTCTCCCCCGAGGCCGAATCGTCCATTGTTCTGGTATGGGTTACTATACCCTTCGTCCCTGTTTATTTCTAGAATACTGCTATATTAGAAATTATGGGAAACCAAATAGGAAACTACATTAAGATGGATGCAGCAACTGCGGCTCTTTCCAGACCTTCATGTGTTAAAATGTGTGTTGAAGTTGATCTGAAAAAAAAAGCTTCCTTCCTTCATCAGAGTAGGGATTGAGGAGGAAGGAAATGAATATAACGTGGTCAAACTTCCCTTAGAATTTGAGGATATCCCCCCTACTGTTATCATTGTAAATGTATAGGACATGAGGATAATTGTTGTATCTATTTGCATCCTGAGCTTAAGAGAACAAGGTCCCATAGGATTGACAATTTTACTCCTAGCCATATAAATCCAATGGTTCAAACTGAAGATCAACAAAGGGGTTATGTAGGTCAAGGTAAGGTTATTCCAAAACTCAGTCAGGATGGTAATACAATAGCCGGGAGTTCTAGAGTTTCGGCTACAGAAAAACAAAAAATCATCTATGCTCAGAACTATAAATATGTTTCGAAGAAGCAGGTGATTACAACTCCAGTTATTGAACAAGGGACTTCTGAGGTTGGTTTGTGTGATCAGCTTCCAGTTGGAAAGGTTTTAACTAAGACTGATGATCAGATCCTCTGTGTGAATCAGGAAACCATTTCTGAGAATATCTCTGAGTTCCACATTTCAGATCATCTTATGGTTAGTCAAAACAATGGTGTAGTACACCTTCAATCTCAGTCACCTATCACGGATAATAACCCTCTCCAATCTAATAATTTCCTCCTTAGCTCCCTAAGCCCTCAAATGCCTTCCTCTAATCCCAAGGTATCAGTACAACTGACTAGGCAATCACTATCTGACCCTCCAAAACTGAGGACAGTCTTTGCTAAGGATGATTTGCCTAGCAAACGAGGTAGGTCTTTCTCTCCTTTCAACTCTATTATTGCTGCTAAAAATTTTATCTTCTCTCAGCAGAAAAACAAGCAAAATAGATTTCTTCCCCTCACAGATGAAGAAGTATCAAGTGATGAAGACACTACAAGTGACACTCCAATCAATGCAGAGCTTCCTGTTTCAGAGGTCACCTCAGCAGATTGCATAGAAGTTCCTGATAATGTCCATGATGTTGGTAATGATCAGGTAAGCAAGGTAAGCTCTTCCATCTTATTCTCTAAACATGGCAAGTCGAAAAAAGAAAAGACACTGGGGAAAAACTCAAAGCAGAGGAATGATACTTATTTATCTCAGAAAAATACAATCATGACTAGATCAAAAAGCTCTAACAGTGTTTCCCTATGAATAACACAACAATTAAGATTAAAATGCTGGTTGGAATCTTAGGGGGATGGACACATCAATGTTAAAACTTCATAATCTGATCAATAGGCACAAATTTGAGCTTATCTGTTTAATAGAGCCTAAACATGACAACTTGCAATGTGATTCTTATAGACAATTGTTGCGCTTTGATAACTGCATGTCTGCAAATAATGGTCAGATTTGGCTCTTCTGGAACTCTAGCCTATCTTTAACGGTTAAATGTGATAATTTGCAGTTCCTAGCAGTTAATCTGAATTGTATCACTCTTAACAAGACTATGGATGCCTTCTTTATTTATGGTCTCAGAACTAGGACTGGTAGGAAAACCCTTTAGTCTGACCTTAGGTCCTTTACTCACTCAGAATCCCTTTTCATTGGAGATTTTAATTCCATTACATCTATAAATGAGTATAAAGGTCCATCTACACCCAAACTGGGAAGTATGAAGGACTTTAATGACTTTATAAATGTAATGGCATTGGAGGAAATTACAACTGTGGGGAACCTGTTCACTTGGACTAATAATAGATTAAGAAATCCTACAATACAAAGATTAGATAGAGGTTTATGTTCTCCTTCATGGTCACTATCTTTTCCAGCCTCTTCAGTGCAGATTTTGAATAGAATTAGTTCAGATCATAATCCCATGCTGTTAACTGTTGGTATTGATATCCCATCCAATCCTAGGCCTTTTCGATTTCTGAATACCTGGTATAAAAGAAAGGATTTTAATGAAGTAATTAAACAGAATTGGGATATCCCTCTCCATAAATCAGGAATGCTAGGTTTCTATCTTAAGCTTGTCAGATTGAAAAAGGAGCTAAAAATATGGAATAAAGAAAATTTTGGCAATATTGATGATAATGTAGTACAAGCAGAAAAGGCTTTAGAAGCTCAGGAACTCTTATTTGATCAGAATGCTTCTGTGTTTAATATGGCTAAACTTAAGGATGCTAAAGCTAGGGTAGTAAGGGCCTTGACAGAACAGAAAAACTTCTGGAAACATAAGGCAAAGATAAAATGGCTAAAGGAAGGGGACAATAACACTAGTTTTTTTCATAATTCAGTAAAAGAAAGAAACTGTAGGTTGAAGATCACAAAAGTTAGGAGCATAAACGGTCAATGGCTAGATAACACACATGATATTGAGATGGAAGCCATTCACTACTATCAGGATCTCTTAAATGATGATAGCTCCCCCGATAGCTCTCTCTACCAGTCGCATTTTCTGAACCATATACCTAAACTAGTCAATCAAGAGGATAATGAAAGACTTATTCAACCGGTTTCATTACCTGAGCTCAAAGGGATTGTTCTGAATCTTAATAAATCTAGTAGCCCCAGGCAAGATGGCTTTACAGCTAAGTTTTACATAAAATCCTGGGATATAATTGCTAACGATCTACTTTCGGCTGTTCAAGATTTTCTATCTGCAAACAACATCCCTAGGGGTATTGGTAGTACATGGATCACAATAATTCCTAAAAAACTGACCCCTACCTCTTTGGATGATTATAGACCTATAAGCCTTTCCAATGTAATAAACAAGATATGCTCCAAAGTTTTAATGGAAAGACTTAAGCCTCTAATGCCTAAAATCATTTCCCCTAACCAAACTGCTTTCCTTCATGGTAGAGACATCTCGGACAATGTCCTTTACTTGCAGGAAATAGTAAGGTTCCTGAACAGGAAACGTAGAGAACCAAATTGCATTATTAAATTGGACCTCAAAAAGGCTTTTGACCGAGTGAGGTGGTCTTTTTTATATAATGTCTTAGCTAAGCTCGGATTCCATGCAAAATTCATCTTTTTCCATCATGAAAAATTTGTCACAGGCCTGGTTCTCCATTCTGATAAACGGTAAGCCAGTGGGGTTTTTTCCATCCACTCGGGGTATTAAACAGGGTGATCCCTTATCTCCTTTTTTGTTTAACATCTTCTCTGAGGCTTTTACTAGGAGCTTGGCTTTTATTTTTCCATAATGGAAAGTTGGCATATTTTGACCTTCCAGGTAATTCTCTCAATATTTCACATCTATCTTATGCGGATGATACTGTTGTTTTCTTTAAGGCTACAAAGCTTACCTTGATTAGATTTAAAGCTTTCCTGTCTACCTTTGAAGAAGTCACTGGCCAAAAGATTAACTACAATAAGAGTGACATCTTCATAGGGAAACATGCTTCTGTTCAAAAAATTAGCCAAACAAAAAGGATTTTGGGAATGAAAATTGGGGTTTTTCCGTTCACATATCTTGGAGTTCCTATTTTCACTGGGGCTGCAAAAAAGAATCTATTTCCAACCTCTTCTAGAACAGATAGACAGTAAGATAGGTAACTGGAAAAATAGATGGATCTCTACTGCTAGGAAAATAACACTTATTGAGTCATGCATTTATTCTATACCTCAGCACATTTGGTCAGTTCTAAAACCTAAAAAAGTGATCATTAATACCATAGAAAAAAAACTGAGTAATTTCTTCTGGGGGGGAACTGATCTGAATCCTAAAAGATCATGGAGAAAATGGGATTCTCTTTGCTTCCCAATTGGTCAAAATGGTCTAGGTTTTAGATCAATATCCACCATAATTAAAACATGCTCAGTTAAACTGTGGTGGAAATACCAAAAAGCTGAGGCCCTGTGGACTCATTTTGTTGCTTCCCTTCCTCCCTCATATAGGACTTCTTCAAATTGGAAAAGGATCTGTTCTGTCAATACATGGGCTGAAGCTAACTCTAGAGTGATTGTGGGTAGGGGGGACTGTAATTTTTGGACATCTAACTAGCTTGATATTGGTCCCCTTACTAACCTCTGCGATCAGAATCTAGTTGACATTTTGGCTGACTGTACAGTCTCCGAGTTTATCTCTAATAAATCAATTCTGATCAGCAAAATTATTCGTTTCCTACCTCCTGATGCTATTTCTATTTTGCAGGAATCTAAACTATCAACACACAGAGAAGATAGGCTAATATGGAAACCAGGAATCAAAGGTAATTTCTCTTTCAAATCCACCTATCTTCTACTCAGTAACAGTAGAGGTTCCATTGCCTCTATTCAACATCTTTGGAATTCTAGAATTGATAAGAAAATCTCTGTTTTTATGTGGAAGTTGACTAACTCTTTATTACCTTTTGATAATATCCTAAGAAAACTAAGATTTTGCTTACCTTCAAAATGTTGTATGTGCAATGGCCATGAAGACTCTTTGGATCATTTTTTCAATTCGTGTAGTTTTGCAGCGGGAGTTTGGAAAATAGTTCATCAGTTCATGGGAATTAGGGATAGAGTTTTCCCATCTATATGGGAAAGAATATCATGCTATTTTACTTACCCTACCCTAAGTTTCTTACATTCAACCATTGTCCGAACTGCTGCTGTAATTACATGTTGGAATCTGTGGAAGATGAGGAATAAATTTCTATATGATTCTGTCAAGCCTCTCCCAGATTTAGTACTTAACCATATAAGGGATCAGATTTTTTCACTTTTACTGCTAAACTTGTGTTCATAGTTTCCTCCTTTGACTTGAGCATTGCTGAACATTCTTTCTTGCCTCTGATTAAACCTTCTCCAAAGCCTAAAATTCTTAAAATTGCTTGGAGAAGGCCCTGCTCAGGTTTCAAGTTTAATGTCGATGCTTCATGGTGCTGTCATACGAATATGAGTGGAATAGGAATGATAATTAGAGATAATAGAGGTTGTTTCAGGGGTGCACACACTATATATACCCATGCTTTCTCCCCTCTTGAAGCTGAATTGAAGGCAATTAAGTTTGCTCTACAAATGCCAACTGATTACTCCTCACCTGTTTGTATTGAATCTGATTGCCTTAGTGCTGTTCAGTTTGCTAATGACCTCCTTACAGCTCACTGGAAAATGTACAATTTAGCTGATGAGATTCACCAATCGTTGGGTGAATTTAAACTGGTGCACACCTATAGACAGGCAAACCTTGTTGCGCATTCCCTTGCAAAAGTTTGTCTTCATTCTCAGATGGACTTATCCTTTTCCACTTTCTCTATGCTTTCTAACTCGGTCCAAGGATTAATTAGGCTTGATCAAATTGGTACTCCTTCCTTAAGGTTGGTTCATTAGATCGGATGCTACTGATTTCTATTGATTTTTTACAGGTTCATATGGTATATAACAATCTATGTTCATCGCGCTGCTCGATTAAGGATACAAGTTCTGACTAGCTGGATACTGTTGGCTTTATTGGCTTGCTCAATTTTGTACATGATGAAACCCCTACTAAGGGAGGACTAGCTCATTAGAATTTGGAGGGTGATTCTGACTGCTTCGTGTCTAGCTATTGCTATTCACTAACAAGTTCGATGATCCTGTTCCTTAGTCTAATAGTTTCTTTGTTATCCTCCATTTACTTCTTTCATCTTAACACAATATTTTGGAGGCAACAAGTGTTGCTTCAAGAGCTTATGGCTTACTCATGTAAAGCTCAACTAAGCCTCGGCTTCATCTCCTTTTATGTTCGTCTTGCTTTTTTGTTCTATTATACGGCTTGGAAAAGCCTAATATAATTTCCCTCATCTACCTTCGGATGGTTTAAGGAGAAAAAAAAAAGTGTGCAGATTAATTTGGTTAATGGGGAGTAAGTTTTTTTTACCCCGTAAAAACTACCGCAAAAGAATGAAAACATCCTCATAAGAATAAAAACATCCTCATAAGATGTCATCTAATACTAAATGAAGACCCGGGCATTATTGTCAAAATGAAGGAATTTAGCTCGCACGTGTTTTAAAACGATTTTTGAAAAGTCTTGATAGCGATAGTATTAAAAAGTCTTGATAGCGATAGTATTAAATTGAGCGACTGTCTAAAACAGTATTTATCAAAATTTACAATTTGGTATTTAAATTTTAATGGTACCACTTTAAATTAAAAAGTATTTTTAGATATTAATAAAAAAGTGGGTGTTTCTTAAAAACTTACCAAACTTTAAATTCGCCAAAAATTTTTTAAAAAAATTGCCAAAAATTTTAAATAATCTTGCCAGAAATTTCATGGACTGGGAGCAGCTATGCGCAGCAATTCTAAGCTAATTTTTTTTTAACTTTCAAAATCGTTCAGTTCTTTTGTTGACTAAGTTAAGTTAAATTAATCAACGATCAACCTTTACTGACCTAATATATATAAATAAGAATAAAATTTATTTGCATTAACTAATTAAAGTTCAACCCTTAATTGATTTAGTATACATAAATACAACTTTAACTAGTCAATGGTTAATCCTTATTTGACTTTCAATATATAAACACTAATAACTAGGTTGACTTTGACTAATCAACGGTCAAACTGTACTTGACTTTCAATATATAAACACTAATTACTAAGTTGGATTTAACTAAACGTTCAACCCTTAATTTATTTTCTATATATGAACACTAATAACTAGGTTGACTTTGACTAATCAACGGTCGAACTTTACTTAACTTTCAATTAAACACTAATAACTAAGATGACTTTAGTTAATTAACGGTCAAATTGTACTTAACTTTCTATTAAACACTAGTGATTAAGCTGACTTTAACTAATCAACGGTCAAACTTTACTCAACTTTCAATATATAAACACTAATAATTAGGTTGACTTTGACTAATCAACGGTCTAACCTTACTTGACTTTCTATATATAAATACTAGTGACTAAGTTGACTTTAACTAACCAACGGTCAAACTTTACTTGACTCTATCTCTATATAAAAATACTAGTGACTAAGCTGACTTTAACTGATCAACAGTCAAACTTTACTCGACTTTCATTATATAAACACTAATAGCTAGGTTGACTTTGTCTAATCAACGGTCAAATGTTACTTGACTTTAAATATATAAACACTAATAGCAAAGTTGACTTTAACTAATTAACGGTCAAACTTTATTTGAATTAGTATCTAATAAATACTAATAAAAATGTTTGACTTTGCCTAATCAACGGTCAAACCTTACTTGACTTTCTTATATAAATACTAGTGACTAAGTTGATTTTAACTAATCAACGGTCAAACTTTACTTGAATTTCTATATGTAAACACTAGTAACTAAGTTGACTTTAACTAATCAACGATGAACCCTTACTTGACTTTCAATATATAAACACTAATAACAAAGTTGACTTTAACTAATTAGCGGTCAAACTTTATTTGAATTAGTATCTGATAAATACTAAAAATATGTTTGACTTTACCTAATCAACGGTCAAACCTTACTTGAATTTCAATACATAAACACTAATAACTAAGTTGATTTTAACTAATTAACGGTCAAACTTTATTTGATTTTAGCTAATGAAAACTTTAACGGGCTTAAACCTATAATTTTGGCACAAACCCCATGTCCTGTTTTCATATACTTAGCTTTCCTTCTCCATTGCCCCAATTTCATTTGATCGAACCCTAGATGCCACCCCACCGTCCTTCCGCCTCCTCTGGTTTTCTCCGTCGATTAGCTACCGGCCACACATCATTTGAAGAAGTTGAAGGAAGGGGAGATGGGACCGGCGCCAGTGCCGGTGAGGGAGGCAATCTCCCGACATCTCGTCTTCCCGCTCAAAGCCTTGTCCATTTTCCTTCGACGCACAGAACCCAAGGTTCCCTAATATCCCCGCCGATCGTTGCCATCGCTTGTAGGTCTCCTCGTCGTCGTCGTTGTCCCCCTGTCTGAGATGAACGCATGCGACGTAGATTCGGCGGCCGATTGCTGGCGACGAAGATTCAACAAAGATTCCTCGTCAGCTGATTGCTGGCTACGGAGATTCGGCGATGCCGACTGCCCTTAAAATAGGGCTTTGCCACAAATGGTAAGAACTCGGCATTTTCCCTTGATCCTGTCTAATTTTTGCTCCCCGATTGCGTGTATTTACTTTCTCTTATTCCCTCTTTAAGATTTAGGAGTAAAATATGAGTTTGGGGGGTGATTTTCCTAGGGTTTTATACTTTTTAGAATTTTACTCGTTTTCTTGTGATTTTTGGGGTGTTGGAGATGTTGGGCTATTTTTTGTTTGCATGTGTAAAGGTTTTGTGGTGTTGCATAGTTATCGACAGTAAAATCCTAAAATGGGAGTGATAGGGTTTTCTTATGCTTGCTCTCCAAGTGTTTGATGTTTTGTCTTATAGAGAAAAAATGCTTGAATTGCAGGGGAAAAAGAATATGAATGTGGGGACGTTGAACCAGAAACATTGGGACGGGGGATCTGAAACCAGCTTGATTACAGAGTCAGTACCGAAGGTTTAGCCCTTTTACCCTTCAATTGTAGTTTGATTATACTGTATAATGTATATGGTTCTCGTATTGGATATGTATGAAATGATTCTTCAAATTTCCCCCTTAATCATAATTCTATAAGATGATGTATCACTATGTTGAAATGATGTTTGCTAGAAACCATTTTGAGTTTCTTTGTTTTCCCATAAATTTTGATTGAGTTTACTACTCACCTCTTTGAACTTTATAAGTTAACTGAGTTTTACTACTGTACTGTTTCCGGTAGTAGTGATAGACTTGTACCATCTTTTCTGTAGTAGTAAAAATAAGCTAACTGATTTTTACATCTTTTGGTCCCCTAACATCTATTCTCTTCTGATTTTACTACTATTTCTTTTTGACTATTGATGAATTATAGTATATAGGAAGTTTCAAATTGTTACTGCTAATTGGCTTCTGCTTTGTTTGACATTTATGCAAATGATAGGTATATTGTCATTCTAGATGATAGTAGAATCGTGCCTATATGGTTCTGGTACTTTTAAGTTCATTCCCAGGTTTACATGAGGTACTTTTTTTGTAGTGGATAGTATGTTGTAGAGGAAAATGGTAAAATCATGAGATGTAATGGTGATAGACTTTATCTTCCTGCCAATCCTTTAATTTTCTGACAATTTGATGCATGAGCAATAATGGTACTTTACTTACCCTCCTAGAAATCCATCTTAGATTGTTTTGATTATTTTGACATTGTAGGAAGATTTGTTGATGGAAGGGAGACAATGGTTGAGTTTGCCAAGTATGGTCCAAATTCAGAACGAATTTGAGTGTTTCATTTTTAACATTGTGGACTTAGTATTCTGGTTTCTTGCAGGAGTTTCGGTTGTGGTGAACTCTTTCTTGAGGTGCGTTATCTTTTGGTGGTGCTCTTATGTGATTATGTCTTTGTTATTTAGAATAAGAGGGAAAATAGAGAGTTAGGATTTTACCTATGTCTATTTTTTAGTTTCATTACTTGCGAATTGCATCTAATTGGAGCTTCATCTCTATTGTTTACGCATGTAGTCTGATGAAGAATGTGAGTACTTGATCGAGCTTGTGAAGCCTAAAATGGTGAAGTCATCTGTGGTTGATAGTGATACTGGCTAAACTAAAGATAACAGGTTAATATTCGGAATTCTTTTAGTCATTTTGCATGTAGAGTCGTTTTGTGATTTTCTCATGTATGCAGAGTCTTAATCGCTAACAGTTGCTTTGCTGCTGTGCCGGGGTGAGGGTGCCGTGTCAGTGGTGGTGAGATTGGTTCCTCTCCAAGGTCGCCGCTACAATGGAAATTGCAAGCTGCAAGGAAATGGTATGTGAGTTTAGTTCTTGCAACATGTGGCAGCATTGTGAGTTTAGTTTTGTGACTGTGAATTAATATTTAACCAATATTTACAAGAGCCGCTCACTTACATTCCCTGCGTGAGGTTATACGTTGTACAACAAACTGGATTTTGTTTACCCTTCTCAATCTTATATCTCCTTTCAAGTGTTAACTTGTGTTTTTTACGAAGGTTTCTGATTTATTTAGAGGTTGTACTTTTTTGGAGGTTGTGTTACCTCTAGGAAAGTAGCCAACAAGGACCTACTTTTTGTTCGCCTGATGTTGTGTTCAATGGCTAGAAGCCTTGTGTTTGTGCTGAGTGAAATTTTTATTACTCATTATTTTTTTCCATAGATTATTAATTTTAGTATCATAACTTTTTTTTTGGTTTTATTTCTATATTAATTTTGTGAAGTTAATTTTATTATTTAATTGATGTCCTACGAAATTGTTGATTTTGGGTCTTTTCCCTTCCTTTGAAAGTGGCAGTGCTTTCAGAGGAAGGAATTTTTTTAGTCGTTGTAATCGGTGCGCAGTTAAAAAAATCGGCAGTGCAGTTAAAAAACCGGTGCTAACAAAAAGCAGCAGAGCGGTTAAAGAATTGGTGCTATCGTGGTACATATTAGCACCGATTTTTAAAAATTGGGGCTAATAAAACCGGTGCTAAAAGTAGGGATTTAGCACCGGTTTTTTCCCAACCGGTGAAACCGTTTCATCGATTAATAAGGCACCAATTTTTTTTGCTAGAAAAAAAAATCGATGCTAAAGGGGGTTTTTGTGATAGTGAACTTCGCATATGCAAGGCCAAAATATAATTCATTTCATCCGGTTTAGATTTGACATTTTAAATTTGGGAAGGGTTATGTAAACACTTTTATTTGTACATCAATTTATACACCAAATCTCAACCATCCATCTAACATAATCTAATCATTCTAATTTTTTTTTACTAAAAATAGAATAAAGTACGAGTGAGATTATGTGAGATGGATGGTTGAGATTTGATGTACAAATAAGTAGGGGTGGGCAAATGAAGTGAAAACCAAAAATTGATCCAAAAATCGAATAATCAAAATTTGAATAACCCAAACTAAATTTGAAATGCGATTTTTGGATAATAGAATTGAGTAAAACAATTCTTGAATATGATTTTTGGTTTGATTTTGGATATTGAAACACAATCCGACAACTGACTCAAATACCGATTTGCAATTAAAAAATAAATAAATTATATATGTTAATAATATAATTTTAAAACTTTAAAGTTGTTATGATTGGGTTTGTATTGTATTTTTTGGATTTTTATTTAACACTTGAGTTTGGTAATGCAGAAATTAAATTACATATTTTTATGCAGTTTTAAATATATATACATATATATTATTTTTAAAAAAAAAAGAAAATTGAGTATTTTTTTTTAAATCCCATGAATTCGGTTTATTCGATTTGAAACATTCGACTTTTCGAGTTATTCAGATCGGTTTCAATTTTAAGTTTCTTAGGGGCAAATCGAATAACCCAAACCGAATAAATTGAAAATCGATTAAACCGATCCGATGGCCACCCTTAAACATAAACCCTTCCCTTATATTTTGTAACACTACACAAAAGTAAGAATCGGAGTGATGCAGAGTGATGCAGAAAGAAGAAAAGCCTCAACGCATAGCTCAACAACAATACACAAGACCAAAGATATTTACAATGGAACGAAAATCGAACGAAACAACGAAAGACAATCTAAATATGAGACATGTACAACCACTGCAAGCCAAAGATTCCAAACAAAACAAATGAACGTCAACTGAAACACCAAGAAACTTGTTTGATAATTTGATGCAAATCAAACTTCATGTTTCACGAATTAATAATTATGATTGAATTTATTAAGCACATGAACATGAATTCAAACTAAATCCCATGAACCCACCTAAAAAAAATCTACTTAGACTGGAACATGGCTTCCACTGGTGCCCCAACTATCTGTGATGGAAAATTAAGAAGGGCCTTAGCCCCCCTCATCTTGAACGCGGCTCTGTCATAAGCCAAAGCAGCATCCTCCGCGGTTTCGAACGTCCCCAGCCAAACCCGAGTCCCGTTTCGTGTCGAGTCGCGAATCTCCGCCGCGTACTTCCCCCACGGCCGGCGCCGGACTCCCCTGTAGTGCTGCTTCTTCGCTATCAAACCAGCGACCGGTTGATGAAGGATGCCTTGAACCAGAGATTGGTTTCTCGAAGAAACGGAAGTTGAAGAGGATGAAGAAATTGTTTTTGCTTCGTTCAAAAGTTCGTATAAAACACTTTCTTGTGAATCGTTTTCGTTTAGGGGCAGGTCTCCCATGGTTTTCGCCCTCTTAATTTTGTGGAGAAAATTGCAGAAGTTTCTGAGGCTATAGGACATTTAGTACGCGATTTATATCCTTGTCGCTGTGGGCACTTGATTGTATGTGAAGGAACTAGGAAACCAGGGGAAAGTTCGATCTTTTTCTGTTTTACAGTTGTTTATAACTAATGTAGCCAACAGCTTGATGCTAATTTGACCCTCTTTGTTTTTTGGTTTTGGTCAGAGTATGGACCGAATGTGTGGTCAGATATTATTTAACTAACATGCATGGGTCAACGGATTTAAGAAATGAGGCTTTGACGGTCAAAGGGGTGCCGAGTTTCTTTCAAATACTTCTGTATCACTTCAATTTTCAATGGATTCATGATGTTCACAAAAATCATATTTGTAAAATGTTAATATCTTAAGAGCATCCGTAACTTACCATTACGTGAGTGTAGCTTGCCGTATCTTTTAGCTTGAGAAGATGATATAACAAGTCAAACTAAAACCCTTTATAACTTAATTGATGTGTCTGGAATCTGATCGAGCCCTGTCTCCGCATCCTTGGTTGTGATCTGCAAAAACAAGCACCGGGAGATCCTAGAGAAAAACTCTTTGATGCCTAACTTAATATGGGTTTTATGATGATAATAGTGAATGAATCGTAAATACCAACGTACTTTGATATTTATAGGCAAAATCCTAGCATTGATTGTGTGTAACTGAAACACTAACTCCCAACATTATTGTTTCTGTTATAACCGCTCGCAATGAGTTCGATTAACCTTAATGAAGTAAAGGGTTCGTCCCATAACATATAGGATAAATTAATTGATCAGCTTTTTGATGTTATGTCAGAAAGATTTTTGTAACAAATTCAGTTTCAAATCCTCGCTACAGTAACGAACTTTCTATCCCTTTCCCTTCTCGCCGGTAACGGCTCTTCTCGCCGGTAACGGCTATTATCCTGCCGATAACGTACAACGAGAGACACGGCCATTGCTTCGCCGGCTGCTATGGTGGACAGCAACGCCAAGCAAGCCACACCAAAATCTTTCATGGCTGCTCTCCAGACCAAATCGCCCCCGCTAATGAAATCCCTGCCTAACAACCCTGAGCTAACCCCTAAATCCGAAAACTTAGGTGACCCGGCTTGCCTCTACTCCGACGATCAAATTGCCAAACTCTCTGCACACTATTCTAATGCCTTGGTCGGAAAATTCACAAAGGGGAGACTGTCGATGGAGCAACTGGAGCTAGCCTTCAAGACGGTAGGTTATGCCGGCAACTATCAGTTAGGTTCGTTGGACTATAAACATGTGTTGATTAGGTTTGATCAAGTCAACGACTATCAAAGATGCCGGATCAAAGGAGTTTGGAACTTCAATGGAATCCAGCTGAAGATGCTCAAATGGTCTCCGGATTTCTCTACTCACAGAGAATCCCCAATTGTGTCCATCTGGTGCACTATCAGGGAAGTCCCTCTGTACTACTATAATTCTGCATCTATTGAGGCCATTGGAAATAGCATAGGAAGTTTTATTAAGAATGATCTAGCTACTGAAATGCTCACAAGGCCTTCTGCTATTAAATTGTGTGTGGAAATTGATTTACAGAAACCTTTGTGTAATTTCATTAGATTGGGATAAGTTACTAATAACAGAAAATATCAAATTGAGTTTGAAGATGTCCCACTATACTATGATCATTGTGCCAAGTTAGGACATTATTTAAATCAATGTAGAGCCATCCCACAGAACATTAATGATAAGCCACTAGAAAATCCCACATCACAAAGCCAAAATCATGCACAGTGGCAGGCTACTGGGAATAAGTTTAGTAAGGCACCTCAGATCTCCTTAGGAAATCAGACTGCTACTCCCCCTCCCAATAATGGCAAAGTAGTTCACCAGAGAGCTATAACAAGCCCCTCCCTGAACCCTTCCTCCTACTCACTTCCAGATGTAAATGGAGAGCTTGAAAATGATACCTTGCAATCACCAAAAATAACACCTGTTCAATCACCCAGCATCCCACCCCTAGAAAACTCTCAACCTTCCCTCTCCAAACTGTTAAATGCCACTGCATTGTCCAAACCTACTCCTATTGCTTATGCAAAAGATGACATACAAATTGGCTCACTCAGGTTAACTCTGAATCAATCCTCCCCCACTAACCCCCCACTTTCTCTACAAGGAAAGATGGAAAACAGGCTTTCTGTTCTGCAGGATTTAGACACTCTCCCCCAAACACAAGATCTCATGGAACTGGAAGTGCAAGATTTAGAAGAAGAGGCTATTAACAGTCATCTTGTCCTCACAGCACCACAATCTATGAAGCTCAAAGGTTCCACTGATCAGCAAGGTAAGTCTAAGAATAAAAAAAAATAACTATCTTAGTCAGCTGAATAAGATGATGCTTAGATCAGCTACTAAAAGTCATAAATCATGTGAACAATGACACACACTTTAACTGTTAATTTTTTAGTGTGGAATCTTAGAGGTATGGAATCTTCTATGCTAAGACTAATCCAATTAGTTAAGCTAAAGAAAATTCAACTCCTTTGTATAATTGAACCAATACATGATAACAATCAATGTCAATCCTATATGGATAAGCTCAAATTTTCACATAATCTGCCACTCCAAAATGGTAAAATATGGCTTATGTGGAACAACCCTGTAACAGTCTCACTCATCTCTTATCATGAACAGTTTTTGTATGTTAAAATAGGCCACCTTACTTTAGACATAGACATGGAAGCAGTTTTCGTTTATGCTCTTAGCAATAGAGATGGTAGAAAACCTCTATGGAATTACCTGAGTGTCATACCTAAAAGTGAAACTATTTTCATAGGAGATTTTAATACCATCACTTCACTTTCAAAATATAGAGGTCCTAGCTCCCCTTCTCTAGAGACTTCAATAATTGGATTAGCTTCTCTGGAATTCAGGAAATTAACACAGTGGGGAACCTATTTACTTGGTCCAATTCAAGACTTACGAATCCTATCCCAAAGAGATTAGATAGAGGACTCGGTTCTATTCAATGGAATTCAAAATTTCCTCCATCTTCTATCCAAATTTTGAATAAACAATCCTCAGATCACTCTCCTCTTCTCCTTTAGGTGTCAACTCTAGTTATTTCTCACCCTAAACCCTTTAGATTTATAAATACTTGGTTTAATAGACTAGAATTTATAGACCTAATTAGGGAAAATTGGTCAATTCCTCTTCCTCGGTCTGGAATGTTAGGTTTCTACCTAAAATTGATTAGACTAAAGAAAGTGAAAAAAATTGGAATAGAGACTGCTTTGGAAACATTGATGCTAATGTAATCACTGCAGAAGAAGCTCTTAGATTACAGGAACTTGTTTTGGACTCTACCCCCTCAGATTCTGAATCAATCAAATTAAATGAGAAAAAGGCACTATTGCTTAGAGCCCTAAAGGAAAAGGAAAAATTCTGGAAGCAGAAAGCTAGATCAACATGGCATAAGCTAGGAGATAATAACACCCAGTTTTTTCATAAGACGGTACAGGGGAAAAACTGTAAATTACAGATCTCTAAAATTAAAAATAGGCAGGGTCAGTGGCTTAACTCACACTTAGATATTCAAAAAGAAGCCGTAGCCTATTTTTCTGATCTGTTATCTGAACCTAACCAAAGGGCTAATAATACCTATTACCCTCATTTTCTTAGCCAAATTCCAACTGTCATCACTGAACAGGATAACCAAGCTCTATCTAGACCAGTCTCAGAGGAGGAACTTAAATCTGTGATCAATTGCTTAAACAAAATAGTAGTCCAGGACCAGATGGCTTTTCAGTAAATTCTATATTAAGTGCTGGGCTATTATCAAGGAAGATTTTACTGATGCTGTTAATGAATTCATCTTAGGCTTAGATATGCCAAGGGGTATTTCCAGTACCTGGATAACTCTGATTCCAAAAAAAGCAACATCATCCTCTTTTGATGACTTTAGACCAATTAGTCTCTCTAATGTTATCAATAAAATCTGCTCTAAGGTTTTAGTGGAAAGATTGAAACCTCACATGGAAAACCTAATCTCTCCCAATCAAACTGCCTTCATGAAGAATAGAGAAATTTCTGATAACATACTCTATCTGCAGGAAATGTTAAGATTCTTAGATAAAAAGAGTAGAGGGCCTAACTGTATTCTCAAATTGGACCTTAGAAAAGCTTTTGATAGGGTTAATTGGGATTTTCTAAGGAACATACTAGGTAGATTTGGTTTTATTGAGAATTTTTTAAATGCTGTTATGAATAATTTATCCCAAGCTCATTTCTCAGTTCTTATCAGTGGCAATCCAGTGGGCTTTTTTAAAGCCACTAGAGGCATCAAACAAGGTGATCCCCTTTCTCCCTTTCTTTTTAATATTTTCTCAGAGGCTTTCTCTAGGAGCCTTTCTTTTATATTTTGAAACAATAGTCTCTCATACTATCAGTTGCCTGCCTCAATCACACCAGCATCTCACTTAATCTATGCTGATGATACCATCATTTTCATGCAAGCCTCTAAATCCAACCTGATTAAGATTAAAGCCTTTTTAGAGATCTTTGAATCTACCTCGGGACAAAAATTTAATTTTGAGAAATCTGATTTCTATATAAGGAAAAGGGCTACAGTTGCTAAATTAAATCAGGTTAGAATGATCTTAAAAATGAAAAAAGGTTCTTTTTCTTTTAAATACCTAGGTTGCCCAATCTTTAAAGGTAGAACCCTGAATATATATTTCCAACCTTTGATGGAAAATCTGGACAAAAAACTGATGAACTGGAAAAACAAATGGTTGAGTTCAGGTGGAAAATTGACCTTAATCCAATCCTGTTTATACTCCTTACCTCAGCATCTATGGACTGTTACCAAACCCCCTAACCATATAGTTAAGACATTTGAGAAAAAAATGTCTAGATGTTTCTGGGGTGAGTCAGATGGATAAAAAAATAAAGTCTGGAAAAGGTGGTCTGATTTAGCTATACCAAGGTCTCAGAATAGTCTAGGTTTTAGATCAATTCATGCTATAATTGACTCATGTTCTCTCAAACTCTGGTGGAAGAGTCAGTTGGGAACTACTATGTGGGCTAAAATGATCTGGTCCTTACCTCATACACATAGAAAATCCATGACTTGGAAGAGAATATGTTCAGTTAACTCCTTTGCAGAAAATAACACCCTGATTATTCATGGTAAAGGTAGCTGTAATTTCTGGTCTGCTAACTGGTGCCCTAATGGGCCACTTATGAATTGTATCCCCAGCTCCATCATTTCCCCATTATTATACTGCTCCGTGGCTGAGTTTATCAGTAACAAAGCATCTATTCTACCACAGATTTCCTCCTTCCTGGAACATGATACTCTCTCCTTTCTTCAGTCTGCCGAAATTACCCAAGATAGAGAAGATAGGTTGATCTGGAAACCAGAAGTGACAGGTGTTTTCTCTTTTAAATCTGCATACAAGGAACTCACTCTCCCTTCAAGTAATTTCCCTGCTACCAAGCTTATATGGAATCCAAAACTACAAAAAAAGGTTTCTATTTTTACATGGAAACTGCTGCACTCTTTCCTACCTTTTGATGATGTGCTAATCAAATGTGGTTTTAGTCTTGCTTCAAAATGCCCAGCATGTTATCATTCAGACTATATTCAACATTTTTTATATCCTGCCCCCTTGCTCAATCTATATGGAATAAGATAGCATCTTTTTTTGGATTTTCACCTTAATGATCAGGATTCAATTAATGAAAGATTCTTCTTGTTTTGGAATAGTCATGATCTTCCCAAATGGCACCAACTGTTATGTAAAATTATCCCACCTTTGATCTGTTGGTGCCTCTGGAAGGCAAGGAACGGTTTCTTTTTTTATAACAAACGTTTTTCATCAGAGCTCATATGCAAGGAAGTTTGTGACCAAATTTATCTGACTCTCTATGCTAAACCTTACCACCCAGTTCCCTCTTAACTATTCCACCCAGCTTTTTGCATCTGATCCCTCACCTTAGACCACCTCCGAAGCCTACTATATCTATTGTTTTCTGGGAAAGGCCAAAGCCAGATTGCATAAAGATTAATGTAGATGCATCCTGGTCCTCTAATAATGCAACAGTTGGCCTGATTGCAAGAAACAGTTATGGAACCCCATGCCTTATTAAATCCACTGCTATTACTGCTGTTTCTTCACTTCAAGCAGACATTTTAGCTATTCTATTTACCTTCCAATCCTTTCCAGAACTAGATAACACTTTCACAATTGAATCTGATTCTTTGTTGGCTGTGAAAATGATCAGGGATCCCTATACTGCTCACTAGCCTTTGTTTGATCTAACCTCTAAAGTAAAGTCCCTATTAAAGAATGGTGATCTTAAGCATGTTTTTAGGGAAGGTAACTCTGTGGCAGATGCAATTGCTAAATATCACTCAGTCCATAATCTGAGCCTAAACCTTTCTAATTTACCCACCCACATCAAAGGCCTCATTTCTTTGGATAGGGAGCATACTCCCTATATCAGATTGTATAGGCATGGCTCCTGATAGAATTGATACTGCTAAGATATTGCAACTTGATTTTTTTGCAGGTACTACGGTTTGAATTCCAACATCTGAAGCTCAGCTACACTTATATGGAGATCCATCTCAATTGCTGTGGTTAAGAGAATGGAATGCTCCATTATCAGAATTTTGACTACTCAGAAATCCAACATTAGGTTTCAGATTTTAATATTAATCTCTGAAGTTTTTAGATTGAAGTTGCCTGGCCAAAGGAATGAAATAACACAGGGGGTGGAGATTCTTTCTTTTGGAATCGCAACTTCAATAACTATCTTCGTCTACTCTGGATAGTTACACCAATCTACTACTAGATAGGTATTCTTTTGGAGGCAACTATGTTGCCTCAGAGATCTTAATGTATAAACCATTACTTTGTATACTTAAGTTGTTTTAATTAAGGCCTGGGGAACCTTATACATAATCCCCCACCCTTGGGTGTTTTCACTAAAAAAAACCTTAATGAAGTTGGGCTTAACCGAAAGGCTTCTTGTGTCATGGGCCAAGGCCTAACTTGAAAGAGTACTATCAAAAACCCCCTGAAAACTTGAAGCGCGAATATGTAAGTATTCGAAGGGTAAGATTCGAATGCTTCGACACAATTGAAGCACTTTAGTTTTCTTAAAACCTTTCTTCTCTTTTGAACTCGGAAGGGTGCAAATGTGGCGAATGATAACTCATTGAGCGGGAAATCTCTTGCTGCGTGGGACTTACTAGCTGCACTTCACCCCAAGTTTTCACATCTTTTCATATTTCTCTCTTTTCAAGGTAATCATGACCTTTTTGGTAACTACATCCCTCATTATCTCATTTAAACCGCCATTCTTGCCCTTCCTCCTTCCATTTTGCAGGTTATTTGAAGCTGAGTTCTCAGAATCTTAATTCCTTCAGCATCCATTCTAAATTCCAAAATCCTTCCATAAGTAAGTTCTTTTCTTTTCTCTTATCTACTCTCTTATCCTACCAATGGCTTCCAAATCTCCCAAACCCCATAGAGATTTAGATTCTAGTATAAAAAGGAATCCTGATGAAGAGGGTCTCAGCTTTAAGCGCTCTGAGGAAGAAACGTCCATCCAATCATCAGAGCAGACTATTTCAAGAAGTGGTAATCTTCTAGATGATGTTAAATCTGCCCCGAATGAAGATATCCTTTCTGGGGAAGGATCTTCCCAGAAGATCCCATCTCAGCCAAAACATGGGAAAGGCAAGGGTTTGTTGAGGCCTTCCAAATTCGGCGGTGCCGAATTAGAAAAAGCTTCAATGCCCATCCCCCTAAGGCAAAAAATCAGTGGTCAAGAAGTGTAAGGGGAAAAGGGCTTCCACACACTGCAACGAGGAATATGAGACACAACCATATGTGATGTACTCGATGGTATCAAACTCATCTCTACCCTACCTTCTCAGCAGCACATACCAGAAGATGTCAAGTTAGCCTCACTCGAAGAGAATGAATCCCCAACTACTCTACCAATTGAAAAACCTATAGTATTTCATCGACACATCCAAAGCAGTCTCTGATTTCCTTTCCCCCACTTTCTTCAAGACTTCTAAAGGAATTTGATGCCAGCCCAGCTCAATTTCACCCCAATGTCGTAGTTATAATTATTTCCTTCATTACCATCTGCAAAGAGCTTAACATCATACCTCGATATAGTTTTCTTCGAGCCTTATACTTCGTATCATCCTGCAGGTATGCAACATATGCATACACACTTTTAAGTAGCCATGCCAGAAAGATAATCATCCTTCCCCCTTCAAATACCTATGGTTGGTGAAACGGGGCTTACACATTTGACTGCAGTGGTTCTTATCGGGTTCCTCGATGGAACTTACATGTTGAGAAGGATTCGAATGAGGGATACTCCATTTCCACCGCCCTTCAAGGTGACGTGACTCACCTCTAGCAAAGGGACATTTTAGATGTAAACGCATTTTACCGTCGAGATACCAAGGCGGGAGGATTAGAATGGCCTGTTGATATATACGAAGATATATATATCTTCGTCTCTCAACAAAAATTCAGGCGCTTGGCTCGAGGCTAATCCCGATCTACACATCAAACCTAGGATAGGAAAGTGGAATCATGAAAATGAAGAAAGTGTGTTCCCACAATCCTCACAAGACCTCCCTTGAGAACCATATTCCTGAGGGTCTTCAAAAGGTGTCCCTAACAACCCCTGAGTTATACATGTATTCAAGAATCTTTTGCTTGAGCATTATTTAACTTTTTTTTAACCATTTTCTACTTATGTTATTTAGTGAATATCCTTAATGCTCTGAAGAAGGTACCCGAGTCTACCCCCCAAGTCCAAGCTGCCTCATCGATGGTAGCTTTGGTCAAGATTACTCGAGAGACCCCTGTTGAAGTCTCTCATCCTTCGAATGAGCAAATATCTGGGTTAGGTCCTACCCACAAAAGACCTAGGGCGAATGTTGACACCAACCCCACTCCTCATATTCAACATAGAAATGTGGCTCCCTCACTGTCCTTAGATTTCTTAGGAGATTTAAGTCAAGACTCTTCCGTAAGCCCGACATCTAAACATTTCATTTGTCTAACTGTATATAGTACTTATCACTTTTTAGTGATAATTAAGTTTCTGCTGCATTCCATTCTTCCTCGAATCAACTTTTTTTCCCTGCTGAAGGCTCCTATTCAATCTGTTGTTCAAGCTCTACGCCACAAGCATGAAACCGAATGTCACAATTTTCAAGATAAGCTTTCTGGTGCTAACACTGAGATAGAGCAACTGAAGAAAGCTCTCAAAGATGAGAATAATAATTCAAGGATTTGATGAATTAAAAACTTTGCCTGCAGTAAAAACTCAGTCCTACTGCTTAGTATTCTCTCCTCGAGTCTTACACTAATAAGGTGGTTAAAACTCCAGAGTTCGAGAAGTTTTTTATCGATTTGATGACGATCGCCAAAAAAATTGAATGCAACCAAGTGGTGGATAACATCACTTCGAAGGTATCTCTAGAGTGCGCCAACACTCCGGCCAAGCTTGTGAAGGACTCGGCTGATAAACAGTTGCTGGCAAAGTGGAAGGAAATCACTATGGATGGGGGTCTGAAGCCTCGACTCCTTGAGTTCATTAAGGAGTAAAAAAAGTGCTTCACTACAAAGGAGCTTGATCAGATCGACATTGCCTCTATCCTTGTTCCTGCCACATCAGCCAATCCAAAAGCTCAGGCATCTAAGCAGGGTACTGAACAGGAGAAACCCGAGCAGGAGAAAAGTGAGAATCCTGAGGCGAACGCTGAGCTGAAGGATAAAGAGAATATTGAAGATGTAATAGAGAATGTATGACTTTCCACCATGTATACTATGATTTTTATGAATTAATAGAATATTTTCAATCTGACAATCGATTATCAATTTTCAATAATTTGTCTTCATAATTTATCGTAGTGCTCAAAGTTGGGGAAGCAACTTGTCAATACTAATAAGAAAATGGATGGCGTTAGGGCCTATATGATGAAAGCCATGTTGGACTTATCAAAGCTCAACGCCGAAATGAAGTTATGGAGCAGTGGTATTCATCTTTCTTTGCCAAGAATTTTAGACAACTTAGCGGGAAAAGGGGATGGAAACAAAGAAATAGCCCTTGATATAGTTGAGGAATATTGTGACCCTAAAAAAGAGTCACCAGGAAGGTGTTCATGACACTATCAGCCAATATGGGTCGTTATCTCAATGTTTGTCTGATGCCAAGCAACTCCCAGTTTCACAAACTCGCCTCGAGTATTACATGGGTGAGACTAATAGGTTTATGGCTCAAGTGGTTGAAGTTAAAAAAATACCATATTACCCTAAAAAGAATGATTATCTTTCTCAGGCACCGGCTTAGAATGCCAAATTGTGCCAAGCCCTGTCCGATGAAAATTCTAGATTGCAGGAAGAGAATGAAGGGATGAATTCTACACTCCCACTTTATGCTAAAACTAAAATATCAAGAGCGGATCCCCACTCATCTAACGCAGTTTCCCGCTTGGAAGAAGAAAATAAAGAGTTGAAGTCTACCATCAAACTTTACACAGACAACCTTCGACTTCATGGATTATATCACGGAGTTCTTCGCCCGAAACTTATCAAGGATATTCCACGCTTCCTCCTCCAAGCTTCTGATGACTAGGTCAAAAGACGCCAGGTGCTCATCAAAAGAAATCTTTATGAAAGGAAATGTTTTGATAAAATTTCTAATTGGTTAAAAGAATCTCCACAAGTGCGTGATACTAGCTCAATGGCGATGACTTCTAGCTATGAGGCTAAAACTACTAGTTAGAGGGCTAAACCTTCTCATCCTCGACAATCCCATGGAGGTGCAAATCAAGGTAAATCCAAGTGTAAGGGTATCACACACAAGTACCCTGGAACCCTAACTATTTGTGATGAATCTTTGAGGCCTGATGAGGCATCCTCTCAGCAACCTCACAGTCAAACCCCTATAGATCTATTCGATTATCCAGTGGAGGAAAGGATTCGTGATCTGGGTTGAGCTATGGGTATCAAGGTCCTAAAGATAGAGGAAATTTTAATTAAATTAGGTCCTTAGAAATAGAACTTGTATCTGTTTATCGACTAATAATTATTAATCATTATCCATAATGTTTCATTATTACGATAAGTAGATGTGATTGTAATGTATAAATGTGTTTGTTTCATTCGTTCAAGTTCAAGAGTAGCATTTCAGCATACATCCCATAAATCTAACCTTTAATGCTGCATTTCAACATACATCACACAAACCTCACTAAGTGCAGTGTTTCGACTTACACCAACAAATATCATTAAGTGCAGCATTTCAACATATACCATACTCTAACTCTCGATGCAGAATTTCAACATACATTGTGTATCACACTAAGTGCAGCGTTTTGACATAAACCATACAAATTCAACTCTTGATACAGCATTTCAACATACATTGTACAACTTTGGCCTTTGGTGCAGTGTTTCAACATAAACCATGGTCGAGCCCTTTAGAGCTGATGATACATCCGTAAGTTTACAATATTTCATCACCTCATAATTCAATCTCCATTCATGCTTTCGAGTGTATAGCTATCTTTGGGAAATGCTTTGATCACCTTGTACGGTCCCTCCCACTTCCTTGTTAATTTCCCATCGGGTTCTTGATGAATTTTCTCATTCTCCCTCATAACAAGATCCCCTGGGATGAACTGTACTTTTCTAACCCTTCGTTCATAGTAACGTTTTACTTTCTACTTCACCTTTGCCTCATGTAGAAAGGCTAAATCACGCTTTTCTTTCCTATTCAAAATCCATACTATGATTATTTTCATTTTCTTCCTCAAAACCCCCTCTCATCCTTGAATTGGCACTCCAATTTCTGCAGGAATTACAGCCCCAAAACCACAAACCAAACCATATGGCATTTCCTAGTATCAAATGATTTAGATGTTCGATAGGCCCATAAGACACTCGGTAGTTCATATATCCAGTTCCTCTCAGCACCTTCGAGCCTTGCCTAGATTCCATTAACGATAGCCTAATCGGTGACCTATACCTTACCATTCGCCTGAGGATGATAAACTGACGACATCTTCTATTTTATCTTGTACTCCTCGAACCATTTTTTGAATGGGTCATGGGTGAACTGTATCTCATTATCTCAGTTATTATGGTTTTAGGTATTCCAAAATGACAAATAATGTTCTCCCAACAAAAAAAATCACCAATTTCACTTTCAAATTTATCAATGGTTCCGCCTCCACCCACTTTCTGAAGTAGTTGATGGATACAATAAGGTATCTCAATCGACCTAGCGCTTCTGGAAATTGACTTACCAGATCGATCCCAACTTATCCAATGAACATGAACTATGTATACTCACCATCTCCTCCTGAGGAATACGGGTTATGGGTGTGTGCTTCTAGCACTGATGGAAAGCTTGGATATACCTGCTAGCATGTTCGAACATCATAGGCCAATAATATCCTACCAGAAAAAGCCTCCTTGCAATAAATCTATCCCCATGATGACTTCCACACCTTCATGCACTTCTTTGATTAAATAGTCAGCCTCAAAAGGGGTGAAACATCGAAGAAGTGATTAAAGGTAGCCTCGATGATATAAAGCTTCATCCTGCAACTTATATTTTGGAGCTTTTAGTCTTATCTTTCTTGCTTCCACGGCCTCCTCAGGCAGAATTCCTTCTCAAATGTAGTTAACAATAGGTGTCATCCATGAATCTTCCTCCTCCATGACCATCACCTCTTGCTCCTCAAAACTATGCTTACTCAGCGTCTCCATCATTAACTACTTTTGCGAGTGAACTCCAAGGTCAGAGGAAGCAATTTTACTCAAAGCATCGGCCTTATTTTTCTCCTCCTTTGGTGCATGTGTCAAGGTACATGTTCGAAAGCCATTCACTAGGGGTTGCACCACTTCCAAATACTGTTGCAAACTGCGCTTTCTCGCTTCATATTCGCCTTTGATTTGCTTAACTATGATCTGTGAGTTGCTGAAAACCTAAAATATTTCTACCTTGAGCTTTTACGCCAATCAAAGACCGATGATTAAGGCCTCGTATTCAGTTTCATTATTTGTGGCTTTGAATTTGAAGTGCAATGCATATGGGTAATTGATACCTTTGGGAATGGTGAGCAACACTTCTACCCCACTACCCTCCTAATAGAAATAACTATCAACATAAAACTTCCAAGATTTCTCATCCTATGTTTTACCCAACTCTATAGGCTTCGTAGTCTCCAGTATGAAATCTGCGTGGGCATGACCCTTGATCGCAGTTTGCGGCTAGAATAGTATATCATTTTCCTCCAACTCTACTTCCCTTTTCATCATCCTTCCTGAGGTTTCTGGCTTCAGAAGTACGTGTCCAATTGGGTGATTGGTAAGAAGTATAATAGTATGCCCTTGAAAATAAGAACGTAACCTTTGTGTTGCATGAACCAAGGAAAGAATTAATCTCTCAAAAGTTGAGTACCTTGTTTCGGGTCCTTGTAGAGCCTGACTTACGAAATAAACTGGATGATATTGCCTTTATTTTTCTTTCACCCATACTTCACTAATAGCAGTAGGATATGAAGATATGTAAAGATACAATACCTCACCCCTTTCAAGTTTCATAAGTGTCGACAATTTTCAAAGGCGCTCCTTCTACTCCTTAAACCCCTCCTCGCACTTCTCAGTCCACTCAAACTTCCCACAGTCGGCTCCATGTTAGAACATTAAAGAAAGGTAAGTGTTTCTCTGCTCCCTTTGATAGAAACTGGCCTAGAGATGCCAAAGATCCGGTTAGTTTGTGGATATCCTTTATCATTTGTGGAGACTTCATGTTCACTAGGGCTTCAACTTTCTCATTTAACATCCATTCCCCTTTATGACAACATGAATCCCCAAAAAATTCTAGCTCTCACAACAATCACACATTTAACTAGATTAATCTTTAGGTTTGACTGTCGTAGCTTATTGAATGTTTCCTTAAAATCCTCCAGAAACAGCTCATGACTCCTACTATTTACAACTATATCATCTATGTATATTTCCATGTTCCTTCCAATCTGTTTTTTGAACACCTTATCTACTAATAGCTGGTAAGTTGCACCTGCATTCTTAAGCCTAAATGGCATCTTCTTGTAGTAGAATGTCCCCACATCCATGATGAGTGAATTCTTTTCTTTATCTGCTTCAGCCATCAATATCTAATGATATCCCTTGTGAGCATTGGAGAAAGCCAACACTTGATACCCAGCTATAGCTTTCACCAATTTATCAATGGGTGGTAGTGTATAGTTATCTTTCGGGAAACATTTGTTTAAATCAGTGTAATAAATACACATTCTCCATGCACCATCATGCTTTGGAACAATCACCGGATAAGCTAACCACTCTGGATAGTACACCTCTTTGATAAATTCCGCCTTAAGCGGGTTCTCAACTTCCACCTTAATTTCCTCTGCTCTTTCGGAACGAACATCCTCCTCTTCTTCTTTACTGCCTTTATCGACGGATCGATGTTTAGCCTATGAACTGTCAACTTTGGAGGTACTCCCTTGAGGTCAGAAGTACTCCATGAAAATACATCACCATAACCATCAAGAAGAACCTTCAACCTTTCCTTCATATCCTCTGGCATTAACTTTTTGACAGCTATTGTACTTGTATCTCGAATAGCGACCTACTTCGTATCTGCAAGGCCGACTTCCCCATGCCCAGAAGCTACCTTTCTTTCAGCTTTCACTGCTGAAAGGTTGCAACTCTTTACTACCATATGATCCCCTCAAATGGTTGTTATCCCCTTTTTTAGTAGGGAACTTCATCATCAAGTGGTACGAGGACCATACAGCTCAAGCTTGACACATCCATGGAAGGCCAAAAATCATATTATACTGTTAATATGCATCAACGATCACAAAATTACAACTTATTGTTACTCCTTTTCTCCATCTTCTATCCACACTGTCAGGGTAATTTCTTCCAATGGAAATATGGTTTACCAGTAAATCCGGACAAGGGTGAAGCAGACCTTTTCAAGTTGCTACGGTCTATATCTAGCTGATCAACAGAGTGCTCAAACATCACTTTGACACCACTTCCATCATTGATAAATACTTTCCTAATCAAAGAACTTCCAACAATTGCCGATATAACCTAAGGATCTGCATGCGAGGTCTGGTTGGGAAACATGTATGCTGTTGTAAATGTTATAGCCCCATTTGCTCCTAAGCACTTATGTCGT
Source organism: Rubia yunnanensis (assembly GCA_037428765.1). Lineage (NCBI taxonomy): Eukaryota > Viridiplantae > Streptophyta > Magnoliopsida > Gentianales > Rubiaceae > Rubia > Rubia yunnanensis. The sequence continues at coordinate 24,922,627 of CM075061.1, read as the reverse complement.
GGTTCCCCAGCTGGGACTTGGCGTGAATCAGCTTTCATGGTCATATTTGAAGATGTTTCACCCATGATACCATTAATAAAATTGATCACCCAATGAATCACCGGATTAACCTCATTCCTATTTTCCTAATTTCCTCCATGTTGATTACGAGGCCTCTCATCCTACCTTCCTTGGCCTGGATCTCGAGGCCCTTTGTCAAGTCTTCCCCTATTATCTTGTGGGTCCCTTTGGTATAGATGACACACTCGACGATCACTTCTTGGCCTTGGGGGCCCCTTCGATCTCCATATGAAGCCCTCGAAGCTTGAAGTCGGTCTTCCCTTACGCATCTTTCAATGTCCATATTCAAGTAACTACAATCATTTGTGTGATGCCCACAGTCCGGTGATCAAAATAATTGTTTGTAGCTCTCCTTGCCTCCATGGCCCTATTCGAGTCTCTCATGGATGGACGGGGCCGAAAAAACCTCAATGTATACTCAAAATTTGTGCAGGAGATCTATCCATGGGTGTATACCTCTCAAAGTATGGTCTAACTGCTTCCACTGGCCTCTTTCCACGAGGGTTGATAGCTTTCCCAGCCTTTTCCACTAAAACCTTCTTCCTTTTGGAAATCTCCACCACATTCGAGTACTGTTCAACAACCTCTTTTAGTTTTTGAAGGGTCTTAGGAGTATTTGTGGTCAATTTATTTTGTACATATCCACATATTGCATCCTTATTAAATACCCCTGGATTATCTCATTCTCCTTACTTCCACAACTCCCAAGCTTTCATCAACATATCTTTGGTAGAATGCTCCTGCCATCACCCCCGACTTTTGCTGCATTTAATACAACTTGGGTAGGGTTTTAGTAAAATTCTTCTTCTAGGCACATTGGCTTAGAAGAGCTCCAATAAAATCTCGGCAGGAATGCAGAGAACCTTTAGGTAACTTGTTAAACCATTCTTGGTCCTTTCCTCGAAGATAACTCCCAACCAGCTTACAGGTAAGCCTCTCGTCAAAATCTCGGGAGTTCATTAGACTTAGGAATGTTTGTATGAATTCTTAAGGATCCAAATCTCTACAATAAATAGGAAGCCCCTCTGGGGGCTTGGTATATGCTGGCTATCGGCCTGAGGTTACCCATGAGCTAAACGAAAACCTGATGTTTGTCCTATCGGCCCAATTAACCTGTCTAACTCTCTTCTTAATGATACTCTCGCATCTCTTCCTGGCTCTGCAACCCTTGATCCCTCACTAGTTGTCGAACTTGAGGATCCTCACCATACGAAGTCTAATACATCGATTAGAATCCTCTATAACGAGGGTATGCCCAAGGTCCCATCGCTCCAGGATACCTTGAGGTCTGCAGGTAAAAATCATATGGTGCCTATCCTGTGGAGGGATTATACGATCCAGGACTGTCATAACATTGAATCCCCATGGACACCAATGTATATCCAACATCTATCCCAAGAAAGGTAACTATCGAGGTTACAAGAATCAGAGAAGAGCCTGTATGAACTACCCCCTCGATTGTGTATTAGGAAATGATGGTTGTGGTCGTGGTTGGAATGTCTCCCTTGCATACCCAGTATAGGGAAATCCCAACATATGTTGAGAGGCCGGCTTTATGGGTATCTCCATGGGTTCGAATATAGTATCACGATTCTCAAAGGCACCAAGGGTATCGAAGGTGGTACCATACTTCTTGAAGGAACAATAAGTATTGAAAAGGTAATCTGATACCTAGCTGCTTCTAACATCTGCCCTACTTGCGCCAAGTCTAGCAGTGATCCAACTGGGGCCAACACTACCCCTTCTATGCCACCGTTCACCTGAACAGCCCTTTCGTAAGCGTCGATGTGTGAATCTCTTGAAGCCTCCATAAACTGACCATACTTGTCATTATGATGGGTGCCCAAAAAATTCTGTCGAGAGCCAGTGTTTACTCCTACACCAAGCTCTCGATTGATCTCTAGCTGTCTCAGAGATCCCTGTACTTGGGATCCTCCAACAGGTTCCAAATCTGGTCACGTCAAAACTAACAATGGTTCAGGTTCAACGTTTGTGATACCGGGGGGTTAACGATCTTGGTTTTCCTTTTAAATGGGAACTGCACCTCGTCTCATGTGTCTATTCCCCTGCTCCTTAACCTCTCACTCCTTCGAGTAGCCATAGAAGTGGAAAAACCAATGAATTGGAATCTGACTTAATTAGTCCCACTGTGCGTGCCAATTGATGCCTCTGGAATCCGATCGAGCCTGGTCTCTAACTCCTTGGTTGTGATATGCAAAGACAAGCCCTGGTAGATCCCATGGGAAATTTTTCTGATTCCTAGGTTAATAAGGGTTTATGATGATAATATTGAATGAATCATAAATACCAACGTACCTTGATATTTATAGCCAAAATCAAAGCACAGATTGTGTGTAACCAAAACACTAACTCCCAACATAAGTTTCTTTGTTATAACCGCTTGCATTAATTGCGATTAACCTTAATGAAGTTGGCCTTAACCGAAAGTCATCTTGTATCATAGGTCAAGGCCCAACTCGAGAGAGTACTATCATTACCATTGGAGATGATCTCAATTAACAACATATTACAATGAATATAATAATATTATGCGAAATAGAATTATCATTTATATATTAGTATGAATATATAGTTAAATTTTACCAATTTTACCTAAAAAATATTGAAATTTAAGTGTACGTTTATGTTAAATGAACTTTTTTGTTATTTGAATGAGGAACTGTCATATTACTTGAATAAGCATGTGATGTTTGCCGTGAAATCATACTGATTTGTGTCTCAACTATGTAGAGATGTCAAAATGTAGAAAATAAGGGTAATAATATGTGTTTGTGTTCATGATCTCAGGGTACATTATATAGTGGTACAAAAGACCTGTAAAAACTAGGAAAATGAAAAAGAATCTAATTACAATTACAAGTAATATTTATATTCCTTAAAACTCATCCTCAAGTTGGAGTATGGGGATCTGAAATGCCCAACTTTCCAAGTAGTGAATGAAACTAATTTCGTCCGAGAGCTTTGACAAACAAGTTTGCAGGTTGATTAGAAGTGCAGATATGATGAGTAATAATGGTACCAGACTGCATAAGATCCCGAACAAAATGATAATCAACTTCAATATGCTTTGTACGTTCACGAAACACAAAATTTTCTGCAATATAAAGAGCAGATTGACTGTCACAAAACAACTGCATAGGAGTAGTATGCGTAACTCCCAAGTCTTAGAGCAAACACTTAAGCCATAACAATTCACAATAGGTAATAGCTATATCATAATACTCTGCTCCAGTAGAAGTCAAGAAACCATAGGTTGCTTCTTAATCTTCCAAGAAACTGGAGAATCACCAATCATCACAATATATTCGGAAAGGGAACGTCCGGTAATAGGGCATGCAGCCCAATCAGAATCACAGTAACCAGTCACTATAATGCACTACGGGAAGAGAAACATAAACCATGACCATGATGACTTTTCAGGTAGTGTAAAATGTGAACAACAGCTTGCCAATGAGAAACACAAGGGGACTTCATAAATTGTGCGAGTGTATGAACTGAATAGCTAAGCTCATGGCGTGTAATGGTGATGTATATCAGGTGTCCAACCAGGCGCCGGTGTTTCTCAGGATCATGGTAAAGTCGACCTTCAACATGCGCCAGATCGTATTACTGCTCCACAAGAAAATTAGTCAGTTTAGAAACTGATAAACATGTGTCAGATATAATGTCCAAGGGAATATTTAGAAAGAAACATCTCATCCGGCCTTCTAGCAATCTCTATACCCAAGAAATACATAAGCAGACCAAGATCCTTCATGTGAAAATAAGAGCTCAAGTATTTCTTGAATTTAGAGATAAGCGACGAAGAACTACCAGAAATAACCAAATCATCCACATAAACAAGCACATGCAAAGATACTGAACCACGGGAAAACAAAAGGAGAGAGTAATCGACTTTACTCTGAACAACCCCAAATGTGTGCAAAGCTTGAGCCAGTTTTGCAAAACCAATTGCGAGAAGCCTACCAAAGACCATAAAGAGATTTTTGAAGGCGACATACCTATCCAGGGGCCGCAGAATATCCAGGGAGAGGTCGCATGAAGACCTTTTCATGCAGATCACCATGTAGAAAATAATTATGCACATCCATTTCATGTAGTTCCCAACCACGAATGACTGCAATAAATAAGAACAGACAAACCGAACTCATCTTGGCAACATGAGTAAATGTCTCAGTATAGTCAACCCCTTCAATCTGACGATTCCCAAGAATCACCAGGCAAGATTTGTAACATTCTACGGTACCATCATACTTAAACTTGGTACGGTAAACCCATTTGTAACCAATTGCAGTCTTATCCAGAGGAATAAAAGCCATCGTCCATGTCTAATTGCACTCAAGAGCATAATCTCATCATCCATAACATCATGCCAATAAGAATGCTTCGATGCCTCAGAATAAGTGGTAGGATCTGCACTAGAAGTTACTACACCCAAAATTCTAGAATGTGTACTAGAAAATTTACCACAATTTACACAATCAGTAAGAGGATAGAGAACACCTTAGGATAGTGATGGCGCATAAGTGATCATTGCAATGGGGGGGGGTGTTTCTTGTTTAGTAACAACATAGAAATAATTATCACAGACATAGTCATCCAAGCAAGGAGAAGAGCGGCGATCAGGGACACTCTGTTGAGAAGGAGGCCGCTCGGCAGCAGGAGGCTGCGCCAGAGTAATCGACAAGGCAAGCGACGGAGCAGGTAGCAATTGGCGGAGGACAACAGATTTTGGAGCAGGAGAAATAGCATTAGGCTTAGAGGGGAAACTGGGTCGACATCCGATGGTGCGTGAGGTGCGTGGCCGGCAGAAGTTGGTGGCGCGTGAAGCAGCGTTGGCACGGGCCAGACATCGTCGGACTAATCGGTCAGCAGAGGTGACTAGCGATCGGAGCTAGTCAATGCATCCAGCTACAAAGGCAGAGCAACGGCCAACAACGAGTAAAGCTCCGGTGGCGGCGGTAAGGTGGTGGCGGCGTAGGGATTCATATATGAGGTTAAAGTTGGAGGGGCTGCATACGTGAACAGGTTTTCAAAAAATCTGCATCCCGTTTGTTCAAGAAAGTGCGAGACACTAAATTATAAAGGCAATAGCCTTTATTTCTAGCAAACGGCACACGGTAGCGTCGGTGAACTGCGGCAGAGGTGGACGGGCGATGGTGGTAGGATCCCCGGACCGGTGGCGGTGATCGGCTGAGCAGATGGCGCCGTCTTCTTGGCAGCATTGGCTTCCTCCCTCGTCTTCGTGTACCATTCTAGATAGCCTGTGAGCTAGAAATAGGAAGCTTTGTCATGACCCTTGCGATGACAATGCGTACAAACAAGATTCTTGCGATCAGCTGAAGTGGGGACAACTGTCGAAGAACCTGTAGGTAGTAGGCATCGTGTGGCATGTGCCATGGAGTCAGAAGAGGGCTCATGAGACCGAATGACAGCTCAATGATTCTCCTCCTAGACAACAAGCGCATACACGAGCATGACTAGTGGCAGTGGACCAAGACTCATGACGTGGGATCGCAAGGTGTGATAGCCTTCATCAAGACCAGAGAGAAATTGATGGATCAAATCATTTTGTCTCTCGCAGAAGGCACGCACGACAAGGTTACAGGTGCACGTTGGTTTTCAAGCTTCACAAGAGCAAACTAAAAAAGGCCGTAGAGAGTTGTAGTCATCAATCAGCTTCTTCAGTTTTCCAAAACAAATGGCGATGATCTGACCATTATGCCGACAATTCTGAATATCTTCAATCATCTGCAGAAATTTCATACCATCACCAAGGGTAAATCGTGCCTTTAGATCATCCTACGGTACCTTAACTGCGGCAAAGGTGCTTGTAGAAGATCGCAATGCCAGATCTAGATTCTGTAAGATCCAGCAGACAAGGGTAACATTAACTCTAGGCCAAGCAACAACATCATGATGATCATCTGGGGGTTTGGTAATGGATCAATCAATGAACCCAATCTTGTGCTCAGCAAGCATAACACTGCAAATACCAGTAGTCTATTCAAGGTAATTTTCTTCGCCCTTCAAGATGTTGGGTGCAATAACCAAACAAGGATCGTCAGAAGGGCCAAGAAAGTAAGGATCGTTCAGGAGGCGACCAAAAGGTATTGATGACCTAGTGCTAGTTTGTAATTGCAATTGTTTCAGAAAAACTGCAATCATCTCAGAGGCATTTGGATTCCGTACCTTATTGGTCTCAGCTTCAGCATCGATGCGAGCCTATTCAGCGGCAGTAGACATTACGCAAGATCAGGATCAGCAGCAAATTCGGACAAGCGCGGCGGATTAGATCGGTAGAAAAGCGGCGCGTGACTTTGAAGGCGGCGATGTGTGGATCCGGCTGTCGGCACGCGGAGAACACAGGTGGACAGATCTGGGCAACGGTGATCGCGGCAACTGGAGAAACGGAAGTGGAGAGGCAATGTGCGACGAATCGGCAGAGGAAGGTGGTAGCGGCGGCGGCGCGTGTTGGAGACACGCGGCAATTGATCGATGGCGGTCGGCTCCGACGAAATATGGCAGCAGAAATTTTTTTTTAGAGTTTCAGGATTTTAGGCTCTGATACCATGTAGTAATTAAGGGTAATAATGTGTATTTGTATTCATATCTCAGGGTACATTATATAGTGGTACAAAAGACATACAAATTAGAAAAAGAAAATATAGCAAACTACAATTACAAGTAATATTTATATTCGTTTTTGATACAGAGGACTCAAAACTTTGGTATCAGGCAACGGATGATGATCAGTATTTTACTAACCATCAATTTCTCGGTTGAACTTGATCGAAACAAGGAAAGAAGAAACGTCATTCATTTGACAACTCTTGTTTTTTAAAAAAATTTTGTTAGATACAAACAACCAAATTACCTTATATGCACAAGAAGCATACTCTAGGACCTAACATTTGACAACTCTTTCCAATCATATGAGATTTAATGAAGATACTCCAATAAAACTACAATAAAATAATTTCTTTTGTAAAATACGTATCTTTTATGCATTTTATTTCATAATCACATGAATAAATTAACATATTTAAGAGTGAATAATAAATAAAATGTATTTATTTTAGACAAAATCTTGGAAAATACTGTCTTTCCAAATTCTTATGGAAATATGGGTTTCATTGGAATAATAAAAAGGTAAAAAGTTTTAGTTACAATATTAAAAATTTATTATGTAACAGATAGTAGTTGTAAAATTTATAACTCGATTTATGAAATCCAAAAATTTTATTTTTTATTTCTTATAATTTGTGATTTAAACCTTAGTCTTTCCATGGTCGACGGACTCTTTATTTTATGTTTTCCAGGAGCAAAACTTTTCTCTTGACCATGGGGGAAACAGTAATTATAATATTTGCAAGATGTACCGGTGAAAAATTGTCAAATACTTCTAGGGTGGATTGACCGGTTGATTTTAAAAGTAACTAAATGTGAATGTGTACTAAACTTAGCCAATTCCTTTATTCCTGAGTCCTGACCAAGGAAAGCATGTTCCAAGTCAAACTTGCAATGTGAACAAAATAAAATGCCAGCTGGCTCCCTGATGTTAAGTGAAATGTGAAAATTGATACTTTTCACTGAATATTTTTTACAATATTTATCTTTCTGAAATATATTGCATTAGAATTAAAATTTTGATGTACTATAATTATTTCAATAAGGATCAAAATACATTTATAACCCTAACTTTAGTCCAAAAGTGTAGACATAACCCTGTAATCTCAGAAATGGTCAATTCAATCCGAACTCATTATTGTATTTGTCAATCTAACTCTAACTTTTGAAAAATGAGTGCCGATATAGCCAAACTCCCTAATTTCGTCAGACCAAATGAATTCAAGCATGACTTGAAACTAAAATGATAAAAATACCCCTCATGACAAACCTATCTTTCTTCTTCAAAACCTAACATTGCCGCCGCTATGCACAACTGCTGCCGCCACCTTGCTCCACCGTTGTCATTGCTGCCACCGCTAGAAACTTCATCACAGCCACATTCACTACCGTTGCCGCTGCTAGATTCACCACTGCCACCGCTGCCAGATTCAAAACTCGCCTCGCCATCGTTGCAACACCACCTCCGAGATCACCGCTCTCCTTCTCTCTGAGACCACCACCCTCCTTCCTTCCCGCTGGATCTCTTCTTCACGGTGGAGCATCGCTCTCGCAGTCGCAGTCCCATCGCTCTTTTTAGTTTGTACAAGTGTTCTGTACCACTACATAATGTACCTTGAGATCACGAATACACACACATACACACTATTACCCTTATTTTCTACATGGTATCATAGCCTAAAATCCTAAAAACCTAAAGAAAATAATCCTGCCTACATCGAGCTCCCGCCGGCGCAGTCAGCTGCGCATCACCTCCACGAACTGCCTTCGAGCCCCTGCTACTGCTAGCCAATCTACCATCGCCAATCACCGCTATGCTTCTCCAGCCTGCCACAATCTTTTGTTTCCATCCGCTGCCCAAACCCGTCCGTGCGTGATTCATATGCACCAACACGACAACCCATGCATCGCTGCCGTGAAGCTCATTCACCGCCAATCTGATCCACTGCCGCCACTCCTGGTTGGCCGCTGATTTTGAACCTGCATTATGTTTGCCTCTGGATTTAATCTTGATGCCGCTCAAAAGGCTCACATCAATGCTAAAGCAGAGACCAACAAGCTACAGAACATGAATGGCTATAAGGTAATTGCAACTTTACTGAAACAGTTGCAGTTTCAACCTGGCCCTAAGTCATCTGTACCTTTTGATCACCTACCGAACGATCCTTACTTTATTGGCTATTCTGACGGACCTGATTTGGTTATTGCACCCACCATCCTGAAGGGCAAGAGAATTACCTTGAATGGTGTGATGGAATTTGCGGTGCTATGCTTGCCAAGCACAAGATTGGGTTCATTGATGGATCCATTACCAAACCCCCGGACGATCATCCTGATGTTGTTGATTAGCCTGGAGTTAATGCTACCGTTGTCTGTTGGATCTTAAAGACTCTTGATCCGGCATTGCAATCTTCTACAAATGTTTTTGCCACCGTTAAGGAATTGTAAGATGACCTTAAGGAAAGATTTACCCTTGGTGGTGGTATGAAAATACTACATATACATGAAGATATTCAGAACTATCAATAGAATAGTCAGACCATCACCATTTATTTTGGCAAACTGAAGAAGTTGTTTGGTGACTACAACTCTCTGAAGTCTCCTTTAGTTTACTCATGTGAAACTTGTAAACCGCTTTGCACCTGTAGCCTTGCCTCATGTGACTTCCAAGAGAGAGAAAAAGATAAGATCTATAAATTTCTCTCTGTTCTTGATAAAGGCTATCATACCTTGTGATCCCATATCATGAGTCCTGATCCACTGCCACCGTGTATGCACTTGTTGCCTAAGAGGAGAATCACCGAGCTGTCATCCACTCTCGCGAGCCTTCTTCTTACTCCATGGAATATGTTGCATGATGCCCACCACGTACGGGTTCTTCAACAGTTGTCCTCACTTCAGCTGATCACAAGAATCGTGTCTGTATGCATTGTCATCGCAAGGGTCACGACAAAGCTTCCTGTTTCCAGCTCACAGGCTATCTAGAATGATACGCAGAGATGAGGGAGAAGCCAACGCTTCCCAGAAAATGGTGCCAGCTACTCGGCCGATCGCCGGCACGGGCCCCGGGGTCTCGCTACCATGACCAGTCTACCTCCACCGACATTCACCGGTGCTGCCATGTCGCTGCCAGGGTTTGCGGCAGCGGCCTCCAATAACAATGCCCATACCTGTTGTGATTTCGTCCTTGCTCTGTCTGATGACCAATGGAGCATGACTATGCATTTATTTGATCAGTTTATTTCTATGTGTGACCATGGGTCAGGTAAGTCTACTTTGCCTTGGATTCTGGAGCCTCATATCACCTGACCAGTGGCAAGGGTTCTCTTACTGACATTACTACTGCTATCGATAATGTGATTGTTATCCTGCCTGATGGATCTGTGTCATCTACTACACAATATGGTTCTATTTTCTTTGGTGATGTCACCCTTAATCATGTGCTCTACATACCTACTTTGCGATGCAACTTTTTATCATGATCTAGATTTTTAACTGCCTTAATATGTCTAGCTTTATTCACTGAAAATTATTACATTGTACAGAAAATTGGTTCAAGAACTGTGATTGGTGTGTGTGAACAACAAGGGGAATTTATTGGCTTCGTCTGCTGGATGCTCGTGTCTATCCTCATATCCTGCAGTCTTTTCTGATAGTTGCTTCTGTGGCTTCTGTGGCTTCTTCTGATTTATGGCATCAACGTCTTGGACATCCTTCCTATACGTTGTTGTCTTATGTTTATTCTATTGGTTTTAGCACAAATAATACTTTTGTTCCTTGCTTCGTGTGTTATAGAGCAAAACAGACTAGACATGGTTTTTCTTTGAGTTCTTCAAATACGAGTTCATTGTTTGAACTAATACATTGTGATGTTTGAGGTCCTTATAAAACACCATCTTCTGGTGGTGAATTTTATTTTTTAACAATAATTGATGACTATTCCAGAGCTGTTTGGGTTTATTTATTAGTTACTAATTCAAATGTCGCTTCTAGATTTATGGAATTTTATGCTTTGATCAAGACCAATTTGGCTGCTCCGTTCTACGCTTCTGAACTAATAACGGTACTAAATTTTTACCTTTGAGATCATACTTCGCCGAAACTGGGATAAATTTTGAGATATCTATGGTTGATCCACCACAACATAATGGCCATATTGAATGCAAGCATCCTTATTTGTTAAATGTGGTGCGTGCCTTGTGTTTTCAAGCTAATCTGCCAGTTGACTTTTAGGGAGAATGTGTTCTTACTGCTCCTTATTTGATTAACCAGACGCCAATAAAACATCTCAATGGTCATACTCCATTTGAGATGCTCTATAGACGAGCTCTAAACTACCAGCCTTTGAGGGTGTTTGGTTGCTTTTGTTTTGCTGCTTATGTTCCCAGATTCCGTGACAAGTTTGCGCCAAGAAGTCGGCGATGTTTATTTCTTGGATATCTTTCCGGAAAGAAAGGCTATCGCCTTTATGACTTGGAATCCCGCACTTTCTTCAAAAGTCGGGCAGCTACTTTTTTTGAAGACCAGTTCCCGTATGCAACCATTTTGACATCAGGCTCAGTGCATCCCAGTGGTGCCACCACCTCACCGCCGTCGGAGCGTTACCCGTTGATCGCTACTATGCCTCTGCAGCTGGACCCATCGACCAGCTCCGATTACCAGCCACCTCTTTTGCCAGTTCAGTGCAACCATTCCCAGCCCAAGCTGACACTGCCACACATGCCTCACGCTCTTCCAGCTTCATTCGGCAATGCGCCTCACATGCCACCAGATTCGTACCCAATTTTTGCTCTGTTGCCTGACGTGGCATCACCGGTGCCGAACTTTACCATCCGCTATAACCTGCTGCTCGCTTCGCTGGTTACTCCGGCGTAGCTTCCTGCCGTTGAGCTGTCTCCTCTCTGATAGAGTGTCTGCGATTGTTGCCATCCTCCTTACTTGGATGATTATGTATGTGATGTTACTACTGAACCCCCCCCCCCACTGCTACGATCACTCATACGCCATCACTATCCTCAGGTTTTCTCTATTCTATTACTGATTATGTAAATTGTGATAACTTTCTAGTAGGCATTCCAGATTTTTGGCTAGAGTAACTTCTAGTGTAGATCTCACCACTTATTGTGAGGTGTCAAAGCATGCTTATGGGAGAGATGCTATGACTGATGAGATTACTGCGCTTGAGTGCAATCAGACATTGACGATTGCTTCTCTACCTATGGATAAGGTTGCGATTGGTTACAAATGGGTATATTGTACCAATTTTAAGACTGATGGTACCATCGAACATCATAAAGGTTGCATGGTGATTCTTGGGAATAGTTAGATTTAAGGGGTTGACTATACTGAGACATTTGCTCATGTTGCAAAAATGAGTTCGGTTCACCTATTTTTGTTTGTTGTAGTTATTTGTGATTGGGAACTTGATGATGCCATCTTATGCGGTTATATTAGGGTTTTTAGGATTGGATTTTGTATAATTTTGTGCTCTACATGTGGCATTCTGCCTTGAAATCATTTAAGGAGGGATAAAAGCGACTTTGACGTTTTTATCACTTTTTAGATGATTTTGTGTGACAAGGTGATTTGTTTGAAGACTTTGAAGATTTGAAGACTTTGAAAGATATCTTTGAAGATTTGAAGACTTACACTTGGGCTTTTTGAAGATTTGAAGAAGTGAAGAGGTGAAGAAAGGAGAGCAAAGCAACGGGTGAAGGATGGTCCAGGGTTTTCATAATTTTTCGAGAAGAATCAGCCTTCAAGAGTGGTACCATTGGATTCCTCTTCTCGAGCAATATAAAATCGACTATAAGAACTCTCGAAACGGATCAACGGTTCACCCGGAGGAAGCAAAACAAAACAGGGCTGGAGTTTACTGATCTGGTCGCGACTCGCGATGGAACTGGTCGCGAGTCGCGATGACAGCGTGAATTCAGCCCTGCAGCAGCATTTTTCTCCCCTTTTTCTTCCCCTATAAATACCTCTTCACCCCTTCTTCTCCACAGCTTCCAAGCCTGCTTTTGGGGCTCCAAAACCCTACTTTTCACCATTTTCTTCCATTTCTTCTTCTTTCTTTGTAGATTGTTGTTCTATGTTATGGGTTTTGTTTATCTTGGGTAGTTTTTATCTTGGGAGCAAAGGATTGAAGCTTCCACTTCTATGTAGTAAGAATAATTTTATCTATCTATTTGGTGTTTTTGCTATTGTGCATTTATTATGCTTTGAATGTTAATTGTTGATTTCATTGATGTTGTTGAAAGCTTGAGCATATGAAATGCTTGTAAGAATTGCTAGCTAGGTTTTGGGAGATTTGGGTTGATTTCCCCCCCTTTTCTTGTTAGGAATGTATGAGTATGATTTAGAGCTTTTGATTGTGTTGATGGATTGATAATGTGCTAGATGAATGTGATTGATGTTGAACTCTTCGTCATGTTCGTTTGTGTAGCAAACGAGAGAGTTATATGCTCTTGGATGAATGTGCATTGCACGTTCATCCAATCTCGTGCAATTGCATGAATTGGTTAAATGCTTAGTCACGGTGTAGTGGTCATAAGTATTGCCAAGCTTGTTGGTTCTTCGTGATTAAATGCCATCAATGGGATACTTCTAGCAATAGGGGAGTCATTGGTGAGGTTTGACAAGAGATGTCGAATTCACTCTTGCAAACTACGAACTAAGAAGGATGGAAGATTTATCTTCACAACAAGTAGTTGAAGTATTGAATAGATGATTTTAATTCATCCTTGAAGTATTTGTTATTTAGCATTTATGTATTCTTGATGGTGTGTTTCACTTCATTTGTGCCATGAGTTGTTTGAGCATAGGGAGTGCTTGTATGATTGAATTGGTTAGGTGTTAGGAACGTGACGAATTCCGTAGCTCCTTTGCATGAAAATCTACGAGCATGAACTTAGAAATTTTTTTGCATAATGTGTTGTGATTCTTGCTAGATGGGTATGTTGATGTTGAGTCATGTAATGCTATATGATAGAATGAGTGAATGGTTCAATGACCTACATTAGATTTGGAAGTGGATATCCCTTGCCCCCAAGGCTTTTTATCTTTGTAGTTTTAAAACCCCTTTTTCTTAGTTTTGTTTGATGATTAGCATAGTCACTTGACTTTGCTAGTTATCTTGTCTTTTTACTTTCGTAACTTAGGAAAACCAACCAACCCCCCCCTCCGTTTACATGCTTTTATATGAATGTATATATGTCTACTCCTAGCCTAATATCAACCTTTTGTGCCTAAATGCTTAGGAAGATCTCTCTTCTTCGTGGACGACCCCGACTTGCCGCTATCTACCTAGTTGTAGAAAGTAAGCAAAAAGGGCTTATAAATTATATTTGAATAGGGGTACGACGACTGCCCGCTATCAAAATGGTGCCGCTACCGGGGAAGAGGCGTTTATTCTTAAGTATTTAGGTGTATTTGGTTGCATATTAGCTAGTTGTTTTTATTTTCCACTACTTGGTGGTTGTTTTTGTTCGGAGTAGGTATTGCTTGAGTTCTTGGTAATTTATTTTATCGAGAATCCTTGCACTATGATTCCGAACTTTTGAAAAAAAAAATTTAATGGAGCGTCTCACCTTGAGGGAACTCGTGATGAGAAGAGAGGCTCAACAAGCAAGGTTTTGTAGGATGTGTCATTCCGATCATCCTACCAAATCTTGCCCTTTGTTGTGGGAAGAGCACTATGACCGAGAAAGAACCCTTGGTTTTCAAAACCATGGGTACTATGAAGAGTGCTACCAAGAGGTAGGAGATGTTGGTTTTCAAGGGCAAGAAGCTCATGGATGCTATCCATACCACAACTCTTACAATCCGGAATGGAGTGGTAATCCGGATTGGTGGTATGAGAATGAGCCGGAAAACCAACCATACGAGCAACCTAGTTGGCCATCACCACCCTATACCATACCCCAAAACCAAGCCCAACAAGGAAGTTCAAGTTTGACACGTGAGGATGTCTTCAATACCATAGCAAACTTGAACTCCTTTACTAGTGAGGAGCCGGATACCCAGCTCTCCTCTAGTGTTGAGGCTATTGAGGGGCATGTGAGGAGTATAAGGGAAGCGTTGGCCCGAATGGAAGCTCGTGATTCCGAAAACACACCATCCCAACTTGAACTCGATGACTCGGTGAGTGAGGTCACCAATAAAAATGATTTTGAGTTCAAAGGGGATGATGAGTTGGTTGTAGAGGATAGCAAAATGGAGGAAGAGGTGATAGTGCTACATTCATTAGCATCGTCACCCATTCTCCCTCTTAGTGAACCAACTCCACCATTTTCGGAAGTTGTGAGGGAGATAAGAAAGGAGCCAAAAGACTATCTTAAGCCTCCTAACAACTCAACTTTCCTCCAACCATCTCCACCTCAACAAAACTTTCCTCTTGAAAGTTTTGTACCCCTACCTCTCTTATTTTGGAAGCTCATGGTGAAGGGGTTCAAGCCTTCACCATACGGATAACATTAGGGTCGTGCCGACGACCTTAAAAATACGGAGCTTCGTCGTGCCGACAACGTGAAATAAATTTGGCATTTCTTTTAGTTTTTGTTTCTTAGTTTTTTGTTTTTTTGTTTTGTTCTTTTTATGGCGTGTTTTTCTGTGATTTTGTAGCAAAGTGAAGTGCATTGCAATGGAGGAGATGAAGGAACGAGATCAACGAACAAGGGAAGAAAGCTTGGACAGTTGGTAAGAAAACGAAAAAATTTAAGCCTGGGATACCCTGCCGTCGCGAGTCACGATGAGCCATCGCGACTCACGACATAGAGGTCACGAGTCGCGACATAGAGGTCACGAGTCACGACATAGAGGTCGCGAGTCGCAACGTGATCAGAAAAATTTTGCTAAAAAACTGCTCTCGGCCTCAACTTTTCGCGAGTCGCGATGAAAATTCCAAGTTTTCATTTGATCTTAAACATTGCATGATTCTTCCTTCTTCTCCACCCAACACTCCCAAGAACCACCACATATCCACTCATTTCCACACCATCTTACATATATTGACACATGAAATTCTTGCATCTTTATAGTATCTTTGTTGATTGTAGTATGCCGACTACATCATGGTGACTTAATTGCTATGTTCTATAGTGATGCTTGAATTTGTGTGGATTTATATGTTGGATATTTTTATTGGATAATCTTATAGTTGTGATTGCATGATGGATTGGTTGTTCTTTGAGAATACTATGGTTATTAATTCTCTATGCTAAACCTAGTATTCCAAATCCTTATGTACTTTTGAGTTTAATGTTGTTCTTTGTGGTGTTAGTCTTGATCAAACGGCGCCACGGAGACAATGCTTTTCTCGAGGGGTGAGTTCTTCTACGGCATCTTTGCTCCCCCATCCGGTTCCGAAACCAATTTCGAGACCATACAATTACATTGGATTGCGCCATATCACCGGCGACTATGCGGAGAAACGGGTGTCACTCTACCCCCTTGCCTTGATTTTTATTGTTCTTGCCTTACATGTTTACATTGAGGGCAATGTAATGTTTTAAGTGTGGGGAAGGGTTAGAGGAATCACATGCATGCTAGATTGTTTTGGAATGCTTTTTGCTACTTTCATTGGAAAAAACATGAGAAAAATAAAAAAATAATTAAAAAAAGAAGAAAAAAAAAAGAGAAAAGAAAACCCGCTAAGTTGAAAACCCGAGAGGGCAACTTAGGCAACATTGGGGGCCCGGATAGGTCGAAAACCCGAAAGGGCAGCCTAGGAAAAAATGAGAAGCTAAAATGTGCGGAAAAAGGTGAGATGTGAGCTAAAGAAACATGATGTGTGGCTAGGATGAAAACTCGAAAGAGCTCCTAGGCAAAATGAGAGAAAATGAGAGAAATTGAAAAATGCTATGATTTCACTCATTTGCCGGCGTTGGAGTCATAAGGTTGCGGTTGTCACATGGATGGATCGGGTAGCTCAACATCTATAGACCTCTTGGGATTGGGTAGCTTAGTGGGTTAGGAAAACGAAGTATGGTTATGAAATTCTTGATCCTTTTCTACTTCGTTTTTGGTTGATATATTGGCATTAGATGAAGCATGTGTTTGAATCTCTTATATGGCTTTAGCTTCATTTTATGTCATTGGATTTTGGTGGATATATTGGCATTAGGTGAAGTATGTGCTTAAACCTATTAAATGGTTTTAACTTCATCTTGTGTCATTGGACTTTGGGAATATCAATTCGGGGCTTTGAAATATTTTTATGGGTAGTGAATTGATAAGTGGTAGGTTTGGTTAGATTTAGGATTGGGGATGTGTGTGTGAAAAATTCTCATGTGAGCTTTTATTTTGGAATTTATGATATTGAGAATTTTTGTGAGGCTTTGATTGGGGGATTAGTTTAGGATATGGCCATATGAATTCCTCCGTGTGCTTGGATCTTTTCTTACTCGAGGGCGAGTAAGGTTTAAGTGTGGGGAGGTTTGATGAGGTCATTTTATGCGGTTATATTAGGATTTTTAGGATTGGATTTTGTATAATTTTGTGCTCTACACGTGGCATTCTGCCTTGAAATCATTTAAGGAGGGATAAAAGCGACTTTGACATTTTTATCACTTTTTAGATAATTTTTTGTGATAAGGTGATTTGTTTGAAGACTTTGAAAGATATCTTTGAAGATTTGAAGACTTACACTTGGGCTTTTTGAAGATTTGAAGAAGTGAAGAGGTGAAGAAATGAGAGCAAAGCAACGGGTGAAGGATGGTCCAGGGTTTTCATAATTTTCCGAGAAGAATCAGCCTTCAAGAGTGGTACCATTGGATTCCTCTTCTCGAGCACTATAAAATCGACTACAAGAACTCCCAAAACGGATCATTTACCCGGAGGAAACAAAACAAAACAGGGCTGGAGTTTACTGATCTGGTTGCGACTCGCGATGGAACTGGTCACGACTCGCGATGACAGCGTGAATTCAGCCCTGCAGCAGCGTTTTTCTCCCCTTTTTCTTCCCCTATAAATACCTCTTCACCCCTTCTTCTCCACAGCTTCCAAGCCCGTTTTTGGGGCTCCAAAACCCTACTTTTCACCATTTTCTTCCATTTCTTCTTCTTTCTTTGAAGATTGTTGTTCTATGTTATGGGTTTTGTTTATCTAGGGTAGTTTTTATCTTGGGAGCAAAGGATTGAAGCTTCCACTTCTATGTAGTAAGAATCATTTTATCTATCTATTTGGTGTTTTTGCTATTGTGCATTTATTATGCTTTGAATGTTAATTGTTGATTTCATTGATGTTGTTGAAAGTTTGAGCATATGAAATACTTGTATGAATTGCTAGCTAGGATTTGGGGGATTTGGGTTGATTTCCCTCCTTTTCTTGTTAGGAATGTATGAGTATGATTTAGAGCTTTTGATTGTGTTGATGGATTGATAATGTGCTAGATGAATGTGATTGATGTTGAACTCTTCGTCATGTTCGTTTGTGTAGCAAACGAGAGAGTTATATGCTCTTGGATGAATGTGCATTGCACGTTCATCCAATCTCGTGCAATTGCATGAATTGGTTATATGCTTAGTCACGGTGTAGTGGTCATAAGTATTGCCAAGCTTGTTGGTTCTTCGTGATTAAATGCCATCAATGGGATACTCCTAGCATTAGGGGAGTCATTGGTGAGGTTTGACAAGAGATGTCGAATTCACTCTTGCAAACTACGAACTAAGAAGGATGGAAGATTTATCTTCACAACAAGTAGTTGAAGTATTGAATAGATGATTTTAATTCATCCTTGAAGTATTTGTTATTTAGCATTTATGTATTCTTGATGGTGTGTTTCACTTCATTTGTGCCATGAGTTGTTTGAGCATAGGGAGTGCTTGTATGATTGAATTGGTTAGGTGTTAGGAACGTGACGAATTCCGTAGCTCCTTTGCATGAAAATCTACGAGCATGAACTTAGAACTTATTGTGCATAATGTGTTGTGATTCTTGCTAGATGGGTATGTTGATGTTGAGTCATGTAATGCTATATGATAGAATGAGTGAATGGTTCAATGACCTACATTAGATTTGGAAGTGGATATCCCTTGCCCCCAAGGCTTTTTTATCTTTGTAGTTTTAAAACCCCCTTTTCTTAGTTTTGTTTGATGATTAGCATAGTCACTTGACTTTGCTAGTTATCTTGTCTTTTTTACTTTCGTAACTTAGGAAAACCAACCAACCAAACCCCCCCTTCCCCCCCGGTTTACATGCTTTTATATGTATGTATATATGTCTACTCCTAGCCTAATATCAACCTTTTGTGCCTAAATGCTTAGGAAGATCCCTCTTCTTCGTGGACGACCCCGACTTGCCGCTATCTACCTAGTTGTAGAAAGTAAGCAAAAGGGCTTATAAATTATCTTTGAATAGGGGTGCGACGACTGCCCGCTATCAGAACTGCATAAAATGGATGTGCATAATGTTTTTCTACATGGTGATCTACATGAAGAAGTCTTCATGCAGCCTCCCTCTAGCTATCCTGCACCCCCTGGATAGGTATGTCACCTTCAGAAATCTCTTTATGGTCTTCACCAAGCTCCTCGCAATTGGTTTGCCAAATTGGCCAAGGCTTTGCGTGCATTTGGATTTTTCCAGAGTAAAGCAGATTACTCTATGTTTACATTCTCCCATGGTTCAGTATCTTTGCATGTACTTGTTTATGTGGATGATTTGGTTATTGCAGGTAGTTCTTCATCGCTTATCTCTAAATTCAAGGAATACTTGAGCTCTTGTTTTCACATGAAAGATCTTGGTCTGCTTAAGTATTTCTTGGATATAGAGATTGCTAGAAGACCGGATGGGATGTTTCTTTCACAACGAAAATATGTCCTGCATATTTTATCTGACACGGGTTTATGTGCTTTTAAATAGACTAATTTTCCAATGGAGCAACAAAATGATCTGGCGCATGTTGAAGGTCATCTTTACCATGATCCTAAGCAATACCGGCATCTGGTTGGGTGACTGATATACCTTACGATTACTCGTCCTAAGCTTATTTATTCCGTTCACACACTTACCTAGTTTATGAAGTCTCCTTGTGTTCCTCACTGGCAACCTGCAGTTCGGATGTTGCACTATTTGAAGAGTCATCCTAGTCAAGGTTTATTTCTCTCCTCTAGTAGTGCATTACAGTTGACTGCTTACTGTGATTTTGATTGGGATGCATGCCCCATTATCTGGCATTCTCTTTCCAAATACTTTGTGATGATTGGCAATTCTCTGGTTTCTTGGAAGACTAAGAAGGAACCTACGATTTCTCGATCTTCTGTTGAAGAGGAGTATCGTGCTATGGCTATTACCTGTTGTGAATTGTTATGGCTTAAGTCTTTGCATAAAGATTTGGGGGTTGCACATACTACTCCTATGCATATATTTTGTGACAGTCAATATACTCTTCATATTGCGTCAAATCTGGTGTTCCATGAACGTACAAAGCATATCGAAGTTGATTATCATTTTATCCCGATCTTGTGTAGTCTGGTTCTATTGTTATTCATCATATCTGTACTTCAGATCAACCTGCGGACTTGTTCACCAAAGCTCTCGGGCGTAACCAGTTTCATTCATTACTTGACAAGTTGGGAATTTCTGATCCCCATGCTCCAACTTGAGAAGGAGTATTAAGGAATATAGATATTACTTGTAATTGTGATTAGATTCTATTCCTTTTCCTAGCTTGTACATGTATTCTGTACCACTATATAATGAACCTGAGATCATGAATACACACACATTATTACCCTCATTTTCTATAGATGGGGATTATGTGGAAAAGGTTTAATCGGTGCAGCATTACTCAAGACTCATCCTAGCTCTAAATTCATTTTTACACAAGGAATTTTGAAGAAAGGTAGGAAGATTTACATAGGAAGTATGTGAGGGATTAAGCAGGATCTATTGGAAGCTATGCATTCATCACCTTTAAGAGGGCATTCAGAGAAAACAACCACTACAAGGACAGTTCTAACATTTTTCCATTGGCTAGGGATGAATTAGGATATCATAAGGTTTGTTCAAAAGTGTGAAGTATGCCAAAGACACTTAAGCCTATACACTGTAAGTCCTTGAGTTTGTTACAACCCTTGCCTATTCCTAGCCAACCCTAGAGACAAATATCCATGGATTTCATAGACAGATTACTTATTTCAAATGGATTTGACTCTATCCTAGTTGGGGTGGACAAAATGAAAATATAGCCATTTTATTGTTTTATCCCACCCATTTACAACACATCAAGTTGCTCAGAAATTCTTTGATAATGTTACAAAGATGCATGGGATACCAGACACCATCACTTCTGATAGGGATTATATTTTCACAAGACATATTTGGAATGAGCTTTTTAAGGCTTTGGGAGTTTAGTTGTAGCTAAGTACAACATATCACCTGGAGACTGATGAGCAAACCGAGTGTGTTAATCAGATTTTGGAGTTCTGTCTAAGGTGTTTTTGGAAGTAGCAAACCAGCTGCTTGACTGGAGTGGATTAGTGTGGCTGAATGGTGGTACAACACCACACATCAATCAAGCATAAATATGACTGCATTTAAGGCCTTGTACAGTACCAAACCACCTACTTTACTGCTGGGAATTCTAACTGATTCTATAGTGTCTGTTGCTCATGGTATGATCCATAAAGAAACTCAAGTTGATCAGATGTTAAAAGACCATTTAATGCATGCTCAAACTCGTATGAAGAAAATGGCAGTTTTGAAGCGTTCAAATAGAACTTTTGATTTAGGAGATGGGTATATTTAAAACTCTAGAAGTACAGGCAAATAGACTGTACAATTTAGGTAGAATTTGAAGCTTTCAGCCAAGTATTTTGGCCCTTATCAGATTGAAAGTAAGGTGGGAAATGTAGCGTTCAAGCTCAGATTGCTAAGTTCTAGCAAAATATACCCGACTTTTCATGTGTCTCTTTTAAAGAGGCATCTGGAAATGGTTCCAACTGAAAGAACTGATATCCCTGAGGCTAATGAAGGTGAAGTAATGTTCCTCAGTCATAAAGCAGTATTGCAAAGGAGGATAGTTGATAGAGATGGAGTACAAAGGGTGCTATGGTTGATAGAGTGGGAAGGATTGCCCACTGATGATGCTTCATGGGAAGACTCGGAATTTGTCATAAATCAATTCTGAACATTCAAAACTTGAGGACAAGCTTCAGCTTAGGGGGAGGGAATGTTACAATATAGGGACTGATTGGCCAATTGACTAAATTGGAATTAAAATCACTTTTAGCCAACTGACAGTTGGCACCAAAAGCAGAAGAAAATATAAGATGGTTAGGCCAACAGAATATGCACCCATCATCTGAAGTTCATGTATCTTAGCTGGGGGAAAAATCAGTTAGATATCTATCTTGGATAATCATTGTTTTTTAGCCTCTTTTCTCATCCTAAAATTCTATTTCTTTCTCATCTAAATCTCTGAGATTCTTGTTGCTTTTGGTTTAATCTAAGCAATATCAGTGTTCATTTAGTTCATATATTTGTTGTTTGCATTCTGATCTCTTTGGATTATAACACACAACCCGCAATGGGCTCGGGCCGACTATGCCTTGATGTAAAAGTAACTTCAAAGTTTCTTCTAACCTATTCAGTATGGGGATATTGATTCCTCCACCTGTCTTATAAAACTATCCATTACATATGCCTTTTACTTTTTATAAAGCTCCAATCTCTAGTAGTATGTACAGTGTTGTGTGACATAACATATGCATGTATGCGCTTTCGCCCATCATACCGGCTGAATCACCGCCGACCATTGGTCGACGGAAACTAAAACGAAAACGAAAGTGATTTTATGGTTTTTATAATTCTAATGGGTTTCATGATTTTAACTTTGCTACCATGTAAAATATAATCAGTTGAGTTTATTCATCATGAAGGGCTCATATATATATATATGGTATTGCACAAGAGACCAGATGATGAAAGAAAAAGGATTATAATTAATCTAATCATATTACTATAAGAGATCTAATTTATGACTAAGTCTGACGGGAAAAGGGTACTACATATATAATCTAATAAAATCTAATCTAAATATATACAAAATATCCTCAATACCAAACATATGTCTATAAAACTCACACCGTCTAACTCCTCCTCTCTTTATAAATATTCAAGTGCATTTGTAGAGTCTTGTTATTCATGTATCTCACTTTTGAGATTCCTAATTCATGAACCACCTTTAACCTACCCATTCATGAATTCAAAACCTTTAACTCTCATTAATTAACATTTTGGGATTTGAAGAGGTGGTAACATATATAAGAAAAATCCTCCCATTTGAGAGCCGGAAATGATGACTCCTTCCTCTTCCTTGTATTTTACAGTTTCCTAAATCTCACACTCCATGTATATACAGCGAAAAGACACTGTGAAAATAAGCAAAGCTCTTATTTTCTCCATCCCTTCTCCCACACTTAAACCCCAACTAACCGCACTCACTACACCAACTTTAGCCGTAGGCCTTCAGCTTAAAGTAATGTTAAAGCTTCTGTCGAACCATAATCATTGCCTTAGTTGTTAAATCCCAACCTTCTCCACTTACTAAAACAAGTTAAACCCCTCACTTTTCATCTCTTCCATATATATATATACACACGAATCTGAAACCCGTATGGACAAAACTCATCTGGGCAGGACTGCATATGTAGAATGACAACCGCGAGATTCATAAAATGTGTCACGGTCGGCGACGGGGCGGTCGGAAAAACTTGCATGTTGATCTCCTACACTAGCAACACTTTTCCTACGGTAACGTTTGTCTTCCTTTTTTTGGCCTAATTTTTCCTTTTTTAAAAGTAAAACCCTATCATAAACCCTAACGGGCGTTATTTACGCTAACAAATGCTGTTCGTTCAGGATTATGTTCCTACGGTGTTTGATAACTTCAGCGCTAATGTGGTGGTGGATGGGAGTACGGTGAACCTTGGCCTCTGGGATACTGCTGGTGTGTACACATTGTTCTTCTCGCAGTTTGCATATATATGAGTTATTTTTAAAACATTTTGTTGAAATTAATCATTCGAAAGTGTTTGGAGAAACGCTCAATACCAACAATACGTGGACTGACATCCAATCTAACTTACCTTCAGCAATGACCAATCTATTGCAAGTATATCTATATTTTTTATAAAAAAAAATTGGGTAATAACTCAAATGAGCCCCCAATAAAATCCCTCCCCTCCCCTTGCCCACCTCATGGTAGTAGCACTAGACTTCAACCGCTAGGCTAACATTCAATTCCCTATTGTAAGTATATCTAAATTACATATCAACCACATTACTAATGGTCTTTGCTATTATAGAGTAGATTGCATGCTTTATTTAATTGAAGGAAAATAGACTTTTAATTTTTAATTCTTGGTTATTGAGGTCTGAACTCAATGGATACTTTTGTTCTGAAACAATTAAGCATCTAACTTTTGCATCATGCTATAAATAATACAAAAGGCTTATTGTTGGCTATTCATGCAGTTATTTTTATAAATGATACTGTAATTTTAAATGAGTGCATGCACTACTAATTATTTTTTTATAAAATATTGGAAAATGGGTACTAAAGTTGTGTGACTCTCTTACTTCTTTTTTTTATTCTTTTTCTTTCATGTTTGTTACTTTAAATTGTATGGGAATAATCATTATCGGGAAATGATAAAACGTTGTGGAATTTGATAAATGCAGGCCAAGAAGATTACAACAGGCTGAGGCCTCTAAGTTACAGAGGAGCTGATGTATTTCTGTTAGCATTTTCTCTGGTTAGCAAAGCCAGCTTTGAGAATATACACAAAAAGGTATTACGTGCAAATAGTTGCGCCTGCTACTGGGACAAGTTTTTGCGACAACAAGTAAACCTAAATTAACTGCAAATTCTTAATTCACATGATTCAGTGGATACCCGAGTTGAAGCACTATTCGCCAAATATACCAATTTTATTGGTTGGAACTAAACTTGGTAAGTTACATTACCGCATCAGTCTCTTTAAATATTCTTTTATATATTTCTCATCATTAAGAGTACCCCCGATGGTTGTTAAGAAAAGTTAAAATAAAGTACGTATATTTATCTCAACCATCATATAATAGAAATTGTTCAGATGGTGTTGTCAACTGGGATATTGAAGTCATTTTGACCAACATAAACTCAAGTTGTCTAAAAAATAACAAACTAATATTATAATATGTTATCTCAAATACCATATGATAGAAATTGTTTGCGTGCTGTCAATCGGGGATATTGAAGTCATTTTAATTAACCTAAACCCAAGTTATCTAAAAATAACAAGCTAATATTATAATATGTTACTGTTTTTAATTCTTTATTATATATAATCAATCGTTAAAAATATAACTTCTTAAGATATAATTAAAACCATAAATATCTCATTGATATCACTATGAAAATCCAAAGAAACACATAATCTGAAATTATAATATGTTTGAATTTTTTTATACATTGATAAAGTACTTTTGATAGTAATATGTATACATATTATTTATTTATATATGACAAAATCTTATTTTAGACCGACTAACTGTTAAATGAGGACATTTTATAATTAGTGAGACTAATAAGGTCATTTAATATTTACTTTTATTCATTGCAATGAGATACATATAATTATAATAGTCTTTTAAAATGGATCTCAACAAATAATAATTGTTTTTAAAATAATTTGAATAAAATATTATAAAATAATCAAATATTATTGTATTCAATATTTAACGATTTCTGACCATATCATATAGTTTTCCTTAGATGACTAAACTTTAAAATTTTAAATAAAATTCTTTTTTTTTCAATTTATAAGTACGACACGACATATGCATAAAACTTAATCCCAATATTTTAATTAATAATATCGCGTAACGCGCGATGGTACTCCCTGGTTTCCTTTAAAAGTTTTTAAAGTTATTTGAATCTCATTATAATAAATGAAAACAAATATCAAATCATCTCGGTAGTTATATAGTATATTAATAAAAATAACTATATCTAAGTATTAGTCGGTATAAAACAAAACTTTAATCTCTGATTAAATAGAAAGTTTTGTATATGGGAGTGAGGAACAAATAGTAATATGACAAGTGTTTGATGAAATTATGTGGAAAAAAATTTCAAATTAATTAGTTCCCCCTATTTAGCTTCACCTCATTTCATTGGACACTTGTCACATTGTTATTTATCTCTCAATCCCACATACTCCCTCTGTTCTTTAATATTGATACACTTTCTTTGTTGGGTTATTTCTTTTATATTGACACGCTTTCCATTTTTGGCAAGATTCCTTCAATTTCATCCGCTCATTCTACTTTTTACTTTCTACATTCAATTTCATCCGCTCATTTTCTCCATCTAAATCCAAACACCTAAATCTATTAGTAAAATGGAGGGAGTACAATATTCACCTACATTCAAAATTTTATGTTGTTAAAGGTCTTGGTCGAAATCGTGCAGTTACCTTTAAGAACTCTGAAAAATAAAATCAAGAAAAGAACTCCACTGATCCGTTTATATGTGGAATTGGGCTGATTGCGGGCTTATTTAATGGAAGTACAGACTTGAGAGAAGACCTGCAGTATTTGAGTGATCATCCTGGTGCCTGTCCAATTACTACAGCCCAGGTAGGTTCATTGTATAATTCATCATTTCTTGCATTTTGGCCTTGAAAATTACGTGTTGATTAAAAACACAGTATACTTTATAGAAAATAATTCGTACACTTAGACGTGATTTTTTAAATAAATTTATGCACAATTTTAATTTATTAATAATCTCTTACTATGTTTCATTTTTTTTCAGTTAAGTTTATCAGTAAACAGCTCAAAAGAATATGATCTTCTTCATCTTTCCTGTGAAAAGAAATCACCTTATATTTTCTCATACATTATCAATTTTATCACAGGGCGAGGAATTGAAAAAGATTATTGGGGCTGTTGCTTATGTTGAATGCAGTTCAAGGACTCAGCAGGTAACAAAAGATATGCTTCCGTAAAATTCCAATGTATTTTTAAAAATATCACTGCCTTAACTAATTTGATCTTTACTGATTGTATTTGTTACCTCATTCTAGAACGTAAAAGCGGTGTTTGATACAGCGATAAAGGTGGCTTTGCGACCACCCAAAGCCAAGAAAAAGGCCCAGAAGCGGAATAGACTTTGCGCTTTCCTTTAAACTATAAACGAGTTTTTCCAGATGAGTAAAAAGGCCCAGAAGCGGAATAGGCTTTGCGCTTTCCTTTAAACTATAAACGAGTTTTTCCAGACGAGTCTATATTTTGCCAGTTTTCGCATTACAGCCCACGGAAAGCTACGCTCTGTCATATGAGTCCATGATGTATTACCAAACATTATTCTATTAGCTAGGTTTAAATTTTCCCCACAAATATGTACTGCTGCACCTTTTATTTCATTGTAATATTGTAGATCACTTAGTATAGATGATCATATTGTCAAGCGAAGGATTTTGCACATTAATTTTCTTCATCAGTAAGTCTTGTTTGGAAATAGAAAAGATCAGGTTTCTTTTTTGAAAAGGTAAATAAATACGTAGTTAATTTCCGGTTATGAATATTAATATTTATGACAGGATTTTGAGTCGTCTCTTGAAACACGGTCATTATATAAGTTGTGAAAATATCAATGTTATTAAGATAAATTTTTTGAATTGCATTAATCTGGTCATAAATTATAAAAACTGCACGTTGAATAATTAATTTTTAATATTGCAACTAAAACTTTTGGCAAAGTCTTGGGAAAGATCGCCTTTCCACATGCTTTTGGAAAGACGGGGCCACATGCTTATAGAAAGATGAGATTTAATTAAAATAATAAAAGGTAAAAGGTCTAAGTTGAAATATTAAAATTTTTCTATGCAACGTGTAGTAATAATAAAGTTTATAACATGATTCACGCAAACCGAAAATTTTATCTTCAATTCATCTAATTTGCACTTTAAACCTTGGTCTTTCCATGACTTATGGAAAGATCGTCTTTCAAGAGACTGACTCACGGCCTTTTACCTTTCTATAATTCTTATTCAATCACATCGTTCCATATAGGAATTTTCACGAAAAATAGGACCCGAGGCTTTATATAGGAATTTTCACGAAAAGTAATGTTGTATCACCGCCTTGCTCTGATATCATTTATTGGGGAAATTAATCCTCTTACGCAGATCAAGATGACAGAAAAAGAAAGAAAGAAAAATAAAACACAAATTTAACGTGGTTCACCAAACATGTTGACTATCTCCACGAAAAGAAATAGATTAATCTTGAGTAAAATACTTAGATGATCCCCAGTTTCTTGGAAAGTTCAAACATAACCCTCAGTTTTTCAAAAGTGTAGATATACCCATGGCCAGCCAAAATATGTGCACTTATACTCGTGTGTCCGCTTAGATTAGCAAAAATATGAATAAGTACAACTGCATGCCCGCTTAGATGACTTTGAGTATAATTACACTTTCAAAAAACTCGAGTTATATTTGCTCATACCAAAGACCTAAGGGTTATATAAGCACTTAACTCATTAATCTTATTACCTAAATGTGCTAGATAGATTACAGATGCCAGGAATTACCACCCAACCCAGAGTGAGGAATTTTCAAACCAGAACAAACGTCTGAAGAAAAATTTTCTCAACTCCCTAATTCTTCCTCTATTTAAAAGAGTTCAAGTGGAGATCAAGAGTCTTCCAATTTATGTATCTAACTCTTAAGATTCCCAAGTCATAATATCCCTTGAGTTGCCCATACACAAACTCAAAACTCTTGACCTCCTCATTCATTAACCTTTTGGGATTTGAAGAGATGCCCAACAATTCCCTTCTCGATTCAAAGTCTTTTTAAAAACAACAAGCAAGAGCAAGATGCAGCCAAGCAAATATTACAGATGCACATCACTTGTACAAAATATATCAGATGCACGGTGGTTGTGCCAGATGTACCAGACAACTATAGATGCATGTGAGAAGTGCTAGACAAACGTATCCAAAGATACCCAAATACCACCAACCACAATAAATCCAATCAGGAAAATATTTATTAAACATAGCAGATTTCACCAAATCCAACCAAGAAAGGCCTTGTGAAGTAGATGACATAGTAGATAGCCAGATTCTTAACAAGGTCAACCAAGGAAGATTTTGTCATGCACAGAAACTTGGGAATTCCAGTATTGGTGACAAAAACATACTTCATTTCCATACTCGCCAACATCAAGAATGGATCACCCAAACTCATTTTTTCCTTATTTCTCCTTTTCTTCATCTTGAAAAGTCAAAGAGTTTTAATTTATAAGGGTGGTGAATATTTATGTAAAAATAATAATAATACTCCAATATGCACGAGCTTAAAATTCTCAAAAAAATATTTAACCTAAGGGAAAGATAATTTTTTTAAAAAAAGTATATTTCACCTAAGGGAAGGATAATTTTTGAAAAAGTTCTTACATTATGACGTCAAGAAATTCTCTTTCATATTTATATTTTATGAATAGTACAAAACAGTGTGTTTTTATTATTGAGTAGGTCTCTTAATAGGTGCTCTGTCCATAAGTTATGGATATCTTACTGTATTTTTTAACTTATACATTGCATTTATAAAATCAAATATTAAATTTAAACATTCTAAAATGTATTTCTAATATTATGTATTTTTTAATATTTTCACATTCAAAGCGAGGGCTGAAAAATTTTCAGTGGAGTCCGAATAACGAGCCTGAGAGTTACCAATCTGAGCCAGCATCTGGTAGCAAGTCGCAACATAATGGTCGAGACGACCACACCATGTGGAGTGCGGACACCCGTGGCCCGAACCAGAACTAGCCACAAACTAAGCAAACTAGGGGTTTATGTCGTTGCGGCGACAACCAAATCGTCCACCACTGGCAGCGCGTGAGACGTACGTGCCGCCGCCCCTTGCCAAAGCGTGATCTCAAGTGCGGTCAGTCGAGGGTTGTTCTCCAGCCGCAAATGCGGCAGGCTATGCTGGTCGGGCTGAATGTCCATGTAAATTCCTCAACAAAGCTTCAAGTTTTTGGTACGAGAAAGAATATCAGCATATAATGGAGTACGGGATGCATTGATCAACGAGGAAATTTTTTTTTTGAACTCAAGGCCAAGAGCAGTTAAAAAACATATGATTTGATCATCATTTGTAGCAGGAGAACCTATTACAGATAACTGCTCAAAAATTTCTTTAAATTTAAGATGTATTTCATGAACTATACCGATCTTACGTATACCGTAGGCATCAGCACGAAGGCGAATGATGGTAAACATGCTGCAATCGTGAAAAGTGGCAGCAATATTATTCCAGATCTTTTTTGACGTATAGCAATCCAGAATTTCACCAAGAGCTTTAGCTATGAGAGAAGAAAATAGCAAACTGTAGATGCATTGATCCTCCATGATTCACTAATCATACTCTGCATTCGCCTTCAAAAAGGCTTCTGTGGATCAATTTTAGAGCTGCCGCCAAGAGAGGTCATAGAGGCATAGGTGGTGGCGGTTGGTGGTGGTTCTTGAGGCGGCGGACATGGATGAGTGCCGTCAACGAACACTACTGGAAAATAGGTACATATGCACCAGTATAAATTTATAAAGACATAAATACTGGTGCGTATGTAACCAATTGCACAGGTATTTATCATGTTAACATCAGTACCGGTGCAAATAAGTACATACACACTGTTATCCTGTTAACCAGTGTACAGTTCACCTATTTTTGCACTAGTGTTGGTTCTACCGGTGTACCAACGTCAAATATTTTGCACTGGTATTATCTGAATAGGTATTTGTACCGGTGCAATTGCTAACATGTGCACAGGTACATGATTACCGATGTGTACGTATTTCCCTTTTTTTATTAATTTGGTGCCCAAAGGACAACTTTTTACACCGGTAATGAGAAACTACCGGTGTGGGAATTTGAAAATGCAGGAAAATTTTGCATTCGTACACAGGTTACTACTAGAATCGGTGTAGGAATTGAACACGCACTGGTATTTTCTTAATACTGGTGCAAAATATTTTTCTTATTGTAGAAATTTGGCACCAAAACTATTAGTTTTTGCACTAGTACTGTGATCGTACCAGTGCAGGACAAGAAAATACGTGGGTTTTGGCTAAATAACTATACTGGTAACTGATTTTACCGGTTTAAAAAGCTACAAATGCACCGGTAAAGTCTGAATACCGGTGTAGAAAATTACATTAAATGCTCACCTACCCCATTTTTTAGCAGGTTAAAAATGGAATTTTTGGAAGAAGGGGTTCATTAATGGTGTTTTTTGGTTGATGGAGGCATTGAATTCTCCACAATGAAGACCCTTGGAGGTGCTTTTTTTTAAAATTACATTTATGGATATTAAGGATTTCATGTATGGTTTTCGTTAGTAGAGATATTTACACTTTGTGTTTGATCATTTGATGGTGATTGAGGTAGAATTGTAAATATTATTATGTAATTTGTTCTCAAGGTTGTTGTAGTAATAAGGCTATGGCTTTTGATTCCTATAGTATTGGACATGTTAAGAATGTTGTAATTGTAATGTGGAATATTGGTGTATATTGTGCATTTATAATGTTGCATGATTAGGAAGTCATCATGAAAAAATCTATTATATTAAATGTGTTACAGTTTAATTGTTGGACATTTATTGATATGTAGAGTTGTATCGCGTCATCGAGAGGCGTAAGCATATGTATGCCAATGTTAGTATGGTGAGCGATGAATATATTATGTTTGTGGATGAGTTCTTGGAGCATGTTTTTACTCGAAAGAAGCGAATATTATGTCCATGTCGTGATGGTGGAAATCGAATTCGTAATGATAAGAAGGACATCCTAAAACTCCATTTGTATAGCCGGGGGTTTGCGAAAGATTATGTTGTGTGACCTTTCATTGGGAAAAATCACCAATGGAAGTGAGAGTTAGTAGTGAGGGAGAGTGTTTTGGGGATTCTATGTTGGATGACATGTGTGAGGAGGTTGTTAATGAGTTTAGAAGGAGGCCCGAGGTTCTGGCTAACTTCCATGGTGAGAAGGATACACCATTGTATCCCGGTTGCCAGAAGAAAGACCCAGTCATGTCGTGCTTGATAAAGTTATTTAATTTGAAAGGTGTATGGTCATTGAGTGACACTAGCATGAATAAATTGCTTAAGTTTTTTAATGAAAGCCTTCCACCCAGTAACGGGGTTCCTGATAACCTTTATGAAGCGAAGAGAATTTTGTGTTCGATGAGATTGGAGTATGAAAAGATACATGCTTGTCCAAACGATTGTGTCCTATATAGGGGTGACCTTAAGGATAATATTTTTTGCCCAGTATGTAATGTGTCGTGTTATAAGAAGAAGAGAAATGTGGTTGTCGGTGGAGAGCATGTTGTGTCGGTGAGGAGGCGGGTGCCTGCCAAATGTATGTGGTATCTTTACATTATTCCGAGGCTAAGAAGCTTGTTTAAGAATGAAAAGGATGCAAAGAACTTAACCTGGTGCGTTGATAGGGGTGGTTGTAAAGTTGATGATATAATTCGACACCCGGCTGACGGAGACCAGTGGAAGAAACTTGAAAGGATGTATCAACACTTTGCATCTGAACCTAGGAATTTGAGATTTTCTTTGCGTGCTGATGGTATGAACCCATTTGGAAATATATCCTCGAAACACAATTCGTGGCCGGTTATGCTTTCCATTTACAATCTTCCCCCGTACTTGAGCATGAAGAGAAAATATGTGTTGATGTCCATCATTATTTCAGGCCCAAAAAAACCTGGAAATGACATAGACAATTATCTTGCCCCTTTGATAGAAGATTTGAAGGTGCTTTGGTCAGAAGGAGCCTTAATGTTTAATAGTTATAGTGGTGAAGAGTTTACATTGAGGGCGATACGTTTTTGTACCATAAATGATTTTTCGTCATATAGTAACCTTTCTGGGTATGTGGTCAAGGGTCACAAGGCTTGCCCAGTTTGTGAGGATGAGACAAATTACCATCAGTTGAGGAATGGGCGGAAAAATGTTTATTTCGGTCACCGTAAATTCCTGCCTGTAGGTCATAAGTTGCGAGAGAACGCGGTTGCATTCGTTGGTGGGAAGGAGAGGAGAAGGCACCCAAACCTTTGACCGTGTAGCTATTCACAACAAGGTGAAGAAATTGAATGTTGTTCTTGATAAGAAGTTATCAAATGGTGGGAGGGCTGTAGACAGACCGTGGAAGAAATGATCCATTCTTTGATTTGCTGTACTGGGAAAATTTGGAGGTTCGCCATTGTTTGAGTATTATGCATATCGAAAAGAACGTTTGTAAAAGTCTAATCGGGATGCTTCTGAACATTCCCGGAAAGACTAAGGATAGCTTGAATGCGAGAAAAGATTTAGTGGACCTTGGTATACGATTGGATCTGGCACCGAAGGTAAGAGGGAAGTGAACATATCTGCCCCCACTCTTTACAATCTGCCAGTTGCTGAGAGGAGGTTGATGTGTGAGAGTATCCAAGGAATGAAAGTACCTTCCAGTTACTCCTCTAATGTTAGTCGGTTTGTGAATGATGAGTTGCGTCTTCATGCTTTGAAATCGCACGATTGTCATGTCCTTATGCAACAACTTCTGCCCCTAGCAATATGTGGGTGTTTGAAGAGGAAGTTAGATTTTCAGTTATGCGCTTGTGTTTCTTCTTCAACTCGATATACAGGAAAAATATTATCTGGAAACAGCTAGATGAACTGGATCGAGAGGCTGTTGTTGTTCTATGTGATTTGGAGAAGTATTTTTCCCCGCCATTCTTTAACATCATGGTGCACATAGTGGTACACTTGGTTAGGGAGATACGTATGTGTAAGCCTGTTGGAATGCATTGGATGTACCCCTTTGAGCATCACATGTTTATTTTCAAGGGATATGTTCATAATCGTAGTCATCCAGATGCCTCCATTGTTCAGAGGTACGTTACCGAGGAGATCATCGAGTATTGTACAACAAACTTGGTTCAAAGAAGAGCGGTTGGTGTTCCTAGTGGACCCTACTGTGGATGGTGGAATGGGATTCCATGTTCCAAGGGTACGTTTCATACACCCTATCACAATGGGTTGATGATTGTTCACCTGTATGGATTGCGTAATAGTAGCAAGATTGTAACATATGTTGAAGAGCATGTTTCCCTATTGGAAGAGATTTATCTAGACTAGACCCCCGAATAAAACTCAGGTCGAGCATTCTTCTAGGTTTGTAAACTGGTTTTACAATCGTTATAATGTCGACGGGATGCCCAGTAACCTACGGCCATTTTCAAGGAAGTCGAACTGCACCATTAGACGATACCTTGGTTATGACATTAATGGCTTTAATTTCTTAACATTGGCGAAGGACCAGAAGAGCACCACTCAAAATAGTGGTGTATATATTGAATCTGAATCCATGTGGCAGTCAAGCAAGAGCGATAAACATTGGTTGTTGTTGTGATGCCTTTCTATGGAGCGATTGAGAAAATTTGGGAATTGGATTATGTATTCAAGGTTGTTGTCTTCAAGTGTCGTTGGGTGGAACACGGTTCCAGTGTCATTGTTGAGAAGCCCATGGGGTTCACGTTGATCGACTTGAATCATGTAGGATGTGAAGATGAAAATTTCATCTTAGGTACCCAAGCACGACAGGTTTTTTACATCAAGAACCCTTCGAATGAGAAATGTCATGTGGTGTTGCATGGGAAGAAGTTTTACTTTGATGAGGAGATTGATCAGCCTGCCATAACTGACAGTCCTGAGTTTCCATCAGTATTTCCTGGTTTGGAAGATGTTGAGGGACCCGTTGTTGGAAGGCATTCTCATGCCGATAGGCTGTGGGTTAATGAGAGAGGTGAAATAGTAGGTGGGAACAATGTCTTGAAATAGAAGCCATAGATCGGTCGTTCTCGACCATTGTTTTCGTAACCTTGTTTTGTGAAAATGCGTATAATCATTAAGCGATTTAACGTGTAATGTATTTAATTGACACTCTTTTATGAATTGGTTGGTATGATCTGTGATATCAATGGAGTGTTCATGAATTGAATCGGTGAAAATGTGTTTAAATTGTAATTACATTTTCTAGTAGGTGCTGGGTTTTTACACCGATAAAGATGAAATTACCAGTGTAGAAAAATAGGAGAGGTACTCTATTTTGTACTTACGCACCGGTACTCCTACCGGTGCACAGTAGTTAGACTTATTTTTTAATTTTTGCTCTCGGGTCCGATGCCGTTAATTTTTTGGCATTTAAAGCAGTCTAATGCATCTTCTTTTTCAAAATTTGCATCGGTAATTGTACCGGTGCTGGGTACTTAGAATTGTTTTTTGAAATTTACTCTCAGGTCTAATTAGATTTCAAAAAAAATATTTAAATCATCCGAAAGCAGCTGCTTTAGGCCACGTTTTACACAGGTATATGTATTATACCGGTGTATAAAAAAAGGCTTCCATTTTTTAAAACCCTCTCAGCACCCCATTTTCACAGTACCAAATTTATATCACTTACACAATACCATCTCCATCACTACCCATCTTCGATGAAATCCTACGTAGGTTGGCATATAATCAGGTAAACCACTTCAATGCCTCTATGGTATGATTAATTAGCAATTGCATATGAAATAGAATCATT
Source organism: Rubia yunnanensis (assembly GCA_037428765.1). Taxonomy (NCBI): domain Eukaryota; kingdom Viridiplantae; phylum Streptophyta; class Magnoliopsida; order Gentianales; family Rubiaceae; genus Rubia; species Rubia yunnanensis. The sequence goes on along the minus strand of CM075061.1, from coordinate 24,887,274 downwards.
GAGAATGTGACATCATGAATAGATTGACTTGCATGTAAGGTGTTTGATGAAATGCTTCAATGTGTTCTTTAGGAAATGCCTCCCAAATCCAATTCAAAAAAAATATGCCATTCACCGTCCCCATCATTACAGAAAGTATCCCCACACACTTACCCGGATGGGACCTTCGTGTCTGAGGAGGCTAGGTTGGTCCATGAATCTTACAAAGGACACCGTCATTACATAGAGAGAGGAATTGAAGAATCTCCCCCATTCGAACAAACTATTCGGAAGCTTGGGTGGGAAAAATTCTGCGAGACTCTGCCATTCAACCTGACCATTGTAAGTGAGTTCTATGCAAACTTGAAGTGCGGGCTGAGCTAGGACCACGAGTATTGTAGGGGTAAAACTATCCATGTCACACCAGAATCTATCAATGGCTTTTTTGGGTTGCCCAATGTTCCAAACGATGAGGACAAGTTTCTCGGACTCCATTTTCTAGGTGATGACAGCTATATTCTACAACAACCAATTGAGAAGGAGATCGTTGGGACAGTTACTAGGGCAGGTACAGACATAGATGAGTTGGTCAAGCTAGGTTGGAGCAAAATACCTAAGAAAACTCTATCTCCGGGAATGAATGGATGGTACCACTTTGTGGCATCTAAAACCCATCCAGTAACTGTGAACACAGAAGTTCGCAAACTTTGCCTCACCTTCTCATATAAAATAAAGAGGGGGCTTCGATGAAATGTTGGTCGTCGAATTTATCCTATATTGCAGAAGGAATGGGACCAGATGGGTTCTTATGCCTATTGCAGTATCATCGCTACGCTTTGTTCAAGAGTGGGAGTTAGTGCCCGTGCACATGACGTTTATGGCCAACCAATGGGTAAGATTTTCATGGACTCTTTCTATAGAAAAATATCTAACACGTCTCTTGCTACTATTGAATCCAGAGTTGCTGCATTGGAGGTCGGTGTAGCAAACTTACTTGAAGAAACGAAACACCAAAGATCCTGGCAAGAACATATGGCCAAGGTTATGACGTATCAATTTCCTAACATCGTGATAGTAGTCAGAAATTTTTCAACCTTTCATGAAGGCAATGTCGAGGACATAGACGTTGGCACAAGTACCCGTGATAGTGATACAACAGGACCAGCTGACGGGGCAGAACCATTTTCTCGTTATTATTCGTAGAAAACTTGTATTAATGGTTAGGAAGAGTAGATTTTGTACTTAACTTTGATTGTGTTGCACTTAGACAGTTTGACATTCTTACTTTTGATAAACATACACAATGATGAATCAAAAAAAATTTGTACACCGCATTTATTGAAATTCTGTAGGACAAATACACTCATGAAGACTAGGTCGAACGTAGCTGGCCTATCTTTTTACTTCAATACCGCCAAATTTAGTGCATTATATTCTAAGAATTGTTAGAATTGCAAAAACTTGTAGCATTGGGAGCTATGGAGGTTCCCCAAGTAAATTTGTGGGCAATAGTATAATTATGGAAAATATAGTGCAAACATTCACTGTTGATTTAACAGGGTCTTCCGTTCACTAGTAGGGTCTACAAATGCATTAGCACGATCTTTGTGTATTTAATTGCATATATGTGGAGCCAATTTTATATTTCGACCCTTCCAAGATTCATGGAGGGACAAAATTGCAAAAAGTAATTTTTTACTCGTAAATCGAAACTGCAATCTGATCCAACCGGATGGTCCACAAAATAACCCTTTTGTATTTCCAAGTGAAACATGTGGGGAAATGAACGGGTTCGGACTCCGTATTTAGTTTCAAAGATGTTCGAATTACATATAGAAACATTGAAGTAAACCCTTACCGTTTACTCTACAACACCTACTAGCACTTCAGGACAAATCACCACTCGGACACAAATATGTTTCAAGGATGATTTAAGCCCGGAATATTCAATTGGATAATTTATGTAGTTTCCTAACACGTCTAATCGCATGTCACAATTTGGGGGACCTAATTGCAATAAACGCATACAATCAACTATGTGGATTCCTCGGTACCGTTGAGATACAGAAACGTTACTTATTCAATCTGTAGCATCCTAAAATTCCATTTGGGCCGGTGGAAAAGTGCTTGAAGGGGTCGAACAAAATGTTTGGGGTCAACATGCAAATTTTATTAAATTAAACAATGCTTAGAAACGTCTCCATACGGGTCCATGTGTGGTCGATATTTGCATGAAACAACTAGTACACTGTTTATTCACAATAATTGAATGTCTTGATTAATTGGGGTTGTTTGGAAAATGCACGGGAGGCAAATGCAATAAGTGGGAATTTAAACAACTAACAATCTTTTTTACACCGGTAATATTGAAGAAGTACCGGTGTATGGGTTCAATTTTTTGGCGTGCATTTCAAAATTTTCAATTTCATTGATTTTTCATAAGGCGCAACATTTTACACCGGTAATTTATGATTTTGCACCGGTAAATATACCAGTGCTGAACAGTTAGGCTAAAATTTTATAATTTCTCGGGTTAAACATTTTTTTCCAAAAACATATTGAAAGCAGCAGCAGGCAGCTGCTTTTTGTGCATTATTACACTGGTATTTGCATTTTATACACCGGTACTAGATACTAGTGTACAGCAGTTAGCCTAAATTTTCATGTGTTCCTCTTGGGTCAAAGGAAAATTCATTTAAAGCAGCTGCACGCAGCTGCCTTTTTCATTTCTACACCGGTATATGTACCGATGCTGAACAGTTAGCCAAAATTCGTTCCCATTTTCACTAATTTTACACCAGTACTGTATATATACTACCGGTGTATAAAATATTTCTTATGAATCCAAAACCGTTTGAAACGGCCATAACTCCCACAACTCCTCCTATTCTCATCAAACACCTTCAAATTCTCTTTCAAAATCGCCATCCACCACTCCAACCATTCAATCCACACTTTATTGAACTAAATCCTCATCAATCATTGTAACTCCTCATCTCCCATTGTATCCCTATAAAGTGTGGAGCAACACAAGAGAAGCAACAAAAATGAGAGAGGAACTTGGCGAGAGAAGAAAGTACATGGCGATCTGTTCTTGGCGAGTTCGATAAAAGGGAATAGCAACAAAAATGCTCCATTAGTGAAGGTAAGTGTTGGGGTTTATGTTACCATGGGTTACCATTTCAATTTCTCTTCAAAAAAACATTCCATCCCTCACGCACAATACATGTTTGATTAATTGCCTCTAAGAACAAAAACATGTAAATTGACAAAAAGTTGAAAGGGTAACTTGAATGGTATGTTTATACAATTGTGGGGAGTAAATGTTTTGCATTTTTTGTGGATGGGTGATGTAGTTCTATAGTTTTTTGGTTGGCAATGATGTTGACAGTCACGTTACTGGGGAGTGAGAATTTCTCGGTTGTGTGCCTATTTTATGAATTCAAAGACATTGGTATGGTATTCTATCAACTTCTATGAGGTTCCATTTCAATCTATATCAAGTTCCATGCCTTAATTGTTCAAGTTCTATGCCATGTTATATAAACTTTTATGCCTTACATAATGTAGTTTCATGTATGAATTGTTCAATTTCTATGCCATATTTTGCTCAAAAGTTTTATGAACTAGTTAATCAAGTTCTATGCCACATTCTATCAATGTTGATCTTTAAGTACCGTTATTGTGTGTAACGTTATTGACTGAGAATTCTCAATTCTACTGTTATAGATGCCGCCGAAGAAGGGTAAATCCAACACTAAGAGGAAGCACCCGGTTACAAAGAAGGAGGAGGAGGTGAAAGATGTGGTCAATGAGGAGGTGGATGTGGCGGACCAAGAACCACCTCCAAAAAGGATCCCATTGAAGATAAAATTTGAGGAAGATGCAACGCAAACAAATAACCCGTCTAGTGAAGAGAAGGAAGAAAGCGCGGAACATGGTGATTTTATTGTAGGGGATGTTGAAGGAGTGGACGTCGGTAAACAGTTGGCCAAAACAACAATTCGCAAGGGAAAGGGAAAGAGCACCATCAAAGGAAGGATAACTGTTAATGAAGCAGATAACGACTTCACAAAAAATGGAGGAAAAAAATGGAGAAGGATGGGACAAGTTTGAGGTAAAAAGTTATTTGAGGAGGGGAGGAACTAGCACACAACGGTCTGTGATGTTGGTAAGCCATAACACTCTAACTCCTGTTGCATTTGATTTCCGTGGGAATCAAGCGGTATGTATTAAAAATTGGTCAGTGCGGCACGCATATGGCAATTACACTTTCCGGTACCGCATCAGATTTGGCGCACGCGAACACTGGAGCGATGTCCCTAAAGATGTTAAGGAAGAGGCATGGAAGGATGGTCTAGTAAGACTCAATTGTAATTTAAATTTTTTATTCATGGTAAAGTCTTAGTGAAGATGTAATTAATGACATGTTTTTTCATATGATTTGTTCCAGGAGAGCTTCACAATTGAAACACTTGTGACAGACGGGAAACTAGAAATACTGAAGAAGGAGGTTACAAAGAGGGAAAAAAACCAACATAAGAATTTGAAGACAAAAGTGGAAAATAGGTTTATTCATGACATGGGAAAAAGTATCAATAAAACAAGAATATCGACATAGGAGAAGTACAAGTGGATGGATGAAGACGAATGACACTTGTTTGAAAAGAGGCATCGGCATCCAGATTTTCAGGTATGATGAAAAATTTAATACTTGTTTAGAGCCATGTTTTCCACAAATTCTATTCAACTAAATTTTCATTTATAACAATAACAGAGGCTCAGGGTGACAAATATTGAACGCAACAAGGGCAGGGATTACACGCACCACACGGGTAGAAGGGGTAATCGATACATTCGTGACAAATTTACTAAGGAGCTGAAGGAGAAGGAGAGAATGAGGTTGACCGCCGAGGGATTCACTGACGAGGAGATTGAGCAATAACTCAGTCAAAAGGATTTCACACCTGACAGATCTCTTATCTACCTTGAGGAAAACAAAGATAAGAAAGGGTTATACACATCGAAAGAGGTTGAGAAGATAGCACCGAACGTTATAAGTTACACAAAAATTGACCATTTAAGTGTATTTCACATTATTCATATACACAATTGCGTTCCTATGTGATTCTCAATTGAAAATCGAACGAGCTTAAGGAAAAAGGAGCTTTGGAACTGCAGCCAGGTGAAGACATCCTCATAAAAGTCACAAAGGAGAAGGACCACTCAGGCAGGTACAGGGGAACTCAGACGGGTCTACCCACATCGGTGACCTTTACTCATCTTTCCCGCAGCAAGTACGGTAGCAGTTTCTCAGCCAAGGAGATAGCCAAGAGGAGACCATCTAATAATCAACTGGTCGTGAAAGCCATGGTATCGTACACAGAGCAATTGGTGAAAGGCTTAGCATCTGCAAGCGGTGTTCAGATTCCGCCAGGCCTTGACAATCCTAAGAAGTTTATAGAGATGGCGATGGATGGCATTGATGTAGCTGTTACAAAGTTCGATGAAGAGCCTAGCAACGGAGAAGGAGATAAAGAGGTACACTTTCAATAATCTATGCATTACACATCTGAAATATCTCCATAACCATTTCATCTATTCACTTAAATATTATGCGAACAAGATGGAGAATGTGTGACCCTTTTCATTAAATACATAGTCAGAAGGAAGAAAATGGTTGCCCAAGGGCTACAATAGGTATCTCATCATTGCGATGCCCAACAAGGAAGTATTGCTCGTGTGAGAGTATGCGAGCCAGCTCTCCGTCCTAGGGCAGGGTTTCCCTCAGCGGACTACCACTTTGATAATTTTAGAGAGGCCCTTAATAGCATCATGGATTGGCCGATGTCCTTAATAGGCAAGGCAAGTGAGCAACCTAGTGACATCAATGATGTCAATGCCGGAGGTGATACGGACGACGATGATGAGAAGGTTATGATTCTCACCAGCGACGATGAGGTACATTCTTGTAACACATTATTTTTCAATTCCTCAAAGTACGTTTGCGTATATTTATTCATTAATCCTTGTAACAGGATACTGTCGAGCAAAAATCTCAATTGACAGCTAATTTCCGGCCATCTACAAGGCCAAGATTAAATAGACTGCCAAAATAGGTAATGCACTAAAACGAGTACCATTATTATTCATTAGCAACGATAGTTCAATACTAAATGCTCAAATGATCATTTTGTAACATTTCACGTTCCCAGATTGTCAACAAACAAGACCTGACAGATCGGCCGACCGTGGGGAAATTTATAAAGGAAGCAAATGCCGCTATCCTGGAAATGATAAGGAATAAGGATTGCATGTTCTTCCCGGTGTTTTGACCATCGGCATTCACATGACATTACACCTGCAATGTTGGAATAGAAGTTCTGGTCGAGTTCGGGAAGAAACTGGGGAACACGCGTTCGATTACTTGGATTGATAATGTGCAAGTCGATGTGTGGATGGGATGAGTTTTAAAACTTACAGCCTTAATGTTTTTTAATTTATTAAGAATTCATTTTCATTTATGATTAATGTTTGAAGCACTTGTGGGAGAAAATATGGGTACCTCATCATTATCTGTCCCCGAACAGAGGAGGTTTTCACTCTGGACACATTGTCAGAGGGTATCAAACCAACAAACTTGGTCGAACTCGGGGTCATTTCAAGGTATTTCAATTAATCAAATAAAAAAACCCTAGTTTCTTAATATACGGTAAGAAGTAACCGTTTTAATTTACTTTCTTGACAAGCTTGCATGCGCATACCAAAGGGAGAAGAGAAAGACGGAGCTAGAACCCGACTACACTTGGAAAATCAACAACATCATGGTAAGTTATTCTGTCATTTCATCCATCAAATTTTATGTTTAGGGTTAGTAATTACATTTACCTTTCCTGTGCAGTGCCGAACCCATAAAGGTTTGTGGCAATGCGGGTACTCCATCATGCTCTTCATGGAAGAATTTGTTAATAACCCAGAGACAAACAATATCTTGGAGGTAAACCTTGCATCCCAAAATTTGATATTATTAATCTTAATTATACGCAACATTATTGACTAAGAGTGTCAGTTTGAAATTAACAGATATTTTCAGAGGGAAAAGGTATTATGTGTACGAAATTCAAGGTGTAGGAGAGAGATGGTGTGGGGCTTTTCTCGGAGACTACCAGTAGCAAGCCAACACTACGTTGAAACTTCGGGATGATAAGAACGACACAATAGGTTAATGGTATATTTTGAATGGCTGATGATATTAGAATTCTATGGATGATGTTTGGTTATACTAAACTTGTGGTTTACTTTGTTTCATTCCATGTTTAAGATACTTCTTCTATTTCATAGTTAGAATAATGTTCGTATTTTTTGCGAGCGATATTTTCGTAATAGAATGTTTCTCCTTCAACGGGAGATTGCCCATTTTCTCCTTCAACACATAAAAAATGGGCAGATTGAGAACCAACGTAGAGTGGAGGCAGCAGAAAGATGGGCATGCTCAATTAGGGCCATCAGTACCATCTGGGCTCGGGTTAGGCAGCAGCTTCAAAAAGGAAAGGCTGTGTACGCCTGTTCCAGAAGACACAGGCGCTATGGAAGAAGCAAGAAGCCAATCGACCATGAGGCTCTGATGGCATTTCCACTAAAGTTCAGGCGTACATACCGAAGTAGAGCCGCCAAGCTGCATGTTGGTAAAATTAGCATACACAGAGCAATAGCAAGCAAGGAGATAAAAAGCCACACAAATCCAGTTCATCCATACTTATCAACAGCCCATAAATAATCAAGGATGGAATGATGTTTAAGCAAACTGGAGTGCAACATGCAGTTCAAGACCATGCACAACATCATACACATCGAAGAAAAGTGGTTCTACATCATAAAGGCTACAACGGGGTGTATTCTTGATCCCAATGAACCAGAACCATATAGAATCACCCAAAGCATGCATTACATACCAAAAACTCATATTTCTATGTGCTGTGTGTAGACCTATATTTGACATAGAGGGTAATGTAATGTTTGATGGAAAAATAGGTGTGTTTCCTTATGTTGAGCATGTAACAGCTAAGTACACAACAGTAAATGGACCTAGGAGAACCATGATACCACAAGCAATATCATCCATAATCCGGGATGTCATAGACACAAGCTTATCCATGAACTAATACCAGTTATCAAACCAAAATGGCCAGTTTGGGCAAGAAAACACATTTTCATACAGCAAGATAATGACCCTACCCACATATTTGTAAATGACCCTAAATTTTTAGCTGCAGCCACCTCAGATGGATTTAACATTCACTTAGTGTGCCAACGAGCCAAATCACCCAATTTAAACATTCTGGACTTGGGATATTTTGGCTCAATTCAAAGTTTACAATAGCACAACCCTAGCTAAAACCTAGATGAACTACTACAAGCCATGTATGATGCATTTGACGGGGAGGATCCTAGGGTTATGAACAAGATATTCCTAAGCTTGCAAAGTGTTATGGTAGAAATCATGAAATGCAGGGGTGGTAATGAGTTCAAACTACCACATATAGGAAAGGAAAGGCTAAGAAGTCTTGGTTTTCTACCTCACAATTTGATAGTGGATTCTAAGTTAGAAAGGGGTTGTTTGGAACATATGGTGTCTATTGGCTGAACTAGGAAAATACAGGATCTGCTAATCATGATGGAGTTAGTGTAGACATGCAGATGTTGGAATTTAGTAGGGTTGTGCTTCTAGATTCAGGTCTAGGGTAAACATACAAGTTATTTTGATAAGGTATGTTTATAGGGAAACCATGTAAAAAGTCAGGAGGGCTATACTCCCTTTTGTACAAAGCTTTTTAAAATGAGTTTGTGTTGAAAAATCTATTTCTAAGTATTAGGAAAAATAGGTTAGTACAGAATGATAAATCATTCAAACCAAGAGGAATGACAAACACACATATCAAACGAAGGGATACACACTATAAAGATTCCATCCTAATGTTTGTAAAAACATTGTTGCTTCCAAAGTGTTCGTGCAAGGTATCATCATAGGTGGCTAACAACTACAACAGGGTCAACTAAGCAAACAATTTTAGAGCAGGGCGTTATCACGTAATGCCCCGCTAAGATCAGATCAGTTTAGCAACTAATAAGCATGGCTGCGTGTTTATTCATTGATCACAGCTACATAATAAATTATGGGTTCAACCAGCACATACCCAACTAGCACACATATTAGCTATGATATCAATAAACAAATGCCCTGCCAAGATCAGGTAAGTCTAGTGACTAACCTTGCATAGATGCATATATAAACCACATAAACATGCATCACAATTTACTGCCCCCATTATTGCCCCTGGTCAAAAACATTCCTTACCCCATCACAGGTTCAGCTTCAGATTCAGTTGAAAGATGGGGAAAATCAACCATGGTTTCAATTGAATCCGAGTCTAAATCTGAGTGGTTGCACATTTGAACATAAACATCACACAGATTCAAAAACCCATCATATAAAAAGTAACACACATGCTACCAAAGACAAGTAGCACACAGGCTATCACATACAAACATAGAATGAAGTAGTTGCTGTAAAAAGCAACAATAGCCACACTGTATAAACAATCCTGCATTAAGAGGTAGATAGTTAGTATATGTTCAAAATTTTGAAATGTGAAGGTAAAATTAGAAATGAAGACGAGATAAAAATACAAACCTCTGAATAATGAAACTATTTTTCAGCATCATAATCACTTTTAGGCACATATTTTGGCCAGTTACCAAGATATAGACAAGCCCCAGTTTCCCAATAACTTGGCTCGCAATACTAAAGGAATTCATTACCATAGAAGCACACTGAAGGATGTGGATCACACCAAGATTTGGATTAATCATATCTATAAGAATCAGGGGGTTGAGTTTCATCAAAATCAGGGGGTTGGGTTGCATCAGAATCAATAACAGGATCAGGGGGTTGTGCTTTTTCAGGATAAGTATCAGGGGGTTGTGTTTTATCATGATCAGTATCAGGGGGTTGGGTTTCATCGGAATCAGGGGGTTAGGTTGCATTGGAATCAGGGGGTTGGGTTGCATCGGAATCAGGGGGTTGGGTTTCATCGGTATCAGGGAGTTGGGTTGCATCGGAATCAGGGGGTTGGGTTGCATCAGAATCAATATCAGTATCAGTATCTAGGGGCTATGTTTCATCTGAATCAGTATATGATTCTGAGTGGTATTAGACAGATTGAGGTACGGGGATAAAATGTGTTGCCACAGGGGTATCCCAAGACTCAACTAAATCAGTATCAAGTACAGGGTACTGGGGTGGGATAACTGTACTAGGCTTGGGTTGTGACTCTATGTCATCAAGCCCAGTGAATAATATGGGATCAAAACACGACTGAAACTGAGAGTCAAACTCGGATTCACTCAAGGGTATGCAAGGGGCAGACTTACTCTGCCCAGCCATGACCCTATCACCATGATCCATCAATTTCAGATATAAACAATCAATAGATATCAGTAAACTATAATAAGAATCAGGTTCTAGTATAATAATATTAGGTTCAAAGTATGATCAGAAAAGGCTCACAGTATGATCAGAAAAGACTCACAGTATAATCAGAATAAGTTCACATTATAATCATAATCAGTTCACAATACACATTAGAAGCAGTTTAAAAAGAAATTTTCAAACCCTATTAAACCCTTAACTGGTCAAACATAATGTCAACATACAGTGGCTAATATGGCATATCCAACACAACAAAACCCCCAGATCTGAAGCCAACAAACAAAGAACAGCAATTTTAGTTTCAATATCACAAACCGAACATCAGTTACTCCAAAAATGAGCTTATTAATGAAGACTCATAAAAAATGAAGATCATTGACTAATATCACAGATTCAGCCAAAAAAACTCAAATCGGGCCGCAAACCATAAATAGCATGAATTTACCCAAAAGATCAGAAACCTGCATTCGGCTTTCAACGACAAAAATCCAAGAACAGTGGAAAATATTATAGTTACAACACAAAAATGCCTTAGGTCAGAACCCAGACCATAAAGAGCATGAATTTCAGTTCAAAAATGATGAACCCAAGTTCATTTACCTCGAAAAAATAACATGAAAGCCAAGAATAAGACACATGCATTCAGTTTTCCACAACAAAAACCTAAGAACAATGGGAAATACCACGGATCCAACATGAGAAATACCTCAAATCTGAACGCAAAACATAAACAACATCTGTTTATATTCATTAAAACCTAAATCAACCAACAAAACATAAACCGAGCCTCAAAACTGTGATTTCAGTTCGAAAAAGTAAATAAATCGATTTCATTTTCAAAATCTCAAATCAAATCAAGAAAACCCTAGATCTGAAACAACAAGCTGTGATAAAACCAGTTTAAACCAAGTGAACCAACATAAAAAAACACAGGTTTTCAACTAAGAACTGTGGCAGAAAAGAGGTTTAGCGGCTAGGGTTTTCAGATTTGAGAGAGAGGAGAGAATGGGCTGTGAAGCATCTGTGAAAAATGAGAGAAATGAAGAAGATAAGGGAGCGTCTAAGAGCACTGGGAGCACTGGGAGCATGAAGAGAGCACTAATGGAGCATTGGGAGCGTAAATGGGACGCATATGGTATTGGGAAAGGTGGTTGGCAGGTTTAAATTTTAATCCCACACAAACCACTAGTCTCTAGACACGTGTCTAGAAACTAAAGCCATTCTCTAATTAATCAGCCTTAATGGCTGTAAAATTTTGAAAATCTAGGGGCATTTTGATCATTTCACATGCAGTCAACTTTATTAAAATGGCAAATTCCGATTGCTTGCAATTTAATCAGGGACGGACCAAAATAGAAAGTGTGCAGTTTATTCAAGGATGGAGGGAGTAGATGTTTTTGAGCTAGCACAGGGTCTGAACGAATATGTTCCATTTAGGTTTCAATCGAGTAAGTTTGAAAAAGTTGGTGAGTCCGTTTTAGTTCAAGTCATTTCACATTCAGGTATAATTCGAGTATAAATATTTAGGGATTTTTACACTTCTAACCCTAACTTTAGGCTGAAAATGCCAATATTACCCTTCAAAATGAGAAAGTGTCAAAATAACCCTAACTTTGTGATGAAATGTGCAGATCAATTCTTATACCTACCCCAAGGGTACTTTAGAGGTGCATACTCCCTCCGTCCCAGAATAAATGGCACACTTTCTATTTTCATCCGTCCCACATAAAATGACACACTTTAATTCTAACCCTAAATGGTACAGAATATGTTGTTAAAGTCCTACAATATCCTCTTTAACTTTACTAGGCCCTCATTTTCCCCAAAATATCCCTACTTTTTCACAATTATTATTTGCCACTGAATCTTGCACAAAATACCGAGCCAAGTTTTAATGTGTCATTTATTCCGAGACAGAGGGAGTAGTATGTATAAAGAATGTGTATTTCAATACTATTATTTGTGCGTATAATATTTACATATTAATTACAATCAAATTATTATAAATCACAATCTCACATAAGAGAATGCACAATCTTACAATTCAAAATGTATAAAATATCCCTGGGGATACAGTGCTCTTGATACCCCAGGGATACCATACAATATACCTGTGCAAATATAACCTTTTGGCCAGTTTCCATTGTTGACTGAAGATTTTAAATTTTGACCGAGTTTGAAATGATGAAAACCATGCCGCATAAGATGAAAATTATTTTCCCATTTTTCCCCTTTTATTCTTCTTCAAACCCCCCTTACCCCATCCACCAGCCACCACAACCACCACCTCTCACCACCAACCACCAACCTGCCACCAAAAGCCACCACCCCCGCCACATAACCCTGCCACCATCCCAGCACCGCCCAACCCAACCCTACAAAACCCCCACCCCAAATTGAGTTGACCTTAACAATTTGCTTTCTACGCTTTTTCCTCACCACTCCTCAGAGAGCTGCAAAATCGCCAGGGCAGTGCATGGTGGCAGTGAACATGAACCCAGATATGGATTTTATGAAGAATTGAATCTTTGGCAAGAAAAAAACCGATGTAGGACTTTGAGGGGAGAGTCAGCGATATGGTGGAAATTGATGGAGGACGACGATGCAAGAAAGAAGACTAGCACTTGCAGAGAAGAAGAAAAAAGACCAGCAAGGGGCATTTCTATCTTTTAATTTTTTGAAAAATTTTAATTCAGGGGAAATATGGTAATTTCCTTTATTTCCGGCCAAAATTCCCATTGACAATTGAAGTTAATGGTGACTAGGATTAAATTGACACATACATAAAAACAATTTTGGGTTATTTTGAATTTTCTCATTTTGCAGGGTTATATTGGCACATTCAGCATAAAGTTAGGGTTATTTTTGCACTTGACTCTTTTAGTTATTATGTCACTAGTGTGGAAAGGGTGAACTAAAGGCGGTTCCGAGAACCGCCTTTGAAAAATGCAATAAAAGGCAATTATTTTCCACCTTTTAATAGGCTAGAATAACCACCTTGATGGGTTCCAAACTCGAAACATGAGGAGGCTGGCTTGGGGCTTCAAGTTGGTTTCCGTACCAGAACCTCACCTTATTTTGGATGCCGAAACCAGTGTCCTAGACCTGTAACCAGCTTTGTTTGGTTCCAGCATTGGGGATCATTTCCGGCCCCTCTCTGTATTTGACTTGTTAATCTTGATTTAAATACCCATCGATTCCAAACTTAGAAGTTAATTCGGAGTTTAGATTCAATCCCTGAACCAAGGTACATAGAACATAAAGATAAAGATGGTTGCGAAGAACATCAATATGGGACAACGTCTTCATGGTTGCGAAAAACATAAAGATGTTCAACGAATAAATCTTCCACATTAGGGCTAAAAAAGCTTGCTCAGTTTAACCCTTGGCCATCTAACCTCCCTTCATGTTTAGAATTCTGAACCCCAATGATTTTGATCTCATTCAAATAATCTGTACAAAACTCAATAACCTCCTCTGCAACGTACCACTACACAATACTTGGATCAGGCCTATACCATTTTTTCACAAAATGCTCAAATATTTGCATATACCTCTCAAATAGACACGTCCATCTTTAAAAAGAAGGACCTCATATTTTTATCTCCCTGACCAAATGAATGATTACGTGGACCATAATTTCAAATAATGAATGATGGAAATACATTTCCATCTGACACAAAACTTGAATAATCATTGCTTGCAATCTATCCAACTTTTAAGTAATAATGCTTTTGAACATATAGACTTGAAGAAAAAATAAATATTTGTAATGCACAATCTTACATGGGTTGGCAATGATGACCTAATGACAATTGCATTCAATTCCTGTATTAGGTTGTGGTAATCATGTGACTTCAACCCAGTCAACTCGAGCTCCACAACAGACACACATGTACTAATATTGGATGCTATGTTACCCTGACTCAGATTAAGTGTCGTGTCCGAGTAGGGATCGGATACGATGACACTCAAATTTGATATTTTAATCGACATGCTGACTCATACAACTGTGTGTCTTAACTGTTTTTTCCCAACACATCTACCATATAAAATATCGTAAAAATATTCCGGCACGCCTTTATTTTATTATTTGTAGCTTTTTGTATATTGACATGGCTATAAAATCCAAAGAAGTTTATCCATTTCAGGCAACAGTGAACCACTAGATGTTTATCTTTTCTTCTAATATATTGATTTTTTTGTGTATTTTATGATGTTAAGTCAAACTAATGAATTTGAAAGTACCAAGAATCTAGAAACAAATCAACGTATAAGTTTCCACAACTTTTAAAGTCAGTGTTTATGCTTGTTCTGATACCCACATCTATTTTTTGATTCATCGACCGATACACACCTCGGTCAAATTTTGACACATGTCATGTGTTCTGTCACATCTCGTGTTGAATCACGTGACATGCGATTCTACACCTAATCTTAGGTGTCGGGGTAACAAATTGACGAATAAGCCCCTGGGACCTTCGCACGACTAAGGGTCTCTCGATATAATTTCTTCTCCGATTGAGACATAAAATAGCAAGTATGGGGAAATCAACAATCATCACCAGAATCCACTAGCCCTAAGTTCTTCTTAATTACCATCTGCACAAATCAAGATGAGCCTCCAACCCATCCTTTGTTTCCCCAGGGGTATTCAACAACGTCCCAACCAAAGAATCGCAAATGTTTTTATCAATATGCATGTTGTCAAGACAATATCTAACGTCCAAATGCTTCCAATAAGGTAGTATAAAAATATTGAGCATTTCTTCAACTCCTTTCAATGGAAGCTTTTTGCCTCTTCTTCCCATAGTCATTGGGCAGATTCTCAATAGTTTCAAAAACTGTTAATATTAGAGGTTTCAAAATTCAAACATATAATTCTCAATCCTCTAATTTTACGCTTAAGTATTGTTCACAAAATGGAACCTTAAGTGCTTTCTGTTTTCTAATCCGACAATTTATTTTAAAGACAGTTTGATCTGGCTAGCCAAATCGTTCAAACAATTATTTTACAATCACATAGCATTTAATATTATATATGATATAATATGACAATGATTCAATTAATAACCATCAAACATGGGACACATCTGGGCTGAACCATCACTTCTCACAAAAAAAGAAAATCAATACAAACTATGGGGCATGATTTGTTGGTAAAATTTGAGTAATAATGATCGTACAGCAATGTATGGTCACTAATTTTGTAAAAATGTAGTACATACATATGTTGATTTTGAAAACGGATTTTCAAACAAAGGATTTTGTTTGAAAATCGAAACAGTGGGCATGATAAAATTACTTCCTTTGAAACAAAATTCACCTAACCCGTAGTGCAAGATTCAACACAGGTGTTCGTTACCCAAGCTACCATGGAACCTCCCTTTCTCGTGCACTCAAGCAGCGGAGGAGAAACACATAAGTATTTTGCTAAGAACAGGAATGTTTTGAAAGCAGTAAAGAGATGGAATAATAGAGTGAATTCAACGTTTTGGAATTGTTCGGGAACTCACCTTTTATAGGTGCACAAACCAATAACCAAAGGTTAAAATATGGAGAACATGGAGCATTTCACTTCCCCGGTTTGACTGACCAAAAAATCATAATGGTTATAAACCAAGTAAAAAGTCGAAAGCACGTTGGAGATAAAACCAATTTTAATGTTTACGCTTGACTGAAGAGGTAAAAAGAGTTTCTACCATCTCAAAAATTTGAAACTCTAATCTGGTCTGAAATGTAGCGAAGAAAAATAGGGTTTTTGTTGAAGACCTGTTCGAACACTATTGTTAATTTGAGAAGCCACATAATGTTGGACTCTCAAACTAATCGGGACCAAAAAAATTAATTTGGACGCATTAAAGAGACGAGAATAAGAGAGTGATTTCAATATTTTTGAACTGCTCAGGAACATGCCTATTGTAGGTGCACAAACAAACATCCAAAGGTCAAAATCTGGAGAACATGGAGCATTTCACTTCCCCGGTTTGACTGACCAAAAAATTGGAATAGTTATGAACCGAGTAAAATATCAAAAGCATGTTGGAGATAAAACCAATATTAACGTTTACGCTTGATTGAAGAGTTAAAATAATTTTTTACCATTTGAGAAATTTGAAACTCAGTTAACAAGTTATGAAATGTAGGGAGGAAAAATAAGGTTTTCATTTATGACCAGTTCAAACACTATTGATTATTTTAGAAGCCTCATAATGCTGGTCTCTCAAACTAATCGGGACCAAAAAGATTAATTTGGACGCTAGGCCCAACCCGAATAGACTCAGCTCGTGTTTACCTCACCGAGCCACGTCTGGACGGGCAGTGCAGTTGGTCTTTATTCTTCACGCTCATTCAAAATAGTAGAGAAGCATTTCAACATGTAAACTAGAAGCCTGCCCATCCTTTAAACTTTCAATGTGGGACAAAGAGTGAAAAGACAATTTTTATTCATCAAAAATTGATCTTGCGCTGAATGGCCCATTTCGCATTACTAACCATCCCTCACTAATGAATAGGGCAAAAAGGTAATTTTGTTGAGCATGTGAAAGTTCAACACTTAAGCATCAATATCTTTCAATTGAACTAATGCATAGTGAATTGGATGATCATCTTGTCTTCAAAGTGAATGTATCTAGAACTCCTAATTTAGTAGATCATTCTAAGAACACGTATCTTAAATAAAATTAGTTTAGCGATAATCAACAACATATTGTGACCATAATTTCCTTGGGAAAACTTATGAGTGCTCTAGAAAGACAACTCTTAAAAGTATTTCATAAAAGGAAGGCCAGTCATCTAGAATGAACTAGGTCTTTCCATCAAATCTCATTAGAACACCCAATAAGGGTCATGAAAAGGTTAAAAATGATTCATCGTTTATCATCACATATGTTTTGGTGAATCCCACATGTCCGTCTCAAAATAGAACTATCTTGGATTCATTAAGAGCTTTAAGCTCAACCTCTCAACGTATATGTCATAGGAAAGGGTAGGTTTTTGTGTTCATGAGTCTTTTCATGGATTTTTTAACTAAATGTCACTTGTAAAGCAAACAACAAGAGTATCCACCATAAATTCCTTAACTAGGAAGGTTTCAATCTCATTCCTCTCGACGAGTCTTGTATTATCTTTCTACTTAGTCCCTTTGTAAATGGATAGGCTAAGTTTCTTTCTGATCTTACGAATTGTAAGGCCAACACTCCAGTCTCAATCATATTTCTCACACATTCATGCCTAATATGTATATGGAAACTCCTAAGGCTACCTAAGAATAACATTAAAGTGACACGGGTGGAGTGGGGTTCCCTCATAATGGAACATCAGCTAGTAATGACCTAAGCCACTCAACTTCTTGCCCTACCAAGTTTAGAGCTATAAACTCAGACTCTATAGTAGATCAAGCTATACAAGTTTGTTTAGAAGACTTCCATGAGATAGCAACACCTCCTAAGGTAAAAACATAACTGCTAGTGGAACTTACTTCATTATTATTGGTTACCCTAATTGGCATCACAATACCCTTCTAAAATAGTGGGTATTCTACAGGATGCAAACCTATGTCCATGGTACCTCTTAGGTATTTTAGTAAAAGTCTTAAGGCAATCCAATGTTCTCCACTAGGATTGTGAGTGTACATACTAAATTTACTTACTGCATAGGCAATATCAGGTCGAGCGTAGTTCATTAAACACATTAAACTACCAATAATCTTATCATAATCCCCTTGAGACACACTTCTTCCTTTGTTTTTCTTTAAGTGAATAGTAGGGTCATAAGGAGTTCTTATTGGAACAATATCAAAGTTATTAAATTTTTTCATCACCTTTTCAACATACTGAGACTGGGATAAAATGAAACCATTATCTTTCTTAGTAACTTTTACCCCTAAGATTACATAAACCTCCCCTAAATATTTCATTTCAAATTTATAGGACAATATTATTTTGGTTTCACTAATAGCATTAATGTGTGTTCCAAATAATAACATGTCCTCTACATAGAGACAAATGATCACACATTCGGAATCAAAATATTTTGAATACAAACAAGCATCATATCCATTCAAAATAAACCAAAACTAAGAATCATTTTATGAAACTTTTCATACCATTATTTAGGTGCTTGTTTTAAACCATAAAATGGCTTCTTCAGTTTACACGCCTTAATTTCTTGGCCTGTTATGGTGTACCCAGGGGGTTGTATCATATATATTTTTGTTCTAGATCACCATTCAAAAAATCAATTTTAACATCCATTTGATTTACTATCATTTTGTGAATAGAGGCCACATCAAATACTGCACAAATTGTGACTATTTTAGCTGCTGGTAAGTAAGTATAAAAGATGTCTACGGAAAACTTTTGGGTAAAGCCTTTAATTACAAGTCTTACCTTAAATCTTTTTACTGATCCATCAGTTCTTAGGTTTCTTTTATATATTCATTTAAAACCTAAGACTTTTGATCCTTTTGATAAGTCTACCAAGTCCCATGTATGATTAATCATTATTGACTCAAGTTCACTGTTAATTGCTTCTTTACAAAAACTAGCATCTATAGATTTCATAGCCTCTTCAAACGTTTTTGGATCTTTTTCAAGAATATGAAGAAAAAGTACTGACAAATTTAATTCATCTACATCTTCGAGTTCAGTCACAAAAGCAATCACAAAATCAGGTCCAAAATCAGTTTCTTTCCTACATCTCTTACTTATTCTAATTTCAGTTTCACCATGTTTGGGTACATGCATAGAATAACTAGTAGAAACATGTAGAACATTGGTAGATACATTATTCATATTCTTTAATAATCATCTACAAAGGTTATGTAGTACCATTTTCCACCTCTACTTTCAAAGTTTCTAAAATCCACTAAGTTTATGTGAACTAGCTCTAAAAGTTCAGTTGCTCGTTGAGTTACTTGTTCAAATAGTTTCTTAGCGGTTTTAGCTTCTACACAAGTTTGGCATTTTTCCAATTGATTTTTGGGCGGGTTGGGGTGCAAGTTCATGTGTTGTATTCATTTAAGTGAATTTGTACTAACATGTTTGAGTCGTGCATGCCAAACATCAAAATATTCAACGACATAAATAGAGTAAATGCTTCATTAATAGTAATGGTATTTATGAGAAATGGCCCCCTAGACATGTATCCATTTCCCACAAACTGGCCATTTTGAGTGATAACTAGTTTGCAGCTTCAAACATCAGTTTGAGGCCAACCTTGTTAAGTAGACCAACATATATTTAGTTTCTACGCAGGGTAAGAACATACATAACATTTGAAAGGGATAAATTATTTTGGAAGTTAGTTTGAGAAAACCCTTCTCTTTACCGAGAACTGAGGCATTACTTAAGTTTTCCATGTAGACTTGTTAACCATTAGCGATCTCCTCGAAATTTGTGAGCAGGTCTCTATTTGCGCAGAATTGTCTGGAGGCACCAATGTCAACAATCCAATCTGTCTTGTCTTCGACCAAGTTGAATTCAGATACTACAGCAGCAACGGTCTCCACATGTTCATCTTTGGTGGCATTGACTTGAGGTTTGTTGTTGTTGGGGTGGTCCTTGCGCTGGTAGCATTGGTAGGCTCAGTGGCCGGTTTTGCTGCAGATGTAGCAGGCTGCTTTGGACTTGTTTTGAATTGGCCTATTCTTCCTGAATGTGCAACCTTTTTGACTAGTTTGGTTCCCTTCTTGAAAGTACCAGAGAACTTAGACCTATAAACGTTTCCAGATTCTATAAGATTAACTTTAAATGAATGGAAAAAAGAAGAGAGACACTTATCTTTGAGGCTATTTTCTTCCTCGATTTTCATATGGCTGACTAGTTCATCTAGAGTCATATATCATTTCTTGTGCTTGAGGTGGTTGTGATAATCGGACCAAGAATCTAATAGCTTCTCGATGAGTACGTTGGCCTGAAGTATGTTGCTCATCGTCGCACCTTCTGCGAGAACTTCGGTAGTTAAATTTCTGTACTCAAGGACCTGGTCCATAATGGGCTTACTTTCCACCATTTGGAACTTGAGTCAGTTCCCAACGACATACTTTTTCTTCCCTGCATCATCAACACCATATTTCATCTCTAACGTCTCTCATACTAACTTGAAGATACATTGGTGATGAACAAGTTAAATATGAGATTCGTTATGTTGTTGAGAAGATTTCCACTTGCGGTTTTGCTGCCTTTCTCTTATTTGATAATCGGCTCAGAAGCTTCCTTTGAAGGAATCTCTGCGGCTATTTCTGGAGTTTGATTGGTGGTAGAGGTAGTGGCCAGTGGTAGTGATTTTGGGAGGACCTAAAGTAAAACGTAATCCAATTCCAGTTGTTCAAGAAAATTCAAGGCCATTTGATACCGGCGTTTGTAGTTACCACCACCTAGAGGAGGTATTTTTGAAAGTCCATTCAAAAATCTTGTTTGGCCAGACATTTTCGAACATGAAATAATTTCATTTCAAAATTGTTGGTGAAATTTGAGTAACAATAATCGTAAAGCAGTGTATGGTCACTGGTTTTGTAAACAGGTACAAAAATATGTTGATTTTTTAAAACAGATATTTGAATTACAGATTTTGCTTGAAACTTAAAACAATGGCCGTGATAAATCATTGCCTTTGAAACGAAATTTGCCTAACCCATAGTGAAAGGTTCAACGCCGATATTCAGTTCCCAAGGTAGCACATAATCTCCCTTACTCATGCACTTAAGCAACGGAAGAGGAACTCGTAAGTATTTTGCTCATAACCAAATATTTTGAAAGCAGTAAAGAGAAGCGAGTAAGATAGTGATTTCTATGTTTTCAAAATGCCCAAGAACTCTCCTTTTATAGGTTCACAAACCAACAACCACAACTAAAAATCTAGAGAATGTGGAGCAATTCACTTCTTTGGTTTGGCTGACAAAAAAATCAAAACGGTCAAGAACCAAGTAAAAATCGGAGGCACATTGGAGATAAAATCGATTTTAAAGTTTATGCTTGATTGAAGAATTAAAAATATTTTTTACCATCTCTGAAATTCGAAACTCGTTTAACTATATTTGAAATGTAGGAAGGAATATAGCATTTTCATTTAAGACCACTTCAAATACTTTTGATTACTCCCCCCGTCCCAGAATAAACTGCACACTTTCTATTTTGGTATGTCCCTGATTAAATTGCAAGCAATCAGAACTTGCCATTTTTAGCAAAGTTGACTGCATGTGAAATGAACAAAATGCCCCTGGATTTTGAAAATTTTACAGACATTAAAACTGATTAATCAGAGAATGGCTTTAGTCTGTGGACACGCATCAAGAGACTGGTGGTTGGAGTGGGATTTAGATTTTAATCTCCCAACCACATTTCCCAATACCATATGCATCTCATTTACGCTTCTTATGCTCCATTATTGCTCTCTCCATGCTCCCATTTATGCTCTCAGACGCTACATTATCTTCTTTGTTTCTCTCATTTCTCACAGAATATTCACTGCCCATCCTCTCCTCTCACTCAATTATGAAAATCCTAGCCACAAACCTTTTTTCTGCTATCGTTCTTAGTTGAAAACATGTGTTTTTTATGTTGGTTCACATGGTTTAAACACAACCCCCTGATTCTGATGAAACACACCCCCCCCGATTATTATACTAATAAAACACAGCCCCCTGATACTAATCCAAAAAAACATAGCCCCTAGATCCTGATACTGATTCCAATGCAACCCAACCCCCTGATTCCGATCAAACCCAACCCCCTGATTCTTATAGATCTGATTAATCTTAATCTTGGTGTGATCCACATCCTTCTGTGTAATTTAAGGGTAATGAATTCCCTAATTATGGCGAGCCAGGTTTCTGGGAAACTAGGGCTTGTCTATATCCTGGTAACTGGTCAAAATATGTGCCTAAAAGTGATTCTGATGCTAAAAATAGTTTAATTACTCACAGGTTTGTATTTTTGGCTCGTCTTCTGTTCTGATTTTACCTTCACATTTCAAATTGTTGAACATAAACTAATTGTCTACCTCTTAATGCATGATTATTTATACATTGTGGGTGTTATTACTTTTTACAGCAACTACTTCATTCCATGTTTGTCTGTGATAGCATGTGTGGTACTTGTCTTTGATAGCACGTGTGCTAGTTGTTATATGTTGGGTTTTTTAATTTGTGGGATGTTTATGTTCAAACATGCAACCACTCGGATTTAGACTCTATTTAAGTTGAAACTATGGGTGGTTATTCCCCATCGTTCAACTGAATCTGAAGCTGAACCTGTGATGAGGTAAGGCATGCTTCAGATTAAGGGCAATAATGGGAGTAGTAAATTTTGATGCATGTTTATATGGTTTATATATGCAGCCATGCAGTGTTAGTCACTAGACTTACCTGATCTTGGCAGGGCATTTGTTTATTGATATCATAGCTAATATGTGTGCCAGTCGGGTATGTGCTGGTTGAACCCATAATTTATGATATAGCTATGATGAATGAATAAACATCCAATCATGCTTATTAGTTACTAAACTGATATGATCTTGGCGGGGCATCATGTGATTACACCTAGCTCTGAAAATATTTGCTTAGTTGACCCTGTTGTAGTTGTTAGCCACCTGTGATAATACCTTGCATGAACATATTGGCAACAACCATGTTTTTACAAACATTAGGATGGCAGCTTTATAGTGTTTGTCCCTTCGTTGTTATATGTGCAATTGTCATTCCTCCCGGTTTGAATGGTTTATCATTCTGGACTAACCTATTTTGCCTCATTCTTAGAAACAGATTCTTCAACACAAACTCGTTTTAAAAAGCTTCGTACAAAATGGAGTATAGCCCTCCCAGCTTTTTACAAGATTGTCCTATAAACATACCCTATCAAAATAACTTGTATGTTTACCTTAGACCTGAATCTACAAGCACAACTCTACAAAAGTCCAACAATTTCATGTCTACACTAACTCCATCAAGATTAGCAGATCCTGTATTTTCCTGGTTCTGCCAATAGACACCATGTGTTCCAAACAGCACCTTACTAACTCAGAATCCACTATCAGACTGTTCGGTAGGAAACCAAGTCTTCTTAGCCTTTCCTTTCCCATATGTGGCAGTTTGAACTCATTACCACCCCTGCATTTCATGATTTATACCATAATACTTTGTAAGCTTAGGAATAGCTGTCTATGACCCTAGGATCCTCCCAGTCAAATGCATCATACACAACTTGTAGTAGTTCATCTAGGTTTTAGCTAGGGTTTTGCTATTGTAAACTTTGAATTGAGAAAAAAAACCCAAGTCCAGAATGTTTAAATTTGGTGATTTTGCTGGTTGGCACACTAATTGAATGTTAAATCCATCTGAGGTGGCTGCAGCTAAAAATTCAGGGTCATTTGCAAATATGTGGGTAGGGGCATTATCTTGTTCTATGAAAATGTGTTTTCTATCCCAAACTGACCATTTTTCTTTGATAGCTGGTATCAGTTCTTGGATAAGCTTGTGTCTAATGACATCCCGGCTTATGATGATATTGTTGGTGGTATCATGGTTCCCCTAGGTCTATTTAATGTTGCGTACTTAGCTACTATACGTTCAACATAAGGAAACACGCCTATTTTTCCATCAAACATTACATTACCCTCTGTGTCAAATATAGGTCTGCACACAACACATAGAAATATGAGTTTTTGGTATGTAATACTTGCTTTGGGTGATTCTATATGGTTCTGGTTCATTGGGATCAAGAATATACCTCGCTATAGCATATGTGATGCAGAACCACTTTTCGTCGATGTGTATGATGTTATGCATGGTCTTGAATTGCATGTTGCACTCCAGTTTGCTTAAACATCATTCCAGCCTTGATTCTTTCAGGGTTGTTGTTAAGCATGGATGAACTGCATTTGTGTGGCTTCTTATCTCCTTGCTTGCTATTGCTCTTTGTATGTTACTTTTACCAACATGCAGCTTGACTGCTTTGCTTCGGCATGTACGCCTGAAATTTAGTGGCAATGCCATCAGAGCCTCTAGGTCGATTGCCTTCTTGCTTCTTCTACAGCGCACGTGTCTTCTTGAACGGGCCCACACAGCCTCTCCATTTTGAAGTTGCTGCATAACCTAAGCCCAGATGGTGCTGATGGCCCTGAGCATGACCATCTTTCTATTGCCTCCACTCTACGTTGGTTCTCAATCTGCCCATTTTTCATGTGTTGAAGGAGAAAATGGGTGATGTCCTGCCTTTGTTCATCAGTGAGGTTTCTCCCCCCATCACAGCCCTACTTGCTTGATGATAAATATGAACTGGCCCAAATGGATTATGAGAGCACAGGTTTTTTGTTTTGTGAGGTGTGAATGAGTGCTGTTATAAATGCCTCTATTTATAGATGAGGATTCCGATTTTTTAACTTTAATGAACAGTGACCGAAAAGTATGAAATTGGCTCCAAAACTAAAAATTTTAGAGCCAAAGGTTAACTTTTTTAGGGAATAATCACAACTTTCATAACTTTTAGTACTTTTTTCGAACCAATTTTTGGGCCTGTAATTTTCTAATTTTGAACAGTAATTTTTTCAACTTTTAGGACTAACATCAGTCCTTTTTCAACTGATCAATTTTACCCCCATTTATCTCTTTCTTACAATTTATTCAGGGATAAAGGGAGTATTTGAGAAGCCTTATAATGCTGGGCTCTCAAACTAATCAGGACCAAAAAGATTAAATTGGACGCTAGGCATGGCCCAACCCAGTGGGAGAGTCAAAAGACAAGTTTTATTCTTCAAAAATCTATCTTGGGCTGAATGACCCATTTTACATTACTAACATGATTTTCTTTTATGAGAAATGAGTGAGCATTTGAAATGCATGGTGTAAATTTCATTTTCTATGGTTAGCGTTGCATTTATTCTGGGTTAATATTAAACAAGATTAAGTGGTAGTAGAATACTTTACTCTACTTACATGGAAAGTAAAACCCCAGCAATCATTGGGACATGTTACTACAAATATTCTAATTCACCACTTGGAATATATGTTAAGAACTCATATTACCGATAATTAACCTCAAACCAAAACAATAATTTTTCTAATACTTGACATTCCGTACTTCGTTAATTACAAAATTTTATGAAAAGAAACATCAATTTCTGTTAGTTTTCTTATCCACATTTTCCGAACAAATCATGGATCCATGATTATCTAATTATAGTAGTCAACAGAGAGAGATTGAAACCAAAGATTATATGTTCTGCTGGGAATTAGAAAATGAACTGATCATTAAGCAAAGAAGATGTGAAATGGTTTTAATTTCTAAGGCGTGCTCAACTTCCAAGGGTTTTGCTAAATTTTTCGAGACAGAGAAACCATATTTAAAGGGATTTTTTGCAGGATGTTTCCGCGGTTAACGGATCCATTTGGGATATAAATGGAACGTTGTTGCATGGGCATGTTCAAATTGAACGGCTACATCTATATTTAGTTTTGTACTACATCTATATTTAGTTTTGTAAACATATATCTGGACATAATTGGACAGCGGTTTCTGGGTTAATGAATAGAAACAGAAACATGCATGATACTAAACCTACCAAAAATCCAGGAATGACATCAACGGTTGAAATTGTTGACTGGATGGATCTCATCTCATCACAAACCAAGTTTTATATGTTCTAATGTCATGATATACTCCATCCGTCCCATATCTATTATTCCTTTATTTTTTTATACTATTTTTTATTAAAATTTAATTATATATTTAAATAAATATATAAAAAATAATATTATTATATTTGACAAAGTCTTGGGAAAGAAAAACCCAAGAGTGACATCAACGGTTGAAATTGTTCACGGATCTCATCTCATAATGAATCCAGTTTTATATGTTCTGATATTGTAATGATATGCTCCCTCCGTCCCACCTCTATTTATCCTTTTTCTTATATATTATTTTATATTAAAATTTAATCATATTTGAATAGATGTATAAATAACAATATTATTATATATGACCATGTTTTGGGATCCAGGAATGACATCAGCGATTGAAATTGTTGACTGGATGGATCTCATCTTATCACGAATCCAGTTTTATATGTTCTAATAATGTATACTCCCTCTATCATACCTCTATTTACCCTCTTTTTTTATACTATTCTTTACTAAAATTTAATCATATACTTGAATAAATGTTTAAATAGCAATATTATTATTATATATAAAACAATTTTGGGAAAAACTATCTTTTCATAAGCATATGAAAAGACAGTAGAATAATATGAAATTAGGAATTTTTACTCTGTAATAATTGCAAATGGAACAATGAGTTTCAATTAAAACACCACATATTTAGAGTAAAACATATAAGTTATATGTTACTTATTTTTGTTTTAAGTTAACTTCTTTATACTTGCGATCCTTCTTCTTTGATCTGTAATATTTTAATATTTTATGAAACTGTTTAGTATAAAACGTTATAATTTTTTCTTTAAACATAGACAATAAATTATAAAACAGTGAAATTTAAGTTGATGGAAGGTTTGGGGGAATATATCATACCTTAAATAGGCACGTGAGTCCACCCAAATAGCTTATAACCCGAATTTGACCTGGATTTCAATTGTTTTTGACCCGCAGATTTTCAGCCCTTTGTCTTAAAATTGCACTTGAACCCTTGCTCTTTTTATAGCTTATAGAAAGACTGTCTTTCAAGAGAATAACTTATATTTGACAAAGTCTTGGGAAAATCATCTTTTTATAGGCATATGGAAAGACTGAGTTTAATTATAATAATATGAAGTTAGAGATTTATATATACTCTGCAGTAACTGCAAGTGATCAAACATTTGAGTTTTGGTTATAAACATTACATATTTAGAATAAAATTTTATATATATATATATATGTGTGTTTGTGTGTGTTGGGTTCAGTATATATAGAATAAAATTATTGATGTTGGATCATTTTATTTTTTATATTATTTTTCTTATATTTTTACATTCAAATACACATTATTACTTGTTTTGACATATATAATACAATATTTAATTTTTAAATTTTTTAATGATTTTTCAGGTAAAAAGTGTTGGAACAGTCCCTTTCACTGACACAACTCTCGTGTATAAGGTTAACTAAGGCCATTGGAAAAACACATACACACGCACAAATCTCTCTTACAGCCCTTGAACAGATTTTGCAACAAAGGGAATTTTGACGTAAAACTACATTTTTACTATTCACCACCTTTGTTACTTTTACAAAGAATACGCATTCTATTTAAATAGAAAACTAGCCACAACTAATAACAACTCCTACACGATCTAATCCATTGCTTTTAACTGAGCAATTTACTCAACTCAAACTATGGCTAATTCAAAATTAAGTGAAACAGTAAATAACATGAACTAGAATAACCAACAAAAAGACAAGGGGGTTTGTCTATTAGTTTAAGGACATCACTACTGGGAGAATCCCCATAGACACCGGTATTTTCACCCCATAGGCACCGGTATTTTGAGAATTTTCATATTGGAGCTTAAATGACCCGATGCAAAATGTGTAGTGTCATAGGCACCAATAAGTCGTACCGGTGTTAGAATAATTCTAGCATTGGTGCCATTTACCGGTGCATGTGTATGAAATACCGGAGCTAGTAAATAGGCAATCATTTAAAAAAAATCTGGCAAGTGAGAATAAACTCACCGGCCGGAATATGAAACCCAGAACGAACAGAACACAAAAAAACTGGAAGCTCATGTAAAAAAAATGAAAATTTCATACCACAACTCAAAACTTCACTACATATAATTGAAAATACATAACACCTCTCAATACATAACACTTCATTACATATAATCAATCATCATAAAAACTAGAACCTAACTTTTCAAAAACCCTACACAACATCCAAGAACCAAAAGTGAGGTCGGATCTAAGCTGAACCAGAAAGTTTGGTGGAGCTCGCAACTCCGACCAACAACCAGAGCGCTGCGGGGAGATGGGGTCGGAGCTGGTCTTGGAGATGGAGTCAAGGAGGCATCGAAGCGGTGTCGAAGCGAAGGAGTCGGGTAGATAGTTCGAGAGATAGAGTCGGGGGGCGTCGAAGCGGCACCGTCGGCGCTTAGGCATCGAAGCAGCGGCGGAGGCGCTAGGTGGTGGAGAGGGAGAGGTGGTGGTGGAGGAGGGAGAAGATGGAGAGAAGGTAGAGGAGAAGATAATGAGAGGGAAATAAGGGTGGGCAGATTTAGGGTTTTAGGAGTAGTATATATAGGCAAATTTTTAACGGTTGAGATTTAATCAACAAAAGAAATCAACGGTTCAGATGAAACAAAGTTGGACTTTTTAAAAAAAAGTGTTGAGCACTAATACCGGTGCCCAAAATGCTCATACTGGTGCCTAAGCAATTGAAATGCAACTGCTTAGGGTTGCTTTGAATGGTTTTTTTTTAAAACAAAATTGAACCCGAGAGCAATCTTTGGAAATTATTTTCAAAGTGTTGAGCACTGGTACAAATACTGGTGCCCAAAATGCTCATACCGGTGCCTAAATATACGAAACGCAGCTGCTTAGAGCTGATTTGATTGGTTTTATTCATAAAAAATTTTAACCCGAGAGCAAACGTTGGAAAAAATTTTAAGTGTTGAGCACCGATACACATACCGGTGCCTAAATAACTAATACTGGTGCTCATTCTAAAATTTTAAAAAATCTCTACAAAATTTGGAATGAAAATTCAAAAAATTCAGTATCCAGCCATAACATAGGACCGGTGTGGATGAAAATCAATACCGGTGCTAGTATTATTTGATCTCTAAGTTAACTTTTAAATTTTTACTATTGGGCCCATTAAAGAAATTTGGAGGCGGCGAATCACAAAATTGAAGACACCAAAATGAAATTAAATAAGAGATGATTGCATTTTAAAATTTGAGGTACAATGGGTGAACGGAAGCGCCTCTAACATATTTTTGAAAATTTATGCTATGGTCCAAAAACTTGTTACGACATTATTCTTCTGTCCAAAATATGCTAATTTTGTTATTCTTTCATAATTATAGAAATAGAGAATAAATTATTTTTTTGATGAAATATTGAAAAGCGCTACTACATGTTCTATAGTAATCTAGAGTTAATTACATAGAAGATAGAAAGGGAAATCGAAAAGGATTATGGATATGTTTTTGTGCCCGATTGTTGATAGATATTTCATTACGGACTTGAAAAATACAATGAGGGTGCATAGGGTAGCATCACGTTCGATTGGATTTCAATTTGGAGTTATGAGTAAAGTTTTTACGTTTTGCACTTAGTTCCCTCCAAGAAAGTTGGAGTTGTCGAATCATGAAATTGGTGGAACCAAAATGCAATTAAATAATATATGATCGCAACTCTGCAATTTGGCTATGTATGGGTGAACGAAAGGGTCTCGAAAGTCAATATTGATTACTTCTATAAACTCTAGGAAAATTACAATGTGACCCAAAATTGTGTTACCCATTACCCATTACTCTAAAATACATGATTTTTGGTATTATTGCATAAATATAAATATATAAAATAAATAATTATTTTGGTGAATTATTGAAAATTGCTAGTATATGTTCTAGAGTAACTTATGGTTGATTACTTGAATATTACAAAGTGAAATCGGAAAGGATTATAGATATGTTCTTGTGCTCGATTTTTTTATAAATATTCCCTTGCATGCAAGGAAAATATAATGGGGGTATATAGGGTAGGATCACGTTCGAGCGGATTTCAGTTTAGAGTTACGAGTAAAGATTTTACTTTTTGCACTTAGGTCACTACCAGAAAGTTAAAGTCGTCAAATCACGAAATTGGCGGAACTAAAATGCAAATCAATAATATACGATCGTAACTCTGCAATTTGGGAACGTATGGGTGAACGAAAGGGTTTCGAAAGTCAAGATTATCACTTCAATAAATTCTTTGAAAACTACATTGCGTCCTAAAATTGTGTTACCAATACTGAATTTATTCATAGTCACCGATTTTTTGTGTACCGGTGCTAAATTTTGGTTTTGTAGCACCGGTATTCAGTGTATAAGTACCAATTTTTGTGTGTACCGGTGCTGAATTTATTCATAGGCACCGATTTTTCGTGTACCGGTGCTGAATTTTGGTTTTGTAGCACTAGTATTTAGTGTATAGGCACCGGATTTTTTTTTCGGCAGTGCCTATGTACCTGTTTTCCAATAGTGATATGCCACATTTTCTGAGACTTTCTCAAAGTCAAATTAAGAGCTTTTTCTGGGATGGGGGTGGTATTAAATTAGTGGGTCTAGTGGGGCAGGACGGGAATGGGCTGATGATAACTAATATTCATGTCCGACTCACTATCTGATAAAATATAAAAGAAATTGTGAGGATTACAATATGTAGGGTTACAACAAACCAAATTCTGTCAGGAATAGGATTCTAAGTCTATAAGGAAATTACCATCTATAACTAATTATATAAGGAAACTAATTTTATGAGGTAACCACCATTTATAACTTTCCTACAAGAAAAGAGTTTTTATTTCAGTAACATATCAATGATTATGATTACAATATATAGGGTTACAATAAACCAAAGTCTATCAGAGATAGGATTCTAAGTTTATTAAGAGATTACCTTCTATAAGTAATTCTATAAGGAAACTAATTCTATAAGGCAACTACCATTTATAACATTTCCTACAAGGAAAGAGTTTCTATTTCCTTAACACCCTCCCTCAAGTTGGAGCATGATGAACAAGAATACCCAATTTGCAAAGAAGATTATCAAATTGCTAATCATTAAAAAAAATTACCATAGAACGGGATTCAAATTCATTCAGTAGTGGTAGAAGTAGCAGCAATAACAGTAACAATATCAACGGGTAGAGCAGTATTCAAATTCATTATCAGCAGTAGCAACAACATCGGATTCGGGATTCGACGTGATGGAGATCGGTAGAAATCAGTCGGCGGTTACGTTGAAGGAGTTGATCAGCGGGCTGCGACAGCAGATAGCTGCAAGTAGTGGACGAATGCAAGAACCCACCGGCGGCGAGCAACGGACGACCACGACAACAAAACAACAACAAAAGTTGGTGGACTGCGACAAATTATAGCGGCGAGAAGCGGACGACGAGAATAACAAAACGACAAAAATTGTCGAGTGGCGACAACGTAATTCCGTAGCAGGCTGCAGCAGATAGTGGTGGGCAACGGCGAGAAGGACATCGACTTCGATCGGAATTAGGGTAGTAGGATTTTAGGGTTTCAGAATCTTTGACTCTGATACCATGATAAAATATAAAAGACTTTATTATGGTTCACTGATATCACATCAATGACACATCCTATCAATGGTGAGGATTACAATATATAGGGTTACAACAAACCAAAGTCTATCACGAATATTATTCTAAGTTTATAAGGAAATTACCATCTATAACTAATTCTATAAGGTAACTACCATTTATAACATTTCCTACAAGGAAAGAGTTTCTATTTCCTTAACACTATCCATGGTTGGTATCATTTTTATATCCTCCCATTAAAATTACCTCCATGTCCACCCATTGAAACGGATATCGGACGGACTTCCACCAAAATCTGGCCTGATGTTATCCCTAGTCTTAAAAAAAGCGAATCACTATATCACGCCCTGTATTTTACTTGATTGCGCCCTGTATTTTTACCACTGAATATACAATTTTATATTAATTTAATTCAAATAATTTAAATAAGTTTAAATTATATTAAATAAAATTTAATTTTAAACACATACCACTGCCACTGGAGGTGTTTTCCGACTGTGGAGGAAGGCGGCCAATCGGCAGTGTCTTCGACGGAGGTGGAGAAAGGCAGCCGGCCGGCAGTGACTTCGCCAGAGGTGGAGGACGGTGGCCGACCGACGCTGACTTTGCAGGAGGTGGAAGACGACGGCCGGGCGGCGGGTACTTTGCTGAAGGTGGAGGACGGCGGCCGGCGGTGACTTCGCGGGAGGTGAAGGATGGCCGCCGGCGGCCAGTAGTGCTTCACCGGAGGTGGAAGATGGCAACTGGCTGGCATTGACTTCGCTGGAGGTGAACAGCGGTGGACAACGGTGCTTCACCGACGACGTGTACCTTCTCTGGCTCTCCTTCTCCGGATCTCATATCCCTGGTCTCCTTCTCCGGTTCTCCTTCTCCGGTTCTCCTTCTCCGACTCTCCTTCTCCGGTTCTCCTTCTCCGACTCTCCTTCTCCGGTCTCCTTCTCTGGCTCTCCTTCCGGTTCTCCTTCTCCGGCTCTCCTTCTCCGGCAGTGGCGTTGCATGCTGGTGGCGGTGCGTGAAGGTGCTGATGGCACAGGCAGGGGCGGTGTGGTGCCAGCGCCGGCCGTGCGGTGGTTCTGGCGTTGGCAATATTATTGTATTTTGTTTTTGGTTTTTTGTTGTTTTATTTTAAAAAATTAAAATTTATATTATACATATATATACATATTAGGGCATAACCTAGTAAAATATAGGGCGTGATATAGCAACACCCCGAACAAATGATTCAGCTCTATATATTATTCAAGTACTTAAATCCCTCGCTCACTTGTAGAGCACATTTATTCTCACTCAATACAACATTTTCAGCTCTCTTTATTTTATTTTCACATATATTTTGGGTTTTCTTGAGTTCTTAAGTCGCTATTTAGCCTGTGCATCATTATTTTTAAGAGATTACAGCTAGATGCTGAAGTTGAACGTATTTTAAGGTAATAATGTAATGTGGTTGGCATTTAATCAAAGACATGCGTGTATTTACTGCACTCACGTTTGCATTAACTGAAGGTTGTTACCGCATTTCTCGCAAAAACACACATTTCTATCTCCAAGATTGCATTATAAAAAAGGGACATTCATTGTCATCATGTGTAAGCTTAAACATTATTAATACACATTTTTAATTGTGAAGAAAATTATTCTTCACCCATCAACATTCACTTCTTTGGAAGATAGCAAATCATTAAATTGTAACACTATTTTCATTTCATTCTTAGCAAGTTGAAGCATTATTTCTTTGACTATTGGGGTTCAACTATCATGATTTTTTTGGCAAGAACCATTTGGAAGTAATGTTCACAACCCATGTTTGAAGCAAGAAGGAGGATTTCTTGGGATATTGGGATAAGTTTTGTTTGAGAGCTATTGGCATTTTGTGAACTTGGAGTAGTATAAATACGGGATGGACTTAGTAGTTCAAACACATCAAACATAGCATTCCTTTGCTAGCTTTCTTCTCCCTTTAGCTCTCATTTGTAGTTGTAGAAGCCAAAGCCAAAGCCTTGCAATTCTTTCTCCACATAGAGTGAAACTTCCTGTCTCCTCTGACCGTGGATGTAGGTCAATTTGACCGAACCACGTAAATTCTTGTGTTCAATATTTTCTTTACGTTGTCTTTGTTATCCATCTTTTCGGGCTAATAGATATCTCGTGGGATTCGTATTCTTAACAAATTGGTATCAGAGCCATATCTCAATTTTGATCTATTAGCCATCATGATGGTAACTAGGATTTCTATTGAAAAGTTTGACTGGAGTGTAAACTTCGGTATGTGGCAACTCAAGATGGAAGACATCCTAATCTATGATGGATGCGAGCTAGCCCTTGAAGGAGTGGAGGAAAGGCCAACGGGCATGTCACCGGAAACTTTTGGTGATCTAGACAAGAAGGCTAGATCGGCCATTATTTTAAATCTCTCTAACGAGGTTTTGCAGGAAGTTGCTAGTGAGAGAACTACCAAAGGTATGTGGGATCAGTTGAAATCTGCATACATGAAGAAGACAATGGAGAATCGCCTCTATTTGAAACAAAAGTTGTACATGTTGAAAATGGTGGAAGGTACATATATACTCTCACATCTTGATAAATTTGATTCCATCATCTTGGATTTGGAGAATGTATATGCTAAAGTTGATGAAGAAGATCAAGCCATTTTATTGTTATGTTCCCTTCCCCTGTCCTTTAAGTATTTTTGAGATACTATAATTTATGGGAAAGAGTTGGTCTCAAACAGTAGTATAAATTCTGCATTAAAATATAAAGAGCAAATTGATAGGGACATTAAAGGGGAATCGAGTGGAACTCATGCTGGGGGTTTGTTTATGAGGGGTAGAGGTGAAAATAGATATTATGAAGGTGGTAGATCCAAAGGGAGGTCAAAGTCTAGATACAAAATTAAAATTTACAACTATTACAAGAAAAGGGGCACATTAAGGCCAACTGTTTTACATTGAAAAATAAAGAAAAATATAAAAATGAGCATAATAGCAGCAATGCTGGTGAAACTAGTGTAGCAGAAGATGAGAGTGATGGAATCATATTTGTGGCCATGGATAATAAATCAAGGTCTTCTAGCGAGTGACTCTTAGATTCGGGTTGTTCTTACCACATGAGTTATGATAGGGGATGTTTTTCTACTTATGAAGAATGGGATGGTGGAATTGTTTTGATGGGTAATAATGCTCCTTGTAAGGTTTTTGGTAGGGGAACAATTCAAATCAAAATGTACGATGATATTATTAGGACACTCACTAATGTTAGGCATGTTCCTGACTTAAAGAAAAATCTCATCTCTCTTGGCACTCTTGATGCTCTCAGGTACAGATATTCAGGTGATGGTGGAATTATGAAAATCTGTAAAGGTGCTCTTGTGCTAATGAAAGCTTACAGAGTTGGCACTTTATATTTGCAGGGATCTACACTAATTTGGGCAGTGGCTGTCTCAACTTCCTCAGATGAAGACATCACCAAATTGTGGCATATGCGGTTGAGCATATGAGCGAGAAAGGCTTAACACTGTTAAGCAAGAGAGGTCTACTTTGTGGTCAAAGTACTGGTAAGTTTAACTTTTGTGAACAGTGTATTTTGGAAAGCAAAAAGTGTTAGCTTTCGTTCACCTACAGTTCATAAAAAAAGGTACTTTGGATTACTTTCATTCTGATCTTTGGGGGCCCTCTCGTGTTCATTCTAAGGGTGGTGCAAGATATATGCTTACTTTTATTGATGATTATTCAAGAAAAGTTTGGGTATATTTTTTTAAGCTTAAAAGTGATGTTTTCTTAACATTTAAACAATGGAAGACTTTGATTGAAAAACAGACAGGAAAATAAGTTAAGCGACTGAGGACTAACAATGAGTTGGAATTTGTGGAAATGAATTCAATGAGTTCTACAAAAATGAAGGAATAGCTCGACATTGTACAGTTAGAATGATGTCTCAACCTTATGGTGTGGAAGAGCGGATGAATTGTAATCCTTTGGAAAGAGCTCGGTGCATGATCTTAAATGCCAAGTTGACATTAGACTTTTGGGCAGAAGCCATATCTATGGCTTGTCACATTATCAACCGCTCTCAATGTGCGCCTCTTGATTTCAAGACTCCAAAGGAAGTTTGGTCAGGTACTCCTACTGATTACTCTAATTTAAGAATATTTGGGTGTCCAGCTTATATGCATGTTAATAAGGGAAAGCTAGAGCCTAGGGCTAAGAAATTTATTTTCCTCGGTTATGCTTCAGGGGTGAAAGGATTATAGATTTTGGTATCCTAATCACAAACCATCCAAATTTATAATTAGTAGAGATGCTACATTTGATGAATCTTATATGTTACATCCTGGAAAAGATTCTTGCAATCCTTGTGATTCCGAAAAAGAGGATAGTGCACATAAGCATGTGGAGTTAGAGATTGTGGTTCTTCCAAGAGAAACCCAACCCAAGAGGTGGTTGAAGAATCTGATCATGAACGTGCTGAAGATCAGCCAAGAGATGAGAATTATTCCATTTCCAGAGATAGACTGAGACGTGACATTCGACCACCATTGAGGTATGAAAATTTGGTTGCATATGCTTTATCAGTGGCACAGGAAATAGGTGGAGACGAGGAACCTTTCACATATTTAGAGGTTGTTTCAGGTGCTAATTCAAACAAATAGTTGGTGGCTAGGAACGGGAGATAAGATCTCTACACAAGAATAGAACATGGGATCTTATGGTACCACCAAAAGGAAAGAAAATTGTTGGTTGCAAATGGTTTTCAAGAGAAAGGAAGATACTTCAAGTGTTGATAATGTAAGGTACAAAGCATGATTGGTCGCAAAGGGCTACAATCAGGTACAAGGTGTAGAGTTCAATGATGTTTTCTCACATGTTGTAAAACATGGCTCTATTTGTGTATTTCTCGACTTGGTTGCCATGTATAATGTGGAGTTAGAACAGCTGGATGTCAAGAAAACTTTCTTGCATGGTGAATTAGATTAACATATCTATATGAGTCAACCTGAAGGTTTT
Source organism: Rubia yunnanensis (assembly GCA_037428765.1). Classification (NCBI taxonomy): domain Eukaryota; kingdom Viridiplantae; phylum Streptophyta; class Magnoliopsida; order Gentianales; family Rubiaceae; genus Rubia; species Rubia yunnanensis. The sequence goes on along the minus strand of CM075061.1, from coordinate 24,850,531 downwards.
AAAGTTCAAGGTCAGGAAGACCTGGTTTGCTTGTTGAAGAAATCCTTGTATGGATTAAAGCAGTCTCAAAGACAATGGTATAAGAGGTTTGATTCATTTACGTTGGGTCATGGTTTCTCCAAGAGCATGTATGATAGTTGTGTTTACTTCCAAAAGTTACAAGATAACTCATTCATTTATTTTCTATTATATGTTGATGATATGCTCATTGCAGCTAAGAATCTTGCAGAAATTCATGAGTTGAAGGTCTTGTTGAATAGTGAATTTGAGATGAAAGTTTGGCTGCAGCTAAGAAGATTCTTGGTATGGAGATAAGAAGAGATCGAGGAGTTGGAGAGTTGTACCTGACCCAGGAGAGTTACATTAAGAAAGTATTGGAGCGATTTGGCATACATGATGCCAAACCAGTTAGCACTCCTCTTGGTAGCTAATTCAAGCTATCTGCTGCCCAATCACCAAAAATAAAGGAAAAATAAGTGTTAGAGTAAATCATGTTTTTTATTAGATTATAATTGATTCTAAATAAGTCATGTTGACTAAGCTAGAGTTCTACTCTATATTGTACTCTATATATTCCTGTCAGCAATACAATATCACTTACACAAAATACATCTTTTCATGGTATCAGAGCAGTGTTCTAATTTACCTTCTAAAACCTTTTTTCCCGGCCGCCGCTCCTCCTCCTTCTTCCTCTAGCGGCCGAACTCCGTATTCCGTTCTCATCATGGCCAGTGAAAAATTATCATTTAATACCCTTCTCCAGATGCTACAAATTAAACTCAATAAGACCAATTTCTTCTCTGGAAATGCCAAATTGAATACGTTCTTCGCCCTCAGAGGCTTTTTGGATATCTTGATGGGTCGATTCCAAGCCCTCCTCTTCCCACTCTTCCGACGGTCAGTTCAACGTCTTCCACTTTTGCCACCGCCCTCCGCGCTCCTCCCCCTGATTGTACGGCTGCTCAGGCGGCCTACAATATGGCCAAGGATGCTTATGATCTCTGGATTGATGGCTTACTGTTCTCCTCTCTTTCTCCGGAGGCCCTCTCCGAACTTTTGGCCTCGTGTGTGACTGCCAAGGATATCTGGGATAGTTTTTGCGCCACTTTTCAGACCAGCAGCACTTCCACCATTCTTCGTCTTTGGGCTGATGCCCATGGTATACGTAAGAGTGGCACTGTTCATGAACTTCACTTACAATTTAAAGGAATTTTTGAGCAGTTATCCCTTGTGAATTTTATTGTTTATAATGATGATCAAATCATCTGGTTTTTAATTGCTCTCAGGTCTGAGTTCAAGGATTTTTCTGCCCCTCTGATTAATTCTTCCCCTACCCCACTTTATGCTAATGTTTTGTCTCGCGCTAAGAATCATGAGGCATTTTTGAAAAATCTTCAAGGCAATTCGATACCTGCTTCCGGTCAAGTGGCATTCTCTACAGGTGAGCAGCCCCCTGCCGGGTGTTCTTGGGATCACGTTCCGGCCAGGGTCAATGGCGCGTGGGGTTCACGTGCCACTCGAGGTGGTCATTCTGGTGGTCGCAGAGGTGGTTGTTTTGGCTCTGGTCCTGTTTAGTTCATGGCTAGGGCCAGTTCTGGACACGGTCGTCCCCATTGTACCTGGTGCGGTCGTTCGGACCATTATGCAGCTCCCTGTTACAAGATGTTAGCACAGACTCATCGTTCTAATTCCATGCACTTGGCTGACAATTTTCAGGCTTCACTACGGATAGAGTCACACTCTCATGCATCCGACTGGTACGTTGATTCTGGTGCCACCAGTCATATGGCGTCTTCAGCGTCTGGACTTGACAGTGTCGCACCTTACTCTAGTAATTCCTATGTTTCTGTTGGTAATGGTGCTTCTGTTCCAATTTCTCACATTGGCGATTCTCGGATTTCTGATACTTTGACACTGTCTGATGTTCTAGTTGTACCTGCAATCACTAAGAATTTACTGTCCATTAGTAAACTGACCAGGGATTTAAATGTCTTTGTTACTTTTGATGATCAAAACTTTGTGATTCAGAAAAAAGTTTCAAGGAAGTCGTGGGCAAGGGCCACAGTGAAGGCGGCCTGTACGTATTGGACAAGGGTGGCGCAGCACTCGTTTCCTTCTTGCGGTAGAATACTGGACGGGCATCTTTTAAGCTTTAGCATGCTCGACTGGGGCATGTGTTAGCCTCTATCATCTCTGGTTTACAGAAGTCTGGTCTCCTATCATTTTCTTCTTTATTACCCAAACTGCATACTTTCGCTCCATGTGTTATGGCAAAGGGGCAGCGGTTAGCTTTTGTTGAGAATAATAAGTGTGTTGCGCATGTCCTGGATTTGATTCATTGTGATTTGTGGGGGCCTTCCCCGGTTTTATCTTCAAATGATTTTTCTTATTATGCCTTGTTTGTGAATGATTATTCTTGATTTACCTAGTTTTTTCCCTTGCGTCAAAAATTCGAGTTTGTCGACACTTACTTGCAGTTCGAGGCCTTAGTTGAGAATCAATTTACATCCACAATTAAGGTTTTTCAAAGTGATGGTGGCACTGAGTTCTTAAATACGCGCTTAGGCTCCCATTTTGCCTCCAAAGGCATTCATCATCAAGTTTTGTGCCCTTACACCCCGCAGCAAAATGGTCGGGCCGAGCGTAAGCATAGACATGTTACCGAAATGGGACTTACTATGCTCTTTCATTCCCATCTGCCCCTGTCAAGATGGGATGATGCCTTTGCTACTGCAGTTTACACCATTAATCGGCTTCCCACTCCGTTGTTACAAGGGACTTCTCCGTATGGACTTCTTTATCATCGTGATCTAACCTACTCGAACTCCAATCCCTTTGGTTGTTGAGTATTTCCTTATGTACGTCTTATGGCCCCTTACAAGTTATCTCCACGGAGCATTCCTTGTGTTTTCATCGGTTACAGCTATCATTATAAGGGCTTTCGCTCCCTTAATCCTACCGCTGGCAAGATTTTTGTCACTCGTCATGCGCGTTTTGATGAAGGCTATTTTCCTTTTGCCTCATCTTTGATCTCGGCCACTGGCTCTGCTCTCTTGAATTTGGACGTTTATGTTTTTCTGGATGCTGATAGCAGCTCTGATTTGCCCCTCTTGACTTCTGATCAGCCGTCTCCTATGCCTGACTCTATTTGCTAGGCGGAAGCTGTTCCACCGACTATTGACCTATCCACCCCATCCCAGTCACCGGTGGCCAGCTCTCCTCCCTCTGCAGCATCATCTTTGGCCACCTCTGATATTTGGTCCCTTGCGCCCTCTCCGGTTCCTTCTCCTCCGGCTTCTTCTTCACAGCGTCGTACTCATCCCATGCATTTGATCTTCCACTGGGGCTGTTCTGCGTCGAGACTATTCTGGTCTTGTGGCTCATGGCCTACTTGTTGCCCTTCTCACTCAGTCGGAACCCACGGATTATCGTTCAGAGTTGAAGGACCCATATTGGGTTGCAGCGATGAATGAGGAAATTGCTGCCTTACGGGGACAGCATACTTGGGATCTTGTTCCACGTCCTTCTAGTGTCAACGTTGTTGGCTCTAAATGGATTTACCGGTTGAAGTATCGTCCTGATGGTACGATTGATCATCATAAAGCTCTCCTTGTTGTGCAGGGGTTCTCTCAGATTCTGGGCTTTGATTTTGATCATACTTTTAGTCCGGTTGTCAAGGCCTCCATTGTCCGGACCGTTCTTTCCATTGCCACTATGCGGTCTTAGGCTCTTCATCAATTGGATGTCAAGAATGCCTTCTTGAATGGTATTCTTGATACTCCGGTCTATATAGCACAACCGGGTTGTTACAAGGACTCTCTTCATCCTGATTATGTCTGCCGTTTGTAAAAGGCCATTTATGGTCTTAAGCAAGCACTTCGAGCATGATTCCAGCGGTTCAGCACCTATTTATCTCAACTCGGGTTTTGGTGCAGTTCTACCGAAACTTCTCTTTTTGTTCTCTCTCAAGGCTCTTCCTTGCTCTATCTCCTGGTTTATGTTGATGATATTATTCTCATAGGAAATGACTCTGAGCTTCTTCGAAAGTTTACTGATGGAACACATCGGGAGTTTGCTATTAAGGATTTGGGTGCTCTCCATTACTTTCTTGGCTTAGAAGTATCACCCACTTCCTCGGGTCTGCTTCTTGGTCAAGCTAAGTATGCTTGGGATATTTACACTCGTGCAGGTATGTCCGATACGGTCCTAGTTTCTACCCATTTTGTTCCTGGTTCACAGCTACACAGCACCACCAGTCCGCCATTTCAGAATTTGACGTTGTATCGATCCCTTGTTGGTGCCCACTAGTATCTGACGATTACTCGTCCTGATCTGGCATTTGCGGTCAACACCTTCAATCAGTTTCTTCAGGATTCTCATACTAACCATTATGCCGCAGTCACTCAGATTCTTCACTACGTCAGAGGCACTCTCCATTTCGGCCTCACTTTTTGCTCGGCTAATACTCCTGAGGTCTTGGGGTATTCGGATGCTATTAGGCTTGTTGTTTTGAGACTCGCCGATCTACGTATAGATATGCAGTCTTTTTTGGTGGAAATCTTATTTCTTGGAGTGCTAAGAAGGAACCTACCGTCTCTTGATCCAGCACTGAGTCTGAGTATCGAGCTCTTACCAACACTGCCTCAGAGATGGTCTGGTTAACTCATTTGCTTCGCGACCTTCGTCTTCCACTTTCAAACTCCCCATTGCTGTTATGTGACAACAGTAGTGTCATTTTCTTGGCTCAAAATCCCGTTGCTTATAAACGGGCCAAGCATATTGATATCGACTATCATTTTGTTCATGAGTTGGTGGTATATGGCAAGCTGCGTGTTGCCCATGTCTCCACTGGTCTTCAAATTGCTGACATCTTCACTAAAGGACTTTCTCGTCCCCTCTTTGAGTTCTTCCAGTCTAAGCTTTGCGTCGCTAAACATCCGACACTTTTCTTGAGGGGGGTGTTAGAGTAAATCATGTTTCTGATTAGATTATAATTGATTCTAGATAAGTCATGTTGACTAAGCTAGAGTTCTACTCATAATCTGTTACCTTATTGTACTCTATATATTCCTGTCAGCAATACAATATCACTTACGCAAAATACATCTTTTCAAGAAGATTATATGGCTAGAGTTCCTTATTAAAATGCAGTTGGGAGTATAATGTATGCAATGATTTGTACTAGCCCTGATATCTCATAAGTTGTTCGTGTTGTTAGCAGGTATATGGCCAATCTGGGAAAATCACATTAGCAGGCTGTGAATTGGATTCTTAGATACTTAAAGGGTACTTCGAACATGTGTTTGGAGTTTGGTAGAACCAATAACACTCTGGTTGGTTTTGTAGATTCAAACTTTGTCGATGATTTTGATAAGAGCAGGCCTCTTACAGGTTATATATTTTGCATTGGAGGTTGTGCAATTCACTGGAAAGATACTCTACAACATGTAGTTGCTTTATCTACTAAAGAGGCAGAATATATGACAGTCACAAAGGCAATCAAAGAAGATTTAAGGTTGAGAGGTCACTTCGGCGAACTAACTCTACAACAAAGGGTTACTACCATTCACTGTGATAGTCAAAGTGCAATTTACTTGCTAAAAATCATATGTATCCTGAGCGAACGAAGCATATTGATATTAAGTATCACTTCATTCGTGATACCATTGCACAAAAGAAGGTCCTCGTTAAGAAAATCAATACAAAGGATAATCCTGCTGATATGTCACTACTGGAAAACAGGTACATACGCACCGGTATAAATTCATAAGTAAAGGTATACCGGTGTGTATGTAACCAATTGCACCGGTATTTACATTATTGACATCAGTACCGGTGCAAATAATTACATATGCACCAGTATCCTGTCAATCGGTGTACAGTTCACCAATTTTCGTACTGGTGTTGGTTCTACCGATGTACCAATGTCAAATAATTTGCACTGGTATTATCCAAATAGGTATTTTTACAGGTGTAATTGCTAACATGTGCTCTGGTACAGGATTACCAGTGTATACTTATTTCCCTATTTTATTAATTTGGCGCCAAGAGAACAACTTTTTAATCCGGTAATGGGAAATTACAGGTGCATGATTTAAAAAATGCAAAATATTTTTGAATTTTTACACAAGTTACCATTAAAATCGGTGTAGGAAGTGAACACGCACCGGTATTTTTCTTAATACCGATGCAAAAAAAATTATTATTTAAGAAATTTGGTGCCAAAACTATTAGTTTTTGCACCGGTACTGTGATTGTACCGATGCAGAAGAAAAAATATGCGGGTTATGGCTGAATATCTACACCGGTAACTGATTTTACCGGTTTAAAAGGCTACAAATGCACCAGTAAAGTATAAAAATAGGTGTGTAAAATCACATTAAATGCTCACCACCCCCTTTTATTAGCGGGTTAAAAATGGGATTTTTGGAAGAAGAGGTTCATTAATGGTATTTTTTTGATTGATGAAGGCATTGAATTCTCCACAATGAAGACATTGAAGGTACCTTTTTTTAAATTACATTTATGGATATGAAGGATTTCATGTATGTTTTGGTTAGTAGAGATATTTACATTTTGTGTTTGATCATTTGATGGTGATTGAGATAGAATTGTAGATATTAGTTTGTGATTTGTTCTCAAGGTTGTTGTAGTTATAAGGCTATGGTTTTTTATTCCTATAGTGTTGGACATGTTAAGAATGTTGTAATTGTAATGTGGAATATTGGTGTATATTGTGCATTTATGATGTTGCATGATTAGGAAGTCATCATGAAAAACTCTATTGTATTAAATGTGTTGAAGTTTGATTGTTGGACATTTATTGATATGTAGAGTCGTATCGCGTCATCGAGAGGCGTAAGCATGTGTATGCCAATGTTAGTAGGGTGAGAGATGAATATATTATGTTCGTGGATGAGTTCTTGGAGCATGCTTTTAGTCAAGAGAAGTGAATATTATGTTCGTGGATGAGTTCTTGGAGCATGCTTTTAGTCAAGAGAAGTGAATATTATGTTCCTATTGTGATTGTGGAAATTGAATTCGTACTGATAAGAAGGACATCCTAAAACTCCATTTGTATAGTCGGGGGTTTGCGAAAGATTATGTTGTGTGGACCTTTCATGGGGAAAAATCACCACCGGAAGTGAGAGTAGTGAGGGAGAGTGTTTTGGGGATTCTATGTTGGATGACATGTGTGAGGAGGTTGTTAATGAGTTTAGAGGGAAGCTTGAGGTTTTAGCTAACTTCCTAGGTGAGAAGGATACATCATTGTATCCCGGTTGCAAGAAGAAAGGCACGGTCATGTCGTGTTTGATGGATTTTTTTAATTTGAAAGGTGTAGGGTAATGGAGTGATACTAGCATGAATAAATTGCTTAAGTTTCTGAATGAAAAGCTTCCACCCAGTAACGGGGTTCCTGATAACCTTTATGAAGCTAAGAGAATTTTGTGTCCGATGGGATTGGAGTACGAAAAGATACATCCTTGTCTGAATAATTGTGTCCTATATAGGGGTGACCTTAAGGATAATATTTTTTTCCAGTATGTAATGTATCGCGTTATAAGAAGAAGAGAAATGTGGCTATCGGTGGAGAGTATGTTGTGCAGGTGAGGAGGCGGATGCCCGCCAAATGTATGTGGTATCTTCCCATTATTCCGAGGTTGAGAAGGTTGTTTAGAATGAAAAGGATGCAAAGAACTTGACATGGTACGTTGATAGGGGAGGTTGTAAAGATGATGATATAATTCGACACCCGGCTGACGCGAACCAGTGGAGGAAATTTGAAAGGATGTATCAACACTTTGCATCCGAACCTAGGAATTTGAGATTTTGTGTACTGATGGTATGAATCCATTTGGGAATATGTCCTCAAAACACAGTTCGTGGCCGGTTATACTTGCCATTTACAATCTTCCCCTTACTTATGCATGAAGAGAAAATATGTGTTTATGCCCATCATGATTTCAGGCCCAAAACAACCTGGAAATGACATAGACACCTATCTTTCCCCTTTGATAGAAGATTTTAAGGTGCTTTGGTCGGTTGGCGCCTTATTGTTTGATGGTTGTAGTGGTGAAGAGTTTACATTGAGGGCGATGCTTTGTTGTACCATAAATGATTTCGTGGCATTTGGTAACTTTTCCGGGTATGTGGTCAAGGGTCACAAGTCTTTCCCAGTTTGTGAGGATGAGACAGATTACCATCAGTTGAGGAATGAGCTGAAGGCTGTTTATTCGGGTCACCGTAGGTTACAAGTTACGGGAGAACGCAGTTGCATTCGTTGGTGGGAAGGAGAGGAGAAAGGCACCCAAACCTTTAACTGTTGTAGCTATTCACAACACGGTGAAGAAATTGAATATTGTTCTAGGTAAGAAGTTATCAAAGGGTGGTGGGGCGGTAGACGGACTGTGGAAAAAATGGTCAATTTTCTTCGATTTTTTGTACTAGGAAAATTTGGAGGTTCGCCATTGATTGGATGTCATGCATATTGAAAATAACGTTTGTGAGAGTCTTGGGACGCTTTTGAACATTCCCTGGAAGACTAAGGATAGCTTAAATGCGAGGAAAGATTTAGTGGACCTTGGTATACGGTTGGATCTGGCACCGAAGGTAAGAGGGAAGCGAACGTACCTGTCCCCCGCTCCTTACAATCTGTTAGTTGCTGAGAGGAGGTCGGTGTGTGAGAGTATCCAAGGAAAGAAGGTACCTTCCGGTTACTCCTCTAATGTTAGTCGGTTTGTGAATGATGAGTTGCATCTTAATGCTTTGAAATCACACAAGTTTCATGTCCTTATGAAACAACTTTTGTCCGTAGGAATATGTGGGTGTTTGGAAGAGGAAGTTAGATTTTAGGTTATGCGCTTGTATTTCTTCTTCAACTCGATATGCGGAAAAAAATTAGCAGGTAACAGCTAGATGAACTGGATTGGGAGGCTGCTGTTGTTCTATGCCATTTGGAGAAGTATTTTTCCCGATCATTCTTTGACATCATGGTGTGCCTAGTGGTACACTTGGTTAGGGAGATACGTATGTGTGTTGGAATGCATTGGATGTACCCCTTTGAGCGTCACATGGATGTTTTCAAGGGTTATGTTCATAATCGTAGTCAGCCTGATGCCTCCATTGTTCAGAGGTACATCACTGAAGAGATCATCGAGTATTGTACAGCAAACTTGGTTGGAAGAAGAACGGCTAGTGTTCCAGGTGGACCCAACTGCAGAAGGCTAAATAGGATTCCACGTTCCAAGGGTACGCTTCATACACCCTATCACGTTGAGTTGATGACTGTTCACCTGTATGTATTGCGTAATAGTAGCAAGAATGTAACATATGTTAAAGAGCATGTTTCCCCGTTGGAAAAGTTTCATCCATTTTTGCCCCCGAATAAAATTCAGGTCAAGTATTCTTCATGATTTTTTAACTGGTTTGACAATCTTTGTAGTGTCGAAGGGATGCCCAGTGACCTACGGGCATTTGCAAGGAAGTCAAACAACATCGTTAGACAATACCTTGGTTATGACATTAATGGCTTTAGTTTCTCAACATTGGCAAAGGACAAGAAGAGCACCACTCAAAATAGTGGTGCATATATTAAATCTGAATCCATGTGGCAGGCAAGCAAGAGAGATAAACATCTGGTTGTTGTTGTGATGCCTTTCTATGGGGAGATTGGAGAAATTTGGGAGTTGGATTATGTAGATTTCAAGGTTGTTGTCTTCAAGCGTTGTTAGGTGGAACATGGTTCCAGTGTTGTTATTGAGAAGCCCATGGGGTTCACGTTGGTCGACTTGAATCGTGTAGGATATGAAGATGACAAGTTCATCTTAGCTACCCAGGCACGATAGGTTTTTTACATCAAGGACCCTTCGAATGAGAAATATCATGTGGTGTCGCATGGGAAGAAGTTTTACTTTGGTGAGGAGATTTATCAGCCCGCCATAACTGATAATCATGAGTTTCCATCAGTATTTCCTGGTTTGGAAGATGTTGGGGAACCCGTTATTGGAAGGCGTTCTCATGGTTATAAGCTGTGGGTTGGTGAGAGAGATGAAATAGTAGGTAGGGACAATGTCTTGAAGCGGAAGCGATAGATTAGTCATTCCTAGTCGTTGTTTTTGTGACCATGTTTTATGAAAAATCGTATGATCATTAAGCGATTTAGCGTGTAATGTATTGAATTGACACTCTCTTATGGATTGGTTGGTATGATCCGTGATTTCAATAGAGTGTTTATTAATTGAATCGATAAATATGTGTTTTAATTTTAATTAGATATTCTACTAGGTGCTGGTTTTTGACACTGCTAAAGATGAAATTACCAGTGTAGAAAAATGGGGGAGGTACTCTATTTTGTACTTACGCACTGGTACTCCTACCGGTGCACAGTATTTAGGATTTTCTTTTTGGTTTTTTCTCTCGGGTTCAAAAATGTGATTTTTTTGGCATTTAAAGCAGCCTTACACAGCTGCTTTTTGTTAAATTTGCACGGGTAATTGTACCGGTGCTTGGTACTTAGAAATTTTTTAAAAAATTTACTCTCAGGTCGGATTAGATACATTTTTTATTATTATTTAAAACAGACTAAAGCAGCTGCTTTAAGCCTCATTACACAGGTATATGTAGAATACTGGTGTATAAAAAAAAGTGTTCCATTATTTAAAACCCTCTCAGCACCCCATTTTTACAGTACCAAATTTATATCTCTCACTCAATACCATCTCCATCACTACCCATCTTTGTTGAAATCCTACGTAGGTTGGCATATAATCAAGTAAACCACTTCAATGCCTCTATGGTATGATTAATTAGCAATTGCATATGAAATATAATCATTGAGAATGTGACATCATGAATAGCTTGAATTGCATGTAAGATGTTTGATGAAATGCTTCAATGTGTTTTTTTAGGAAATGCCTCCCAAATCCAATTTGAAAAGGATACGCCATTCACCGTCCCCATCATTGTTGAAAGTATCACCGCACACTTACATGGATGGTGCCTTTATGTCCAAGGAGGCTAGATTGGTCCATGAATCTTACAAAGGATGTCGTCATCACATAGAGAGAGAGAGAGAGAAATTGAAGCATCTCCCCCATTCGAACAAACAATCTAGAGGCTTGGGTGGGAAAAATTATGCGGGACTCCGCAACCATTCAACCTGGCCATTGTAAATGAATTCTATGCAAACTTGAAGTGCGGGCCAAGCTACGATCACGTGTATTGTAGAGGTAAAACTGTCTTTGTCACACCAGAATCTATCAATGTCTTGTTTGGGTTGCCCAATGTTCCAAACAATGAGGACGAGTTTCTCGCACTACATTTTCTAGGTGATAACGGCTATATTCTACAATAACCAATTGAGAAGGAGATCGTTGGGATAGTCACTAGGGCAGGTACGGACATAGATGAGTTGGTCAAACTAGGTTGGAGCAAAATACATAAGAAAACTCTAACTCCGGAAATGAATGGGTGGTACCACTTTGTGGTGTCTAGAATCCATCCAGTAACTGTGAACACAGAAGTTCACAAACTTTGCCTCACCTTCTTGTATGCAATAAAGAGTAAGCTTTGATGGAATTTTGGTCGTCAAATTTGACCTATGTTGCAGAGGGAACGGGATCAGATGGGATCTTATTCCTATTGCAGTATCATCTATGCGCTTTGTCCAAGAGCATGAGTTAGTGCCTGTGCACATGACCAACCAATGGGTAAGATTTGCGTGGACTCTTTCTATAGACAGACATCTGACATGTCGGTCGCTACTAATGAATCCAGAGTTGCTGCATTGGAGGTCGGTGTAGCAAACTTAGTTGAAGAATCCAAATATCAAAGCACCTGACACGAACATATGGCCAAGGTTATGGCGTATCAATTTCCTAATGTCGTGGAAGCAGTTGGAAATTTCTCAACCTTCTGCAAAGGCGATGTCAAGGACATGGACGTTGGCACAAGTACACGTGATGGTGATGCAACAGGACTAGCTGATGGGGTAGAACCATTCTCTCGTTATTATTTGTAGAAAACTTGTAGTAGCAGTTAGGATGAGTAGATTTTGTACTCAACTTTGATTGTGTTGCACTTAGAAAGTTTGACATTTTTACTTTTGGAAAATATGCACGATGATGAATTGAATAAAAAACTTGTACACCGCGTTTATTGAAATTCTGTTGGACAAATAAACTTATGAAGACAAAAAAAATAGGCTAAACGTAGTTGGCCTAAGTGGTTACTTCAGGACCGCCGATCTTGGTGCATTATATTCCAAGAATGGTTAGAATTTAAAAAATATTGTAGCATTGGGAGCTATGGAGGTTCCCCAACTAAATTTGTGGGCAATAGTATAATTTTGGAAAATATAGTGCAAACATTCACTGTTGGTTTTACAGGACATTCCGTCCACCACTAGGGTCTACAAATGTATTAACACGATCAGTGTGTATTAAATTGCATATATGTGGAGCCAATTTTATATTCCGATTCCAAGATTCTTGGAGGGACTAAATTGCAAAAAGTAAAAAAGTTTATTCGTGAATCGAAATTGCAATCTGATCGAACCGGATGGTCCACAAAACAACCCTTTTGTATTTCCAAGTAAAACATGCTAGGAAACAAATGGGTCCGGACTCCGTATTTAGTTTCGAAGATGTTCGGATTACACATAGAAACATTGAAGTAAACCCTTACCGTTTACTTTACAACACCTACTAGTGCTTCAGGACGAATCATCACCCGGGCACAAATATGTTGCAATTATGATTTAAGCCCGGAATATTAAATTTGGTAATTTATGTAGTTTCCTAACACGTCGTAATCGCATGTAATAATTTGGGGGACCTAATTTGCAATAAACACATGCAATCAATTTTGTGGGTTCCTCAGTACCGTTGAGGTATGAAAATGTTACTTACTCAATCTGGAGCATCCTAAAATTCCATTGGGGCCAGTGGACAAGAGCTTCAAGGGGTGGAACAAAATCTTAGGGGTCAATATGCAAATTTTATGAAATTAAACAATGCTTAGAAACATCAACATATGGGCCCCATGTGTGGTCGATATTTGCATGAAACAATTACTACAATATCAATTCACAAAAATTAAACGTCAATTTGATTGATTGGGGTTGCTTGAAAAATGCACGGGAGGTAAATGCAATAAGTGGGAATTTAAATAAATAACAATCTTTTTTTACACCGGTAATATTGAACAAGTACCGGTGTATGTGTTCAATTTTCCGGTGCGCATTTCAAAATTTTCAATTTCTTTGATTTTTATAAGGCACGAAACATTTTACACCGGCAATTTCTCAATTTCCACTGGTACATATACCGGTGCTGAACAGTTAGTCTAAAATTTCAGAAGTTCCTCTCGGGTTGAACATTTTTTATTGTTACCGGTATTACACCGGTATTTGTATTTTATACACCGGTACTTGTTACCGGTGTACAACAATTAGCCTAAATTTTAATGTCTTCCTCTCGGGTCATTGGGAAATTCATTTAAAGCAGTTGCATGCAGCTGCTTTGTTTTCTTTTCTACACCGGTATACATACCGGTGCTGAACAGTTAGCCAAACTCCGTACCCATTTTCACTAATTTTACACTAGTACTGTACATATTACCGGTGTAAAAAACATTTCATATGAAACCAAAACCATTTCAAATAGCCATAACTCCCACAACCCCTCCTAGTCTCATCAAATACCTTCAAATTCTCTTTCAAAACCGCCATCCACCACTCCAACCACTCAATCCACAGTTAATTGAACCACCAAAACTCCTCATCAACCATTGTATCCCTATAAAGTGTGGAGCAAAAGGGTCGAGGAACACACGAGAAGCAAAAAAAATGAGAGAGGATCTTGGCAAGAGAAGAAAGTACTTGGCGAGTTCATCATCCCATTCCGTTCTTGGTGAGTTTGACAAAGGAAGTAGCAACAAAAACGCTCCATTGGTGAAGGTAATTGGTGGGGTTTATGTTATCATAGGTTACCATATCAATTTCTCTTCTAAAAACCATTCCATCCCTCACGCACAACACATGTTCGATCAATTGCCTCTATGAACAAAAACATGTAAATTGACAAAAGATTGAAAGGGTAAATTGAATGGTATATTTCTACAATTGTGGGGAGTAAATATTTTGTATTTTTTGTGGATGGGTTATGTAGTACTATAGTTTTTTGGTTGGTGATAATGTTGATAGTCGCATTAGGGGGGAGTTATAATTGCTCGGTTGTATACCTATTTTTTGAATCCAAAGACATTGGTATGGTATTCTATCAACTTCTATAAAGTTCCATTTCATTCTATATCAAGTTCTATGCCTTAATTGTTCAAGTTCTATTCCATGTTATATAAAATTTTATGCCTCACATAATGTAGTTTCATGTATGAATTGTTCAATTTCTATGCCATGTTTTGCTCATAAGGTTTATGAACTTTTTGATCAAGTTCTACGCCACGTTCTATCAATGTTGTATTGAGAATTTTCAATTCTATTGTTGCAGATGCCGCCGAATAAGGGGAAATTCAACACGAAGAGGAAGCAACCAGTTACGAAGAGAAGGAGTGAGTGAAAGATGTGGTCGATGAGGAGGTTGATGTGGCAGACCAAGAAGCACCGCCAAAAAGGATCTCTTTGAAGATAAAATTTGAGGAAGATGCAACGCAAATAAATGACCCGACTAGTGAAGAAAAGGAAGAAACCGTGAAACATGGTGATGTTATTGTAGGGGATGTTGAAGGAGTAAACGCCGGCAAATAGTTGGCCAAAACACCAATTCGCAAGGGAAAGGGAAAGAGCACCATCAAAGGAAGGCCAACTGTTAATGAAGCAGACAACGGCTTGACAAAGCTGGAGGGAAAAATGGAGAAGGATGGGACAAGTTTGAGGTAAAAGGTTATTTAAGGAGGCGAGGAACTAGCATGTGCCAGTCTGTGATGTTGGCAAAGCATAACACTCTAACTCCAGTTGCATTTGAGCTCCGTGGGAATCAAGCGGTATGCATTAAGAATTGGTCAGCGTGGCACGCTTATATCAATTATGCTTTCTGGCGCCACATCAGATTTGGCGCATGCGAACACTGGAGCGATGCCCCTGAAGATGTTAAGGAAGAGGCATGGAAGGATGTTCTGGTAAGACTCTCGACAATTGTAATTTAAAATTTTTATTCATGGTAAAGTCTTAGTGAAGACGTGATTAATGACATGCTTTTTCATATGATTTGTTCCAGGAGAGCTTCACAATCGAAACACCTGTGACCAGCGGGCAACTGGAAATACTGAAGAAGGAGGTTACACAGAAGGAAAAAAAACAACATAGGAATTGGAAGGTAAAGGTGGAAAATAGGTTTATTCACGACGTGGACAAAGGTATCAATAAAACAGGAATATCAGTATGGGAGAAGTACAAGTGGATGGATGAAGACGAATGGCACTTGTTTAAAAAGAGTCGTCAGCGTCAGGATTTTAAGGTATGATGAAAAAATTAATACTTGTTAAAAGCCATGTTTCCCACAAATTCTATTCAACTAAATTTTCATTTATAACAATAAAAGAGGCCGAGGGTGACAAATATTGAATGCAACAAGGGCATGGATTACACGCACCACATGGCCAGAAGGGGTAATCGATACATCTGTGACAAATTGACTAAAGAGCTGAAGGAGAAAGAGAGAATGAGGTTGACCACTGAGGGATTCATAGACGAGGAGATTGAGCAACAACTCAGTCAAAAGGATTTCACACCTGACAGATCTTTTGTCTACCTTGAGACAAACAATGATAAGAAAGGGCCATACACATCGAAAGAGGTTGAGAATATCGCACCGGACGTTGTAAGTTACGACAAAATTAACAATTTAAATTAATTTTTAAGTGTATTTCACATTATTCATGCACACAATTGCGTTCCTATGTGATTCTCAGTTAAAATTGAACAAGCTTAAGGCAAAATGAGCATTGGAACTGTAGTCGGGTGAAGACATCCACATAAAAGTGAGAAAGAAGAAGGATCACCCCGGCAGGTACAGGGGAACTCATACGGGTCTACCCATAGTGGTGGTTGTTCCTCTTCTTTCCCGCAGCAAGTGCAGTAGCAGTTCCTCATCCAAAGAGATAGCCCAGAGGAGACCATCTCATGATCAACCGGTCGTGAAAGCCATGGTATCGTACCTGGAGCAATTGGTGAAGGGCTTAGCATCTGCAAGCGGTGTTTAGATTCTGCCAGGCCTTGACAATCCCAAAAATTTTATAGAGAAGGCGATGGATGACATTGCTGCAGCTACTACAACGTCCAGTGAAGAGCCCAACGACGAAGAAGGAGATGAAGAGGTACACCTTCAATAATCTATGCATTTCCTATACATTTATTTACACATCTGAAATATCTCTATAACCATTTTATCTATTCACATAAATATTATATGAACGGGATGGAGAATGCGTGACTCTTTTCATTAAAGACATTGACGGAAAGAAGAAAATGGTCACCCATGGGCTGCGACAGGTATCTCGTCGTTGGGATGCCCAACAAGGAAGTGTTGCTTGTGTGAGAGTATGCGAGCCAGTCCTCCGTCCTAGGGTGGAATTGCCATCGACAGACCACCACTTCAATAATGATGGAGAGGTGCTCAATGGCGTCGTGGATTGGCCAGTTTCTTTAATAGGCAAGGCAAGTGAGAAACAGAGTGACATCGATGATGTTAATGCAAGAGGTGATACGGACTACGATGATGAGGAGGTTATGATTCTCACCAACAACGATGAGGTACATTCTTGTAACACATTATTTTTCAATTCCTCAAAGTACTTTTGTGTATCCATATTCATTAATCTTGTAACAGGATACTGGCGAGCAAATATCTCAGTCGACGGCTAATTTTTGGCTTTCTACAAGACCAAGATTAAATAGGCTGCCAAAACAGGTAATGCACTAAAACGAGTGCCATTATTATTCATTAGCAATGACAGTTCAATACTACATGCTCAAATATTCATTTCATATCATTTCACATTCCGAGGTTTGTCAATAAACGAGACACTATAGATTGGCAGATCATGGGGCACTATCTTGGAAAGGGTAAAGAATAAGGACTGCATGTTCTTCCCAGTGTTCCAAGCATCGACAATCACATGCCATTACACTCGCGGTGTTGGAATAGAAGTTCTGGTGGAGTTCGGGAAGAAACTGGGGAACATGCGTTCGATGACCTGGATCGATAATGAGTAGGTCGATGTGTGGATGGGGTGAGTTCCAAAACTTACAGCCTTAATATTTTTTAAATTTATCAAGAATTCATTTTCATGTATAATTAACGTTACAGGCACCTGTGGGGAAAAATATGGGAAACTAATTCAGGCCGCGTCCAATTCTGCCCATCCAATTGTGGCAACCTGAACAACTTCGAGCCAGAGGTTGAACTCTGTTTTAAACAAATCTGGGAAACAATGAAGGTAAAATATGCTGAGTTATACATCGTACCCTACATAAGAATGTAATTATTTCTTCCTGATAATTACATTCACATTTCAAACCACTTATGTTTCATTAATTTGTTAACATAATTTTTTGATAGCAATCATTGGTACCTCATCATTATCCGTCCTCGAACGGAGGAGGTTTTCTCTCTGGACACATTGTTAGGAGGCATCAAATCAACAAACTTGGTAGAACTCAGGGTCCATTTCAAGGTATTTCAATAAATCAAATCAAAAATCCTAGTTTCGTAATATACGGGATGAAGTAACCATTTTAATTTACTCTCTAGATAGGCTTGCTTGCGCATACCAAAGGGAGAAGAGAAAGGCAGAGCCAAAACCCGACTATACTTGGAAAATCAACAACATCATGGTAAGTTATAATGTCATTTCATCCCTCAAATTATATGTTTATGGTTAATAATTACATTTACCTTTCCGGTGCAGTACCGAACCCAGAATGGTTTGTGGCAATGCGGGTACTCTATCATGCTCTTCATGGAAGAATTTGTTAATCACCCAGAGACAAACAATATGTTCGAGGTAAACCTTGCATCTCAAAATTTGTTATTATTAATCTCTAGTAAACGCAACATTATTGTCTAACAGTGTAAGTTTGAAATTAACAGATTTTTCCGGAGGGCAAAGGGTCGTACCATGTGTACAAAATTCAAAGTGTAACAGAGAGATGGTGTGGAGCTTGGCTCGGAGACTACCAGCAGCAGGCGAACACTACGTTGCAACTTCTGGATGATAAATAGGTTGATGGTTTATTTTGAATGGCTGATGATATTAGAATTCTATGGATGGCGTTTGGTTATACTAAACTTGTGTGATTTTTTTCTTTGTTTCATTCCATGCTTAAGATACTTCTTCTATTTCATAGTTAGAGTAATGTTCGCGTGTTTTGCGAGCGATATTTTCGTAACAGAATGTTTCAAATTTCTTACCTATTCAAAAGTTTCCAATTTATAATAGTTCACAAGTAATTATGGCTGTTGTTGCCTCGGAAATGATCCTGGAGGGACCATCGGAAAACAAATTAGGCATTGCAAAATTTAGCCAAATAATACACATGTATAAAATGCATGTACCGGTGTAAAAAATTTCACATTTTAAATAATTTATTTTTAATTATTTAAATAATACCGTTGCATAAAGTACAGTAATACCAGTGTACAAAAATACCGGTGCAATCTAGTCCGGTGCAAAAAAAAATCCCAACTACAAAACAAAGAAAGGTGTTATATTTAATATCGGTGTACAAATCACAGTTTTACTCCAGTTCATAGGTTAAATACCGGTGCAAAATGTCTACGCCAGTATTCCAAATAATACCGACGCAGATATATTGTGATTCCAAAATATATACACTGGCCTAAGATTCCGGTGCAAATAATGTTCTACACCGGTTCATTTTACCGGTGCAAAATTGCGGCATTTTTACACCCCTATACATACGCGCCGGTACTTTGGGAGCCAAAATATCATTGTTATTTCCCTAAATTACTAGTGTAATTACCTCCGTCCTGCAGTAGTGTTTTCACGAAGGTTCTTCCCTATTTCAAGTTCAAGCAATGCTTAGACTTGAATGGTGTTCATTGTTGGTGATTCGACCCATTATGGTCATGCCAAAGGAGATTAAGTAAGCTACTATTTTTGGGGTTCAGACCAAGGTAGAGATTTGTGAAGAAAATTGTGGTCTTCACCCATGAACATTCCGCTCTTTGGAAGATAGCAAAGCATTAAACTGCAACACTATTCTCATCTCATTCTTAGCAAGTTGAAACATTATTTCTTTGACTATTGGGGTTCAACTATCATTGTTTTTTTGCAAAAACCATTTGGAAGTAATGTTCACAACCTATGCTTGAAGTAAGAAGGAGGATTTCTTGGGATATTGAGATAAGTTTTGTTTGAGAGCTCTTGGCCATTGGTGAACTTGGAGTAGTATAAATAGGGGGATGAACTTAGTAGTTCAAACACACATCAAGCATAACATTCCTTTGCTACTTGCTTTCTTCTCCATTTCTCCTTTGTAGTTGTAGAAGTCCAAACCATCATCTTTATATTTTGCCACATAATTCCTTCATAGGTGGTAGGCAAAGGCTTGTAATACTTTCTCCACATATAGTAAAGCTTCCGGTCTCTTCCGTGGATGTAGGTCAATTTGACCGAACCACGTAAATCCTTATATTTATTATTTTCTTTATTTTCTTTACGTTGTGTTTGTTATCCATCTTTTCGCACTAATAGATATCTCGTGAAATTCGTATTCCTAACATTAATTAAATACTCCACAGACCTTTTCTGTTTCCCAAAGGATGCTCTCTGGTTCAACTTTGTTAGGGTTCATGAGAGTGGAATATTCTTCACTCGAACGAAGATATAATGTTAGTATTAAGGGATAAACACAATAAGCTTTATAGGAAATGTTTTTTTGAATTTTAATTCTTTTCAAAATGTCACTTAACTCTTGTTCGGCATAAAAAAATGTTTGGTGCGAATGTTGAAATCTAGAAATTAAATTTGATTACACTAAACTGACATAATTTGTGTGTCCGTTAAATTAAAATTAGACTGAACTGACAATCATCAGATCATTATTTTGGCCTCAAAGAAACACCACCACATATAAATTACATTACCGTTTTCTATCACTTGTTAATTAGGATAAATTAGTTATTTAATAGAAAAAATGAAAATGAAAGTTATTTTTGTCGGATTCCGTCTCTTGAAACACGGTCTTTCCATAACTTATGAAAATACCAAGGTTTAAAGTGTAAATTAGAAGAAATGAAGATAAAATTTTTAGGTTGGATGAATCGGGTTATAAACTTTATAACTACTACACACTGCATAATAAATTTTTAATATTGCAACTAAAACATTTTATCTTTTATTATTAAAATTAAACCTCGTCTTTCCATAAACCGAAAAACGGTGTTTCCCAAAACTTTACCTTTTTGCCGAATCCAAAAATTAATTGGCTCATTTAAATATAAAGGAACTCAAAGAAATTTGAAATATTTTCAAATTCTTTCGCCATCTGAGGTATGTGTGTGTTGCTCTATTTCTAGTAGTTTAATAACTCACTATTAGTCTGGATTTATAAATATAAGTTTAGTTTACGTGAATATCTTTCACCAAACACCACATTCACAAAAAAAAAAAAGTATAAACCGTTTCTCCGTTTCTACCTAAAACAAAATAATCATTCACCCATCATAAATACTGTGTCTACTGTTGTCATTTATTATCATGTCATCGATTATTTTAATGATTTAAGATACGTAGAAATAATATAAACAAGGAGTTGGGGAGATGACAAATATAGTGGAGACAAAGCGATGGAAACAGAAAAAGAAAGGCTCATGAGAAGAGGAAAAAGTTGAAATAAATACTACTGCCTGCCTAGCTGCCTCTGTACGATCATGTATTGTAACTAGCAGTATGGGCTCTTACTTACAGGATGGACTGGCAGAAGAAGAGAGACGACGATCAAAAGTGTCGCTTTCAACTTTCAACTTTCAAATTTGACACTAATTACGAGTGTAATTTATTTCAGTGCAGCATATTTAATTTTAATTCTAATTAGTTAGTTTAGGATGTTATTTTTTCTAAAGTTAAAACATTTGGAGGTGGGGGATATTATTAGAGCTCCAACCCTTAAAAGAAATTGAGAACATTAAGTTGAAAGCCACAAATGGCTGAGTTGCCTCCAAAAGAAACTAGAATCCTAAATCTAAAGTTTGGTTTGATACATATACAGTATAAAAGGATTAGTAGATGTGTTTTCAAAGATTGTAATCTCCACCTCACGTGTTAATTACTAACTTTGGCTGGACATCTACTAATTTCCTAGAAGAAAGAAGAGTTCCAAGATAAAAGAACCTGGAAATATGAAGCTTGGAGGCTTGTTGAACGGTCTTAATCTTGAAAAATGATCTGTTGCATGGTCTTAATATTGGGAAAAAAAGGATCTGTTGCATGGCCAAAATTTGTTGAAATTTGCTGCATGGCCAAAATTTTGGTTTGATTGATTCTGCTTCCTTCAATTTAAGTGTGATTGAAACTGTCCCATCAAAAATGTTGGTGATCTATCGCATGTCCATTGGTTGAGATTAATCAACTTCCTTTGAAATTAATTGAAAGCATGCTTCATTGCTAATCTGCTAGCATGAGAAAGCAAAAAAAATCAGTAATCAGTTAGTGTCCTGGCTGATCCTTTGGGAGGGAATATCTTGTTTATCTAACTAGATTAGCCCTTTTACTTCCCGGTACATTTGTGATTTTTTACAAGAAGATTTACGTGTAGGCCTTATACTCCGAAAATTATCTTAATTGGATTGAACAAAACTAAGTTTATTGAAAAATAGTTATATATTGTTGATTAATCTAGTTGTTGTTTACTGTTTTACTGTAGTTTGAATTATTCTTAGTTAAAGTTAAATTTGTTGCTTAGTCAAAGCAACGTTTTGTACCTGTATAGGAGAGTTGGTATTGGATGTGGCTGAATTGTTGGAGTAGTGGCTAGAATGTGGGTTTGTTGTTAGTTTTTCTATTTAAATAGAACTTGTACTCAAGGTGGAGAGTAGGTAGAGCAGTAAAAATGTAGTTTCTTACGTATTAGTTCTGTAACATTAGGGAATAATTTCAGCACAAAATTATCTTCTTAATGTTTATACATATCTTCTTTCCTGTGAACCGTATGTGATATTGTGTGTGTTCTTTGTGATTTATTTATAAGTATGTAACAAACATATTTTCGTGAAGGGTATGTTCCAACAATTGGTATCAGAGCAAGGCAGAAGAAGGCAAACGTGAGAGATCAGTGTAATTTTCTCATACCCGATGAATGCTCAATAATCACAGCTCCAACACCAAGGCAACACATGAGAAGGCGTGTCTGAAATTTCAAAGTGTCCGAGATAGATTTGTGTCCGAGAGCTCCAACGTCAGGAAGGATCAAGTGGGTAGGGCATCTATAATTCAGGGAGTTTCCAAAATCACTCAATCTCCTCAGTAAAAAGGAGATGACTAAACATGGAGTGTCCGAAGAATCACTCATTCTTCTCGGTGATAAGGAGACCGTCAAATATGGAGTGTCCGAAAACACTCTATCTCCTCAGTGAAAAGGAGACCGAAAAGGAAGTGTGGGAGTGTCCTTAAACACTCCGTCTTCTTAGAGAAAAGGATACGACAATGGAAGCTTGCAGTGTCTGATGAAATGCTCATTCTTCTCGGTGATAAGGAGGCGGCTTCAACTTGGTGCTTGATGCGCGTATGAATAGCAACCAGATTAAGGGAGTGAATGTTGATTAATCTAGTTGTTATTTACTATTTTACTGTGGTTTGAATTATTCTTAGTTAAAGTTAAATTTGTTGCCCAGTTAAAGCAATGTTTTGTACCTGTATAAATTGGTATTGGTTGTGGCTAAATTGTAGGAATAGTAGTTAGAATGTAGGAATTGTTAGTTTTTCTATTAAATAGAACTTTTACTCAACATGGAGAGTAGGTAGAGCAGTAAAAATGTAGTTTCTTACGTATTAGTTTTGCAACATTAGGGAATAATTTCAGGATAAAATTATCTTCTTAATGTTTATACATATCTTCTTTCTTGTGAGCAATATTGTATGTGTTCTTTGTGATTTATTTGTAAATATGCAACAAACATATTTTCGAAAAGGGTCTGTTCCAACATATATAAATTAAACTGAATTTCATCAATTAATTTTCTGCTAAAAACTGAACTAATTAAATTAATTTGAACTGAATTGAATTGAACTGAATTGAATTGAACTGAACCAAATTAAATTACAGATAAACTCTAGAGAACATGGTCATTATTCCTTTAATTTTTCAATATAACTGTTGTTGTGGTTCGATGATGGAGCTTAATCGACCATAGATATCATTGGCAATTCTAATTAGTCATTTGAATGCTGATTAAGCAACTGTTGTTAATATCGTCCACCAACAACATGGACAATAATAATCTGGTTTTAAATAGTAACATTCTAAACCGTAACGTCTCGTACGCACGTTTAAAAAATTTAAAAGTTATTCGATCTGTTAGAGTACTAAAAATCGGCCTCGGTATCTAGGGTTTACGTTAGGGGTTCTTTTATTTATATTTCCTTAGTAACATCTATGAATTTTGTCTTATATTACTATCCCGTCTTAATAAAAAGGCATGATTTAATTTTTAAAGTCAAGTGCATCAATATTTTATTTACTATTCATATATTTATTTAGAGTCCGTCTCTTGAAAGACGGTCTTTCCATAAGTTATGGAAAGATCAAGGTTTAAAGTGCAAATTAGAAGAAATGAATATAAAATTTCTGGGTTGCATGAATCGGGTTATAAACTTTATAACTAGTACATGTTGCATAATAAATATTTAATATTGCTACTAAAATATTTTACCTTTTATTATTCTAATTAAACCCGTCTTTCCATAAGCTTATAGAAAGATGGTCTTTCCCAAGACTTTGCCATTTATTTATGTGTAATTCTTTTTAAAAATAACAATAATTCGAAAGTACATGTTAAAACGAATTCACCAATGCATTACATGATAATAGTCTCATATATATACTAATAGAATAAAATGGTTGAAGTTGGATCAGTTTGAATCCTAAAGTCAAATTATGACATTTACTGGGACACATGTAGTATAGTATTGAACATTACGAAAACACCTTAATTTTCCCTCAATCACAACATACTCCGTTCTTCTTTTAAAACCATCGCACCTTTTTGTTTTACATGTTTCTGTAATTACTGCACTTCTTTTTATAATAAAATGTAACCCATTCTCGTTCACTTATTCAAGGTTTAACTATCTCCAAAAAAATAGATCAAATCAATAAGTAATCAAATACTAATTCAAGCGAGGTAGCACTTTAGTTGTTGAATCTATTTTCATCCGAACTGGATTAAACTCGCAGATGACTTGAAAACCAAAACTTGTTAAACCAAGCACGATACAAATTGAGGGAACAGCAATAAATAGGACCAATGTACGGCTACTATATAAGATGAATCACAAAATTCAGCAGAACTGGGACGAACATAAAAACGTGCACACGTTTGGTATTGCGACTAAGAGTACTTGAGACTATTTATGAACTGTGTGCGTACCAAGTGAATGGCGTCTTTAAGCCAAGAGGATGGAGTCCAACTGTGACTGGAAGTAAATACTGAAACAATTGTGATGAGATTGTGCACTTTCACCTTTCATGTGTAACTTCACCATCTATGTACTGCACTGGTTGAGGCACAGAGTAAAATTGCAGCCCCCAAAATAAACCCAATTTGACTAAGCTGTGTAATTTGTCGTTTTACTTTTTCACCTCTTGGATGCTCTCTTGGCATTTTAATTATGTAGAATTTGGGTGGGCCGTTTCACTTCACCCGGATTTGAAAAAATATTTGGCAGGTATGACACACAACGTTTACAAAACAAATCCCCTAAATTTGCCTATACACGTAAAGGCAATCTCATTCAACAAGACCGTTGATCGTTGGTTCGGAAACTAAATATAATTGGGTTGTTGAACAAAAAAGAAAGATCAAGCATACTCTAGGAATGTATTGTGCTGATGAAATTAATAATCGCCCTGTCCAAAAAAAAAAGCAGCACTGGTGGTCCGAAGGAAAGATCGGTGGTTACCATTATTGTGGGGAAACTGGAATCTAACCTACATAGGAATTGGAAAAATGGAATGGAACCGATGGATACGAAACCCTCAAATTGACCCGTACAGAAATCGGAAAAGCGGAAACGCAAGGGTAAAGCGGGTAAAGCGGGGGAATATTTTAAATAAGAGGAGATAAATGAAACATGTGCTTTGAAAACGATCGAAGGCTTTAGTATAGTAATAGATATTGTTTCGCACATACACTTTTGGAATATTTTAAATTATTATATGGGGTGGAAATAATAGTTTGTTTATAACTATCTTACATCTTCCACCTCGTATTATATAACTTAGGTCATATCATTTCGAGTTTATTCGGAATTTAGTTCAATTTAAATTAATTTAGTTTAATATATTTGAAATTTAGTTTTACCTAATTAATTCAATTATCACTACTGGTGTGTTCCAACATGACTAAATTAACCAAGTGCATAATAACGTAAAACGTAAAAGACACACGACTTTGTTAAGCAGTTCGGTGAAATCCACCTACATCTGCGGGGCCTGACCCAGTTCAGAATGAATCCACTAATCAGAAAGATACAGTACAAAGTACACCATACAATTATACTTATCTTATCTAACTATAACGTGAATCCTGCAAGCTCCCCTTGCTACGGATCCTCCTTGATCAGACTCCCTCTGACCTCGAAACTCGTCGACGCTGGATCTCATCCTCCCGAGAAATTAAGGCATATGATTCTGAACTTTGTGCAGCAGGTTCGTGTGTCGGAACACAGTATTCTGACTCTTTGCAAATCTCAAAAATCTCAAAAATCTATATGCAGATTTTTGCTCAATTAAATCCGTGAGTATGCAGTCGTGTTTGTCCCCAATTTATATCCACGAATCAGATCTGAATACTCTTTGATTATCTCCACAATATTCCTATTCCAAATCTACTTCTTGAAGCATATCCAAATCCCATAAATAAAAGGATTTACCTTATCTCATTCTATCCCATATATTCGAATAAATCTTGCGATCACTGCTCGCCCTTAGCAGCCCACACTAGCCGACACCACAGCCATCATGTGGGAGGTAAGTCACGGTAGCCCAACACCAGGACCATTGGGGCAAGCCATACTCGGTGCCCACCAGGAAGCCCAAGCAGCCCCTTGGCCCAAAGGTCAAGGTTAACTCAGGACATTCCCACACGGTGGCGGCCGAGCGTCGAACCCGGGTCTCTTGCAAGACCCACCCAACTCCCAACCACTGGGGTACACCTGCGGGTGTATATATTCGAATAAATCTTCTCCATATAAGTAGGGATTTTCCATAAACCAATTATGCTTCACACGCCTAAACATATAGCAGAATATTTAGATTTTCATAACTCACAAATACCATAATATTCTGTCTTCTTTTTCCGTAAACATCTTTGCGTGAATATACTGCTAATTCGCATGTATGTCTTGTGCAAATATAATTCCTTCTCCACATAATATTCTGATTACAATCAAATCTCTTGGAGATAAAAATTACCAAATCTAATCCCTTTAAGTAAGGAATTGATATATTCTCCAACTCAAATACAACTGGACAAGATGTATCCTTATCGGATTCAGTCTTCAACCTTTCCTTATTTCACCAAAATTCCTTCTTTGATGTTGCAACTCAATAATACCATATTTGCATAATTTCCACAAATTGCCAACTAGATAAATCTAGACTTTACAATCTCCCCATTTGGCATTTTGTGGACCAATCACCTTTTGGCATTTCATCACAAGAGCTTAGGCAAATAAAGACATCAACCTTGAAAACCACTCTGGATGTTGGAACATAGAAACATAACGTCTCCCCCTGAATTCCGCATACCTTCAACATCCAAGAATAATAAGCATGTTGGAACATCAATCCAACGGAGCCAATAAAGTCATCCAAGAAATCCAAAACATCTCCCCCTTGGGACCATAAACATGCCACACACAATAGACACAGAAAACCTAAATCTCCATTAAATGCAGCTCCCCCTAAAGCAAATATCTGGCCTATGTTGGAACATAGCCATAGCAGAACATTTAAACCTCTTCAGGAGCAGCTATCTGTGCCTCATCCAAATTGGCATTCTCTACCTCCAATAGCTACCATCTAAATGGATTGAGCTCTCAACTTCACACCAATGTTTGTCAAAATCTGGATCAATGTTGCCTCCCATAGAATTCTTCTACAATCTCTCGGTTGTACTCCTTGTAGATTGAAGTAGCAGTCTTGAGACCCAAATAGTCCAGGTAAGCTGTAAATCCACACTCCTCATATATACACAGATCAGTTGTCCTGTCGGCTAAAATTATATCTCTCATGGCAGTTTGATCAGAAATGCCTTCAATAATCTGCTCACCTTGTATTGGAACACAGTCACCGATGTTGGAACATAACAGCTCTCAGCTTCACCCGTTTTCTCTATGCTGGAACATAAGATCCTTTCATTGCTTCAGAATCAACACATCACCTACTCAGCTTCCTTCACTTCATCAGTACTTTCTCCCCCTATCTAGTGTTGGAACATAGACTTGTTCACCATCCAGATCATAATCTTCTCCAACCACAGTTACTGATGTTTGAATAGCTGAATCTCTAATCCATGTCCACGTCTTCAACCTGTCTCCAAACTCTGTGTTGGAACATGACCAGCATCACTGTCTTCCAACTCCTTATCATCATAAACCAGAATACCAGGAAGAACCACCTTTCTAATATATTCGACCATCATTTTTTTCACCTTTTTCTTCTTTCTAATTTTTTTTTGTGTTTTTCTAATTTTCTGTACACAAAATAAATAAACAAAACTTCTACTGATAAATAAAAGCTTAAAGAAATACCTCAAATCTGACAAGCACCTAAGTGTTGTATGAGGAGCTCAATAGTAGCAGTGTCCAACGGCTTTGTGTAAATATTTGTAATTGGTCTCGATGTTGGAACATAGGCTACCACGACTTTTCTCTCAACCCAAATTCTTACAAATACTCCCACCATACTCATCTTCAATTCAGCTTGCATCAAAGTCACAAAATCTTGTTCTTGAAACACAAGCAAGGTGTGATCTTCTCCCCCTCGACGAGAACCTTTTTGAATAGGAAAGGTCGTGAGTCGCTTATACCACGCCTGTGGTGCTTGTCTTGATCCATACAAAGCCTTCTTGAGTTGATGATATACTTCCTCATTAACCACATCATGTAGGGGAGCACTCTTGACAGCTTTTTGGTACATCGTAAAATTCATAGTGTAAGCCATAACAAGGAGAATGCGAATATATTCTAACCTGTTAACTGAGGAAACAGCAATGAGGGAGAGAAAATATTGTAGACCAACAAGTTCCCTATAATTAACCCAAGGGATCGATCGAGTCATTCTTCCGCTTGATTCAGCCTTCACCGATGTTGGAACATGGGAGAGTTCTGGAGAGGACGATGTTCCAACATTGTTGAAGATATAAGAATCACCAGCTTTATCTTTAAGATCTGTCTCATCCGATGTTCCAACATTATTACGTCCCTGATCTGAGAAATCAACCGATGTTGGAACATGGTCAGCCGTACGATCTACTTCATCACATTTGACACTGTAGCAGTTCACTTCTTGTTCCAATAAGTAACATTTGTCTGATGACCGACCAGTAAGCACTTTGTTGTTGCTATGTTTCACTATGCACTTTTCTTTATGGAATTCCACAGTCATATTATCATCACATAGCTGGTTGATACTTAGGAGATTAGACTTTAGGTCTTCCACCAACAAAACACCAGTGAATACGGGGAATCCTTCAATATACAGTTCACCTTTTCCAACCACTCGACTCTTCTTTCCATCGCCAAACATAACAAAATCACCATCATATGGCTGGATATTTGCTAGTAATTCCCGAGTTCTAGTTATGTGGCAAGAGCAACCACTATCAAAGTACCACAAGTCTCTAGAATGTGCAATAGGAGACGTATGAGCAAAAAGGCAAGTACTTGTGCATTTAACAACCCATACCTTTTTGACCATTTTTTATTGCTGGACATCGTCTATGTTGGAATATACTGAGAGTTGTCGCCCTGTCATGATATCTCTGAGCAGTTTTCGGCAGTGTTCCTCTGTATGACCTTGATACATGCAGTAGCTACAGATGAGAGGTTTCCTTTGATGAGTCTTGATAAACTTTCTTTTTACCCCTTGAATCTTTGACTTGAGATTGACCTTGCTACCTGATGAATTGTTAAACCCAATTCCATGTCGATCTCGAAAGTTTTTTCCCATGATCAGAATGTCATCAAGTTTCGCTGTTCCGGTGTTTAACTTAGTAATAGCTGCTTCGGCCATCTCAACTCTCTTAGTTGTTGAGCTTAGATTCAAATTCAATTCTTCAATCTCTCTTCTGAGTTCACCAACTAAAACTCGCAACTCCTTCTCCTTCTCGCCCAGATGATTTTTCTCTTCCTTCAACACTCTATTTGTATCAACAACTTGAAGCCACATGGCATACATCTGCTCATATGTACTATAGATATCTTCATCACTCACAACTAGTCTGTCATCATCACTGGACGTGCCATCAGACCCTGTGTTGGAACATACAGCTTCGTCTTTCTCTGGCATGTTGGAACATACCTCAACTGATCCACTGTGAAATTTTGCTCCAAATGCCATATAATTTCTTGTAAGTTCCTCTTCGTCTTCTTCATCATCTTCACTCCATGAGGTGACATATGATTTTCCTTGCTTCTTTAGGGTATTAGCACATTCAGCCTGGATGTGGCCGTATCCTCCACATTCTCGACATTGAATTCTTTCAGACAGCTTTCCTTCACCACTTTAGTTTCTAGAGAATTGCTGACTTCCTTGTTTCATCCAAGTTCCACGATTACCAAAATCTTGAGGACGATTTTTATTCCCTCCAGATCTTTCTTGTGAATTCTTGTTTACCACCTTCTTCAGCATTCTTGATAAACTCTTGGTGATAGGAGCAAGTTCTTCAACTCCATCATCACTATCAGATTCATGGATGACCCTTGATGTAGATGATTTGAAGGCCAACTCCTTCTGGAATTTCTTTGCAGGCTGTTGCATTGTCATCTCATAGGTCAGTAGTGATCCCATTAGTTTATCTAAGGTCATGCTGGCTACATCTCTTGCTTCTTCTATTGCTGCAACTTTCATAGCAAATCTTTTAGGAAGAGATCTCAAGACCTTTTTTCACCAGTTTCACCTCTTTGTATACTTTTCGAAGTTGGTATGCCATGTTGGAGATATCCCTGAGTTTTCCATTGAATATAGCAATGGTGTCATCTTCCTCCATTGTAATTTAGATTCTCGAACTCTACTGGTTCCTTCATGTACAGTTTGCAGAATATCCCATGCTTTCTTTGCTTGTTGGCACGTAGAGATGAGTTTGAACTGATCTTCATCTACTGCAGTAAATATGGCATTTAATGCTCTAGAATTCGCCAAGCTTCCCATTCTTTCACCTGGTGTCCACGACTCTTTAGGCTTAGGTTCTCCTCCTTCAGAACTTCCAACAACAGGGGGTTTCCATTCTGTTTCAATATAGTACCAAGCCAATTCATCCAGTGAATTTATGAACACCCGCATGCGAGCCTTCCAGTAGTTGTAATTTGTTCCTTCCAGCAGTGGTGGCCGAGACACAGAAGCTCCTTCTCTGGTCGCCATTGGTAAAACCGGATCTCACTTTCCTTAACACAACCAAGGGAATAATAAGTGACCAAGCTCTGATACCAATTGAAATTTGGTTTTACCTAATTAATTCAATTATCACTACTGGTGTGTTCCAACATGACTAAATTAACCAAGTGCATAATAACGTAAAACGTAAAAGACACATGACTTGGTTACGTAGTTCGGTGAAATCCACCTACATCTGCGGGGCCTGGCCCAGTTCAGAATGAATCCACTAATCAGAAAGATACAGTACAAAGTACACCATACAATTACACTTATCTTATCTAACTATAACGTGAATCCTGCAAGCTACCCTTGCTACCGATCCGCCTTGATCAGACTCCCTCTGACCTCGAAACTTATCGATGCTGGATCTCCTCCTCCTGAGGAATTAAGGCATATGATTCTGAACTTTGTGCAGCAGGTTCGTGTGTTGGAACACAGTATTCTGACTCTTTGCAAATCTCGAAAATCTCAAAAATTTGTATGCAGATTTTTGCTCAATTAAATCCGTGAGTATGCAGTCGTGTTTATCCCCAATTTATATCCATGAATCGGATCTGAATACTCCTTGATTATCTCCACAATATTCCTATTCCAAATCTACTTCTTGGAGCATATCCAAATCCCATAAATAAAGGGATTTACCTTATCTCATTCTATCTCATATATTCGAATAAATCTTCTCCATATAAGTAGGGATTTTCCATAAACCAATTATGCTTCACACGCCTAAACATATAGCAAAATATTTAGATTTCCATAACTCACAAATACCATAATATTTTGTCTTCTTTTTCCGTAAACATCTTTGCGTGAATATACTGCTAATTCGCATGTATGTCTTGTGCAAATGTAATTCCTTCTCCACATAATATTCTGATTACAATCAAATCTCTTGGAGATAAGAATTACCAAATCTAATCCCTTTAAGTAAGGAATTGATATATTCTCCAACTCAAATACAACTGGACAAGATGTATCCTTCTCGGATTCAGTCTTCAACCTTTCCTTATTTCACCAAAATCTCTTCTTTGATGTTGCAACTCAATAATACCATATTTGCATAATTTTCACAAATTGCCAACTAGATAAATCTAGACTTTACAATATTTACATTTATTCAAATTTAGTTCAGTTCAATATGTTATATTTGTTTAAATTCATTACTGGTATGAATCTCCTTGTGAAGTCTCTGGATTGCAAAATTTTGATGGTTTCTATATTGTAGCAAGGTTATCTCGCCTAACCTAATCATAACTCACAGATTTGAAGGATATTGCTAACTTAATTAACCTGCAGGATTAAGCAACAATGGATGCTCGCAAGCAAAGAGTAATAACTCAAACTCTGAATGTATGATGTATAAAGTGTGTAAAATTCGTCCAAGGCCTCTCCTACTTGTAGGATATAATTTGGCAAGTCCAAAGCAGAAAGAAAACAGGATTTGGTAATTCCAGTCAGAAACTAAAAAGACTTATGGCAGCTTTAAGAAGTTAAAACCATATCAAACTAAAATACTTAAAATAAGAGGAGATGTGGTCGAAATTCATCAAGCTAAGTCTTGAATGAATTTTTCTTTATCTAAGCTTACCAATTCTAATTCTAATCAAATCAGAACTGAATATTGTAAACCCTAAAATGAAGCATAGCCGAAATTAAACTCTTCCAACACCAACATGGACGAGTTTAATGGGCTTTATTCCAAAATAAAATAATTTAAAATGATCACACTACTTCACTAAAAAATCCGTTGGAAAAATGAGTATATTGTCCTTCAGTATTGCGAAACTCTTGAACAATTAATCCAAGATATTTTCTACTTACTTTTCAATTCTTCATCATGAAACTAATCAGTCAAAGCATTCAACGCCACATCTCTAAGTTTCGTTCTTGCCCTAGTCATAGGACCCACCATGTCACTTTGAGGATCCCGAACATACCCTTTGAACGTATGATCAAACTTTGGCATGTCTTCATCTATTGAGGTAGCTTTGACATTCGCATCAAATCCAGTGTATTTAAATGTATATTGGTTCATACAAACACTTGGGTGAGACAATCTCACCCAATCCTATGGTGGGACAGAAGGTATAAATACAATTGTTTAAAAAAAATGACACATGGTACTTTCTGTACTTTTTAAAACTTAGCTTCTCGTCTCACCATAAGTTATAGTAAGGCGGTTTGACTATATATCTTCCTCTTTAGTTCAATTTAGTATTTTTTCATTATGATTTATTTAACCACTATATGTCACATTAGTATGACAATTTTGAAATTTTCATTTATTATGTATAAATTAATAAATTAATTTTTAAAACCCTAAATAATTTAATTACTACGCAGAGGAATATATCTGATGTGGGAGCCAATTTGGCATCAGTGTTCAGATAACCATTGTGATACCTTTTTGGGAGAGAGACTAGCCATCAAATGCTACTCACTACTTTGATATGATATGTGGGACTTTTTGGCAATTCAAAATTGCTTTAGGTCTCAAAACAACCTATTAATGTTTACCATTTCTGTTTCTAGGCGTGATCAAGAATTTCATTTGATCAGATTATATTTCCTATTCTCTTTAAGAGAGAATATTTATTTTCTTTTCTTATTAGAATATTAAGTTTTCTAATCTTTCATTAGGAAAATAATCAGTTTTCTATTATTTCCTAATTCTATTTTAGGAGAGTTCTTATTAGAAAAACTGCATTTCTTTTTCTTTTTTGGGTATAGTTCCTATCTTTGCAAGAATATATTTATTTTGCTATTCTTAAAATAATGACATTTAGATTAGGAGAATACTTTTATATATAGGACATGCATTTTCAAGACGAATTTAATCTTTAATTCAATAAGATTATGGAGTTTTATCTTCTTTCCCGGTGGATTCTAAAATTTGTTTTTAGGGTTCCACGCTTGTCAAATCATATCGTTTCTTGGATTTGGGCTTGCACATCCTACGTTTTCCAAGCGCATCAGGTAGCATCACAGTAAGCTTTCTCTTGTTCATTTTCACTTGATCAACCAATAACCATGGCAAATTTAGATGGGGTTACCGCAGCTTTTATCAACGCTTCGAATTTTTTGATGGCACGTATAAATAACCAGATGGTTGCGTTGATGCTCGAGTGAATAACTTGAACAACGCTGAGTGACCAGGCAGGAGTGGAGGTTCAAAAGAAATCCCTAGGGGTGGCAATGGGGCAGGACAGGTAGGTATGGTCTCTCCATACCCATGTCCACCTAAATTATTACATATCCATACTTGACTCATCACCCATAGCGGGTACAAAATTAAAATTCACCCCGTCTCATCGGGTATTATGAAATCCACCCTGTCCCACCACCCACTTGGGTTTGCCTACCCACTTTAAACCTATTGTACTCACCCCACCAATATCTCAAAAAACACGTGAAATTTGTTTTATTATAATAATTTTAATGTTAAAATTTTGATAAATATCCACAAGAACATAATATAGGTAAGATATGGGAGTTATGGATAAATAAGTATATATATAGAGAGAGAGAGAGAGGATATAGTGGACTAGTGGGGAAGGGCAGGAATGAGACAAATGTGAACTAATATCCATGTCCAACCCACTACCCATAGAGGGTATCCGTTTCATATTCATACTCATCTCACTCCCATCAAAACTACTCCATGCTCTCCCCACTGGGGCAGACCTCCACCAATACTTGCCCCCACTCCCATTCCTAGAAGATTAAATTATTTTTTGGTCCCCAACATACCATGAAATACCATTTTTTGGTCTCCAGGGCTAATACCACGTTTGTTAAGCAGCTAATAAATATAAAATGATAAGTTTGGTCCCCAAGGTAGTTTTCAAGGTGGTTTTAGGTGATTTTGGGGACCAAAAGATGGTATAAGATCATATGTTAGGGACTATAAAATAATTTAGTCTACTGAAAACCAACTTGAGGATCAAACAAACTATTTTAAATTTGTTGGGTACTAAAAGGAAGCGGTATTTTTCTCGGGGACCAAAAGATGGTATGATCATATGTTAGGGACCAAAAAAATAATTTAGTCTTCCTAGAAATCCTCAAGAAGAAACCACAATGTTGTTAAGGATTTTGATTCCTAAAGAAGAAGTGATGGATAAAGAAAATTCTCCACATCGCCAAAACCTCAGTTCACTTTATTCTAGGGTACCGCTTGCTTGAATCTCTTGATATTTATAAGTATCATGTGGATGAAGTCGTCTATCCAGAGGAGAACTCGAGATCAAGTCTTTGGAAGTGTAGGAGACTGATGTATGAGCCGATAAAGAAATCGATCGTCCAAAGGTTTAACAATTTCAACACAAATTTGGTTTTGGTATTCGAATGACTGTTGTAATACATTTTTGGAAAGGAAAACAAGCTAATAATTACGACTCACTACTTTGTTTTGACATGTGGGCCTATTTGGAAATCTGAGACCGTTCCCGGCCTTAAAACAACTGTTTATATCGTCCAGTTTTATTTTTAGCCCTGCCCAAGAATTCTATTTTTTTATCAGATTATGTTTCTTATTTATTTACAACATATATTTTATTTTCTTATTAGAATATTATATTTTCTAATCTTACATTAAAAATTAATTATTTTTCTATTCTAATTAAAGAATATTTTATTTCCTAATTCTGCTTTAGGAGAATTTGTATTAGAAACTCGTATTTTCTTTTCTTTTTTAGGTAGAGTTTCTATCTATGCAAGAATATATTTCTTATGATGCCCTTATAATAATTTGATAGATTAGGAGAATACTTTTATCTTTTTCTAGTTAGCCATCTATTAGTATAAACAAGACATGGATTTTCAAGACGAATTTAATCTTTGTTTCAATAAAATTCAGGAGATTTTGTCTTTTATCCCGGTAAATTCTAGAAATTTTTCTTAGGGTTCGAAGCTTGTCAAGTCATATCCTTTCTCGGATTTGGGCTTGCGCATCCTACGTTTTTCGAGTACGTCATATGGCATCATAGTAGGCTTTCTCCTATTCACTTTTACTTGATTCACTATGGAAGATCAATCAACAACCATGGAAATTTTAGATGGGTAACAGGGGCTTTTACTGCTGCTCCGACTGCTTTGATGGCACGTATAAACAATTAGATGGTTACGTTGATGCTCGGGTGAATAACCTAGCAACGGTGAGCGACCAGGCAAGAGTGGAGGCTGAAAACAAATCCTTAGGGATGGCAATGGGGCGGGGTAGGTACGTATGGTCCTTCCATACGCATGCCTACCTAAAATTTTTATATCCATACTCGCCCCATAACTCATGGCAGGTACAAAATCAAAATCTACCCACCCAATCGGGTATTATATAAAATCCACCCCGCCCCACCACCCACTTGGGTTTCTCTACGCACTTTAAACCTATTGTACTCATCCCACTTATATCTCCAAAAACACGGGAAAATTTCTTTATTATAATAATTTTAATGTTAAATTTTTAATAAATATCTATATGAAAATAATATAGGTAATATATGTGTATTATAAATATATAATTATACATATACATTAAATTAGCGAACATAAGCAGGTCTAGTGGGGCAGGGCGGGGATGAGACAGATGTTTACTAATATCCATGTACGACACACTATACGTGGTGGCATCATTTTTATATCCATACACACCCCACCCTAATAAAAACTACTTCGTGCTCTCCCCATTGGGCAGATGTGGGGCGGACATCTACCAAAATCTGCCCCACTGTCATCCCTAGAATTCCCCAAGAAGAAACCACTATGTTGTTAAGTATTCTGATTCTTGAAGAAGTGATGGTTGAAGAAGAAGTTCTCCCCATGGCCAAAACCTCAACTGACTTGATTCAAGGGTACCGCTTACTTAAACCTCCTGATATTTATAAGAATGGATAGATAACAATATAACCCTACCTACTTGAGTAAGTAACAATATAACCCTACCTACTTGGGAAAGACGGTCTTTCCATAGACTTATGGAAAGATGGGGTATAACTAGAATAATAAAAGGTAATAGGTCTTAGTTGCAATATTAAAATTTTAGTATGCAATATGTAGTAGTTATAAAATTTATAACTCGGTTCATGCAATCCAAAAATTTTATCTTCATTTCTTCTAATTTACACTTTAAACATTGGTCTTTCTATAACTTATGGAAAGACCGTCTTTTAAGAGACGGACTCTAATATAAAATAGAGTAAATAGAGAATTTGTTAGAAGGAGATAACGACAAATCCATAAAAGAATTGCCCAACCAATGAAAATAGATTAAAACGGGAGAAAGTTTCCTGTTAGACCAACTAGCTATTAGATCAATCCTTAAAAATCTCATTTTAAAAATAATTTTTAAGGTCGGATTATTATTATTCGTATGTTGAGATTTATTTTAAAATATTTTCATAATTATAGGTACCATATTGAAATAAATAAATAAATAATATCAAATCATCCTATTAGTCTACTAATGGCTCATCTAATAATTAGTCGTTATAAAACAAAACTTCATTTTAAAACTAAATTTCAAAATTACATCTAAATTCTTTTATTGTGTAATAATTTTATGACAAATTAAGTTATAGGAAAGACTGTCTTTCCATATGTTTATGGAAAGGCAGAATTTACTTAGAATAATAGAAAGGTAAAATATTTTAGTTGCAATATTTAAAATTATTATGCAACGTGCAGTAGTTATAAGTTTATGACCCGATTAATGCAACATGAAAATTTTATCTTGGTTTCCTCTAATTGCAATTTAAACCTTGGTTTCCATAATTTTTTTAGTTTTTAGCTTCTTAATTGTTACCTATTCATTTAAGACAAAGTCTTGGGAAAGACGGTATTTTCATAAACTTATGAAAAGATGGGTTGATTTAGAATAATAAAAGGTAAAAGGTCTTAGTTGCAATATAAAAATTTATTATACAACGTGTAGTAGTTATAAAGTTTATAACTCGATTCATACAACCCCAAATTTTTATCTTTTTTTCTTCTCATTTGCATTTTAAATCTTGGTCTTTCGTGTCTTATGGAAAGATCGTTTTTCCAGAGACGAACGCTTTATTTAATAATAGAATATGGTCCTTCAACATGTAAACATCTTCAACATTAAAATTTGCAAACTCCTAATTTTTTATTTTTGAGATGAATTTAACTTTATTTCTGATTCTTTATGGGCAAATCTGTGAAAAGACCATATTTCCATAAACTTATGGAAAGAAGGGTTTAATTAGGATAATAAAAGGTAAAAGATTTTAGTTGCAATATTAAAAATTTATTATGCAACATAAAGTACTTATAAGTTTATAACCCGATATATGTAACCCAAAAATTTTATTTTAGTTTCTTCTTAGGCAAAGTCTTGGGAAAGACGGTCTTTCCATATGCTTATGGAAAGACGGGGTTTGATTTGAGTAATAAAAGATAAAAGGTCTTAGTTGCAATATTAAAGTTTTAGTATGAAACATGTAGTAGTTATAAAATTTATAACCCGGTTCATGCAACCCGAAAATTTTATCTTAATTTCTTCTAATTTACACTTTAAACCTTGGTCTTTCCATAACTTATGGAAAGACCGTCTTTCAAGAGACGGACTCTTCTTCTTATTTGCTGTTTAAACCTTGGTCTTTCCCATGACATGTGGAAAGAACGTCTTTCAGGAGACATACTCTTATTTAGGTAAAATTTGTTTCTAAGTTAGTTTGATATCTACAAACTACAACTAAAATGTTTAGTCTTAAGGTGACAATTGATATGGATCGAGTGATGTATTACTCGATTTCAATACAGTTGGAAGTGTTGCATTTGATAGGGAGTTTAGTATGTTGGTAAAATACCAACACTACACCAACCAAACCATTATTTTTTCTTGTCCATACTACATCGTTTAACTTATTGTTAAATTGATTTGACTTTATATCTGCCATAAATGCAGGCAATCGTGTTTTTATGATTCTCAACCATAAATCCAATTACCAACTAATACAATTACTTCGATTAAATTAGATCGGCCATACATATTCAAACATATAATTTCTTTTAAGGTGTTATTTTGGAGTTCAAGGTGATTAAATTACGGCCATACATCTTCAACCCTTTGTTTCTTTTAATGTTAGTGTGGAAGTTCAATAAGCCATATTTCTTAATTGGTAAGTGTACACCGATTAATGATTCATGCCGTTCAACGTTTTAACTAAAATCATTAAACACATTTCAAGTCATAACTAAAACCAGATACTCCCTGTCTCGTGGCACATTTACTATTTGATAATTAAAATTATCAAATTTTGACCATATATTTGAATGGATATAAAAATTATAATATTATTACATGTGATATTGTTGACTTATGGAAAGATCGTCTTTCAAAAGACAAACACAATAAATATTTTATAAATATTAAATTTTTATTTGTAATTATTGTACGTATTTAAACATATAAACGGTCAAATACATTTGTTGAACACAGTAAAAAAAGATTCGGTGCATGTTAAGGTGGAATGGAGGAGTAACACATTTCAAGTCATATTTCTCGGTTGCAACTCAAAATAACTTTCCAACCATTTGAAGTACACATGATATTCAGATAATTAGATTAGCAGTATCATTAATTTAATCTAATACAGTATTTGTATTTTGTTGGCAGGTATGTTTCCGTCCAATTAAATTGTTGGCTTCCTATGAACTTTAACAATCTCAGCAATGGAGATGTTTCTTGAGTTTATTTATTTTTTACTTAAAAAAAACTTAATATTGAAAGTACTGCCGTATTTATTTCTTTAATAGTTCAATATTAATTTTAAAAAATTAAATTCTTTAACTATTGATACATGTTGATTACAGTGAATAGTGAGTGTTAAAAATCTAGATAGACATGTGGGTATGTTTTGCTATTATTTTTCATTTACAAACTGGGCAAAGTCTTGGGAAAGACGGTCTTTCCATAGGCTTATGGAAAGACGGGGTTTGATTAGAATAATAAAAGGTAAAAGGTCTTAGTTGCAATATTAAAGTTTTAGTATGAAACAGGTAGTAGTTATAAAATTTATAACCCGGTTCATGCAACCCCGAAAATTTTATCTTAATTTCTTCTAATTTACACTTTAAACCTTGGTCTTTCCATAACTTATGGAAAGACCGTCTTTCAAGAGACGGACTCTACAAACTGTCTGTTTAATTTTTCTTTAAATCAGTCGATTTGAGAAAACTTCATTTTCTAGTTTACTTATTTTTTTGATTATGGATTCCAAAGTCTGATCTTGTACTACATTTTCCAATTCTTAAATGCTTAAATAACTCCATAAACACATACATAGAAAAATTAACACAAATTCTCACATATGTAGGGTGACTCTAAAACTTCCACGATTTACGATTATTAGGTTCGTTTTCTTTTACATCCCAATAAACAAGATGTACCTGTTTACTTCATTTAAATCAAGCTTTATAGCATTTTCAATGGTAAGCTAAAAGAGAATGTAGTTTAACTTCTCATATATTTTTTTTCAAAGGGTGGGTCTCCTAACAGGCAGCATGTCCATAAGTTTATGGACATGCCACTCATTTCTTGCCTTATACACTGCATTTCTTAAATTACATACAAAATTTAAAATTTTTAAAAATATTTTTTATATCACATATTTTTATATTTTCACGTTCAAATATATATTATTACTTGTTTTAACTTATAAAATGCAATATTTAAATTTTATTAAAAATATTACAACATTTAAGTCAAAGGTCCCTGAGACCATAAGCTTATGGAAATGCTACCTTTCTTGAGACTTTCCCTTTTTCAAATTAATGAGGTGGGAAACTACACACTGAGACCATAAGCTTATGGAAATGCTACCTTTCTTGATACTTTCCCTTTTTCAAATTAATGAGGTGGGAAACTACACACTATGTAAGTTACATTCATGTGCCACAAGCTTTTACAATATTATCTTTATTTTCAATTAAATATAAATGTTAAATGTCAAAAAATAATAATGAATAAGTTATACATTATTATTATACTTTAACTTAAATTTATATAAAAACAAAAATTTATGATGTAAAATATTTTATATTTAAACGATGCAATTTTATATAGAGTAATTTTCACGGTATACTTTTCTATATTTATGTTTTTGAAATATATTTTATTGATTGATGGACAATTCTATTGCTCAAGAAATAAAATTAAAATAATATTATTATATTTTTACTATATTATTATAAAGAATAATTTTATTATATCATCATTATAATTATTATAATTCGAAAATATTTTTTATTGTTATTGTTACACTCGATAATATGAAAATTGTATTGTACGATCCAACCAAAATCCTACCATTGAAGCATTAAATACATCCGACATTAAGCTACCTGAGGGCTGATGATGCGAACTCCGGGTAGGCATATCTGCTGCAATTTATGAAAATTTAGCAAGTAGGTCCAAAAACATTACCGTTGTACCTTCACAAGTTGTTCTAAAAAAATCCAGTTTTCATTAATATGCACATATATGACCTATGTATATATACAGTTAAACCACTATAAATGAATACTCTTGGGACCAGAAAAAAATATTCGTTTAGCGAGATTATTTATTTATCGATAAATAAATATATTATTCATTTATCGATAAATGAATTTTTATTCATTTAAATAGTATTGAAGAAATTATATTAGTAATATATGAACTGTATGTATGTGAACTAAGTACAAAAATGTACATATGTACATTGTATTTGAGACTACTAATAAGATAGTATGTACTGTATGGAATATCTAGAGTCTTAGAAAATGTACCTAACCTACACTACAAACTACCGTATGTATGTGGACTAAGTACAAAAATGTACATATGTACATTGTATTTAAGACTACTAATAAGATAGTATGTACTGTATGGAATATCTAGAGTCTTAGAAAATGTATCTAACCTACACTACAAACTATATATAGTTCTAAAGTCTTGGTTTGGTAAGTAATTCATTCTACAGTACCATATCTTTCTTAACATTCAATTTGATGGCTTCCAATCAAAAGCCAAAGCCATCAACAAAAACATCTTTGACTGATAAGATAAGGAGGGTCATATGTGAGCATAAGAAGGAACATCCAACACTTACGCAAAAGGATATGCAAGCATAGGTGAAGGAAAAGTTTGGTTTGGATTCTAGCCAAACCACAATATCAAATACTCTCAAAAAGATCAGCAGAGTATTTATCGGAGAAGATGAAAATTAGCGATGCTAAAAGGCACAAATCAACGAAGTACCCCGATTTGGAGAAAGTTTTGTATGAATGATTTCTTCAAAGACAAGAGAAGGTGAATATGTCAGGAGAAGTGATTCAAGGTAAAGCAAAAGAATTTTTTCAAAAAATGTATGGTGAAACAAATCAAGAGTTTAGCTTTTCAAGTGGATGGTTGGAACATTTCAAGGCAAGATATTCAATCAAGTCCTACCGGTGGTTTGGTGAAAGCGGTTATGTGAACATGGAGGACATTGAAAATGCTTTACCTTAAATAAGGTCTAAATTAGACCAATTTCAGTTGAAGGATATTTACAATATGGATGAAACAGGATTGTTTTATCGGTTGGAAGCTGACCATTCACTTGCCACAAAGCAGCTTGAAGGACGAAAGAAAGACAAGGAGAGAATTACTGTTGCAGTTTGCTGTAATGGTGATCGATCCGACAAAGTCCCCCCTTTGGGTTATTGGTAAGTATGCAAAACCCATATGCTTTAAGAATGTGAACATGAACAATCTTAATTGCGAGTATCGTTTCAACAAGAAAGCTTGGATGACTGGTTTGCTTTTTCAATAATTTTGTCATTGGTTTGACAAGAGAATGAATGGTAGAAAGGTTCTCTTGTTAGTAGACAACTGCCCAGCTCATCCAAAGGTTGTTGAAGGGTTGAGAAATGTAGAGTTATTCTTCTTGCCCCCTAACACAACATCTAAAATTCAGCCATGTGATGCTGGGATTATTCGGGCATTTAAGCTTCACTATCGACGTCATTTTTATTCTAGCATCTTGCAGAGCCTTGAAGTTGACTCATCAAATCCTGAAAAGATTAACATTCTCGATGCTATTAACTTTGCTACCTTGGCTTGGAGATTTGATGTAAAGGAAACAACAATTGCAAATTGTTTCTGACATTGCAAGATACGATCTGAAGAACTCGATGTTCCTGAAGCAGAAGCTGATAAATTAGAAGAAGATATCGAAGGATTAACGGATGTCATTTTTAAGTTACACTATAGAAATGTGACGGACGTCGAACATCTTTTGAACTATCCTAACGAGAATGATGTCGTTATGGAATTGCCTACCGACGATGAAATTATTGAGTCTGTACTGAATGATGAGAATGATCCAGAACCAGATGATAGTAGTGCCACACCAAATGTGTTATCAAAAGAAGCATATCAAGCAGTAATCACCTTACGGAACTACTTTCTACAACACGAGCAGAATACTCCTAAAGTTTTGTTTGCGCTTGGAAAAATCAAGGATGAGATGAATTTTGGTGGAAAAAAAAGCAAAAATCTATAGACTCTTTTTTTGTAAAAGAATGACTTATTGTATGAACATTGTTGATTGAAAAAAAAAACTTTTTTAATATATATATATATATATATCTAATGAAATGTGATGATTATTCATTTATATTTACATAGGGTCTTTAAGGATTTCAAGAAAATTATTCATTAATGCATTTAGCGAGGTTATTCATTTACCCCCTTAGCTCAAGTCGGGACCGAAAAAATTATTCATTTGTCGAGGTTATTCATTTATCGAACATTCATTTATCGAGGTTCAACTGTATTTGATTAATACTGTTTCAAACATAGAATAATAAAATGATTATATCTCTTGAAAAACTGTCTTTCCATAAGCATATGGAAAGATCAAGGTTTGAAGTGCAAATTAAAAGAAATGAAGATAAAATTTTCAGATTGCATTAATCGGCTCATAAACTTATAATTACTACACATTGCATAGTAAATTTTTAATACTGCAACTAAAACATTTTACTTTCTTTTATTCTAATTAAACTACATTTTTCTATAAGCCTATAGAAAGGCTTATGGAAAGACGACATTTCCCAATATTTTGCCTACTAAAAAATAACACAACTAAGTATACTATACTGAAGATGATTTTTTTTTCAAATTATCCAAAAGAGTAGCATAATTTTTTCCCCTCTTAAAAAAATGACATAAATTTATTTTTCATCCGTCCAACAAAAACAATATAATTTGAAAATTATTCAAAATGATAAAAAAAAAGACTATATTATTAAATTTGTTCCCCAATGTTCTCTGTAAGTTTAACAACTTTTAGAATGAGCCCATTTCTTTATCAAAATATTCCTACTTTTCCACATATATTCCATAGAGTCCGTCTCTTGAAAGACGGTCTTTCCATAACTTATGGAAAGACCAAGGTTTAAAATGTAAATTAGAAGAAATTAAGATAAAATTTTCGGGTTGCATGAACCGGGTTATAAATTTTATAACTACTACATGTTTCATACTAAAAATTTAATATTGCAACTAAGACCTTTTACCTTTTATTATTCTAATCAAACCCCGTCTTTCCATAAGCATATGAAAAGACCGTCTTTCCCAAGACTTTGGCTATTCCATATCATGTCAGATCACATAAAAAGAACGAGGTGGAAAGTAAATCCATCACTTTTTTATAAAATAAGGAAAATATATAAATTAGTTTGACGCCAACTAGGGGAAAAACCATGAAGCTTATCTATAATAGAGATAAACATTTTGTAAGATCGAAGGTTGTTTCACCGGTTAAAGTCGAGTGATAAGATAATCTTAAAACAAAAGTTTAATTTCCTATAGTGACATTTCCGGTAGTGGTGGCTGGGTTGAGGGTAGTCAAGTGGCTACT
This sequence comes from Rubia yunnanensis, assembly GCA_037428765.1. Lineage (NCBI taxonomy): Eukaryota > Viridiplantae > Streptophyta > Magnoliopsida > Gentianales > Rubiaceae > Rubia > Rubia yunnanensis. Next base: position 24,805,765 of record CM075061.1, on the reverse strand, counting down.
GATAGTGCAGTACGGTTGCTTCTCAACCCTTCACCAGTCGGTGTGTAAGCCAATGAGGAATCCATATTGATATGGCGTGACCAGAAATAAAAGTTCTGCATCATAGAATTCATCATTTCTCTGAACCTTGATGGTGAAAGTGGAGCTGCAAATGCCAATGGCTCACAAACAGCATTAATACAGCAATACAAATAAGTCCCACATTCATTCAAATGTGAAGATTATATCCTTGTACTCCGGTAAATTAAAGACTATGTTGTGATTATGGGAAGCTAAAGAGCAGTTGTTCATACCAGTATGAACTGGACCGACTGGACGGAGCTAATAATACGTACTATTAGTTAGGGTTTTCAGAAATTATAGTGGGATATTTTGTTAGTATTCCAAGGGGAAGTCCCAGAAAAGATAGTATATCCATAAACTTATAGATATACCACTTTGCTTTTTATCTTAATATTTTTTAAATCTTTATAAATTTTTATTTTAGAAGTTAAAAATATAAATAATTGTGTTTGAATGTGAAAATATTTTTTTTTTAAATACAAAAATGTACAATATTTAACGTCTTATTTTTTTTAAAAAAATTTGGAGTGTAATTTAGCAAATACAATGTATAAATAAAAAAATACAGTTGACTGTCCATAACTTAAGGATAGACCACCTGTCAGGAGACCTCCTCATATTTTAATATTTGACAAAGTCTTGTTTTAGACTGACTAACCACTAGATGTAGTCATTTTATAATTGAAGTAAATAATAGAATGATTTGATATTTATTTTTATTTATTGAAACGAGGTTCCTATAAAAAAAACTCTTAAAATGCATCGCAATATATAAATAAAATTAACTTTACCCTAAAAGTTATTGAATTTTTTTTCATGATTGGTTTAACCGTTTGTCGATCTAAGGGAGACTTTTTCTATTAACATTTGATTGACATAAAAAAATATTGTTACAAAAACAAGGCTTAGTTAGCATTTCAATTGTAACATTAATAAAATAGAAAATTTTGTTTCAAATCCATTAACTGTTTGACGGAATTATCATCAACTAAACGGTGATCTGATATTTGTTTTTATTTATTATAACGAGATTCCTATAAATTTAATTATTTTTAAAAATGTATCACAATGTATAAATAATTATAATTTAGCCCAAAAAATTATTAAATAATTTTTTAAAATTACTGATCTAACCGTTAGTCAAGAGCCTTTTCTCTTAATAAACTTATACTTTTTCTCTCCTTTTTCTCCTACAATCCTATGTAGGGCTAAAACTGTTTGAATGCTCATATCTATGTGCTAGACAACTGTTTTTTTTAATGTAACAAAACAAGGATTATGCTAAAAACAACACAGAAATTACAATTCCACAAAATATCAAAATTAGTTGGAGTTACACGTTTTTTTTGTTCATCAATGAAAAAAACTTTGCTTAATTCATGCAATCCTTTTGGTATCTGGTGTGCTACCTCTCCTTATTTTCCTCTGAAAAAACAAAGGCAGTTTTACTTTTAACTCCAGAAGCTGTATGACCTCTAATTTGTTGCATGTCAATCAAGTATTTCCGTTACGTAGTAATTTTCATTGGGCGGTAATTAATTAAACCTCATTTATGAGATTAATTGAACTTTGAATTAGTAGTTGCCCTCGAGTCAATACAAAACCAAGCAATTAATCTTTTCGCAAAGCCACACCAAAATTAATTATCTCTTGACTTTATTAATTCCTTCCTGCAACAGCCTGTTCCCATTCACATACAATATTCACACTATCAAATTCTCTGCATTTCATCCGCGTTTCAAATATTCAATTTAGTAAAATTTTAAATTGATATTATTTAATCAAGTTTTGGTCTGTGTATTTTTTTTATGGTCTATGTTTTTTTTTACCAAACTTAATGACGATTAGACAAATTATAAAAAATCTCATTTCAATAACTTTTACAATTAAAATTTTATTATTTTTACATTGCGATATATTTTAAAGAGAAAGTCTCAGGAAATGCGTCATTTTCATAAGTTTATGTACAGTCCACAGTGATTTTTACCCTAAATGTTGTAAATTTTTATAAAATTCAAATATTTTATTTTAAAAGTTAAAACAAGTAATAATATATATTTGAATGTGAAAATATAAAAATGTATAATACAAAAAAAATATTTTTAAAATTTCTAAATTTAGTAGTCTATCTGTTTTGTTATTTATGGCACACTTACTACAAATGGATATTTTCTTTTATTTGGCACTCTTTCCATTTTGGGTAAGATTCCTTTAATTTCATCTTATACTTTTTACTATCAACATTCAATTTCATTCACTCATTTTCTTTACCTAAATTCAAGCATATAAACTTGTGATGACATAAATAGAAAAACGAAGGGAGTATGCAATGTAGCAAATGCAGTGTATAACGTTAAAAAAAAAATGATATGTCCATAAACTTATGGGCAGACCGTCTGCCAGGAGACCTACTCTATTTTAAAAGTTTTTTAAAAAAATTATACTCCCTTCGATCAACTAATATTGACTCTTTTTTCCTTATTGGGATGATTTTTTTATATTGACTCCTTTCCTTTTTTGACAAATACTAGATTAATTTCATTCATCCAATTTACTTTTCCCACTTTTAACTTTAACCTCCACCGCCCCATTTCATTTTAAAAACATATGTGTGCCCAAAAGTAAGAGCCAATATTAAGGAACTTGAGGGACTATGAAATAAAAATTAAAATCAAATCACCCCCATCAGTTACATCGATTATAGGACCCGGTCTAATGATTAGTCGGTGTTAAGTAAGACTTTGTGTTGTGTTGGTCTCTTACTTTTATTTTGTATTGTATTAAATTTAAACTCATTTTTTACAGTATTAAATTTACCCTCACAACCTTCCCAATTCATACTCCAAATATCCCAAGAGTTGTTTTTTTACCAAAAAATAATTACTTAGTATATAATAAACTGTAAATATTGCAGATATACAAAGAGACAAAGTGATCAGAAAGAAGCAATAGTGCATTAAGAGCTTCCCCTGTCTCTTCTGAGGAAGAAATTCTAATATAAGGCCACAGCATGTGCTTCTTCAAAGTTCTCTTTGCTTCTCTCCCCTCTCCAAAAAATTGAAAACCTTCACTAGTTTTTCACCCTTCCCCTTCTTTTCACCCGCTGTTATGAACCGCACAAGTATGGACTAATTTGTACTGCTCATCATTTCTTTTTCTGAGTTTACAGGCGGTTTCTGTTGTGTGGCCTCTTTTTATTCCCCCCTCTCGCTCTCTTTTTTTGCATTTTATTAACCATTTGTGGTGTTAGGAGAATAAAAACAAGGAGAGGTTTAGCTGGGTAGCAGTTTCATTCGTAAAAGAAGGAAGAGTTGTCGCCAAGCCAGCAAATCTTATCTTCCGTTTCAGCTATTGAGCCCTATAAATTGGATACCTTCACTCACCATTTAGGCATCAACTCACAAAGAGCAGAAATCTCCACTTCCATAGCCATGGCTGGTTCAAACAGGCACTGGCCTAGCTTGTTCAAGTCCAAGCCTCACCAACAACGGCAGAATGATTCCCACTCCAACAGGTCTCCCTCAGGTAATCAACGAATCCCTGATTTATTTCGATACCATTTTTAGCGGTCTCAGAAACACAGGCTCTTTTTGTGTAACTGCAGGGTGTGAGGAGAGGAGCCCTGAGCCGAAGCCGCGGTGGAACCCTCGGCCGGAGCAGGTGAGGATCCTGGAGGCGATCTTTCACTCCGGGATGGTGAATCCGCCTAGGGATGAGATCAGGAGGATCAGGGCTCAGTTGCAGGAGTACGGACAGGTCGGAGATGCCAACGTTTTCTACTGGTTCCAGAACCGCAAGTCAAGGAGCAAGAGCAAGAAGCCCTATGGAGACAAGACCAACAGCAAGCTCTCTCACTCTCAGCCGCCGCCGCAGAGGAAGTCGCCGCTCTCGTCGACCACGACGACTTCCTCGTCGGGGCGATCTTCGCAGAATTCTGCTGACAAAACCCTCTCTTTAGGTTCCTTCAACGTCAGCTCCCCCACCGCCTCCGTCAACCAGCCCTTCCTGCAGGCACGCGGCGAGTTCCTGGCGGCGCCGTTCCTCTTCCCACCGGTGCAACAGCCAACTCCGGCTCCCCCGCCGCCGCCTCCGGCGAGCTTCGGGTCTCAGGGGTTCTCCTTCCCCGATCCACCGGCTACGGCTGGTTCTGTTCCCAGCTCTTCAACCCTTTTCCTGGGGGACCTTCTGCTGATGAATCATGCACCCACCAAGAGGGCCATGGGTGCTGACGTCAGGGCCCGTAACAAGGTTCAACAACCATTTCCAAATTTTGGTATGAACCCTGTTCCATCCGCTTCTCAGACTGTTTCTCATGCCATATCTACCTTTGATCACCTTCAAGGTAACCGTTTTTTTGGTAAGTTTCGTACTGTATTCCCTCTGTTTCACTAAGATTGGTCTCAATCTGGTTTTTCTGATAGTCGGTTTGCATAAGAATTGTAGCCAACTTGCTCAATTATTAACCTTGTTCTAATATGTTGCATAAAATTCATCTATGAAATGAAAAGGAAAAGAAACCCTTTGCCCAATCATTTATTGATGTGTATAAGTTTAGATCGAACGAGAATGAGAATAGATGTTTGTCCCATATCATGATAATTTGAGGCCCAAGTGGGTCACTACATATAATTTTGAAGTGATTGATATGTACTGTAGACTGTAGAATGAATTTCCTAGTACTATTTTTCAATTTCTTTTTGTGGTAAATGGCATAGGCCGTCATATTTGAGTGGAGACAAGGATAGATTTGTCTTTGGCCCTCACTTGTGATCCTTTGTCACCCTCTAAGTACGTATGCATGGTTGACCAAGGTCTCTGATCCGGTGCGTGATGGTGCAGGTTTATCCGAAACGGCTCCTATGAAATCAACCGTCTTCATCAATGACGTGGCGTTTGAGGTGGCGAGTGCAGGTTTTAACGTTAGAGAGGCGTTTGGGGAGGACGCGATTCTTCTGCACCCTTCCGGTCAACCTGTGTTGACCAATGAGTGGGGCCTCACTCTCTACCCTCTCCAGCATGGCGCCTCTTACTACTTGATGCGCACGCTATCTTCTGCATTCAATGAAACCGCTGTTCGCAATCTGGTAAACTGCTTACAGTTCAATTAACCCTAAGTTTATCCTGTTAGATTGTTCGTACCATGTTTGTTTTATGTGTTTTGTGGTACAGATATGGTCTTTTCTTTCTCAGAATCCCTTTACATACTCGAACAATTGGCAGTGTTTTTGCATGAATCTCTTCTTTTACAGTATGAATTATGAATTTTAGACCTAAAGTTCATGGTTTGAATCAACAATTTTCTTTTTCAGAAGAGCCCAACAAGTTTTTGCTTTCTTTAGGTTCATTTTTTGGCTAAAAGCCTAAAACACATGTTTTCTTCTGGTTGCAGATTTAGGGGAGCTGTGAGAGATGAAGGGGGGATTCATCAAGCTGATCATCATCAACATCGTCAGTTGAAAGGGGGTTTCATCAAGCAGATCATCATCAACATCGTCGTAATCACCATCGTCGCTGTCATTTGGTTTTACTGTTTTGTCCTTCTGGTGTGTGTCTGGTAGTTGGTTAGGGTTCTTATATATTTCCGTTTCGCTAAGGTTTGGAATCAAGTCAGTCCATTTTCGATGGGAACTTGGAGATCGAATGGACTGAGCTGAAAAAAACTAGTATGTTAAGTTTAATGCTGTGTACTGTTATATAGCAGTTGTGTTTCGTTTGGTTTGAGTAATCGAATGTTTCTAAGTTTCCTTGTCCATCTTGTGATTTTAAAGTACTATGATGTCCAGTTTGCAATTAGCCAATCTCTAATATCGAAGAAGTATGAAGCTATCTTATCTGTTTATAACTTCAAATGGATGGATGGAATCAATGGAAGCTACTAGTGTGGCAGATCTTGTGGTGTCAGTTTTCATAGTTTGTGCCACAATTATTTCGCCTTGCTTTTTCCTGAAGGAACGGAAAATTAATTCAAAGTATCATGCGACTACAAGTTTTCCTACTGCTCCAACTAACCTTTTCTTCTTCCTCCAGAAAATTATCTTTACAGATATCATTAAGTGTAAAACTCTTAAAACTCTACGCCTTCGTGCTTAATACTGAATTACGTAAAATTCGGGACGCTTAAAAATTCGGAAGTTTGATCAACTTTTATGAACTTCAAGGTACTGTTCAATGAATATACATTTTTTGGATCTCAAAATTCATTCGAACCTATATACTCCCTCCGTTTCTTTAATAGTGGCACACTTTCTAATTTGGATGTTTCTTTTCTATTGACACTGTCTATTTATGGCAAGTTTAAGGTTATTACATCAACTCATTTTACTTTTTCTTTTTAATTTCATCCACTCATTAAGCATCTCCTAAATTCTAACACCAAAAGTGATGTGCCACTATTAAAGAAACAGCGGGAGTGCTATTAAATCCAAATATCATTAAATGTAGGTACTACGAAGAAACGAACTTTTCTTTCTCGTATACTTTGTATTTCCTCCATCACAGCTTAAATTACAATTACAGGCTAATCATGGTATACCGTTTGATAAATATGTTTGACCGTTAATATATTTAGCTACATATGATAACGGTAAATAAAAAGTTACTACTTATTACAACGAATCCAATAATATTACATACGATAATATTATGTCTCATATATCTATTCAAATACGCGATCAAAATTAGATAGAGAATAATGTCATAAAGTAAGTGGGTAATTTAAGCGGGTATAGAGATTGTATCATGTATGGCCTTATTCAAAAGCTTACTTTTTGTGTTAAAATCATATGCTCCCTCCGTTTTTCTATTTATGTCATCACAAGTTTAGGTGCTTGGATTTATGTGAAGAAAATGAGTGGATGAAATTGAATGGAGAAAGTAAAAAGTAAAATGAGTGGATGAAATTGAAGGAATCTTGCCAAAAATAGAAATGATGCCAAATAAAAGAAAACATCAATTTATAGTAAGTGTGTCATAAATAACAAAAACATGGGGAGTACTTATCTCATCTGTTTCAATACATTTTTTGACCACTTAAAACAACAAAAACGAATGAAAATTACGAAAAAGATATACTTATCAAGATAATATAACATTAGATGCATAGTTTCAATAATAAAAGAGGAATAATGAAGGAGGTACATGTGATGATTTAAAATACTCTCTCCATTCATCTATATACATGAAACACTTTTCTACCATTCCTTTTTTTAAGTTATTTATTTTATATTGGCATAATTCTATGCTTAGCAATATTTATTTAATTTTATCTATTTATTATACTTTATATTATCTAAATTTAGTTATATCAACTTAATTCGTTCATGTAGATCCAACCATCCAAACATGTGATGCCACGAAGGAGTGACTAATTTACATGATGACTTAACTTGGACATAAGTCAGTTTTTAAGAATCTATAGTTGAGCTCTAGTAATGTAAAAATCCGAGACCCCCTGCAATGTGTTGTCAACTCTAGCTATGAAGAATAGGTTGTTGGCCTTTTCTTGAATGAACATACAATCATTGCTCATCTGCTCCGCTTGTCTCTAGGACTAGAGCACTTGAAATTGATATGATCATATACCAAATATGCTCGTGCATCTATAAATAAAAGGTCTTTTATTGTTTATAATGAAAAAATGTTTTATTTCGTAGCATAGAAACCCTATCATTGTTGTTCAACCATGTCAATTACAGAGCTCGTGCTCACTTTCTCTAAAATGCAATAATTTTCAGCAAACAAAGTTAGGTATTTAAAGGCAGTCAACAATCTAGAAGTAATAATAAATGACATTGCAAGGTAGGTACATAAAATACATGAGTAAGAGTGGTATCTCCAAAGTGTATAGAACCGTAATGTGTGGCGAACAACACAGATCCATCATGCAATAGAACATTAACAGAGTCGACAGCAGTAGTAATATCAGTAAGAGAACCCTTGTCACCAGTCATGTGACATGAGCTTTCCGAATTGAGAATCCAAGGTAAAGTAGGCTTACCTGACCCATGGCCAGTAAGAGAATTGAACCGATTAAATAAATGTAGGGTCATACTCCATTGGTCGCCAGACAGAGCAGGACCAAAATCAGATCGAGTAGGGGTGCCAGAGAGGGTGGCTACCGCAAACCCAGCCCTTAGGGCAATGTCACTGCGACGACAAAAAACAATTGAGAGCGGCGGGGTACGACAGTAGTGACAGCTAGAACACAAGTAAGAGTCGACATCATAGCAGGATCGGTTGATCAAATCAACAGCAGGAGCAGTGGACCAGATATGCGGTAAGGCGCAACGGCGCGTGAAGCTTGGGCAGTAGAACATTAACATAGTCGATAGCAATAGTAATATCATTAAGAGAACCCCGGTCACCAGTCATGTGATATGAGGCTCCCGAATCGAGAATCCAAGGTAAGGTAGGCTTACTTGACCCATGGTTAGTACGAGGACCGTGATGGTATCAGAGCCAAAGAGGATTACAAAATATAGTACTACCACTAGTGGAGAGTGGTAAATTAAAGACAGTTTTATCATACCGGAGAAGACATTTTTCAGGTGTCTTCTCTGGTCCTGACTTTGATCGAATCGATCAAAGACTGTTTCAAAAACTGCCTTCTATCGGCTCCCGAATAGGTTCCGAATTCGGAACTTATTTCTGAGGTCCAAAAAAAAAAGGCTGCCGGAAACCAATCATTTTTTTGGCAGCAAATCAATTTCAGACATGGATGCCTAGAATAGAACAACAAAATAAACCCATATACGACACTTTAATCGCCAAAATCAATAGATCTAAAACCTTAAACACAGCAACGCAGATCTGAACAAAAAAATACAGATATGAACACATATCTGTTTGAATGAAAAATAAAAGAATGACAAACGAATAAAAACAAAGATCTGTAAAATATTTTGGCAGAGGTGGTGAGGGACGTTGGCAGTGGTGAGGGACACCGTCATAGGTACACGCCTCCGCGGTGGTGAGCGACACCGGTGGTGCTGGGATTGGTCAAGCGACGGGGCTCCTTCTCTAGGCAGTGGCGGAGCAGCGCCGATTCAAGGCAGCGGTGGAGCAACACACAACAATGGCGGAAGAGCAACACACAATGATGAGAGGCTCTGATTGGAGGAAATGAAATGGGAGAAAAAGGGCCTCAGAGGCGGCGTGAAATAGAGGAGAAAATGGGTCTCGATCGGTGGCGGCATGAAATGGGAAGTGGAGAAAGGGTCTCAGTTGCGGAGGTGGAGAAAGGGTTTAGAATGAAAAATAAACTAAGAATTGCTTATACATTGAGCCTAGAAGTCAGCCCATTAAAGGCGGTTCTATAATTAGAACTGCCTTTAAAACAAAAGAGTGATCTGGGATAGCACTTTCGAACTCAGAACTCCTTGGAATTTTCAATTAAAGGCAATTCTAATGCCAATCAAGAACCGCATTTGATCAATAAAAAAGTGGCTTTAAAATTTCTGATTGGGACTTGGGAGGGAGACTTTAAAATTTCAAAGGCGGTTCTCCACTAATGTACAATCTAAAGCCTAATAGGAATATAATTCTAAAATCTATAAAAAAATTATTATTTATAATTAATTTTATTAGAAAACTAATTGTATAATTGTATAAGGTATTTATAATTTATACCTTTAATCAAAGGAAATTATTTCTATTTGCTCGGAAAGCAATTTTGCTTTTATAACATCTAAATAGTTGCTTGAAATAGGTCGCCCATGTTGTTGGGGGACTACGGGGACTACGGTCATATGGACTATGGAGTGTGGGCAGAAACCAAACCTCTGTGCCTTGACTGAATGTATCAATCTGTCCATTATTAAGAGTATAATCATTTTGCTCAAATCGGGAGACCTTGACTAAAAAAAAAAGCTATTTCGGCTAGCTCTGGGCCGCCCACATTAGTCGACATTACAGTCAACATGTGAGAGGTAAATCACGGTAGCCCAACGCCAGGACCCAAGCTGGAGCCCGTACTCACCGCGCACCAGGAGCCCACCCGCCACATGGCCCAAAAGGCCATGCTTTGAGCAAGGACATTCCACACGGTTGCTTGCGAGCCTCGAACTCAAGGTTCCCCCCTAAATCAATTTGTCCCAACCGCTGGGTACACCCGTGGGTGTGGGAGACCTTGACTAGAAACATAAATTCATCACTTTTTTTTCTTTATTCGTTTTCATCTGAGAAAATAACTGTTGATTTCGTCTTTCATCCATGCAACCAATTTACTGTACCCCCTCGTCCCACTGTTTTTATACTTTTATTTTTTCTACGTTGTTCAGTATATATGTTTGACCATTAATATTTTTATTTATGTATAATAATAATAAATAAAAATTAAATATTTAAAAACTACTTATTACGATAATTTACACAATATCATATACGATAATATTATTGTCTATATATCTATTCAAATATGCGGTCAAATTTTGATAAAAAATAGTGTGCAAAAAGTAAAGTGCAAAAATAAGTGGGACGAATGGAGTAATTATATTGCATAAGATTACAAGTCCCTACATATTTACAAGAAATGAATTGTACGATCGTTTTAGGTGTGTTTGGTAGAGATGTGCTTATAATTGAGAGAGAAATGCTTTTTTTTACCCCATATTTTGTTCGAAAATGCAGATATAACCTTGTAAAATCTGAAAGTGCAAATCTAATCCTAAACTTCGTTGGCCAAAATGTGAATAGCCAAATTGGTTGAAAATTGGTCAAATGACCATGATACCCTCGAGTTTAAAAAAACGTTTTAAAAAACAATATAAGCTTCCACCTCACTCTCCTCTTTCCACCTCTCTCCACCCACGCGCTAGGAGGAGAGGATAATGCAAACGGTAGAGTAAGCGCCGATTGTGCGAGGTTTCCAACTTGCCGGTTGTGTGTTCAATCGGCGAGTGGGTGAGGGTTCCAGTGTGGCGGTGGTGCGAGCGGCGAGGGGGCAAGTCCAAAAGTGGTGGGGTTGACCGTTGGTCCGATTGTGGGAGATTGAGCGGTATGGGGTTCGGGATTAGGGCTTCCAAAGGATGTGGGGTTGGGCAGTGATGGGGGTGCTGAGCGGCTAGTCCGGCGGAGGGAGGCTGAGTAGCGTTGGGCTAGGGTTTTCGGCGGTGGGGAGCTGATCGGAGGCGGTGGTTCTGGGCAAGGGGCGGAGCGGTGGAGGAGCAACGGTGATTCTAGGCCGGTGGTGGTGGAGGTTCTACGCCGGTGGCAGGGCGCTAGGGTTTTTGGTTCGGCGGTGGAGCGACGGAGCAGAGACGAATGTGTGTTTGAAGAAGAAGAAGTCCAGGGATAGAATTGTCATTACATTTTCAATTTTAAGTTCAGGGGTAATTTTGTCTTTTCATGTTTGGTCAACCGCTGACTTCATTGAGTCAAGGCCGAAATTGAGCAAAATGGGTATAAATGCACAATTTTACAAGAACTTAAGGTTACATTTGCAGTTTTAGATTTTACAAGATTATAACTACACTTTTGAAATTTAATAGGGTTATTTATGCACCTTTCCCTAATTAAAATTAACTTATTTTGTAGTCCAACGTATTCAACACACATCCACCGCCTTTTAGCACACTGTATGTCATCTTTTTCGATTCCTGTGATTTTTTTTTCAGCTCATCTTAGTGCAACTATGCCCTTTTTCGATTCGTGTGGGCATAATAGCCATTCTTCTAATATGTGAATTATTAACTCTAGAGCAACTACTCACATTACTATTAGTTCTCGACATCTTGAGAAGGTAAATCCATATCGTGGTTCTCATTATGTTTATTTGCAAAATGGTGAATCACTATTTGTTTCACATTGGTTGGTGTAATTGTTTTTTGACTTGTCTCTTGATGATGTTCTTGTGGTTTCTCAAATTACTAGAAATTTATTGTCCAGTAGTAAAATTACTCGTGATTTACCTGTTATTATTATATGAGATACCTATGTATTTTTCATTACACATAAGCATATAGGTAAGATAATGGGCCAAGGTCATCATAGTTCAAGTCTCTATTTCCTTGAAATTGGTGATTCCACCTTCATAGGTCAATTGCACTATGGAAAACTTTGAACTTATTTTGATCGGTGGTATTCTCACCTTGGTCACATGTTTAATGCTCCTCTTCACTTGTTCAATAAAAGAGGTCATATCTTTGTCACTCTTATTTTGCATGCACATGTTAGCTGCACTTTTTGTTAGATGACCAGGAGCAAACGAATGCCAATTTCTACTAGAGACAACTAAGCAACTAGTTTGTTAGATAAGGTGCCCTTATCTAATGCGGGACCAGCCCTAGTTTAATTGGTAAAGGGTTATTCTTATTAAGTTGTTTTCATCGATGATTTTTAACGATTCACATTGTTTTTCCCATTCTGTTGTAGGTCCGATTTCTTTGACATCTTTCTCCAGTTTTAGTAGTTTGTTGAGACTCGATTTTCTACCAAGGTCAAAATCTTGCAGACAGATGGCAACATAGAGTTCACTAATCACCATTTGCAAGCTTATATTGTGTCTTACAACATCCATCATCAGATGTCCCCTCCCCATACACTTGCTCAAAATGGCCAATCTGAGCGAAAGTATCGTCACATCACGAAGACTGGCATTTCCATGTTATTATTCTTCCGTGCCAAAATCTTATTTGGCACATGCTTTATATTATGTGGTTTACATTATTAATCATCTACCTATTTTAGTTATTGGTGGAAAGTCTCCCTTCAAGGTTGTTTTTAGGTATGCACCATAGTATTTTATTTTTCACCCATATGCTTGTCGTGTGTATCATTGCTTGCATATTATTGCGCCTAATAAGTTTGCATCTCACTCCATTTTGTGTGTATCCAATGGTTATATTTCTCATAAGAAAGGGTTCAAGTACTCGATTTGACTACTGAGTGTATCTATGTCTCACCCTAGGTCCAGTTTGATGAAACTTTATTTCCTAACTCCACTTCTCCTCGGGATACCTTCTCCACCTCTCATTTGGAGCTTTATTCATTTATAGAGCACTTGACTACATGGTTTTTTTACCTAGCTCTCGTGTTGGTGATGTTCCTACATCCAGTAGTTCTCCTTCCACGCCATCAAAATATTCTTGTGGGTTATGCTCACACTATGAAGAGTCACCTCTTCTGAGACCCCACATACACTGCCTTCACCACAGTCACCTGTTTTCCTCATCATAGTCCTACTTCAGCGTCTTACTCATTGTCATTTCCATCTCCTCCTCATTTTACTCATCATATAATAACTCTTTCTCGAACGGGAAATCCCATGCCTCAGAAATTTCCGTATTTTAAGGTTACTGTTTTTCTTACAACACTTGTTTCCGAGTCTAAACCAAAGGATTTTCGTTGGAACTCCAAGAATCCAAATAGGTTTTAGCTAAAGATGAGGAGGTGCTAGCTCTTTGCCATCAGCATACTTGTGACCTCATTCTTAGCATTTCTGGCATTGTCATTGTTGGCTTCAAATTGGTCTTTCGCCTCAAGTATCATTCTGATAGTAACATTGATCATTACAAGGCTTGACCGGTTGCTCTATGATTTTCTTAGATTCATGGTTTTGACTTCACTCACACCTTCAGTCCTGTGATTAAGGTTTCAACTATTCGTATTATTTTATCTCTAGCCCATATCCGTAATCGGTCACTTCATCAACTTGGCATCAAGAATGCCTCGCTGAATGGTGTTTTGGATGATCTTTTGTACATGAAACAAACCTTGGATTATCGAGATCCTCTTTGCCTATATTATGTTTGTCGATTGCGAAAGGCAATTTATGGTCTTAAGCAGGCTTCTCAAGATTAGTTTCAAAGGCTTAGCACTTTTCATCATCATTTAGGATTTACTTGCAGTACTGTAGATCCTTCTCTATTTATTTATTCTTGAGGTTCCAAGATGCTCTATCTCCAACTGTATGTTGATGACATGATTGTAACAGACAATGATCCTTATTCTTAGCCGTGTCTTCTCTCGTGCTCATTAAGAGTTCTCTATTACAGACCTTGGTCCCCTCCATTATTATTTTTAGTTTAGAGGTCTCTCGCTCTTCTGCTGAGCTTTACTTAGGAAAAACTAAGTATGCGATAGACATTCTTAAGCGAGTTGGTATGACAGATGCTTCTCCTATTTCTACTTCTTTTTTGGTTCTAGATTCCCAGATACTTAATATTTCCAGTCCAGAGTTCTCCAATCCTACTTTGTATTGACCGCTCTTAGAGGCTCTTCGGTATCTTACGATTCCTCAGCCAAATCTCTCATAATTATATGTTGCCAACATCGTTAGCCAGTAAATGCATTATCCCTATGATTGTCACTTCCAAACCGTCACACTAATGCTCCATTATGTTTGTAGCACTCTTCATTATGGCATTTCCTTTCGTCCCTCTTCTGGTCATCCTACTATTGCGGGATATTCACGATTCCTCAGCCAAATATCTCATAATTATTTGTTGCCAACATCGTTAGCCAGTAAATGCATTATCCTCGTGATTGTCACTTCCAAACTGTCACACTAATTCTCCATTATGTTTGTAGCACTCTTCATCATGGCATTTCCTTTCATCCCTCTTCTGGTCATCCTACTATTGCGGGATATTCCAATGCTAATTGGCCTCGCTGTCTCGAGACATTTTGCTCCACTTATGGCTATGCCATTTTTCTTCATGGAAATTTGGTTTCTTAGTTTGCAAAGAAGAAGCCTACTGACTCATTCTCCAGTTATAAGTCCGAGTATCATGCTATGTCCAATACAAGTTTTGATATGTTATCTTCTTTGGGAGTTTTATGTTGCTTTCGTCTTGCCTCCTCTTGTTTTGTGTGACAACAACAATGCTATCTTGTGAGCCTAGAATCATTTTGCATACAACCAGGTGAAATATATTTGACATTGATTATTACTTTATCCGTGAATTGGTGGCTTCTAACAAGTTGAAGGTTCATCATGTTTCCTATTCTCTTCAAGTTACTGACATTTTCACTAGGTTGTCCTTTATCTGAGCTTTTTATACCCAAGCTTTGTTTCTTCATGTAATCCTACTCTTCACTTGAGAGGGATGTTAATGCTATAACATTTAAGGAGCAGACACCTGCTATGCAATTTACATGGAGTATAACATTTTATGTATATAAATATACATGTACACAAATATTATAGGACTAAGTGATACTTTCAAACAACACTTTGGTCTTGAATACTCGAGACATTAAAATTGGGACAGAAATTGTTAGCATTATGTTATCATTATATTAACCATTTAGTTAAGGGTATTATGGTCTTTTCATGTAGTAGCCTTTACGGATATATTTATGTAATATCATGAGCATACTTGCAAAAACACACTTTACTCAATAGAATTCTTCTCTTCTCTCAGTCCCTAAACCCCAAATCTTCATGATATTAAGCCTTTTCCTCCAATTGATTTGGTGATTGTTACTGGAGATTTTCTCAACCCTCTACAATGTTGATCGAGGTCGTTTGGTTGTGTTTTTTGGAGTCACATTTTTGTTGAGGTATTTTTGCTTTCACGCCTTTGATTTTGGGATAACCACTTTGATTGCTTGTCAATTTTGAGCTATTTGATTATGCCGCAAATTTAGGGTCCTTCGATTTGAGGCTTTTCAAGTATGCTTGTATTTGGGATTGTTCGGGTCATTGAACTGGATCTTCTTGGATGTGTTCATGTTTGTGATTGTTTGGAATTGACTTGGTGATTCTCATATGCATTTGTGACCATTTCAAATTGATTGTGTTTTTCTGATTTGTGGCTCTATTTTTTTATTTTGGTTTATTGGATTGTATTTAGATTATTGTTGGGTTTTTGTTGACTTGTTTTCACTATGGAGAGTGGTAAAGATAATTCTCTTCAATCCGTTAGTATTCAATTAGATGGTAAAAAATACTCATACGGGAGCTATGTTATGAGAAATTTTTTCCACGGGAAGTTCATCTGGGGTTCTGTTACTGGTACTCTGTGAAGCCTAAGACTAGGGAAACTGTTTATGATAAGTTGATTGATACTCGGTAAGGTGAGAAATTGGGGGTTATCACTTGGATCAACAACTCGGTTACTCATTCCATTGGTGGTTAGCTGGCCAAGTATGGGACTGCAAGGTTTGGGATCATTTGGCAAAGTTATACACACAATCAAACATTGCCAAGAAGTTTCAGTTGGAGAGTGATATTAGTGCGCTTCGACATTATGATTTGAGCATTCAAGAGTTCTATTCTGCCATGTCTTCATTGTGGGATCAGTTGGCCTTGACTGAATTGGCCGAGTTGCGAGCATTTGCACCTTACATTGTTAGGCGGGAAGAACAACATTTGGTTCAGTGTTTGATGACCCTTCGTGATGAATTTGAGGGGATGCGTCGGGCAATCCTTCATTGTAGCCCTCTTCCATATGTAGATCATCTAGTTAATGAGTTACTAGCTAAAGATATTTGTTTCACGTCCAAGATGGACAAGGAGACTCCTATACTCCCCACACACTATGTTTTTGCTTTTCCCCAGCAGTACCTGAGTGGGAAACCTACTAGGAAGGTCTCTTTGGATGAGTGTGCTTTCTTCAAGGAGAACCTCATACCATGTCTACCACTTCCTCTACAGGTTTGCCATCACCATCATCTTTCTCAGGTACATCATTCTCCTTGTGGATCCAAGATTCATGTTTTTCTGATCACATGTCTCCTAACTTGTCGTCATTTGTTTCATTATCCCCTCATTTGTCTCTCTCCACTATGATTGTTGATGGTACCCCTGTGTTATTAGAGGGTGTTGGTTCTATTTTCACCTCTCGTGTCTCTCTTAATGATGGCTAATATATACCTCTTCTTGCACTAAATCTATGCTCAATTAGTCCATTGTGTGAATATGGTCTCAGTGTCTTATTTTTCTTCTTTCTATCGTTATATTCAGGATCCTCAGTCCCAGGTGGTGATTGGGACAATCCTTAGGCAGGGAAGCGTCTGTGTGTTAGACGAACTCTAAGTATATGATGTTGTAGCTTCTAGTGTTAATTTGTCATCTTTTCGTTTGAGTCGTTCATCATCACCATTTTATCTATGGCATTCTTGTTTAGGTCATGTTTCTACATCTCATTTACAGTTATTGGTCTCTATGGGAGCTTAAGGACATTTGAACTTGATGACATTTCTGATTGTAGTGGTTGTAAACTTGCAAAATTTTCTGCCTTACCTTTTCGTAACAGTGTTTCATCATTTCTTGCTCCATTTGATATTGTGCATTCTGATGTTTGGGGACCCTCTCTCATATCCACGAAAGGGGGTTTTTGATATTATGTTTTCTTTATTGATGATTCCATTCATTATACTTATGTTTATCTTATGAAACGTAGATATGATTTCTTAGAAGTATTCGTAAGTTTAAAGCACTTATTAAGTCACGACATTCTGCTGCCATTAAGTGTTTCAGGTGTGAATTGGGAGGCAAATACGTCTCTAATGAATTTTGTCACCTTTTTGCTTTTAATGAAACCATACGTTAAACCTCTTGTACATATACTCCTCAGCAAAACGGTGTTGCTGAGAGGAAACACCATCACCTTATTGAAATAGATCTCTCCTTCTTGTTGTCTGCTGAGGTTCCTAAAATATTTTGGGGGAAGCCCTTCATACATTTGTCCATATCATTAACCAGATTCCAACCTCTCACAATTCAAGTTTGTTACCTTTCAAGAAATTGTATGGACATGCACCTGACTATTCCTCCTTGCGTGTTTTTGGTTCCACTTGTTTTGTTCTTTGGTCCCAAGATGGACATAGTAAGTAGTCTCCCAAATCTGCCTTATGTGTTTTCTTGGGATATGGCAGTGGCCAGAAGAGATGTTATTTTGATCCCGTCAGTAGTGCTCTTAGAGCATATTTCTTTCTTTTCTATTCCTGTTACTTCTCATCACATGACTCAGTCCGATCTTATTTTCATTGATCCTTTTGACACACCCTTGATGAGGTTCCATCATCAGCATCTGATACTTTGGTTCGGAACACGCACGCTTCTTCTTCGGCCTCTCCTCTTACGCTACCTAAATCACCTCTTGAGATTGTGGATAATCCTTCCTTGCGTAAGTCTACTCATATCTGTAAGTCAACTCAACAACCTTCTTTTTCTTATTCTTATTCTTCATATTCTCTTTCTTTTGCTTCATTTCTCGTGTCTATTCATTCTTTGTCTGAGTTACATCCTATAGAGAGGTTGTCTGTGATCCTTTATAGAAGGCCATTATGGCTGAGGAACTCATCGCTCTGCATCAGACTCACACTTGGGGATTTGCTTCCCCTTGCCTTCTAGGAAGCATACCATTGGTTCTCGTTGGGTCCATAAGATTAAAACAAAGCCTAATGAATCCATCGAGCGATACAAGAATTATTTTTTTGCCAAAGGTTATTATCTGGAGCATGGTATAGATTATAAGGAAACCTTTGCTCCTGCTGCGAAAATGACCACCATTTGTACTATGATTACAAATGCTTATGTTCGTCAGTGGAAAATATTGCAGATGGATTTTAAGAATGCATTCTTGTATGGTGATCTTTATGAAGAAGTTTACATGACACCTCCTCATAAGGTAGCGCATTAGCCTGGGTATGTATGCAAGCTTTGCAAGTCTCTATATGGTCTCAAACAAGCTCCCCGGGCATGGTTTGAAAAGTTCTCCACAGTGATCACCTCTCAGGGCTTTCTTCCTAGTTCTATGATTCAGCCTTGTTCATCAAACATACAAGTAAGGTTCGTATTCTCCTCTCCTTGTGTGTTGATATGATTATTAATGGTGATGATTGTGATGGCATTGAATTGTTGAAGTGTGACTTGTCTCAATGTTTTTCTATGAAAGACTTGGGTTTACTCTGTTACTTTCTTGGTATGGAGGTGGATTCTTCTTCCAAGGGCTATTATTTATCTCAGTCCAAGTATATAGTGAATCTTTTTGAGTGTGCACATCTGACTGATAACATGACCGTTAACACCCCTCTTGAGACCAATGCTTACTACTCTCTCACTAATGGGTCTCCTTTTTTCGATCCTACCTTATATCGTACAATGGTTGGCAGTTTAGTTTATTTCACGGTTACTTGTCCAGATATTTCTCATGTTGTTGATGTAATTTGTTAGTTTATCAATGCCCCTACTTCAGTTCATTGGTATATTGTTCTTCGCATTTTCAAGTATCTTCGAGGCACCCAGTTTCGTAGTCTACTGTTTCCTTCGTCACCATCTTTACAGTTGCGTGTATATTTTAATGCTGATTGGGCTGGTGATCCCGAGGATCGTAAGTCCACCACTGGATTTTGTATCTTTCTTGGTGACTCACTCATTTCTTGGAAGAGTAAGAAGCGGGTTGTTATTTCTCGCTTCTCCACATAAGCTGACTATCGTGCCATAACTTCGACTGCTTGTAGATAGTTTGATTTTTATGGTTGTTTGCTAATATGGGAATCACGCTTTGTAGTCCTACACCACTACATTGTGATAATTAGACTGCTATTCACATTACACGTAATTCGATCTTCCATGAGCATATTGAGATTGATTGTCATTTCACCCGCCACCATTTGCAACTTGGGACTATTTCATTGCCTTTTGTTTCCTCTTTTCTCCAGATTGCATATTTGTTCACTAAAGCTCACTCCACTGAACAATTTCATTTCTTATCTGACAAACTCTCGATGCTTATTGTTGTAGCATCGTGAGTTTGAGAGAGGATGTTAGCATTATGGTAGCATTATATTAGCCATTTAGTTAAGGGTATTATGGTCTTTTCATGTCATAGCCTTTAGGGCTCTCTTTATGTATAATCATGAGCACACTTGCAATAACACAATTTACTCAATATAATTCTTCTCTTCTCTCAATCCCTAAATTACTAATTCCCCAAATCTTTAGTAATTACTTTGAAGTTATTGGAAAATTATATTCCTTCCGTTCTACTTAAAACCTTTTGAAATCAAGCTGAAATGGCATGTAGTATTTTAATCTTGATAAGTATTAATCAAAGTTAATAATAAATGTGAAATGAGTGAATGCATTGCAGTCGACTACCTACTATTTGATTAAGAGCATGTGCAATAGGTGTTCCAGAGCGGTTTCAGTTCGAAATTGGAACCACTCTGGAGCCTAAGTGAAACCACAGAACCACACAATGGGGGTTCCAAAGTGGTTCCACAAAAGTGGAACCGGTAGTCGGTTAGAGGAATCCAAAATCGTTCCAAGCTCTGAACTTGGTCAGAGCCCACGTGTTGACCCCCTAATTTGCAGCATTTGTTTTGTTTTTGTCCTCCCCATTTGCAACGAATCATCCCTCCCACCCCATTTCCTTTTTTTCTCTCTCTTAATTTCCTTCTTAAAATTTGTTTTTCGTTCTTAATTTCCACAATGGAGTAATCTTTTTTAACCCTCAGCCTTAATTTTTTTTGTTAGTTTGTATTTTTTAGTAATAAGTATAGTATTTTTAAAAATATTTGTAATCAGTTTTTTTTATAAAAAAATTGTAATAAATTTTTTTTGTAATAATTGGGACACTAATTTTTATTATTTGTAATTCGTTTTGAGTTTAACAATTGGTCAAACTAAATCAATATTTTGATTTTCAATTTGTAATAATTAAACAAGTTAGATCAATATTTTAGCATTTAAATATTTATTGTAATTTTTTCTAGTTGTAATAATTAGTCTTTCAAATGTAATATTTTTTTATCTTGAGTTTTTTAAATAAGTTTCTCTTGTTATTTAATTTTAGATCATAAAATATTTAATATTTTTTTGAAAAAAATGAATTGAATTTTAATTTAAAATATTATTAAATTTTACATTTCAAGGAAAAATTATTTAAATTAAATATTGAAGCTAAAATTAATTAGTAGAATAGAGAAAATTAAGTGGGGTCAATAAAGTGGTTGCAAAATGGTTCAACCATTGTGGAGAGAAAAATGAAATGGTTTCTTTGTGGTTTGAGTTGATGAGGCGGAAGATAGAGTTAGAATATTTAATAAACTGAAACCACAAGAGCGGCTGCAAATCGGTTTTACCATTGTACATACTCTAATTAATGGGTTGCAAGTACATGCAAAATACAAACTGTTCACACATCAACTAGATGCTCTGTCTTCTCTCTTCCACCAACCCAAAAACCAAAACCCTAGTTGCCTCGGGGGGCTGCCGCCGCACCCCCTTCTCCGGCGACCCCTCCCCCACCCTCACCACAATCCACCTTTCCCAACCCCACCCATACCTTTCCTCTTCCCCGAGATCTAGAGTATGGACGAAAAAGCTGGTTTCACGTTGCAAAGCTTAAGCTTCAGTGGCCATGGCGAGATCTTTGCTCCAGGCGAACGTCGTTCATTTTGCTTGTGGTGAAGACTTCAGTTCACCGGTACTCCAGAAGGCCGTCGATCCTGGGCAACGCCGTCTCGTGGGTAAGGCTCCAGTTCAACGATGCTCCACTTCACCGGCCATGGCGAGATCTGTGAGGCGGGTCTGCTCTATTTTGTGAGTTTGGTCTGCTCCAACAAAACTGAGTCGGCCAACTCTGTTCGACTCAGTGTGGAACTCAACTCGGCCTCAACTCGGTGGGGCGACCCAACTCGGTCTCAACTCGGCCAGAGTTAGGAATTTTTGGTGGGCCAGAATATTCACAAGAATCTTTTTTTGGGCACAACATCATCGTGACGATGATAGGTATACTTGATTTTAAATGATGCGACATTGTCATTTTCATCGTTATATCTTTGATGGCTGTGACAAATATAGAGTGAAAATAATTTGGAGGCCAAATTTTTTGGGGCTGTATAAAATTATGTAGCTCTTCCCGGGAAGGACACGGGCATGGGGGTTCTGCTTCATTTTTTTATTTGACTTTTTAATTTGCTACTTTTTGGGGTGAGAGGCTTTTAATTCTACATTTTTTTTCATTTTTTCTCTTTTTTCTTTTCAGTTTACTTTTAAAATGGCTTGGAATCAAAAGATTTTTCATGTTTAAGTATCATGTAGAAATTATATCCGTCAATATTTATTTTTCGAACAGCCTGAGTCCGATAAATTTTGATTGACTTCAAATTTGATATCCAAAGAAATGGTTAGGAGAAATCCAAGTCAAAATCGTTAAATCAACAGAATTTTGGCAATACTTTTTTTTCTAAGGATTTAAATAAGATTTTTAGACTTTGGTCCATTATATGTTTAGGCCAATTTTACTGTCCATTCGATTTAATTGGTCTTTCTAATCTTTTGGGGCCAGGTTAGCGGTGATTTCACATTCTAAGTGGTTTCTATACACCGATGAAAAAGATATTTTTGCAATTAAAATGACTGATTTTAGTTTCATAGTTTAAGGGGGAATGGTCTAAACGGGTTAAATGGAGACAAATCAGATCTTTAGTTGGGGAGCTTCATTGACTTTGTTTTCAATGCCTTAAATGTTTCATCAAAAGTGTGGATGAAACATTTTGTATGCGTCTATTTGATACTTCATTGTATTTGCTCATGTTTGTAGTCTCGTGTCGCACTGATGTGACTACTCTAAAGCTTGGCAATGATAACCGCCATCCTTAATTTGCCCTTCTTTGTTGCAACATGGACATTTGCTTAGTATTGTGTTACTAGTGCCTTTTTGCATCTCTCTGGTAGTCATTTGAGACCTTAGACTAGAATGGTAATATCTATTTATCTCCTCAAATGTAAGACTGCGGGCATGACTTGATGTAAGCATTCGAACATCTCATGTAAGCCATTTTGACAATAATGACGTTTAATATAAAATGATCAGAAACCCTATAAACCCATTTAATTTTTTTGAAAAGTAATGGGCTGAAAGTGGATGGGACAAACATTCTTTGAGATTTAGTGAGCCTTCCATTCGGGGGTAGATGATGAAAGAAAGGAAATAAGTGAGTGGTGAGTGGTGAGTGGTCAATTGAGTGAGGCGCAATATTTACTTGCATGGTGATAACAACAGTTCAATTCGATTGTTTGGATTTGAGATTGATTGAGGTGAACTTGGTTTCATGAGTTCAGTGATTGGGATATATCCCTGCCTCCAACGTCACCATGAAACATAGCTTAACTGTTTGTGCATCAACCATCAATTTTAGGCTAAATGTTTGTGGTTTTGTGGTTCGATTTTCAAATGGCAAATAAATGTGTAACTCGTGTAGAGTACTCCCCTATCCCACCTATATTTGCACAAATACTATTGATTTAGTTAAAATTAATTAATTTGTAAAATAATAATCAAGTAACATAGAAGATAATATACTGTCATGTGAGATTTTATTAGAACCGCCGTAACATTTATTTTCATAATATCAACCTTTTAATATTTTTAAATATAAATAAGTACAAATACTAATGATCAAAAATAATTTTGATCAACTTACAAAACTCGTACAAATTAGTTATTGGCAGGAACTTCAAATTAGTTTCACGGATTACAATCAGATCAATGTCATATTATATGATATATGTGCTTTTTATTATTATAAAGAAATAATTTATATTATAATTATATACTCCCTCCGTCTAGGAATAATTGGCAAACATATTTTTGACTCAATAGTTTATCCAAGCTGATGTCACGAGAATAGTTATGAAAAAATAGAGATATTTTAAAAAAACTGTTGATCCAGTTAAAAAATGGTTGAAGTTAAAAGGAAGATATTGTAGAAATTTTACTTCCGAAAATTCCGATCCTAATCTTTCCAAAAAAATATGTAACACATTCATTACCATTTTGGGTAAGAATTAAAATGTATCATTTTATGTGGCAGAGACGAAAATAGAAAGTGAGCTAAATTATTTCGGGACGTAGAGAGTATATATAATAGTAACAAAGTTATCATAATATAAGTATGTGGTGAGAGCAACTCCAACGGTACACCATCTTTCCGTTACTCCAACAATACGCAATAATACTGTAGAATTACAGCGTACGCTATAGTACCCGCTAATATAGCGTGGTACTGTAGCAACACGCTTTTTTTTCTTTTTGTTTTCAGTTTCCTTTTTGCTTTTTGATTTTTTGTTTTTATTTGTTTTTATTTTAGTTTTCTTTGATTTCTATATTTTTTTTAAAATTCATTCCTTTTTTCTGATTTTTTAGGCAAAGTCTTGGGAAACACCGTCTTAGTTGCAATATTAAAAAATTATTATGCAACGTGTAGTAGTTATAAAGTTTATAACCCTATTCATGCAGCCCAGAAATTTTATCTTCATTTCTTCTAATTTGCACTTTAAACCCTGATATTTTCATGCCGTATGGAAAGACCGCTTTTCAAGATGCGGACTTTTTTTTTAAAATTACTTTCTTTTCTAACAGAGTCTGTCTCTTGAAAGATGATATTTCCATAAGTCATGGAAAGACCAATGTTTAAATTACAATTAGAAGAATTGAAGATAAAAATTTTGGGTTGTATTAATCAGGTCATAAACTTTATAACTACTACACAATGCATAGTAAAATTTTAATATTGCAAATAAAACCTTTTATCTTTTTATTATTCTAATTAAACCTTGCATTTCCATAAGCATGTGGAAAGACAATCTTTCCCAATACTTTGCCTTTCTATGATATTTGATTTCAATGAATTGTAATTTTTTATTATTCATTATTTGAAAAAAAATCAAGTATTGATTACTTTATTATTAAAAGAAATTGATTTATAAATATGAATTATTCAATCTTGATAATTTATCACTCGAATTGATTTCGTCTAATTTTATTAATAATATTATTTTAATAACAATATTTTAAAGATATTATTATTTGTAAAATTATATTGAGAGAAATAAGCAATGTAAAAAATCAGAGTATGAATTGTCCACTAATATATAAAATATACTTGAAAATTATGTTGTAATAATAAAAAGAATAAAAATTATAAATTGTTATGTTAATGTAATCTCAGTTTATATTTTTTCTCTCTAAAATATGGTTTGTTCAAATCAGTTCTATTAAAGTTTATAATTATATATATAAAAAGGTACACTATGAAATACTAATAATTTAAATTATAATAAATATTTTATTTTTAATTAATTTTTTATGGATTAGTAAATTAAAATTTTGAGCTAAAATATAAGACAAAGTCTTGGGAAAGACCGTATTTCCATAAGCATTTGGAAAGACGGGTTGAATTTGAATAATAGAAAGGTAAAAGGTTTTAATTGCAATATTAAAAATTTATTATTCAACATGGAGTAGTTATAAGTTTATGATCCAACTAATGCAACCCGGAAATTTTATCTTAATTTCTTCCAATTTACAGTTTAAATATTGGTCTTTCCATAACTTATGGAAAGACTGTCTTTCAAAATAGACTCAAAATATAATTGAGATAAGTTTACAATGTAATAAAATATTAGAAAAGTTAAAAATTAATTTCATAAAGAAAAATGTAGGAATATTCTTTTTAAAAGAAAATATAGAGTAAACCGTTGGAGTAAATACACTGTAGCAATTGTAAAAAGCTACTGTAATAACTGAAAGATGGAGGAAACCATTGGAGTTGCTCTGAGAGAAGCATATTGGGCGGGTGTGATTCAACCTTATCTCCAGAACACATTTAAATGTAATGGGTAAAATTATCTATACCCCTGAGTTATTTGTTTAGTGCACATATACCCCAGTATTTCAAAATTGCACATATAACCCTCCTCTCAGTTTTTCAAAAGTGTACATATACCCAATAGCCAGAGATAAGCATTTGAAAAACTGAGGGGCATATCATGTGCACAAACAAGGAATTGGGGGTATATATGTGCACTTTCAAAAAACTGAGAGGTATGTGCACTAAACAAGGAATTGAGGGATATATGCAATTTACTCAAATATATTTATTATAAACGCAGGGGGTGTAGAATACTTGACGGAGAAACCCATGCGAATAAAATTCATTGATTCCATCTAAAGTCAAATGTTAATCCATTCATAGCGTTCGATTGGTGCTCTTTGTTCTTTTTATATATTGTTATTTATAATTAAAGATGCTAATGGGATAGAGTAGAGTTTATGGCATTTATAAGATGTTAAAAAACAAAAGAAGATGGAACAATTATTATTTCAGAGTTGTGTGAAGTACACTTTCTCGACAAACCAAGAACCTGATCGTGAATCCAAGTCAAGAATGGAAAGCCAGAGTTCAAAAAGAGAAGGAAAACGAAGGATATTGCATGCCGGTCTTTGCAACTGAGGATATATAATTGAAACATTCATCGGTGATCAATGAGTACAAGATCGATAAATTGGATTTTGTGAATTTGAAGTAGTACTACAGCAGCTGCAGGTGGAACAGTGGATGGTTTTGGTGGAGAGATATGAGATGGAGCTGTAGGGATGATCTTTTAGATGAGACAATTGAGTGATTTCCTAACATTATTTGGTAGAAAGAAGGGACAACTGATGATTACTGAAAATTTAATAGTACGCAAATTATTGTATTTCTTTTCATTTTCTTTCTTACAAACCCTTTTTTTTATGAATATAAAATAATAATGAATGGGTGAGCATATGTGTGCATATTTATAAAAAGAGAAAAATGCTAAAATGATCCCACGTTGCCAATATAATTATTTGATTTTTGAAAGTGCTAAAATGACCCTAGATAATGCATGAAAGTGCCAAACTTTCCAATCTGAGAATTTTATGTTGAAATTCAAAGAAATGACTATATTGCTCTTCTGGAAAAAAAAATGAAGAATGAAAAAGATGGAATGATTGTTATGACCCTCGCTTGAGTAATACCCTACTTTTCTCTTCTTCTCCACATCATCGTTTTCCTTCCCCACATCGACTTTTCTCTTCTTCTCCACTGCACCACCCTCCTCTCACTCGGTGATTGCTCATGCGCCACCGCCTCCTTCCTCATCGTCTCCCTCATAGACCGCCTCCATCGCACCAGGGAATCCACTGCCTCCCGCATCAACATTTCCATTTCTCCACATCACCGATGTAGTGGCGCGGTAGTTTTTGAGTGGAAGCTGGCGAATTAGGGATTGGGCGGTGTTTTGGGTGAGCTGGGGATTGGGGATCAGGTGAGTTGGGGATTTGGGTGGTGGGCTAGCTAGGGATTGAGGCACTGGCGCTGCACCGATGAGCTGGATTTGGGATTGGGTGAGGGATTTGATTGGGTGACGCGGTGTTACGGGGTCGGGTTTATCACCCAACCTCAATGAGACCCAATGCACACACGCACTCTCCAAACATGTTGCGGTCCCGTGCTGCTCATCGTCCCTGTGAACAAGTATCCCTAAACTGGGCCACACACACCTCTAGGTCGTCCAGTGTTATCCACCTAACCGCTCTCAGCCCGTGTCATCCCTCTTTGCGCATGCAACGCGCTATATACAACACCTGAGTCGTTCGTGCCCACCGCCTGTTTGCGCAGCGTTCGGTTGCTCACCAGGCCAACACTCTTAGTGCTATGTCATGACCCAAGATGACTTGTCTCTAACTCCTTGTCATAGATGGTATTCTCTTTTTCTTGTAATAACTTAGCTAGTTAGTTAGCTTAGTTTCTTTCGTTGAGGTCCAGGCTTGCGTGTCTTTTTTTTTCTTGCCTTTTTTTGCTCTTTTAGTTGTAACATATAATTACTTTCGTACACCATATATTTGGAGTGCAGAGCTACCCACATCCGGTTACGTTTTGTTATATACTGAAAACGAGTATATACTCCCCAAGTTCTATGTGCCTTATATTGCACTTGTTACTCGTTTCTCAGCTCGTGCTCCTAGTCTAACTCGTGTGTTTCTGTTGCATCGCCCTTCTAAAGGCTTGGTATGTTGGGAACAACCTCGCTAAGTGTGACGTACGTGGGAATCGGATGGTTGTCGTTGCAGTCAAGCATGGCTAGACTGCACGATTAACTCCAGCAAGGGTGACCTGTGATTGTTGGTATCAGAACTCAAGAAATCCTTGAGTTCATTGTGAATGGGCCATCACTTATCAAAGAAGACCGATAAGTTAGAGAACATTAAGATGGTTCTCTTTGGTGAGGTACATGGGATCAAATGCCTAGCTGACCGAGTAGATCAGGTGGAAATGAGTGTTTTCAACATCAATAGAGCCATTGAAGTGGCCAACGTGAAGGTTTCACATCAGAAGGATGAGATCACAGAGCTGAGGAAAGCTTTGGCATCATGTGACTCTGGTGTTGCTGAAATGAGAGGAATCATCGAGCAGCTTGGATGATACCTACGCGTACTCATGCAAGCTGTGGCCAACTAATCCTAAGGTGGTGGTGGTGCTTGTGCTATACACAGATAAAAAGTCCCTTATGTCGGGGAAAGAGATGTGCAAGAGCTTGCTAACTTACTGTACGAGATGGAGCAATACTTTAAGGCGACCTAGACTAGCTCAGAAGCTGAGAAAGTCATCGTTGCATGATGTAACTGGTGGGCTACGCAATTATGTGATGGTGCTCTCTAGATGTTAAGATAAAGGCAGTTCACCTAGCTATCAACACGTGGGATGAGCTGAACCTTAAGGTGAAGCAACAGTTCATGCCCACAAACGTGAAGGAATAAGCTTTGTTAAGACTGAGGGTGTTGAAGCAAACCGGTAATATGAGGGAGTAGGTGTCGAGTTTCCTAGCTGGAATGCTTGACTTGTCTGACCATCTGGAGGATTACAAAATCCATGACTGCAATTACTGATTAAAGACTTGGGCTAGACTCGAGCTAACAAAAGCTAGTAGCACTGAATATAACTTAACAGTGGCATGCATCGAGAGTCTTGAGGACTTTGGGGGTGGAGGATCATATGGAGTTGATAGGGAGGTGAACAATGCTACTGTTTACAAGGTGTGTAGCGGTGCGGGTGCAAGTTCTTTCAAGGTTTGAATTAACTTTAGACCCAGTCCAAGCATGAGAGGTAGTTATATGCTCAATTCGAGTGCCAAAAGGAATAAGGGAAGCCCCAATGCAAGTGCGTCTAGTTCAGTCAGATCTAAACCATGATGAGATGGACAAACCGGGAAGGCACACTTTTTGTGTGGGATGTGTAAAGGGAATCATGCCCTTGTTTATTGTCCAACAGAGCAGCGAATAACTGTGATGTTTCTTAAGGACTCATCACGGATTAGGGAGCCCGTCAGTGAGGTAGTTCAGGAGTTAACATCTGAAGATTCTGGGCCTGGAGAGGAGGAACCATGCTCTATGGGAGCGTTGAATCTACAATGTAATACCATGGTGGGATCAATAGAACCAGAGTGGTTGAATCTATTAATCGAGCATGAGATCGGCTGTTGGTTGCTGTAGTGCAAGCAAAAAAACATGTGTCTCAGTCAAGAAGTGTAGAGAAGGCTACACCAAAACTTGACATACCTGAGATTGTCCGTGTGAAATCAATGTGACAGATTAATGGAACATTGATGCATATGGACTTGAGCTTGGATGTAAAACCCATCCGAGTGATTGTCGACACTGTAGCTAGCCATGTGTGTGTCTATGAATCAAAGGCATCAAGATTGAGGCTCAAGTTCGAGAAAGTTGTAGGCCGGATGAAGGCAGTGAATAGCAAAGCTCTGCCAATGCTAGGTATTATGAGGTAATGCTTGATCAAGGTTGGCTCCATATAGGCCACATTGGATTTCCATGTAGTTAAAATGGATAACTCCAGTTTAGTCCCCGGTATGGAATTTTTGAGAGTTACATGAATTATCATATACCCATATGGAAACTTCATTTACATCTTAGGAACCAATCCATGCACGATTAAAATTTTTTTTGAGGGGATCACCCAGGGATAAACTCTTAACCTAACTGCTCGTCATGTGTTTAAGATAAAATGATGACCGCGGTTCAACAGATCCTATTCAAGAGAACAGAAGTGGAAGATCAAGAGGGTCAACACTAGGAACAAGTTTTCCTGATAGGTCCAAGGATTCTTTTCAAGAAAAATAGGAGATTGAGCATGTTAAGGGTCACTCCCCAACTCCAAGAGATGAAGATTTGTTAAGCAAGAGGGATAGGAAGCGTTCATCAGTTGCCAAGAAGATCTGAATTCTAGAGAAGTATCTGCTGGCTGGTGAACCCCATCAAACTTACCTTTTCAAGTTAGTTCAACAAGTTGAATCTTATAAACCTCGATGGGGAAAGACAATTCATCATTCGCATCGCAACCCCTTATTGTTCCACACGGTAGAATGTTGAAACGTAAACACATAATGATGCGTACAAGGCAGCATCCAGATTTGGGCATACCTTTGGTCGTCAATCAAGGGACAGGTGCTATAAAATAAACCTCACTCAAACTAGAACTGAAGAGGAGCCAAGGGCCACGGCTAAATATGAGTGCACCAATGCCAGCAAATGAATCAATCCATTTCTTAAGGCAAAAGTGTATGAAAAAATTGTGGGTAGCAAAGAGAGATCCTCCTCATTACTAGTTCATGGCATCAAGGGTTGATAGATGATTTATAAAGGGGAAACTGGAATATTAGCTTATATCATAAATAAACCAGCAGACTGGTTCAAGGGAGAAGATATACCTATAGTCCGAGACTTCCACATTTTTGGAGGAACTTGTAAGTTTTCCTCCAGAAAAGGAAACTGAGTTTACCATTAGTCTGGTACCAGGAGCCGAGCCTGTACCTCGAACCCCTTATCGAATGGCACCAATGGAACCACAAGAGTTGAAAGTCCAATTTGAGGATTTGTTAACTTGAGGGTTCATCCAACCGAGTACATCACCCTCCAGGGCCCCGGTGTTGTTTGTTAAGAAGAAGGATAGCTCTCTACGGATGTGTATTGTTTATCGAGGTCTAAAAAATGCGATGATTAGGAATAAGTACCATTTTCCCATTATGGATGAGTTGTTTAATAAACTCAAATGAGCAGTCGTATTTTCCAAAATGGATCTACGACAAGGGTACTGCCAGTTGTGGGTGAAGAGGAAGGACGTGCCCAAGACAACCTTCACCACGCAATATGGTCATTACAAATTCTTAGTAGTGTCATTTGGAGTGCGCCAGCCACTTTTATAGGTCTTATGCATCGAGTATTTTAGCCACACTTAGAAGAGTTTATCATCATCTTCTTCAGTGGCATACTGGTCTATTCTAATTCCCATCAGGAGCATGCACTAAGGAAAGTGTTATAGCTACTTAAGGAACATAATTTGTACACAAAGTTTAGCAAATGTGAATTCTATTTAAACCAAGTAAACTTTGTTTGGCACGTGATTAGCAAGGAAGGGATATCAGTAGACCCCTCTAAAGTTAAAACCATCCTAATTTCGAAGGTGCCGACCAGTACTACGGAAGTTCAGAGTTTTCTAGGACTGGCGGGGTACTATAGGCACTTTGTTAGAGACTTCTCTAAACTAGCATCTCCTTGTTCTGTCTAAATTAGAAGGGATTCAAGTATGAATGGAATGAAAAGACGGAAGCCAGTTTTCAATAAGTGTAGAAGTGTTTGACCACTTTTCCAGTTCTTGTGCTACCTGAGGGAAAATATGGATTTATATTGTACATCGATGCTTCGAAGAGACGGTCTAGGATGCATATTGATTCAAAAGGGCCATATGATTGCTTATGCTTCTCGAAAGTTGAAACATTATGAGAAGAATTATCCCACCCATGATCTTGAACTTACCGCAGTGGTGTTCGCCTTGAAGAAATGGTGACACTACTTATATGGAGTCACGTTTGAAGTAATGTCAGATCATAAGAACCTGAAGTACCTATTTTCTCAAAAGGACTTGAATATTTTCCAACGCCGGTGGATGGAGTTTTTGGGAGACTACGATTATGTGATTAATTATCATCCTGGAAAGGCGAATGTAGTGGTAGATGCCTTGAGCCAGAAGGCCATTTTGGCGCATATCAGGATATGGGAGACTGAGATGTTATTGAAGACAGAGAGTTAGGAGTATAAGGTTAAACCTGACTGACTCGTATTCTTCAATCTAAGGGTATAGTCTATTTTACCCACGAAGATTAAAATGGCTCAGCATAGGTGAAGAAGATAAAGCTTTCCACTGAAGGGAAGTTACCAGACTGTGAAGTTGACAGAGACGGAGTGATGACTTGTAGAGATAGGTTTTACTTACCTCAAAATTCATAGATAAAACAATGGGTGCTAGAGGAAGCACACAGGTCCAAATATACGGTACACCCAGGAGGGACCAATGAATGGGCTAATATTACCACATGTTTTGGGCTGTATATGAGCTGATATGTTGACCAAATTTGTGGAATCTCAAGTTTTGATGATATTTTATTGTAGTTTAAAATTTTGGAGCGAAATTTATGAGTTGCTGCGATTGTTGGTCGGGATGACCATACCGACTAGTTTTTTGGACACATGGAAAATGAATTTGTATGGATACAGCCGTACGTGATTGTGGTTTGCTGAAGAAGGAAAAAAAAGGAAAGTTTTGTGCACGGAAGCTTGATATATGATGGAATATTTTGGTGGAATTATTTTGCCAAGTCCAATATAAAATTGGAAATAGATTGCTTGAAGACTCCTAAATTTTAGGAGAAGATATTTCCTAATCCTTTTGAATTTCTATAAGATAAGGAAAGACATTTTTTTTATTCCTTATGTATCTTTTAACTGTAGTAGTTTTCCTACGTTTACATTCTTCTGCGCAAGAAGACAATTGCACGCATGCACATTTTTGGTTTTGGAGTTTTTCAGTATTTTATTCAGACAAATTTTCATCTTTCCTTTTATTATTTTGAATATTAAATGAATCATGTCTTCTAGCCAAATTCTTCTTTTCCGGTAAAGATCAAGGAAGTAATGGCGGCAATTCTCGTGTGATCTAATTATTTTTTATCCTTTGATTGCATGCTAGCATATCTAGTTCTTGATTATAATGTTTACGATTGCTTTCATGTTATTGAGTAGTGTGCACTATTTGATAGATGTTAGTTAATTTAATACCAATGGAACCAATCATTCGTAATTGTGATTTAAGTTCAATTAGTAGAAGGGAACAACAATCATAATTTAACAACCCTGCGTCAGAGTTTTTTGTTTATGAATTGGGCCTTTCTTATTTTTAAGCTGCTAGCATACTAAATCTATAGAGCGTCTCTTAGGTTATATGTTAGTTAGATAAATAGTTAGTGAGACGTCTTGCTGATTATCGACAAGATAAGGAAAGATTGGTTGCTTGCAACTATAACCAATTTTTATGGATGCATTTAAAGTCATCTTTGCATCGATGATCGAGATAGAAAGCCAAAATGGAATTGAT
The DNA here is from genome assembly GCA_037428765.1 of Rubia yunnanensis. Lineage (NCBI taxonomy): Eukaryota > Viridiplantae > Streptophyta > Magnoliopsida > Gentianales > Rubiaceae > Rubia > Rubia yunnanensis. The sequence goes on along the minus strand of CM075061.1, from coordinate 24,772,495 downwards.
CGGAATCGGAATTCTCTCATCATAGTTGAATCTTTTGCAATATTTAATAAAATTTTCCAATTTTAGTTGTTCTCATTATTTTCCTTTTTGTTATTCATCACCATCAAATCATTGTTTTGGTTACAAAATTGCAGGTTAAGAATTAAGAAAAATCTCGTGAATCTCTTGGGAAAACGAACTTGCTCGCTGCTGTACTGGTCAGAATGATCATCCCAACCACTGAATCATAAATTGGTTATCTAGCTTAGAGCTCGAATTATTTTTGGTGTAAATTGACGCATCAACCCGGAACTTGAAACAGAAGTACTATTGGGATAACATGAAGAGGGATATAGCGGATTGTGTGGCTCGATGCTTGGTGTGTCAGCAAGTCAAGGCTGAGCACCAAAGGCAATCATGGTTATTACAACCACTGGAAATCCCAAAATGGATGTGGGATCACATCACAATGGACTTCATAACGGGACTACCCCGGGCGAAGAAGGGCCACGATGCAATTTGGGTGGTAGTTGATAGGTTGATCAAATCTACTCACTTTCTGCCGATTAACGATAAGTATTCCCTAGACAGCCTGGTATACCTAAGAAATTGTAAGATTACACGGGGTGCCGGTAACTATTGTGTCAGACAGGGGCCCGGGATTCACTTCCTGATTCTGGAGGCTACTGCAAACAGAACTGGGAACCAAGTTGAGCTTTAGTACCACTACTCATCCATAGTCGGATAGGCAGTCGAAGAGAACAATCCAAACATTGGAGGACATGCTTCGAAGGTGTGTTATGGATTTCAGGGAAGTTGGGATGATCACTTGCCTTTGGTAGAATTTTCTTATAGCAATAGTTATCAACCATTGGTATGACCCCTTATGATGTACTCTATGGTTGAAAATGTCGGACACCACTCTTTTGGGAAGAAGTTGGAGAGAAAAAAATTCTTCTGGTTGCTAGTATACATTGGATTGAGAAATCCATGGAATGTCAAAATGATAAAGCAGCTCCTACAAATAGCTCAGAGTCGATAAAAGGGTACGTAAACCATCGGAGGGACTTGGAGTTTGAAGTAGGCGACCGAGTATTCTTGAAAATACACCCTTAAAAGGGTCTCGTCCGGCATGGTAAGAAGAGAAAGCTAAGTTCTAGGTACATTGGCCCTTTTGAGATTACCCAACGAGTAAGACTAGTTGCGTATTGACTTGACCTGCCTGGCCAATTGGGAAGATTACATGATGTCTTCCATGTATCACTCCTAAAGAAGTACCACCCAAACCCTGAACACGTGTTAAACCATGAGGACTTAACATTAAATGAAAAAATGATGTACGAGGAGAATCCAGTAAAGATACTGGATCGAAAACTCAAGACTTTGTGTACCAAAGAGATCCCCATGGTTTTTGTGTTGTGGAAAAACCTTAAGGTCGAGGAAGCAACTTGGGAACTGGAGGCCAACATGAGGGTTAACTACCCGGAGCTGTTCAGGAAAAATCTGAATTTCGGGGATGAAATTCATTAGGGGGGACTGTGAACCCCCGACCCTAATGATTTCAATGCGTATATAATAGTTAAGCTTTAAACAAAACCACATCCTTTTATTTACCTTCTTCGACTACTCCGACTATAATTTTAGACTTAATCCTAAAAGAAATTGTTTTTAAAAAATAACATCAAATGAAATAAACAAATAGATATGATATGATAAATAAATAGTAATGATAAAATAAGGTAAAATGTTGGCTTTATTCTAGAGTTCGTTCAAGAAAAATAATAGAATAAATAATCTGTAAGGAATTTAATACAATAAGTAATAAATAGGAGGGGAGCGAGAATACAGTACGCACATTATAAAAGAGTAATAAAATTAATAAGCAAGTAAGAAATAATAAATTGAGTTGTTAATTAAATACCTATATTACTAGAATTTTATAATAAATCCTCGTAATATTGAAATTACAATTGAAATCAAGATATTGACAATTAACGAGAGTGTTGATGAAATATTTGTATTAGTAGACTTTTATAATAAAGTATCTTAATATCGAAATTACAATTATCTACCCATTCCAAATTAGGTAAAGAAAAGTAATACTGGTACCAATAAAATTAAATAAACCAATATAATAAAGCGAGAGAATAGATATAAATTATAAATCATGAATGTAACTTTTAATAATAATGTTTTAAAAAGAAAAAAAAATGATGAGGGGGGGGGGGGGGGGGTTGCATACCCACCCCTGGAACTTGTTTAAGGAAATAGTAACCAAGAGGCAAGAGCCTCTTCACTAATATGGCACATGGACACAAGTTGGTATACGTATCCCGTTTTGAGATGAGATTTTCATGCGCGACAACCTTATAAATAGGGGTAGTTTGATTCTTTCGTTATGAATCTCCCCCTTACAAAATCAGGTTCAACAAAATTTACACACTTGAATAGGATCGAAGGAGTGGCAAAAATTTCAAAAACACCGAAACTATGTTCAATCTGGTGAGTGTTTTCATTCCCCTAGGACGAATTGAATTAAATTTATTATTGCAAGCTATTTTATTCCTGATAAATTTAAATGTATGATTGGAGAATTTTGCATAATACATGAAATGCTTATTAATATTATGTTTCTTTTCATGTCTATTATTTGGTTTCATAATAATTAAGCACATCATGTACTTTATCATACTATGCTTAATTATTGTGATACTATGTAAATTTAATTGCCATGATAATATATGTGGATGTCGGGCTTGTACTTTATCCTACCATGTCAAACTTGAATTACGTGCTACCTGATTACTTGTCTGTGTTTTTCAGGGTCCCCGATGCGATTGTATTTCGGTCAAAATCGATGGGGAACGGTATAGATCGGACCGTCTAATTAGATCGTCTGCATGTGGAGTTTTGGTATGCTAGCATAATCATCTAGTTTTCTAATACGAGCTCATAATTGAACATATTGGGCGTGGTTAACGAGTACCGATTTCTGGATCGTGATAGCCTTCGGGCACTATTGAAGGGTCTATGCCCTGATGTCAGGCACAATGGCCATGTAGAAACTTGATTGCGTCTTGGCATAACCCATCCATATCCTTTTACTATGTGCTAGGATCTATGTGATCACTAAATTTAAGTTGGTAAATATTGGCAGCATTGAGCTTACCCTAGTTTAAACAACCCAAACAGGTGCAGCTGAGCAATTAGAGTGAATTACAATGTTGCCTTTACTTCTTTTGAGGAAGGATCCTGGACGGACCATTAGAACATTTTGGTTTAGGTTTTGTTACAATAATGTAATATATATATAGCGTAAAACTAATCCTTACCAGATCTTTTAGAAATTTTGCCTGTATTTTCGTTAAAACCCCTGTTTAATACTTGTATAAAGACTTTCATTGCAATAGTAAGTTAGGTTGTGAAATTTTAAATTCGCTTCCACATAAACAATATTTGCTTGTTATTGCATTCAAGTAATTCGACCCATTGGATTCTAGGTAACACGCCCAAGTTCAACCCGATACTTGCATTGAGCAAGTTGGTCGTAGTTCTGGGGTGATACATAATTAGTTAGCTTAGTTTCTTTCTTGGAGGTCCAGGCATGCGTGCCTTTATTTTCTTTGACCTTCTTTTATTTTTGTAGGTGTAACATGTAATTACTTCTGTACACCACATATATGGAGTACTGAGCTACCCTTATCCGGATACCTTTTGCAATATATTAAAAACGTATTTACTTCCCAAGTTGTGCAGGCTTTATATTGAACTTGTCTCTCGTTTGTTGGCTCATGCTCTTAGTCTAAACTCGTGTGTTTATGCTGCATACTTGTCAATTTCCCTCTAAAGATTTTGTGTGCTAGGAGCAACCTCGTTGAGTGTGACATTTGTGGGAATCAAGTGGTAGTTGTTGCAAACTAATATGATTAGGCCGCACAGTTAACCCCAACAAAGGTACATAACACATGTGGGGGCTGGGGATTGGGGGATTGGCGGTGCAACGATAAGATGGGTTTGGAATGGGGTTGGGGATTGGGTTAGGTGGAGCGGTGAGCTAGGGATATGAGCGGTGGCGCTGCGGTGAGCTGGGCTCAGGGTGGTGGCATGGCTAGGATTTCAGGCGGTGTGGTGGTGTTGCAGTGAGCTGGGTTTGAGGTGGTGGCATGGCAAGGGTTTGGGTGGTGGCACTGCGGTGAGCTAGGTTTGGGGCACTGGCACATCAGTGATGAAATCGGGTGAAATCAGTGGCACGGTGGTGGCCTGCTAAGTAACGGTGAGATGGCCCAAATGTTTTGCTATTTTTTGGGTTTAAAACAAATTTTGGAGGCTCCCACATTAGTAAGGCTAAAAATCCTCAAAAATTCATATTTTCAGTCTAGGGGTATTTTTGTCTTTTTGGGTCCAGTCAACCCCATCTTTGTTAGAGTCAACGTAAAAAATGGTACTTGGGGGTTGTTTCAACACTTTTATTAAAAACTTAAGGTTTTAAATTACTTTTGAAAACTTGAGGGTTATATTTGCACTTTTGCAATTATATAGGGTCATTTAGTAATTTGCCCTTATAAGAATAAAGTCAAAAAATGGTTGTTCTACTTCTATAAATCACAGATATTCAGCCCAACTACTCCCTCTGTCCCACAAAAAGCTTCCTACTTTCCTTTTCAGTATGTGCCACAAGTAACTTCCTATTTGTAAATTTCTCATATATAGTCATTCAATCTACCAAATTTACCCTTATCATACTCTCAAATACACCACTCTTTGCAACTTTTTGACACTATTCATGACATTACTCATGCAAAAGATTACAAAAGTTGATTTTTGACATTTTGATGCTGCCCCATCAGCTTGCATTATAGATTGAGCCAAAAGAAATTAGGACATTTATTGTGGGACAAAGGGAGTAATAAAGAACAAAATTTTAAAATTGAATCCAAGATGGTGTCAGGATGGACACGAAATATTACATGTAACATATATGTGTGTGTGTGTGTATTGTTGGAACAAATATCGACAAATGGAAGAAATGGAGACAATAGTTTTGGTACTGAAAGATGCAACTAATCTGATTTTTCATTCTCCTAATTATATATTACAAAGTAACTCTAGAAACTATTCCTAAACTAATGAAGAGCCTTATTCCAAACTTCTAACTTACATAACCCCCCTACAGCTACTAACAAGCACTACTAACAATACTAATGAAGGCTAGACATGAGCCTTATTCCGAGCTTCTGACTTCTCTAACCTCTTACCAATACTAACTAGCACTAACTATATTAGTAATGACAATTAAGTATCCTATGAAACCATGGTTACTCAACAATTCACCCCCTTAACTTTGTTGCATGGAACCACCTTAGCTATATCGAGCTTGAGTCTCATCTCAATAAACTTGACTGGCCTGAGTGACTTGGTCAAAATGTCAGCCATTTGTTCGTTTGTAACAACATTACTAACTTCAGCATAACCATTTTCAATGCAATCACGAATGAAATAAAAATGAACGGCAATGTGCTTACTTTGTTCGTGATGCACCATATTATTGCTCAAGTCAATTGCAGACTTATTATCCACGAGTAGCTCCACCACCCTTGCACTAGGGTTGGTGAGAGGGACTTAACCACACTAATTGCACACAATTTCCGTTGTTGGAATGTACTACGTGTCACAAGATGAGAGTGAAACTACCTTCTGCTTTGGGAAAACTATATAGCTAGGTTAGATCAAAGAAAGAAGGTCATCCATGTTGTACTCGTACAGTCATATGTGTCGTTAGTGAGGTCACTGTTGCTTAACCCGACCAGGTCAGGCTCCACCTTGTCTATCTTCATGTAGCAACATATAAGCTCAATAGGACCTTCACGTAGCGCAAGATTCACTTCACCGCTGCCCAGTGCGGTGCCTTGGGTTCCTTCATGCACCTCTTAACTATCCTAACAATATAGCTGATACCCAGCCTTGTGTTGCACATATACCATAGACTTCCCACCATGTTGTGGTACCTTTTTGTATCCATAACATCCCCCATAGCCTTTCTTAGTTAGCTTCAACATGTTCATCATGGGCGAGGTGCATAGATTGCAGCTTGCCATATCAAACACATCAAAAAATTTGGATGCATAAGCACATTGGCATAACGCGATCTCCTTCTCACCTTGTTTAACTTCTAACCCCCGATAGTAATTCAAGAGACCTGATTAATTTATGTAAAAAAATATTTCATCTTTCATTTAAAGAAGGCTAGCTCCTTGTTGCTTGCCCATGTGATGATCAAATCATCCACGTAAACTGAAGCCAGCAGACTATTCATACTACTTGTATTCTGGTAAACTAGATGCTTTAATGTGCAATGGTAGAAACCTAAGGAGAGCAGTCTTGTATCCAACTTGGCATTCCAAGCTCACGACACCTGGCGCAACCCGTATAATCCCTTGTGCAATCTAAGCACCTTGTGCTCATTCAGAATCAACTTAACCTAGTGGTTGGGGCACAGAGACCTTCTCAATGAGATCCCAGTTCAAAAATGTGCATTTTACATCTATGTGGTGCACCTCCCAGCTTTGCTGTGCAGCCGAAACCAGCATCAAGCACACCATTTCCGTCCTTTCCACGGGTGCAAACACTTGATCAAAATCCACTCCTTGGTGTTGCACGTAGCCCTTTGATGCAAAGCGGGCCTTATACTTTACCTCGTTACCATATGGGTCTTTTTTCAACTTGAAGACCCACTTGAGCTTTATGGCCCTGTGCTTGACGGAGAGAGAAGCTAAATCCCTCGTCCAATTGTTTTTATGGACCCGATCACATAGATTTTCTGTAACATGCTTCACTTAGTACCTCATCTAAACTGATGGGCTCCTTTACTGCTAAGAAACTGGTGGGCGTCGTTTCACTCAAACTGGTGGGCGTCGTTTCACTCACCAAAATAATCCGCAAACTCTAATGATGAAATTAGTACAATAGCAAGCAGAGTCGATCCCACGAGGAACAGAGCAAAAACTATAATAAAATTTCTACTAATATAGAGCACTTTTGGTGTAGCCACCACACCTTAATTTTCAGATTTATCTAACAACTAATAATGCAACTAACTAATATAAAATAATAATGCAACTAACAGATATAAAAATCTAGTAAATATATGATGAATGCAATCGGCTCAGAATAACTCACATTAGTTAAACATCGATCATAGGCGCAAAGATAAATCAATTCATATGCATCTATCAGTTATAGGAAAGTAGGTACGCTTAACCTCCCCAATTCTTTCGTACTTTATCGACAATTAATCAATTATAATTAATTAACTGTTTCTCTTACCAAGATGGCCCCGGAAAGTATTCGATGAACCAGATACACACCTCGATAGCATTAAGAATGAAAAGAACCCGATATAGCAATTACCAAAGTAAAAGCAAATAGTAATGCACACTTAATTGTTCCCCATCTTGCTATTACAGTCTTAGCTAGTTAGCTGTTTTTCACAAGAACTCGCTACTTACTAACCCTTTCCAACGATTACGTATTGGTGGAATTAGATAGCATTATCCCAATAATATTCAAGTTTATCAGGCTTAAATCTATTAAGAATAAAATAACCCAAGAACAATCAAGAACACATAAGAATCATTTATAAAACAACTAGGCCTCACGATTCATAAACCAATGCTTGTTATTCCATGCCGATATATAAATTAGCTACTCATAATAATTAAACTAAAAAGAAAAGGTAAGATAAAAACACAATTCACACAACGAGACAAACAAAAATTCAACATTTAAAAACTCTAGATTCTACTCTTATAACGACAAATTTTCCCCTGCCAAGGAGTAAAGGATCATGTTAACGTACCTTGAAATCATCAACCCTTAAAGTAATTGGAATAAAATGTTCAAGATCAGGAAATCTAATCATCAATTCAGTCAAAATCGGATAAGCAATGAATATTTCCTCACGGTTTCACCCAATCACTCTCAATATATGAAGGACATTCACTCAAATAATTCACAAGTTATAACATAGAGAAGTTAATATGCAAATCAAGAAGGTCTTTCTCAAGGGTTGTAACGGGGCTAGGGACCATTCAGATTGGTGAGATCCTAAGGGTTCTAAGCTCAAACAATATCAATCAAAATATTATGCATGTTTTTTTTTCAACCATCATCCATGTATAGTAGACATTCACCAACAATCTTCATCTCATGGCTATTATGAGAAATCCAAGTAAGATCACATCAAAGTAGGTGCTATTTTATTTTTTTCTTTTCTTTTTTTTTCCAGCACCATTCTTCTTCAATACAGTCCAAAAATGGTACTTTTTGAGAGAAAATTGCAACATAAAAATAAATTTTTCTCTTTTTTTTTTCAGTTACGCCCCTCCAGTTTGGCCAAACGGAACCCTAGTGTCACTGTTCATCATAAAATTTAGCCTTCATTTTTTGAAACCGTTCAGTCTGGACAAACGGGACACATACTCAGTAATGTCATCAACTCAAGAGAATACAATGGATGAATTCATCAACATTAACTCCAAAAACATGCATAATAGGGCCAAGAGAAAGGATAAAACAAGGCTTTGGCTAAATATATAGTAACTCATATCAAGGAACATAGTCAAAGCTTCAAAGTGTTTCACTAGGGGTTAATGTAATTGGTAGGCAATTTAAGCTGTGTGGTTCATCATAGTGCCTTCCATCACTTTCACACATAACAACTCCAATTATAACAATGTGATCTCTCAGAACAAAGATTGATGTAGAGAGTGCTCTACTCTAGCTCAAACCTCACTTTAGTAGGCTAAAATATTCAATTAAACTCGTCATTTTTCGTCATCCCAAAAATCATACCAATCAAATTTCAGAAATCATAGAAAATCTCATTCAATAAATTCAAGGCATATCAGATTTACCAAGTTTGTTACAATGAAGTTTACAACTGGCATGGTACTTTTATCAAGAGTCACTAGAATTTTCTTATGTCAAATGATCGACTCAAACAACACAAAAAACACATGTTTGACTGTCAAAAAAAACTGAAATAATAGATTTTCTTTTTTCAAAAATATAAAATAAAACACACAAGAAACCTCCTCACACTTAAACTTTGCTTGCTCTCAAGCAAATAGTGCAAAGCTCTTATGAGAAAAGGTTTAACACACAGTCAACAACATTAAAAAAATGACAAAGGAAGAGGGAACTTATAGTGGTGGGTTTCGGAGAAATTTCCTGATCAAGCGGAAAGCATCAGATCAAAATCAGGTTCTGCTGCTGGCCTCCCGTTTGGCCAAACGGAACCCTGCGAGCCCAGCTTTCCAAATGTGTGAATTCTCCATGGTGCAAATTCAAGTACTTCAAATCTGTAGATCAAGAACTGAGATCAGATGAGAAAGTGAAATTCCTAAAAATAAATAAAAAAACTTAAAAGTAAAAAAAAGAAAATTGGGTTGCCTCCAAATTAGCGCTTTTGTTTATAGTCTTTGGCTAGACTTCCAGATGCCGTTAATTAATATTTTTTGGGCACAATGGAATTTCTTCCATTAATGCCACCTGAGAATTATCATAGTATGGAGTAAGGCGATGACTATCGACGAGGAATGTCCTTTTTGTGTCCATGCTTATAATCTCTACCATCCCATCAGGCCAAACATAAGCCACTTCGAATGGTCTAGTCTGTTTAGATTTGAATTTCCATGACATATATCAAAAGTTTGACTCAGATATAAGAACTATCTGCCCAACCACAAATTTCTTAGGCTTCAAATCTCTGTTATGCCACAACTTATTGCACTCCTTGTACCGCATAGCTTGATCAAACCCTTTCAATCTTAGATCTCTCAATTCTTGAAGTTGGAACTTTGTTCTTCCTCACACTTAAGCGACTCCATACTCACTGGAAGAGTATTATCATCTTCTTGATAATCATGCTTCATATCGGGTGGTAACGCCTTCAACTCCAAATCTGAGATTTTCATATCCGGTGAGACTAGTCTGGCGGATGGGTTCCGTTTGGTCAAACCGAACCCAGTACGTACTACAGAAATTTTCAAAATATCCTGTTCGGATTGAGTCAAGTTGGGCATTCCTTTATTTATTTCAGTTCTGGGCACCACTTTTTGAGAGTGCACCGAACACACCAATTTACATATTTCCTTATCACTTGAGACTTGAACATTTTCCTCTTCTGGACTTGTAGGCATTTGAATTCCCAACTTATCCTGCAAAACTTTAGTCTCAAGAGAATCTTGGACAAATGGGTCGGTATATCAATTGCATTCACATTCTCAGCATCTATAGATTTCTGCAAGGGTTTATCAATGTTGAGTGTGTACTTATCACCAAAATAATCAAGAAAAATAGTTCCATCACCAACATTAATAATGGTGTTTGTTGTTTTCAAGAACGGACGACCCAACAATACTCCTTGTGTTTCAAGAACTAGTATGATTCATTTTTACCACATAAAAATTTGTGGGGTACACAAAGTTATTGACTCGTACAAGCACATTTTCCAACAACCCTTCAGGACATACACGAGATTTATCTGCCAATTGAATCACCACTCTAGTGTCTACCATTTCAACTCCATTCAAAGTTTGATACACAGATAATGGCATAACATTAATCGAAGCTCCTAAATAGAACATGGCAGCATCAATCTTCTTATCTCCGATGTAACAAGGTAAGGAAAACATACCTGGGTCCTTGCACTTTTGAGGTATTTTCTTTTGGATCACAGCTGACACAGATTCACTCATCATGATCTTGCTCAAATCCTTTAGCTTTCCTGCAATAAAATCTTTCAAGAACTTGCTCACTGGTGGTAACCTTATTGCCTGCAAGAACGGAATATTAATCTCCATTTTTCCAAAAATTGATACAAAATCCATAGGCTCTTCCTTTTTCTTTTCTAATCTACGAGGGAAAGGAGGAAAAATTTTAAGTGAAGGATCATGTAAACTCAACCTCTTACTTACCTAAGCTGGTACCTTGGATTTACCTTTATCTCGGGTCTCAGTAGGCTCAGGAATCTTAGAGTTTGTGGTGATTTCGTTGCCCTTTTCCTCCGTCAGTGAACCCCTTCGCTTCTTTGCTTGCGGATTTCAATGGTAATGCACCAACTACCTTTCCACTTCTGAGTGTGACCTGATTTACCGTCTCATGAGGGTTCAATTGGACCTGAGAAGGTAACCCTAGTTGTTTCATTCTGAGTTCATTCATGGAATTCGATAAATGGGTGATTTGTCGTGTATGCTCCTCTAAAGTTGTTTCAATCTTCTGAAACTTTGGTGTTGCTTTTGCATCATGTCCATCATTATGTACAGCTTATCATTCAAAGATTTCTCTTGACCACCTTGATGGGGCTGAGGAAAGACCGGAGCTTCTCGTTGCATTAGTGGAACATAGGGTCGTTGGTAATGCTGAGGCTGGTGCGGAGGGGGACCTTGTTCCCTCCACTGGAAGTTAGGGTGGTCCCTATACCTTTGATTGAAGTTATGGGGATATGGTCCACCTTTTTGCTGCCTCTCATTTAAATTTTCCATAGCATTTTCTTGGACAGGTATCTCTCCCGTGGTAAGAATGCATTGCGACGTCGTATAGTTCACTGCTCCACACGTGTACAGATGCAACCTTGGCAACGACCTTGGATAGAATTTTCTCCATTCTTTCCATCCTTTCCTTGATCTCATTTTTTTCGGGAGTGGATGTTTGTGCCACCTTCTTCAAGATTCTTACTTCCTGCTGATCATACTCCTTCTTAGATTCCACCAACCTCTTGATGATCTCTCTAGCTTCATTCACTCGAAGGTGAGAAAATCCACCACTACTAGAAGAGTTCACCAAGTCCTTGTTGCTGGATGCCATCCCTTGATAGAAGCATTGAAGCAACCGGCCTTCCGTCATTTGGTGATTAGGGCAACTGTCTACCAACTTTCTGAACCTCAGCCAATACATACTCAATGGTTCATCATATTCTTGCTTGATGCTTGTGATCTCCTTCTTCAAGGCATTTGTTCTTGTGGCTGGAAAATAGTACTCCAAGAACAATATCTTCAATTCTGCCCATGTCGCAATGGAGTTGGGGGGAGAGCTCGAAAACCACTGATTTGCTGCTCCTGTCAAATTGAATGGGAATGCCACCAATTTGAATTGATCTTTCGTCACGGTAGATGGCCTCTTCTGAACCTTACAAATCTTGATAAATTCGCTCAGAAAATTGTAAGGGTCTTCAAAGCTTCTCCCGTGGAACTTGGAGAGTACGTTCAGGAACGCCAGCTTGATTTCAATAGAATTTTCAGTCTCTGGCAACTGAATAGGAGTGGGGGATCATCTTCACTATGACCAGTGAGTTCCCACATGTATGGATTGTTTGGGTTCTGCCCAGGATTCAGATTTTGGTCACCTCCGTCCATCTCGATGTCAGTTCCCGAATCAGAGGTAGTTGCTGAAATCACGATGGGTTCGGTTTGGCCAAACCGAAGGGTCTTGGCAGAAATTGATTTTCGCACCTTTGTTCGCTTTCTGTTCTGCTTGGCTGTCTTCTCAACTTCTGGGTCAAATATTAAATTCAGCCTGGATGATCTGCTCATAAACCAAGCACAGTAACACACAGATTAGTAGGAAAACAAATTATAGAAATTGACTTACCGTTCCCCGGCAGCGGCGCCAATTTGGTGGGCGTCGTTTCACTCACCAAAATAATCTGCAAACTCTAATGATGAAATTATTACAGTAGCAAGCATAGTCGAACCCACGAGGAACAGCGCAAAAACTATAATAAAATTCCTAATAATATAGAGCACTTTTGGTGTAGCCAACACGCCTTAATTTTCAGATTTATCTAACAACTAATAATGCAACTAACAGATATAAAAATATAGTAAATATATGATGAATGCAATCGGCTCGGAATAACTCACATTAGTTAAACATCGATCATAGGCACAAAGATAAATCAATTCATATGCATCTATCAGTTATAGGAAAGTGGGTACGCTTAACCTCCCCAATTCTTTCGTACTTTATCGATAATTAAGCAATTATAATTAATTAATTGTTTCTCTTACCAAGATGGTCCCGGAAAGTATTCGCTGAACCAGATACACACCTCGATAGCATTAAGAATGAAAAGAACCCGATATAGCAATTACCAAAGTAAAAGCAAATAGTAAATGCACACTTAATTGTTCCCCATCTTGCTATTACAGTCTTAGCTAGTTAGTTGCTTTTCACAAGAACTCGCTACTTACTAACCCTTTCCAACGATTACGTATTGGTGGAATTAGATAGCATTATCCCAATAATATTCAAGTTGACCAGGCTTAGATCTATCAAGAATAAAATAACCCCAGAACAATCAAGAACACATAAGAATCAATTATAAAACAACTAGGCCTCACGATTCATAAACCAATGTTTGTTATTCCATGCCGATATATAAATTAACTACTCATAATAATTAAACTAAACAAATCAATAATAGAATATTTAAACATAATTAACGAAAATAAGAGACAAGTGTGGAATGCTGGACACGGGAAGAAGGCAAATAATTATCAATTTGGTGATCAATTCCTTCTGCGCTGGAACACAACCAATGTTCCCTAAATACTTCCTCCTCCTCTGTTTTGGCCGTATATATATATATATATATATATATATATATATATATATATATATATATTTATATACACAAAACCAAATCAAAATCAACTTCTAATTAGTTTTCTTCTTACGGAAGGAATAAGGAAATAAGATAATATCTATTCCAATTCTAAATAACTAATTCCTACAATTAAGGAATTTCAAATGGAAGGAGATAATACAATCTTTATCAATATGGACAGTGAATATATTTATTTCCTTCAAATCCACATCTCTTCAATAATTCATTTTTCACCCCATAACTTCAGTAATTCTTCTTTTGCCTCTGTTCCTTCATCCCTGGAAAAATGTCTTATAAGATAAGAACATTTTCCATTGGAGCACATCGTCTCATTAAAAACCTTAACCTGAAAAACCCAGTGGGAAAAAACCGTTGGTTAAGGGAAAAAGAGTACAATGTATAGCTCCCTCTCAATTCTTCACAATTCATGAATTCCTGCACCAAAAACACCTTAAAGTGCAAATTATATCTCAATAAAATCATAATAATCCCACAAAATTTGAACACAATATAACACACATCAGAAACAACGAAAACCCATTTCAACCTCCCCGGTTGTGTCATCTGTAACATGCTTCACTTAGGACCTCATCTAAACTGATGGGCTCCTTTACTGCTAAGAAACAAAGAAAAACCATTTCAACCTCCTCAGTTGTGTCATACATGTCTGCAACCTTGTGGTACCAGGTTACACAATAATCTGAGTCTAGTGTATCATCTTGTGTTGGTGGGGTTACCCACCCCACCTCCCTATTTTAGCACAGACGGGCCTCGCTATCTAGTGTACATCTAAGAAAACTGCCTCTTGTTGCACCCCCAAAGCTTGTGCCACCTAGCACATCAAGCTCCGGTAAGTACTACATCGTGAAGGTGTCATCCATGGTCGGTCCTACCTCATGCACCCTTGGCTTCGACTCACGCTTCTTGTAATCCTTGAACATAATATCTTGACTTACATAGAACTTCCTTGTTACTGGATCATACACGCGGTAGACCTTGGCTCCTTCTTCATAACCAAAGAACACCACTCGTACTGAGCGATCAGGTAACTTGTTCACTCCGGGGCCAACTTTCGTAACGTGCGCCACACATCTAAAAGTTCTGAAATAATAGACATCTGGCTTGCGCCTATGCCACACCTCATAAGGCATTTTCCCATCCAAGCTCCGTGTTCACTTCCAATTAATGATGTAGATATCAGTCTTCACCGCCTCACCCAAAAACTAGCTGGCATTTCTCATGCTTTTGAGCAAGCAACGCGCAATCTCTACCATTGTGTGGTTATGCCATTAAACCACACCATTTTGTTGTGAAGTGCTGTGGTGTAGTGTTTTTTGCCTTGCTCACTGCAATATTATTGAAACTCAATGGAATTGAACTCACCAACCCAATCAGATCAGAACGTCTTGAGCTTACCTCCATGTTCAACCTCAGCTCGTGCCTTGAACTTGTTGAAAGAACTAAGTTCCCCATCCTTTTATTTGAGCATATCTAGCCACATGTAGCGACTATAGTTATCGACTATCAGCTGGAAGTAACAACCCCCTCTGAGTGTGGTCGGCGTGATAGGACTACACAAATCCATGTGTACAAACTCCAAACACTGGGCAATGTGGTATGCTGAGGCTTGAGGGATTGAGACCCGATGATGTTTTCCAATGGCGCACCCATCACATATCTGCTTAACATGGTCAATCAACGGAACCTCTTCGACCATGCCTCCTTGTGCCAATTTCCGCAAGGAACGAAAGTTAAAGTACCTATAGCGTGCGTTCCATAGCCATGCTAAATCGTTCGCCTTAGATAGAAAAATCATGGGAGCAGCCACATCCAATGTTAAAACGTAGAGCTTTTTTTTTTGTTTCTTTCTTGGGAAAGTCTCAGGAAAGGCGGCCTTTCCATAAGCTTATGGACAGTCCTCAGGGGCACTTGAATTAAATGTTGTAATTTTTTATAAAATTTAAATATTGCATTTTATAAGTTAAAACAAGTAATAATATGTATTTGAAGGTGAAAATATAAAAATATACGATATAAAAAATTATTTTCAAAAATTTTAAATTTTGTATGTAATTTAAGAAATTCAGTATATAAGATAAGAAATAAGTGGCCTGTCCATAAGCTTATGGACAGGCCGCCTGTGAGGAGACCTACTCTTCTTTCTTATCTCGAAAGAGTTCTCAGTAGTAATCTCAGTAGTGAAACTCTCTCTCTAGGAAAAGGATGCAAAAGGCCACAGCCTTCTCCCGGCCACATCGGGAGTTTTTTCCTTCAATTCTTCAAGAAATTCACGGCTGAATCATGGTTCTCTAGAATCCTAACAAGATTTCGAACAGAATCATGTGAAATTCGTGAGTTTTTGTGGTTTGAATTCCGTAGAGAAAGGGTTTTTGCGATTTGAGGGTTTAACATCAGTTTTGGTTTTTTGAATTTTCTGATCGGATCTTTGGTCTGGGTGGCTGCGGATTTTTTTTTGGAGGATTCAAGGGTGCTCTTTTTTTGGTGGAAATCATCATCTTCATCATTAACGAGCAGGATTTCATTCATAAAATCGTGGCTCTTTGATCGGTACTGAAGGTTTTCACGTTGTCCAGGTTTTGCGATCTAGGTTTTGAATTTTTTCACGATCTGGATTGGGGTCTGAATTGCTGCGGATTTTTGGGATTCAAAGGCTTTGTTCTCCATCAACGCAGAGCAGGTTTTTTTTTGCTTGAAATTTTCTGATCGGCAGCAGGGTTTTTAGCGATCTTCTGAGCAACTATTCAAAGGATTTTCAAAGGCCTTCACGATCTTGTTTTAGAGTCTGACCTGGTACGAATTGTTTGGGATCTAAAGGGGTTGTTTTCTGGTGGAAATCTTCATCTCCATCATCAAAACAGCAGGTTCGAATCAGCTCCAAATTTCTGGTTGGCAGCAGGTTTTGAAGTGCTCATCAGCCACGGTTTTGTGCATTCAAGGGCATGTTTGGAATCAGGTTTCTGAAGATTTTCAGAGGCTGTAACATCAGGTTGTGATATTCAATTGATCACGTCCTTTTGGCTGGATTCGAGAAGTGTTTGAGCTTAATATAGGGTGGCAGAACTGAAAACACCAAAGGCGAAATACATCAGCAGAGGTTCTTGGCTTTCTGGAATTTTTCCGGCACCAATTTCTGAATTTTCTCCTGCGATATCGTTTCTGAACGTCCCCTGGTGGTTGTGGTTGGCGGATTTTATTTTTTGGGCTAAGGAAAATTCAGTTCTGAATTTTTTACCCAGGTAGCGGTTGCGCGATTTGCCTGCGCTGCACTGTATAGTGTAATATGGCGTTAGGTTATCCATTTGCCTAAACTGGAAATAACGGTTACAAAACCATCCCGCAGGATGTTCGCGGTCAAAGTCACACCCGATCTCTTCATCATTATGAGGTCTATCTGTTAGATACCTGGGAGCACCATCGACTATGATCAAACTACGATCAAACTGCTCTCAGCCCCTTAGAGAATGCCTCGGCTCTCATCCTGATATCATTATTGAAGGCCAATAACACCTATTTATCTTCATCTTAGATGTGTATATGGTAGAAGTTGTTTGCCAACTCTTCTCGTAGTTTACACGTAGCTTCACTGAAGGTCGGAGTACCACTATTTAACTACACCATCATTAGCTTCTCCGGTTTGTAGAAGGCCGAGTCCACTTCCAGGGTTGGGAAGGCCGGCATTTATACCTACCTTTGTAGACCGCCAGTTAGCATTGAAGGCCACCCAGTTTTGTTTGAAGAGCCGGTTCATCCATCGGTCAGCCTTGTCTAGCCATCTCACGATTAGATGTGGTTGGCCAACTGGTTGTAGAAGGCCGCCAGCTCCACGTGCGCTCACGGTTAATGAAGGCCGGGAATCCACGGTTAGCCGTGTCGGCCTACGTCATGGTTAGCCACAACTAACACCCCATTGTAGAAGGCCGCTATCACCCTGAAACTAACGGTTAAAGAAGGCCAGCACTGCACTTTAACGATGATTTGGACAATAGCCGAGTGACTCAAACCTTGGTCTCAAGAGTCGGTTATCTTACAGGTTGGATTTTGGCTAGATCACCACTCGCCGGTATTGCATTACTAGCCAAGTTAACACTTGCTCGGTTGCATTGAATGCCTTTATGTCAAAGGTAGAAGCTGCATCTATTTTAGGAGGGGTCTAGTGAGTTTGTTCTCATAACCTCTCAAATTATGGTTTGTTTTCTTCAATCCCCTGTCAACATGAAGGGGCTAGCACTTTGGTCCTCTGGCTTTAGGATTTATGCCAAGGGACATGTATTACGGTCTTTGTATTAACGGAAGTAGGCCAAACTGCTCACTCCTGTCAACATTCTCAATTTCTTTTTATTTACCAACACCTTAGGCGTAGAGTTTTTTCTTTCTTTGTGCCAATTGTGCTAACATGGCCCGCTAACAATAAAACAAGCACAACTCCCCATTTTTAATCACAATCTTGCAACCATTCTCGTCAAGTTTGGCAGTACTAACAATATTTTTGTTCAAATTAGCCATGAAATATACACTTGTTAGCACATTGTGCTCCTTGTTTTTTCAAAAAAGCGTTATAGCACCTCAGTCACAAATTTCAACTATTGATTTGTCACCAACCTTGACCCTGCCTGTCAAAGTCTTATCAAGTGATGTGAACAATGCCTTGGGTCTCTTCATGTAGTTACCCGCCCCTGTGTTGAGGTACCACACCCTCTCGCTCACATAGACTAGAAACACATGCTCCTAGTCGAGGAAGGCATACTCATCTGCCTCTTTGACGGGACAAACACTCTCTAGGGTCAGTCTTGTTGTGGCACTCCCAACATGGAGTGTCTCATCATTGTGGCTTCCTGGCACATCCCAAATGATTTTTGGGGTTGCACCTCAACCATGAATTCTATTAGCAAGACCACCTGATCATCCTCGATCATGGTTAGGTGCGCCTCTTCTCGTTTTCCTTGTTTTGCCTTGCAACACTCAAATGAAAAATGGTTATAAATTCCACAATTGTGACATTTCCCTTTCCTTGGAACTTTTTCTCGAGTCCCTATAGTGCTTCCCTTCTAGCCCCACGAGCCTCCATGACAACTGCCCTTAGTCTTGCTTTAGCCCTTACCCTTTCCACCAGCCTCAAAGGATTCACCTCTCTCTATGGCTCTGGTGCGTCCGCAACTTCTCCTCTATGAAAAGAAATTTAGCACTAGCCTTTTCACTTGGATCACTGAGTCCAAAATGATCCTTCACCGACCGTATTCATCTAGTCAGTTCATCAATAGAGAACATGTTTAGCTCAAGCAAAGTCTGAAATGCAATTGCCATTTGTGTGTACCATTGTGGCACAATGCATAAGAATTTCTTCACAACATTCTCCTCCTCCAATGTGCCACCACTGATGCGGAGATTGTAGACAAGGTTTGTGATCCTCATGGAAAAATCATCAAATTTCTATCCATCCTTGAAAGTCATCATTTTGAACTCCATACGTAACTTCTGTGCGTTGGATTCGCGGACATGGTCGACTCCTTTTCGTTAAGTCTTCACCATGTCATAAGCTTCTTTGGTGGTGTCTTTCATAACCAACATGGACAACATATTCGGCGGCACTGCACATAGGATCGTGGAGAGTGCCTACCTATCTTCAGAGTAGTCAGCATCCCCTTCCTCGAATGCTTGCCACAAAAGCTATGCTTGCAGGTTTACCCTTACAACCAGGGCCCAATCAACATAGTTAGTTCAAGTTAGGATATGATGCACCATTGGTCCAACACTTTCCCTCAACACCTGTTGTGCCACCACTTCACCTCCTGGTCACACTACGTCTCTTCTCTCTAGGTGGAGTGTATGAACCTTTGGTAACTTTAATCCATTTCTAGCCAATGATCAACCTTGCTTTGATATTTATTGATGAAACAATGATCGACAAATGGAAACAATTGAGACAGTATTTTTTGTGCTTAAAAGAAACAACTTTTCTCATTTTTATCCTCCTATTTATTGATTACAAAGCAACTCTAGAAATTATTCCTAAACTAATGAAGAGCCTTAACTAAAGCTTCTAATTTCTCTAACCTCCTACCACTACCACTAGCAATAACTATATTAGTATCCAACCATACACACACACACACACACATATATATATATATGTGGTTATATATATGTATATTGATAGTCAGTAGTCTTTATACAAAATGTTTTCAACAATTTCTTAAACTATCACAACTTAATATAAGTATGATTCAAGGAAATAATATACATAGAAGATAAGTGCAAAGGAAAGGTAAACATTCTAATACCCTCATGCAAGCTCATGATCAGGTACAAACAAGAAGCTTGGATCACAAATTCATGAAACAAGAAGAGCCCTAGCTTGGGTGAAGATGTCAGCAATTTGATTAACATTCTCAACATGGTCAACTATCAATTCTCAAGCTTCAACTTCTTCATGAACAAAGTGATAGGCAATCCTGATGTGCTTGGATCATTGATGAATAACATGATTTTCAATGAGAAAAGTTGCCCCAAGGTTGTCACAAAGAAGAATGGGTGGACCAGGGGATCATGCAGCCATTTCCTTAAAGAGTTGTTGAAGCTAAATAAGCTCAGTGGAAGCAAAGGAAATGACTCTATACTTAGCTTCAATGCTAGATCAAGCAACCACCTTCTGTTTGTAAGAAGCCTAACTCACCAAGTTTCTACCAAAATAAATGGAGAATCCGTGTTGCGACTGACAATCATTGGGATCTGAAGCCTAACCAATATCAGTGAAATAAACACGGCGGCAGTCTCAAGATAGTTGAAAGAAAAGACTAGCATCAAGAGAGCCTTAGAGATACTGCAAGATCCATTTGACTGCAGCCCAATTATGCTCTGGTGGTTGATGTATGAATTGACAAATGTGATTGATAGAGTAAGAAAGTCCTGGGCGAGTGATAGCAGCATAGTGCAGGCCAGATTCAAATCCACAAAGGTATCACCACCCGAGACCAACCTCGACCTAGCTATAGTTGGTGACGCAATGATCTTAGCTCCTATTATTTTGCTGCGATCAAGGTGATCTATAATGTATTTTAGTTAAGAGATAAGAAGTCCGGGCGAATCACGATGAATCTCAATCACTAGGAAAAAGTTGAGCGGCCATGAATCCTTCAAAAAGAAAACTGAGTTGAGATATCTGAAAAACTCATCAATGAAGGACCAATAATGAGATCATCCACATAAAATAAGTACGTAGAAAACATCATAAACATGTCTCTTGATGAACATATATGTGTCAAAGATGCATGGTTTAAATCCATGATGAAGTAGAGCCTGATTCAATTTTCGTAACCATGCTCTTGGAGATTATTTAAGGCCATAAAGTGCCTTCTTAAACTTGTAAATATGAGATGGTTGACAAGGACAACAAAGTTAGGTGGTTGCTCCGTGTAAACTGTCTTTGTCAAATCATCATTGAGGAAAGCATTGTTAATGCCAACTTGATTAGAGGCAAATTAAAAGTGATGGAAATGCTCAACACCACACAAATGGTAGTCGGTTTAATGACTAGACTAAATGTGTCAAAGTGAAGCCCTTACCACAAGACGCGCCTTATAACGATCA
Source organism: Rubia yunnanensis (assembly GCA_037428765.1). Taxonomy (NCBI): domain Eukaryota; kingdom Viridiplantae; phylum Streptophyta; class Magnoliopsida; order Gentianales; family Rubiaceae; genus Rubia; species Rubia yunnanensis. The sequence continues at coordinate 24,751,245 of CM075061.1, read as the reverse complement.
ACTAATCCATATAGTTTTTTATTGATCCTGAAAACATACTTACATCCCACAATATTAGAAGTTGGGGGACTAGGAACTAAGTCTCATGCCCCATTAGCCGTTAAGGCATCAAACTCTAATTGCATAGCATATTGCCAATTTGGGTTCTTTTTATCTTGTCAAAAAATATTTGGTTCAATATTAGAAGAATCTCAAGAGATGAGATATTTAGTAGCAATATTTATTTTGGTCTTAAGAGAATGAGTGGAGGAACAAGTGACCATACTATGTTTAGAGTTGTCAGATGGCCGGAAATACAAAAGATCTTGTTGATATGATGTGGCCGGCAGAGGACTCAGTGGTGAGGATGGTTCTATCACCATATGAGTTGATGGCATGAGACCGGGAGAGATAGATGTAACCGTGCTATTGAGTTTGAATGTACGAGAAACTGGTCATATAGATGAAAATTCCCGTCTTTGATTCTTCCGGAAGGGTATGAAGTGATATATCGAGAAAAATAGTTGAATATAAACTTGATTGAACACTGTGTTGATGAAAGGGGAAGGAAGACTCACCAAATACCACATGCCTAGCAATATAAGTACGAGACGAAGGCACATGAAAGCATAGATACCCTTTGTGTTTAATGTTGTACACTAAAAAGACGCATGCAACAGAACGAAACTCCAATTTATTATTACTATCAAGACGAATATAAGGGTAACATAAGCAACCAAAGGATTTATAAATTATTAATCAGGTTGACAATGATAAAGACGTACATAAGGAGATTTGTTTTTGAGAATATGAGTTATAGTTGGATTGTTCAAATATATGACCGTATGAAAAACATGTTCCTACAAACTGATAGGAAAGAAAAGCAAGACCTTTTTCAACGACAATGTGATTACACATTTTTGAAGCACCATTTTGTTCATGGGTATGTGGACAAGAAACGCGATGCATAATTCCATGTGTTTGAAGAAAAGATAGGACATTGCGATACTTGACTCCCCAGTCAGTTGGAAAAGCTTTAATTTTGGTTGAAAATTGTGTATAGACCATTTTCATAAACAATGAGAATGGTAGAAAAAACTTAAGATTCAGTAGTCAGGAAATAAACTCAAATGAATCTAGTGCAATCATTGATGAAAAGAAAAAAACAACAATTACCATTTAAGGAAAGTACAAGGGCAGGATCCCAATATCATAAAAAATTAAATCAAAATGATTTTGTGAAGGAGCATAACCTCAAGTAAGAGATGAACTAATTTTCTTGGCCAATAATAGTGATGATCCGAAGTCGAAAAGTGAAGTCGAGTCTCTTGCAACCGAGAAAATGGAGAATTTTGAACTCTTACTTAGATTGGTTATTTGGCACAAGCTATTCTCTTGGGTTAATGTAGTGAGTAAAATTATGCAAACCAAAAATATGGTTATTGAGGATCCTTTAATTAAATTGAAAGAACTTCTCCTTTTTTTTCAATTGTATAAAGAAAATGGATAATGCAGAAGCATTGATTGAAGGTAATGTTCTTGCTATGGAGATGGGTGTTAAAACCAAATTTCCTAACATGGGCCCCATGTTAGGAAGAGGCAATATGATGAATGCAGTAGTGAAGATGTGACCATATCCCGTGAAGAATCCTTTAGAGTGTTCTACTTCAAAGAAGTGATGGATAATATTTTGACATCGTTGTGAAGTAGGTTTGAGAAAGCTAAAATGTACCAAGAAACTTTTGGATTCTTGTTTGATTTGGAGAAATCAATGGTTTTGGGTGATGATAGTTTAAATGCATCTTGTTATATTTTGGAAATGTATCTAAAAAAAGATACAACTTTGGATATAGATGGAGGAGACTTGTTTGTGGAATTAAGCAATTGATAGAGGTGTTGCCAAAAAGAAAAATGAGGGAAAATGAAATGTTGAACTATTTGAAGGACATTGATGGTTGTTATCCAAATGTGTTGATTGCTTATACATTTGAAGAAGGGGACACAAGTCAAAATGATGATTATCTAATTGAAGATGACCAAGTTGAGGTTAATATTGATAATGTTGAGGAACAAGTTGTCGCGAATGTAAATTATATTGAAGAAGCAGAAATGGTAGATTTAGTCTAACTGATTAAATGTGATTCAATTGGGGAAGTTGAAGTTGGGGTGAATGTCAATGATGTTGAGGAACAAAAATGTATGGATAGTGATGAGAGACAAGTGGAAGATGAAAGTGCAAACATTTATGATCCCGGGAATTGGGGTACCATTTCTCAAAAACTTAGAGATCATATAGTAGAGAAAGGTCCCAGATGCCAAGTTCAAGTATCCGAAAAGTGGTGATAGGCATTTTGCTCGTTCTTGTTACACTCAGTTTTTGAGTAATGGGGAGACTCGAGAGAGGATACGGCTAGTTTATTCAATGAAAAGGATGTGGTGTTTTTCTTTTTTTGTAGATTGTTCAAGATCAAGAAAAGAGGCAACTACACTCGATTGGCTCATGAAGGATTCAAAGACTGGAAAATTGTAGGAAGGTCACTAAAGTTCATGAAAGTAGTGATGTTAACATGAGATGCATGGCAAGTTGGATTGAGTTGGAGAAAAGGTATCGAACAAATACAAATATTAATTGTGATTTATAAGATAAAATTTTCAAAGAGAAGAACCGATGGAGCGAAATGTTGAGAATAATACTGGCAGTCATGAAAATGCTCGCAACGTGTAACTTGGTATTCCGTGGAAGTAGTGAGAAGATTGATTATGAGAACAATGGAAACTTCTTATTTTTTATTGGAATAATTGCCAAATTTGATCTAATAACGAGGGAGCATCTTCGTTGCATCTAGGAGAAAGAAATTAGGAAGCATTATCTTAGCCACAAAATTCAAAATGAAATTATTCTTTTGTTAGCCGATGAAGTGAAGAGTGTTATTCTCAAGAAAGTCAAGAAAGCAAAGTAATATTCAATCATTCTTGATTAATGTACTCCATACCTAAGCCACCAAGAGAAAATGTCACTTGTGATAAGGTGCATCGATGCCTCTCCAACTTTGTCTAAGGTCGATGAATTTTTTATATTGAGTTTATGAAGGTAGATGATACATCGGAGAAGGGACTATTTGAGACTCTTGAAAATACTTTTGCTAAACTTGATCTTAATGTTGATGATATAAGAGGTCAAGGATATGACATTAATGAGTCAAATGTGAAGGGAAAAAATAAAGGTGTGTAAAGAAGATTGCTTGACATCAATCCTAGAGCCTTTTACACCCCTTGCGGTTGTCACTCTCTTAACCTTACTCGTTGTGATATGGCTCATTGGAGTACTCCCTCCATTTTTTTCTTTGGAGTTATACAACTTATTTATACGTTGTTTTCATCTTCAACCAAGAGCTGGAGCATTTTTAAGGAAGTGGTCAATGGTTTTACACTTAAACCATTGTCACAAACTCGTTGGGAAAGCCATCTTGAAAGTGTGAGAGCCATAAGATTTTAAGCTTCTCAAGTAAGTGATGCACTAATTTTCTTGGCCAATAGTACTGATGATCCAAAGTCGAAGTAAAGTTGAGTCTCTTGCAACCGAGAAAATGGAAAATTTTGAATTCTTACTTAGATTGGTTATTCGGCACAAGTTTTTGTCTCGGGTTAATGTTGTGAGTAAAGTTTTGCAAACCAAGAATATGGATGTTAAGGATGTTTTGATTGAATTGAAAGAACTTCTCTCTATTTTTTCAATTGTATAGGGAAAATGGATATGCAGAAGCATTGATCGGAGCTAATGTTCTTGCTACATAGATGGGTGTTGAACCTAAATTTCCTAAGAAGTGTCCCATGTTAGGAAGAGGCAATATGATGAAAGTAGTAGTGAAGATGTGATCATGTCCTTTGAAGTAGTGAAGATGCGATCATGTCCTTTGAAGTAGTGAAGATGTGATCATGTCCTTTGAAGTAGTCCCTTCAATACGAGTTTACACATTATCAATAAGCCCCTGGAAAGTTGAGGGTTCGGCCTTCAAATTTATCCCAAGGTCCTCGGTTCGAATCCGTGTTCATATCCACGGGTTCGATGTTTTGCCCTTTTACGGGGCTACTTCAAATTGGTGATTGAGCCTCGGAGATCCCATAATGCTCTAGGGGTACGATATTTGTGCCCTTGTTATCCGTTGAGAGTTCGCTATAGGTTAGCTTTAAATCTTTTGTTTGAGCGGATTAATATGTCGGGGGTGCGACCCTCGACTTTCTAATCTGTGTCAGAGCCCAAGGGCCTGGATCCTGCCTCATTTACTCCCCCGGGGGCCTTCGAGCCCCAGAGGTCCTGATTAAGAGGTTCGATCCTCGATCTTATGATCTGTGTCGAAATCTGAGGGCCTTTGAGCCCGAGTAATCAGAAGTATGGGATCCGACTCCTAGCCTTCTAATCTATGTTAGAGTCTGACATCCTTCAAATTTTAGAATTTAGGAATAGGGGATTCGGCCTTTGAATTTCTAATCTGTGTAAGAATCTGAGGCATTCAAATCCCATCATTTAGGAATAGGGGATTCGACCTTTGTCTTTCTAATCTGTGTTAGAATCTGAGGGCTTTTGAATCCCGATCTTTAGGAATATGATATTTAATCTTCGGTCTTATAATCTGCGTTAGAATTTGAGGGCGTTCAAAACCTAGTATTTAGGAATAAGGATTTAACCTTTGGTCCTCTAATCTGCGTTAGAACCCGAGGCATTCGATTTCAAAGCGGGAAGTGGAAAGGTCACGATGTGTGAAACTCACTCTTATTTCTGAGCGCATGAATTCCAGGTTGGGCTCCACGTGCACCACTTTCCCCATAAATGCCTTGGATTTCTCTCTTACGCAGCCCATTTACCACACATTCACTTATTGTGTGGTGGCCCGAGGTAATAATTACCTTTATTCCTTCTATATAAAGCATCTCTTGTCTTACCTTACTTTCTATTCAAAGCATTTTTAGAATTTCAGAACTCCCTTCCCACTTTCAGAGCAGTTCAAGGCGTTCTTCTTACTAACATTTTCAGAGAAGCTTCGACCAAATTCCAACCATTGATAGTAAGTTTCCTCTCACCTGATCCTTTTTCTCTTTTAGAAATGTCGCAAACACCATCAATGGGGAAGAACTCCATCCCGGCCTATTTTCAGCCATGTCCTCCACCAGTGGCGTTGAAAGTTCCCGTCTCCAGGATTCCGGCATCGTTTCTTCCTCGGCCACTGATTTCCATTCCGCTAATCTAGAAGCTGAAGGAATTTCTGCCAGCTGTTCAACGCCGCCTAAAAGTTACCGTCACAAGTTGATTACATCGAAATCTCAAATTTTGAGGAAAACCATGGTTCAAGAAGATAAGGAGGGCCATTCTTTTTTCTTCGAGAAGGTTCTAACCCCAGTTCTCGAGAGCCCCCCAGCCAATTGCCTAGGAGGTCTTGAATTTGCTATCTTCTCTACCCTTTTAGATTAGGATTCCAGAGGACTTGTGGTTGGAGGTCCTTTAGGAAGATGAAAACCCTAGGGATAAGAGGCCTGGTAGGTGCGCTGTCTACAAGCGCCATCTTATATTTGGGCTTTGTTTTCCCTTTCCCCCTATCATTTCTCATCTTCTCGAGGAACATCAGGTCAACCTAGCCCGGCTTCATTTGAACATCATACTCTTAGATATGGCATTTATGACTCGATGTAAAAACTTAGGTATAGTCCCAAGCTACAAGCTGCTTAGGCCCATTAACTATATTTCTGCTAGAAGACCCGTGGTGCACACAGTTGGCAGCAAGGATATGAAACTTGGTGGGATTATAACCCATAGTAACAAGTTTTTCGACCATCCCATAAAAATCTCCTCAAACTGCAAAGGGTGGCACAAAGCCCCCATATACACCTTCCAAAGTGAGGCAGAAGAGTACTTAGTACCGGGGTGGAATTTGAATCCAAAGTTTGAGAATCATGCTAACTACATTGCTCCGAAGAGTGTGGTGGCAGACAGGGATCAGCTGTTAAATGAACCCCTTGACATCTCCAAGAACTATGACTATGTTTGGCCGGAGGAGGTTTATGAGTGGATCTACAATCAGAAACATGCTTTGATTAAGCCCCTCCCTCCGGCGGAGTCTTCAAAGACCCATTCCAAGAAGGGGAAAGGAAAAAGAAAAGTTGTTGAGGGTGAAAACCCTAAGAAAACAAAGAGGAATGCCCCTTCCGTGATCGATGATAGGGCCCCAAAGAAGGCTAAAGTTGACCCTTTGAAGCCCACCGAGCCCATTTTGAGGGTCTTCAAAAGTGGCTCGGAGCCCTTAGGAGCAAACGATGTCGAAGAGGTTCCCCCTAGGAGATCATCCCCACCTTTTTAAGTTGTTTGTGGCATCATAACGTTTTACTTTGATTGCTTTTACTTTATCCCCCCTCCCTTATTATTTCTTTTTCTAACTTATCTTTCTTTTTGCATTATGCAGTGGACTTCGCTGAGTTGCTTGGTCTCGGGAACAAGGAAGAGGTGGAAACGATCTTTGAGGAAACCTATTTGGAGGCTCAATTTGAACTCCCGGTCCAGGTGGCTGTCCAAACAGAGGACCTTTCAGAGGTCCAGACGGAGGCCCCTGGTAACTCCACAAACAACAAATGGCATCAGGAGGGTGCTTTTTCACACATCCCCTCCTCCCAAAGGCAGCGGGTTGACAGGGTCATCAGTATTGACTCCCAAGCCAATGACTCCATGAATTCCAAGTCCCAGGCTAGGAATCTTCGGGGGAAAGGCAACCACACCCCTCCGGGAATGACGGTCATGCACTGGCAATGGTTCCAAAAGTGGCCACCGTCTCAGCTACTCTGGACTCAGTCTTCCAGAACTTTGTGGTGGAGACCAAGGAAGCCCAAGTGGATGCTTCTAAATCTAAGGCCTCTGAGACCAAGGAGATTGAGCTTGAAGAAGAGCTAAAGAAAGCTTCCTCCGATCATCAGGGGGAGTTGGTGAAGGTTGCCTCTGATCACAAGGAGGAGTTGGAGAAGGTGGCCTCCAATTATGAGGCAGAACGTGCAAAGATATCCTCCAAACACAAGGAGGAGCTAGAGAAGCTGAGCCTCGATAAGGACAGCCGCCTCATGGAGCTTGAAATTAAGCTGTCGGAGGCCCAGGCTTCCAATGAAACTCTAGCCAGTGAAAATTCTAAGCTGGCCAGTCTTTGTTCTCCCAAACAGCAGGCCTCCATGCTCGAGGCCTATACCAACAAACTCATGAAGACCCGGGGGTTCTGGGGTTCTGGGACTTCTTGGGGGGGGGGGGGGTTCACTCAGAACAACCCCAATCCATCTGCAAGGAGCTCCAGCTGAGTATGCAACTATGCTGAGGATATCTGTACATGATGGGGGCATCAAACTCCCAGTGCTTGATCACTTGAAGGCCATCGGCAAGTATTTCTTGGTGGAGGATATCTGCCGTCTGGAGGTGCATGAAGATAAGAAGTGCAGTGAGCCTGACCCCCTGACCATTCTAAGGTCCTGACACAGGCCTACCCTTACTCATACGACCTCTACCCAAGCAGAACATATCGTAGGAAAAGATGTATGATTTATTTTTCTTAGGGCTTCAAATGTATTTCCTTTCTTTCAATATTAATGAAAGCCTTTAATTTCTTTACTTACTCGTTTCTACTTTTATGTTACTTGTAGACTTTAGACTTGGTACCCTACCTCCCCTCCCAAATACAAAGGGGTACCATCTTTAACTTCTTTTTCCAAGTTATGAAAGAGTGGTACCACCGAATTAAAGAGTGGGCATGGGATCATTGAATTGGGGTCCCTTAATTCTGGTCTAAATTTAACTTGCTCAAAGAGGAGCTTCGAGTTTCCCGTGAAGAGCTTAACATATGGCATAATGGCCTTCATGAGAAGCAAAAAGAACTTCTCGACACACTTAGCTGTTTGAGGGAGGAAAGAGATTCCCTTGTTCCAGCTAAGGACTAGATTTAAGGGGATTATCTCTCCCTTGAGTCTCAGCACAACGAGGTCCTCAAAGAGATCACCACTAGGGTTGGTTTCACTTCAATTCACGAGTGTATCACCACTGCCAAAGCTTTTAAGGCTGCTGGGGGGCATTGTCTTCTCAGCCCAATGAGACCATTGAGTATTACCACCACTAGGCTTAAGTGGCTCGAGAGAATGTAGAAGTGGATCGAGCGGCCCTTGTGACTGCCACAACTAAATTAGAGGAATGGAAGCCACAAAATAGGGAGTAAAAATGAGGTCTCATTCCTACCTTAGAGCAGACTATTAGGGAGAATCAAGCCCTTGTTGGGGGTTTCCTTTAGAGATAAAAATAGGCCGAGAGGGAGAATGCTGAGCTACATCAGACTTATATAGAGACTGCCAATAGTCTTCGAGCGTATGTGCTTTGGGTTGGGACTATCAATGCGCCACTAATTTAATATTTTGAATTATTTCTCCAAAAGACCATCAATATTATGGAGAGAAAACATATCACAAGGGATCCCAAGTACCAAGATGCTTATGAAAATGCTAAGGGTGGCTAAAGGATTTGCGGAAAATGAAGAATACGAGTGGGGCTTCGAGTTCCCACGCTGCTTCGGGAAGGAGTGAGGTTCTAAACCCCATAGGGAGTAGCCCCTATGGAGCGTCCCGAAGAAGGGGAGGTTTCGCTTTCAGCCATCCAGCTAGGGCCCCTGCCTCGTATTCAGATCCTTCTCAAGTATAGACCCCTGGGTCTCAATCAAGACCTTTTGATTCTCTTCTTTCAAGGACTAACCCTTCAAGCAATCAGGATCGTGCCTCTGTTCGAGGGAGGGAGTCCTTACTTCCTCTAGAGGACCTTCCTATGAATGAGGGGGTAGCATTGCTGGTGGTTGGGGTTGGGCAGCTCCTCTCAATTCTGAGGTCTCTGAGGATGTTCCTTTGGTGAGAAAACCTTGAGACTCCCACTGCGGATCTTCGAACTCTTTTCAAGGACCCGGAGCTAGGTACTATAAGGGATAGTTTTCTCTTGGTTATATGTAGATAGTTGTTGTAACTCCATACACTTTACTTGTAAGCCATTATGGCCTTGTATAATTGTAACAAAACCTTTTGTTCCTTCCTATTTTTAGAGCATTGGAATTGTTCATGAAAGGTAATAGCCTTTCTAACCAAGTTGGGTTTTTCAACTTTTTTTTGTTCTAACTTGGCATTCAATGGGCTACATTGGCTCTTCAAACATTATAAGGTCTGTGCCTTGGGCGCTTGATGCATGATAAGGGAATTTTAATCCTAAAGCATTCGATGGGCTGCATTGGCCCTTCAAATGTTTGTAAGGTCAATGCCTTGGGCGCTTGATGTGCTTTAATGGGATTTTAGCCCCAACTCATTTGATGGGATGTGTTGGCCCTTTGAATATTGGAAAGGTTTGTGCCTTGTGTGCTTGATGCGCTTTAAGGGGAATTCGATCCAAAATGTTTGATGGGCTGTGTTGGTTGTTTGAATGTTTGCAAGGTCTGTGCCTTGGGCTCTTGATGCACTTTAAGGGGACTTCGACCCAAAATGTTTTATGGGCTATGTTAGCCCTTCAAATGTTTGCAAGGTCTGTGCCTTGGGAGCTTGATGCACTTCAAGGGGAACTCGACCCAAAATGTTCGATGGGGAATTTGAATGGGAATTTGAGGAGAATGGTTCGATTTGAGGAGAATGGTTCGATTTGAGGAGAATGGTTCGATTTGAGGAGAATGGGAATTTTTGTACCCCCGTGGCAAGGTGTGTTTTAGTTCAACAAGTAATCGCAGGAAACACACTTCGATAAATAGCTTGATAAAAACAAAGGAACCCTATCGACTTACGGCAATGTCTCATCGAGGGCATCCTCTGACCCAACTAATTTTTGGGCGAGCCATTTTTTAGCCTCATCAGGCCTTTGGGATTTAGGTAAATAGTAACTCCTATGGTTGAAACGTTCCACCGCATGGAATTGGTTCACCTTGGGGGGTTTCTAGAACGTAGCTGCCTCAGGGGCCGGCTTCAACGACTCGATAGGGTCCTTCCCCGCTTGCTGACAGCTTCCCCCACACCCCGGCTCTCTTTGAATCTTATCATTTCTCCTAATTACGAGGTCCCCTAGGGAAAATGGGCTTTTTTGACCCTCCGGTCATGATACCGCTTGATACTTTCCTTTACCTTGGCTTCGTAGAGGGATGCTTTCTCACTTTTTTTCTTTGAGAAGGTTCAAATCCAGGCGGTGCTACTCGTCATTGACCTCTTGTCGTTCGTTGCTTATAGCAAACATTCAAAAGGTGGGCAGCTTTATCTCCACAAGAATGACCGCCTCCAAATCATAAACCACACCATAGCGAGTTTCGCCCGTGACAGATGACTCTGTGTTCGAAATGACCAAAGTACACTAGATAACTCATTGATCCAGTTCCCACATGCTCATTCGAGCCCCGATAGGATGCCATTGACAATTGATGTGTCCATTTTCGGCGCATTATTTAGTAGTATTTAGGATCACTTTTGTGCTCTTTTATTATCGAGAGCTTGTGTTTTACCTTGAAATTCACTTAGGAGAGGTAAAAGCAACTTTGTACTCTTTTACCTCTTTTAAGTGGATTTTGTGTGACAAGGGAAGAACACGGAACCAACGAAGACCGGGAGACATTGAAGACTATACTTTCGAAGACTTTTGGATACTCACTTCGAAGACATGAAGACCGGAGGCCGTTGAAGACCATTTTTGGAGCCGTTGAAGACTTGAAGATCGAGAGGGATGGCTATGAAGAAGACAAAGGAACAATGCAGAATTCTGGCTCCCGTCGCGACACCGTCGCGACACCATCGCGAGTCGGGGCACCGTCGCGAGTCGCGACGAACCCCGTCGCGAGTCGCGACGAACGGGTGGCCAGAAATCAACTTTATCTTCTTCTGACTATAAATACTACTCTTTTCCCTCTTCTTCTCCAAGCTTTCCAGCGCGCCTTTCTCTGGTTTTTGGGCGCCAAACTTAGGTTTTTCTTCTTCTTTCTTTTCTTAGCTTTCTCTTAGTTTGATTATGTCTTTTCTTGTTGTTCTAGAGTAGTTCTTGTTCTTGGGAGCAAAGGATTGAAGCTTCCACTATCTATGTAGCAAGAACTCATTTATATCGATCTATTTGGTATTTTTGCTATTGTGCAATTATTGTGCTTTGAATGTTAATTGTTGATTGCATTGATATTGTTGAGAGCTTGATGATATGAAATGCTTGGATTAATTGCTAGCTAGGGTTTGGGGGATTTGGGTTAATTTCCCCCCTGTTCTTGTTAGCAATGTGAGAGTATGAATTAGAGCTTTCGATTGTGTTAGTGTGTTGACAATGTGCTAGGCGAATGTGATTGATGTCGAACTCTTCGTCACGTTCGTTTGTGTAGCAAACGAGAGAGTCATATGCTCGCGGATGAATGTGCGTTGTACGTTCATCCAATCTCGTGTAATTGCATGAATTGGTTCAATGCCTAGTCACGGTGTAGTGGTCATAGGCATTGCCAAGCTTGTTGGTCCTTCGTGCTAAATGCCACCAATGACACCTTGAGTCGTGGTCGCGACTCGGGAGCCATTGGTGAGGTTTGACGAGAGATGTCGAACTCACTCTCGCAAACTACGAACTAAGAAGGATAGGAGTTCAGTCTCCACGACAAGTAGTTGAAGTATTGGATAGGTGATTTAAACTCATTCCTGAAGCATTTGTTGTTTGGCGTTTATGTATTCCTGACGGTGTGTTTCACTGCATGTGTGCCATGAGTGGTTTGAGCATAGGGAGTGCTCGTGTGGTTGAATTGCTTAGGTGTAGGAACGTGACGAACTCCGTAGCACCTTTGCATGAAGATCTACGAGCATGAACTTAGAGCTCCTTGTGGTGTGTGTGTTGTGGTACTTGCTAGATGGGGTGTGTGAGCGCTGGGTCATGAATGCTATATGATGGAATGTGTGAATGATTCGATGAACTACATTAGACGTGGAAGTGGATATCCGTTGCCCCCAAGGCATTTTATCTTTGTAGTTTAAAACCCCTTTTCTTAGTTTTGTTTGATGATTAGCATAGTCACTTGACGTTGCTAGTTATCCTGTCTTTTTACTTCCGTAACTTAGGAACCAACCAACCAACCAACCCCCCCCCCTTTACTCGCTTTTATGTGTGTGTATATATATTTACTCCTAGCCTAGTATATCAACCATTTGTGTGCTTAGACGCTTAGGAAGATCCCTCTTCTCATTGGACGACCCCGATTTGCCACTATCTACCTAGCTGTAGAAAGTAAGCATTTAGGGCTTATAAATTATCTTTTGGCGCACGGGCGCGACGACCGCCCGCGCCTGTCAACAATGGTTTAATTAGTGACCTCTACCGGCCCATTAGATTGGGGGTGGTAAACGCTAGTGACTCTATGACAGATCTTGTATTCCTTATACTAGCTTTTAAATGGGTCATTGATGAACATGGAACCATTATCAGTGATAATTGTTTGAGGGATCCCAAAATGGAATATAATGTTCTTCAAGAAAAAACCAATCACTGCTTTCCCTTTCACACCGGTTGGGGCTTCAGCCTCTATCCACTTTGTGAAGTAGTCCACAACCACAATCAGATATCAAAAGTGGCATGGGACATTTGGGAAAGGGTCTACCAAATCGATACCCCATTTATCAAAAGGCCAAGAACTATTAATGTTTATCATTTCTTCTTGGGGGACATAGGTGATTGACGCATGCCTTTGACACTGGTGGCGGGCCTGAATGTGCTTGTTGACCTCATCAAACATCTTGGGCCAGTAGTATCCATCTAGGAAGAGCTTCTTACCCTTTGATTGAACCCTTGGGTAACTTCCGCAGACCCCTTCATGGATTTCGTGAATCAGGTAGTCAGTTTCGTGGGGGGCTACACATCAGAGAACCAGTTGTAGGTGGACTCTATGATAGAGCACGTCTTCGTGGATCACATATTTGGGTGCCTTTAGCCTGACTTTTCTTGCTTCGATGGCATTCTCCGGAACGGTAACATCTCGAAGGTAGCTAATAATGGGTGTTGTCCACGACTTCTGCTCTTCCACTATCATTACAGTTTCTTCCTCCTCGAAGCTACATTTACTCAGCATATCCACCATTAAGTGCTCTTGGGATTGCAAGTCCAGGTTGGACGAGGCCAATTTGCTCAGGGCGTTAGCCTTGTGGTTTTTCTCTTGAGGGACTTGAGTGAGGGTGTAATGGTGGAAATGTTCAAGGAGGGGCTTCACCACTTCCAGGTAATGCTGCAGACTTCTTTCCATGGCCTCGTACTGCCCCTTGACTCGAACTCCCAAGTATTTGGCTATTCGAATGCCTGTGATCAGTGCTTCGTATTCTGCTTCATTGTTCGTTGGCTTGAAGTCAAAGTGTAGGGCGTAGGGATAGTCCTCCTATTCGGGGCTTATGAGTAAGACTCCAACCCCACTGCCTCTGGAGTGTGATAATCCATCGACTTACAACTGCCAAGTTTTTTCGTGCACTTTTTCATCATCGACTACTATTGGTTCAGTAGTTTCCATAATGAAATCCACTAAGGCTTGGCCCTTGATAGCTGTTCTTGGGCGAAATTTGATGTCATGTTCTCCCATTTTGATTACCCATTTCATCATTCATCCTGAGGCCTCTGGAATTAGAACCACCTACCTAATTGGATGGCTAGTGAGAAAGATGATCTTGTGACTTTGGAAGTATGACCGCAGGCGTCTTGTCGCATAGACTAGGGCCAAGATTAACTTTTCAAGGGCAGTGTATTGAATCTCTAGACCATGCAATGCTCTACTTACGAAATAAATTGGGTGCTGGGTTTTTCCCTTCTCCTTCATCAGAACATCGCTTATCACTACGGGGAATGCGAAGATGTATAAGTACAAATCTTCCCCCTCGTCTGGTTTCATTAGGGTGGGCAAACTTTGTAAATGTTCCTTTAGGTCTCGGAAAGCTTTGTCACATTCTTCTGTCCATTCAATTTTTTTTTTGTTTTTCGAAGCACATCAAAGAATGACAAATGTTTCTCAGCCACATTCGAAAGGAATCAACTGAGTACAACCAGCGATCCTATTAGCCTTTTAACATCTTTCATCAATAGGGGGGCTTCATGCTTATCAAAGCTTTGATTTTCTCGGGGTTCACATTGATTCCCCTCTCTGAACCAATCACACATTTACCTGGATTCAGCTTTAGATTGGCCTCTTGGAGCCTCTGGAAGAACTAGTCAAAGCCTCTGCTTTTGGCTACCATGTCATCCACATATATTTCAATGTTTTTGCCAATCTATTTTTCAAAGAGCTTGTCAAAAAACCTTTGGTAGGTGGCTCCGGCATTTTTTAGGCCGAATGGCATTTTCTCATAGAAAAATGTCCCTACATCTGTTATGAAGTATGTTTTCTGCTTATCCTCCTCCGCCATGAATATCTGGTGGTAACCCTTATAATCATCGAAGATGGCTAGCACCACATATAGTGCTATTGCTTTGACCAGCACGTCAATGAAGGGTAGGGGATAGCTATTCTTAGGGCAATAATTGTTAAGATCCGTGAAGTCTATGCACATTTTCCAAACCCCATCATGCTTGGGAACCATCACCAGATTCGCTATCCATTTGGAGTAAAATAATTTTTTCGATAACCTCAGCTTGAAGCAGCTTTTTAACTTTCTCATTTATGGCTTCGACCCGTTTAGGAGTAAATGATCTTTGTTTTCGCTTAATCGGATTTTGGGAGGGGTCCACATTTAGCCTGTGGATCATTAGCTACTTCGGTACCCCTGTGAGGTCGAAGGTGTCCCATGAAAACACATTGACATAGTCGTATAAGAGGTCCTCCAGCTTCTTTCTCATCACGGGTGGTATCATTTTTTCCAAGGGCACCGTTCCTTTTTCTCGAATGGCCATTAGCTTCTTGTTCGTGGGTTTGATCTCTCTGTTGATCGAAGCCACCTTGTTCACCTTTTTAGCTTTTTTCAAAGCTATAGACAAACAGCTCCTGGCCGTTGGCTAGTCTCCCCTTATAACTGCTATCCTCATTTTAGTGGGGAGCTTTATTCTCAAGTGATAGGGGAACCATACGGCTTACGCCTGGCACATCCAAGGCCTTCCCAGTATCACATTGTAGGGGGATACGACATCAATCACTGCGAAGCTACAGTCAATTATGACTCCCGTGTCTCCATCGGCTACTTTGACCAGGAGGGTCATGATCCCCAGGGGTAGCACCATTTTCCCGGTGAAATCGAACAAGGGAGAGGTTGTTCTTTTCAAACTTTTGCATTCAAGCCCTAGCTAATTGAAGCAATTGGCGAACATCACTTCCACACTGCTACCATCATTCATGAACACCCTTTTGACGTAACATTCTCCAATGGTAGGATGGATTACCATTGGATCCGTATGGGGGGTTTGGCTTGGCACCGGGTCAGCCTCCGAGAAGGTTATTGCTTCTTCTGCTCGAAACCTCTTCTGGCAGTGTTCTCCGGGAGGGGGGGAATATATCGGGATTGAGCTTTGATGATGGTGTTCAAATATTGGTCACCTACCACTCCATTGATTAAGTTGATCACCTGATTGGCCCCCATCCCTCCAGTTTCTGTCTAGCTGAGCCTTGGCATCGGGCCGGGCACCGACCTTATTTCCAGCTTGTTCACCATTGTTTGCCTATTGTTCTTTACCGCCTCGATTGGCTCTTTTTTTGCCTTTACAATGGCACTTTCCTTATCCCCTCGAAGAGGTTTTTCCTCTCGGTCTTTCGACGCGGTCTGGGAGCAATCCCTCTCTTGTGCATGTTTCAATTTCTTGCTTCAAGTGAGTGCATTCATTCATATCGTGGCCTCACTCTTTTTCATAGTCACAAAACTTGGGCGAATTTATTTTTCCAGGGTAGTCTCTCCCGGGAGGTGGGGTTCGAAACAGCCCCTTGTGGATGGAGTGTATTTCCATCAGGGACTTGGTCAAGGGAACATAGCCCTCGAAACCCTTTTTTCGAAGGGTTAGATCTTCCTGACCTCAATTCAGAGGTCTTAGGCCCCTTTTCATCCCATCTATCCCCCTCATGCTTCCTCTTCGTGGCTTCTTCGATCTTTGAATATTGTTCCACAATCTCTTGTAGTTGTTGCAAGGTTTCCGGCTTCTTTGAGACCAACTTCTTGTACAAGCCAAGGTTGGACATCCCGTTCATCTAACTGAGGATCACTTCATCCTCAGTACGATTGATCACACTGAGGCTCTCATTCACATACTGATGATAGAATAGCTCCATCAATTTTCCAGACCTCTGCTTGTTCTGGTAGAGCTCGATCAGGGTCTTCGTAAATCTTTTCTTTTTCGTAAGAATTGTCCTAAAAGGGACCTTCCAAAGTCTCTATACAAATGTAGCGCTCCACTATACGTGGGGAGCCCTTCAGGTGGTTTCACATCAATGGGTCATTGGGTGGTAACTATCGCGGGACTGGAGGGGGGGCAGCGACTTGGCCCTAAGGCCTAATCAACCAGCATAGCTCTTGTGTCAAAGCATCGCTCAGCCCTCTCCCATCAGTTAATCTCCGTATTGACTTGGCTTGAATGGAGTGTTGAAGCTGGGGATCTAGTATGAAGCCTCGTACCCGGACCGTGGTCCTCCCACCACCGAGCTATAATACAACCCTAGGCAATAGGGATCATAAGAGATGACCTCCAATCGAGGCCCTGAGTACATCTGGCTCTCAAAAAATGGATCGAACCCCATCTGCCCAGTCATCAAATGTGCGATGGTCTGGTTCGAAACTTGAGGTACTGAGATGGGCATAGAATGTGCCAACATTTAGTTCACGCTAGGGAACGTTGGTTGGGGCTGGGCTTGGGCCCCAATGTACACTTAATAAGATACTCCAGGGGGTGTCTACAACGGAAACTCATTTACAACACTAGGGGCATCGAAGGTGGGGGCACCACCTGCTACTGAACCATCATTTGATAGAGAATTAGGGGCTCTACCTGATAGCCAGTGGATCTGAGGGTTTGGACTAGTTACACTAGGCACTGCTGTGAGGGGGGGGGCACATATTGTTTGTGTCCCTCATCGTTTGAGCAACCCCTCTTGGGCTTCTATTTTCTAGTCCACAGTTGCTTCCATGAACTGTGGCTCATCCGCCCTTGGCCGGTGTGCCTGGCTTTTTGACGTAGGGGTTTTGACACCCACTACCCAAGGCTTAACGCTGACCTCTATGCTTCTTGGAGGTACATCATATGCCATTTGGTAGCCCTCCGGCCCCCTACTCTCGAGATCTGGTCTCGGCGGACCTTAGGGATCTTATTACTGATGCTTGAGGGGGAAGGGTCCGATTGCATGTTGGACCTACACCCTTTCCTTTTACGGTAGGGGGATTGTACGTCTTTGCTGGTGTCTAAAGTCTTGCATTTTACCCGCTCACTTCTACGTAAGGCACTCGGCGTAGAAGTGGACATAAACAGCAAGGAAATGCAGATATGACTAATGATCCCATTGGGCGTACCAACTTGATTCGCCACAAAATACCGCGTCATCTGTAGCTGAAATCTACAAGACAAAGCCCCCGAAGAGGTCCGGGGGGAAGAGGCCCCGACGGCCAAGTAAGCAAATAGTATTACAAGAGTGTAATTTGGAATGAATAGTTGAGTGTGTAGGATTACCTTTAGCCTTTATATAGGTGGGCAAGTAGGGCAATTGTTTTGTTTGCTTGTGGAGCAAGTACTACTCCCTTGGGCCGGCCCAAAGGTCATTACCAAAATGGACCTAGGTCGGCCACTATTAGGCACTTGGACTCAATACAAGTTTACACATTATTAGTTCTCCAAGTGTCTTAGTATACTACGTACTCACTGTACATGTGACAATTGCTTCCGTTAAAAGAAACTTTTTCAAGTTGAAGTTGATTAATTTGTACCTTTGCTCTATCATGTTGCAAGATAGATCGAGCGGATTAGATACTTCATCTATTGAATGTGATTTGGTTAAAGAGGTTAATTATAGAAGCTTTGTTGGTGAATTTGCTTCTAAGAAAGCATGTACACTTGTATTAAAGAAATGAAAATATTACATTTTATTAAGTTTAATATATTTCATTATTTAAATTATCGTAAAATTAACTATGTTTTGATTATATGTAAGACTCTTTTTTCATCGTTCACTTCAGGCATTTAAAATATTAAGGCAGGCCCTACAAGAGGCACTGTATGGGCTTTGTCAAGCACCAAAATACTCATGTCACTTGGGTTTGATTGCAACCCCATGGAGCAGGGAGCATGCTGTGTGCAAATGAGTGGAGAGTACATTTTTTTGTACGGGAGTGTTGCAAGATCAGGGGAGTCGTCAAAGTCTCCGGTGAAGTCCAACACCACACTTTTAATTTGAACCTACTTGTACTTCTCATTAATCGCGTTAGCCATGTCCCAGAGCTTCTTTGGATTCCGTCCGACAAGCACCATGTTTAGACCCTTCCTGGCTAATTGGAAAGCGAAGGCCCTTTTGATGCCGTCTATGGGATCCGCGACAAGCGCCTACGACCCATATTTCTACGTATTCTTCCCCGGGTGGATGGAATTGATGTAAATCCAGTTGAGAAAAGGGTGTCTTCAGATGTTTGAAGAAATGGAAAGAAATGAGAATGATTAGCCATGTGGGTTGGGATTTCAATTGCACAGCTAAAAATACACATTATTTCATAGCTTTGCGAAGAACAGGTGGAATGAGTGGATCTGGGAATGTGAAGAAGGCAGAGATAAATAGCGGTTTTAGCAATTATAACGAGAATGGTTTTATTATAACCGGGAAAGAGTGCGAGGGAATCCGAGTAGCTCTTTGGGCAACATACGTAGGTTTTGAAGGCCCAAAGAATGAGCCAAAAGCGCCCAGGTCGCCAATCAGAATGCTTATTTATGGATCTGTTTTTCTTGGATCCGATTTTGGTTTCAATTTTTCGTCGTGTCTTTCCGGCATTGGATGTTTTGGCTGGAAGCTATGGGTTAGATGATTCTGGTTTTTTATTTTCGGCGTTCTTCACCACTGACCCCGAGAATTGCAGTAATTTAGTCATATTGAATTCATGGTTGAATTCATGGTTGTTTTCGATTTTCTATAGCTGCGGAGGAGGTGGAGGTGGAGGTGGAGGTGGAGGTGGAGTTGGAGTTGGGGCGGCGGAGGCGGAGGTGGTGAAGTAGTGGCATAACAGTGGTGGGGCAAAATAGTCTTTCAAATTTCTGTATTTGGCCCAAAGGGAATTTCGCTCATTTATAGTCGGTCAATGGTCAGAAATGGTCAGTCAATTCCAAAAAGGTGATCAAACGGCTCGCCCTCAGCAGCCCCGGCCGCACCGACACCACAGTCATAATCGGAGAGGTAAATCACAGCACTCACGTAGCCAAGGACATGACCCTCGACTGTACTCGGTGCACACAAGGGATCTCTCCTACAGGAGAAATCCCCACACTGCCGCTGCCGAGAGTCGAACTCTCGGCAGCGGTCAGTCAACTCCAGAATATACTCCAGAGGGTTATATTTGCACTTATTCAAGCAAGTAGGGTTATATTTGTATATAAAATTTAGAATATATGTTAGAAACAAAACCTCGCATCACCTAGCAAAAAAAAATTTATATGTGAAATTTATATGTATAAGTGTGGCCAAATTATATATGGTCACATGTTCAACAAATCACTTATTTATTCCCAAAAAATATCTCGTTGAAAATTAATACATCGTTAATAGTACTTTGACACTTGTATAATTATTAGTGACCACTCTTTTCTTCTTCTTTTTTGGGATAAATCGTCTCGAGGACAAGTGTTGGTAGGGTACCTGTCCTTGTTCTATTAAACTCAATTTTGCATAATGTGCGATTACAACATATATATGATGATATGAGATTAACTCATTTACACTAAGGGACTACCTAGATATTACAATTATAATCTAAAACCTCAGTGGCAATAAGAGAGATACACAAATGTACTAATCAATATTACGTTTGAAGCAAAAGCGATGTGCCAATGAGAAGGTCATACAAAAAATAAGTGGTTCTCAGTGTTATCTATCTAATAATATCGACTCAAGACTACCAAACATAATCAGTCACAGTGAATTATTAAATGAAACACACATTAAATGTACCATCCACACTCCTATCATATATTAAGGTTATTATAAAACAAAGTAAAATGAAGTTACCCAACTAAAACTTCGGTCAATAACCATTTAACGAGTTCAATCCTTTCCCTAATATGGAGACTAAAACCAGGCCTTTCAATTGCCAAAAATATATTTTCTTCGGTGTAAAGTAATCACTTATAATTGATAGAATTATCTATAACTTGAATACAATTGATAATCTTAATGGGCCAAGTCTACAAATGTGATTTAATATCTTAAAAATAAACGGAATTGCCAGAAGTATATTATTTTAACGACATTGATTTGGATTTCCCCTTACTGTCTGTCTTTGAATAACAAATTTGAAGTCAATAAAATTTTGGCGGAAATGGATCGCCAAAAAATTATATATTAACACAAACAATTTCTACCCATGTTTAAATCCAAAAAAAAAACCATTTTAAACCACACTTTTTAAACCAGGAAAAGGCTTAAAATAGTATAAGTAGATCCCCAAATAAAATACTGCATCACTTAGCATCCTCAGGTATTGATATGAGCTTGCATGTATCAGGATTAACTTTATAACTAAATTATAACTGTACGTCAATCCGTTGTAGCCTAGGTGGTTAGGATACTCGACTCTCACCCGACAGACCCGGGTTCAAGTTCCGGCAACGGAACTTCTCATTGCAACCAAGTTTTTTCATTTTCTTCTCAATCAACTGGAGATTCTCAATTAGGCATCTTTCTAACTCCATAATACGAAGAATATCCAGACTAATCTGTGTTGCGTTCCTCCCTTTAAACATGATTGATTAAACATGATTTTGTCGCATAATCTGGAACTCCAATCCCAAATGCATTACAGGGGAGCCGTTAGGTCTTTAGTTGTCTACAACGTCATCGTCACTTGACACTTAAGAACGTTGCACGATGGCATAAGGAGCTCCGGGATCATACGTGCTCTTCCTCGTCGTCTGGCGTCTTCGACTTTTCTGAAATTGTAAAGAGCCGTCTTTGCAAAATGGAAGCCACGAAGAGGAAGATCGAGCACATACTGAACATGACAGAGATGGGGAATGCATCAACATTGTAGAGTAGAATGCACACAAAAATGTTGAGTGGAATTCTGAAGAAGTGCATGATTGTGCTTCGCGCCGCCTAGGGAATGTACTCAGATCTCATCTTTATGATATTGATGGCCAGAAAATTCCCACACAGGACTCAAACGTACAGAAACCAAGAAGTTGGATGCAACCGGAAAATGAGATACCACTAAACTTTTCCTTTGATGGAGCTACCAAGAAAGCTGTGATAATTGTTAGCAGAAGAGCCGCAGAGGAAACAACAGAAACTATCTGCATATAACTTGACTCTGGGCGTGTTGTGCGCCATAAGTCGAGATGCAATGGAACTTCCCGGCATTGAGGCCAACATGAAAGTCGCAAAAATAAAACCATGGGGTATATCCTCATTGTTAGGGCTCAGGGCAGGAGTCCACAGAAACACAAAAGTATACATAGAGCCTTCAAAAAGCGATTGAATTGCACCCAGCAAAGCAATCTTCACATCTGGTGAGATAGCTACAGGTGCACTGAACCCTTGAACTGAGTGAACAAGTCCTTACTCTCTGAAGAATCACCAAAGTTTTCACTCCATGATGACAATACGATGGCCATTCCAATAGCAATCAAGATTGAGGCATCATCAAAGGGGAGACCAAGATTAAGAGCGTCCCCCAGCAGGTTTCCGAATAGCCCGGCAATAATAGCAACAAGACCATTGCCAAGAAAAATAGTCTTGGAGAAGGTCAAGGACAACCATTGAGCTTCAAATCCCCTCTGTAAAAGTGATCAAAAAACAGGAAAACAATTAAATGAAACAGCCAACAACTAACAGTCGTTTGCCAAACAGGGCCCAAGTCTTAAAAGAGTACAAACATGCAAAGGTCATCGTCTAACCTTCTTGTGTTCAGCCCCAAGCCATGATTCGAATGCCAAAAAAATCAGGGATGTAGCAATACCACCCAAGATTCTTCCCAGCATCAAAACCTTATACTGAGGGAAATGCTTGGTGATACAGCTCAGTATATAAGTAATGCAGTAAGTCACGCACACCCTCTTCCGGCCCTGTTTATCAACCAGAGATCCAACAATGGTACCAAACAGCATGGAAGATCCAAACCCAGCAATGAACAACTGCCCGATCTCCCTTCCCATACCCATAAGTAGTGTAAAGATAGTACACATGCGGACCCTGCAACCAACCACCAACCATCATCAGAGTGTACACAACGTGGTAATTGTTCTTCAAGGAAGTGAAGGCGGATGATGAGGTCGCAATGCGATCCTTGCTGCTCTTGCCACCACCGGGCCTTGCTCTTACAGAGCTCAAGGGCGGCCACCACCATGCGTAGTAGAACATCTCCATTGCCAATTGTTCCAGAAGCGTGTGGAAGGCACAATTGTTATTTTATCTTTACTGTACTTTCATTCAATCTATAATTCCTTCCAAAATATTATCTCATTTCCAGAATATTATCTCACTTCCAGAATATAGAAGGGAAAAAACGAATTCCAATGGGGAAAAGGAAATCCAGAAATTGACTTCAATCGGGAATTCCTGTTCCCCGGCAGCCTTCAGGTACCTAAATTTCCATTTATTCTCTTTTGCTGCGTTTGTCAACCAAATTTCGCATCTCCATTTGTGTTTCGGGCTAAAGATCATACAAAGGCTAACATAGTGATCGTGCTAGTAGGAAACAAAGCTGACCTGCACCACCAATGAGCTGTCCTGACTGGAGATGCAATTGTTTTTGCAGAAAGAGAGCAACTTTTTCATGGAAACTTCAGCTCTTGAGGCAATGAATTTTGAAAATGCCTTTACATAAGTGCTGAAGCAAATCTACTGGGTCAGCCGCAAATAGCCTCTCGACATTGGGGATGATAACGCAACTTTGCCCGGAGGACAAACCACCAATATAGGATTGAGAGATGATGTATCTACTGTCAATAATGGCGGTTGTTGCACTGAGCTAAGGAAATCCATTCTGTTCACAGGATTTCTTTATCTGCCAAACTAGAAGAGCTACGTTGATACTTACTAATACACCAAACTTTGTACCAAGTCCAAAATGCGATGGTAAACTATAACTGACTCTAAACATTCATGCTTCATATATGCAAGTATACAAGATGAAGAAAATCAGGAGAGCTAGGTAGGGTTTTATCACAAGAAGAACAAGCACTTGTAATTCAAGATTTGAACTGTCAATGTTGATGTTGCAGCCTATTTCATTCCGCCACGGGTTAATAATTTCATCATTTCAAAGACAGCGTAACTTGAGTCCTTAGTATCGTGAAGAAAATGTATTTCACAATTATGATGCAACCTAAAAGTGCAGATATTACAGCATTAAGAAATTTGAACATTCTGACTGTATCTCACTTTCCAGCAAACATATTTTACCTAGAGTCTATAGATCAGTATCATCATACTCATTCAACTACACATACACCACTACTAAACAAGAAATGAGGAAAGAGAGTTAACTGGTCCTTCCAATCTTGCGATGCTCGAGAACAAACGACCTGGGCAATCATCTCCATTCTTCTTCTATCCATCACTTCACATATTTCAGGATTTATCAACTTAACAAGCCCAATTTCAGATAGCAATGAGGTGAAAGAAGGTCGAACACCACAGCCGCCCCTTCTTATCCGCTTCCATCATGTTATACCTACAGTCACGAAACTGTAAGCTACTAAACGTTTCCATTCAACACATAACCCAGGATTAGAGCTAGAATCTATCTGCCTTCTAAAATATAACATGATAAACAAGGCAAAATGCAGTAACTGTTCTTGACCAAAGAGGTTCAGCAAGAGCAATAAGACTGCCTTATTTTCATTTTTCAACAGACAAAGAACAGAGAGAGGAGTTTGGGAAAAACCAAAGAATATGAGTATATGCCTTTAGAATGAAGTAAAATGTTCTGAAGATGACAAACTAATGAAGAGAAAAGGAGAAAACCAGGGGAACACAAACCCAAGCGTAACCAGAGCATCAAAGAAAATGACAATAAAACAAGCAAAGAATATCTACTTCCAATTTCAGGATATCCCTCAAGAACCAAAAACCAAATGATTTAATCCTCAATAGCCAACACGTATATTTACAAACAATCACACTTGCATTGTGCTGTAGTAACCACGGATCTGTTGAGGGATGCAAAAAAGTTTGCGAATTCACCGGTTGCATTAAAGCCTGCTCATTTACTGGATTCTCATATAGGGCTTAATGCCCAGCTCTATCTGGTGAAAGTCTAGCCTGTCTACACACCAAGAACACCATAGTCCAGAAATTGATGTGTCCATAATCAGTCCAATGAAAACATTAATTTCAATTGTGACATGTTCAGTTAAAAATTAACTTTATCTCAATCGATTACAGACAGTAGAATACTTCTTTTCTTGGCAGCACTACATAACTAAGATAAGGCAAAAAAGAAGAAAGCATTCAGAACAATCACCCTGATCAAGGGTTGCAGCACACGCATCTTCTCTAAAACAAGCTACTAATATGGACTCAAGAAAACCTACATATTTTCTAAGAAAACATACACATGCGGGAACAAATAACATTCAGACTTTTCCATAATTCAAGCCTCAAAATGACTTTTCAAGAAACACAATGCAAGCACAAAGCTAAAATTTAGGGGACCCTTTTCTGATAGATTTTTCCCTTTCTGTGGATATGTCTTCACTAACTCAATGCAGTTTTCTCGAACCACCCGTACGAAAGAGAAAGTCCTCTACAAACTACTCTCTGTATTATAATTACAAATATGAAATCCAACACTACTAGAATTTCGAATTTGAACCCAGCAAAAACAGCCACCTAAGTTGTTATCCTCCATACGGGATCGAATCAATCTAGAGCAAACATACTTTGGCATCATCTAAAAACCATGAAACAGCTTAACAGAAAATACAAAGTACCCATTTGGATTATGTCAACCCTTGTTTGGCTCGTCATCGCGTTTGAAGGAAGGGAGGGGATTAGAGCCCTTGATAACCCATCCCAGAGCGAAGAAAGAAACGCCGGCGAGAATAGCAGTGCCCCAAGCATGAGCATACCATCTACTGTACTGCCTGGTTGCGTACTTCCACTGTTCCCGGAGAGTGGCGGAGTCCGGGATCGACGTCTCGGGCGGGTTCCGGTGATTTGATCCGACTGGGACTTTGTGGGAAGATTGAGGAGGAAGAGTTTTGTCGGTGGTAAGGGGTTTTGGGGTTGGGGTATCGCGGTGCCCCGACATGGTGTGCGGACGGAATGGCTGATGAGAAATGCTTAGCGTGGGTGTAGATACTTACGAGAACTATTAAAATCTAAAATATAACATGTATTTATGAGAAATAGACGTTATATGTCTTTTAAATTAAGTAATTTTGCTTATTCGTTAGGTAACCTATTGTATAAATGCATGATTTTCTGAATGAATACTTGATTTTTTTAATGAATATAAGTCCGTTTTACACAATTTTTATATAGTTTTATATGATATCAGAGTTGAAGGTTGCCTGATTGATTCAATGAACGTATATTCTTACTAAAAGGCCTGTGACCCCCTTGTCCTCGTTTGAGCGATGAATAATGTTATTGCATGTGAGGGGACTTGTTTGAGAGTTCCAGATTAGTGATTAACAAAGTATTTATTTAGTATATAAGATTGACAGAATGATTTGCTGTAATAAATTGTATTATTGATATCTGAATATATAGAGAGTACAATAGAGGTATAATAAGGAAAGAACTCTAATCAGAATAAATCATAATCTAATCAGGAGTCTGATTTAGTTTAACACCCCTCCTCAAGCGAAGCGTCGGATGCTCGCCGACGCACAGCTTGGACCTGAAGAACTCGAACAGCGGACGAGAGAGCCCCTTGGTAAAAATGTCTGCAATCTGAAGAGAAGTCGGAACATGAGCAACGCGCAGCTTTCCGGATGTCACCAACTCACGAACAAAATGGTAGTCGATGTGCTTCGCCCGCTTGTGCGCCACTGGATTCTGAGCCAAGAAGATAGCACTACTATTGTCACATAACAACAGTGGAGAACCAGAAAGTGGAACCCGAAGATCACGAAGCAAATGAGTGAGCCAAACCACTTCTGAGGCAGTGTTGGCAAGAGCACGGTATTCAGACTCAGTGCTAGAGCGAGAAACAGTGGGTTGTTTCTTGGCACTCCAAGAAACCAGATTCCCACCAAGAAAAACCGCATAACCATTAGTGGACCGACGAGTCTCCAGACAGCGAGCCCAATCAGCATCAGAGTATCCTAACACATCAGGAGTACTAGCAGAACAAAACCGGAGACCAAAATGAAGAGTGCCACGAACATACCGTAAAATCCGAGTCACAGCAGCAAAATGGTCATCTCTAGGATCCTGAAGATACTGACTCGCCGTGTTGACTGAGAACGCCAAATTCGGGCGAGAGATGGTGAGATACTGGAGAGCACCAACAAGAGAACGATAAAGTGTAAGATCCCAAAATCGAGGACTGGTAGAGCTGTGAAGCTGAGAACCAGCAACAAATGGAGTAGAAACAGGTGCCGCATCAGACATACCGGCCCGATTCAAAATATCCTAAGCATACTTTGCTTGGCCAAGCAGTAATCCTGAGGAGATAGGCGAAACTTCAAGACCAAGAAAGTAATGAAGAGCACCGAGATCCTTGATCGCAAACTCTCTGTGTGTCCGATCAATTAACTGGCGAAGAAAAGTCGAGTCATTGCCTGTAAGAATGATATCGTCCACATACACAAGTAGGTACAGTAACGACGACCCTCTCGAAAGGACAAACAAAGAAGTATCAGCTGAGCTGCACCGAAAACCAAGCTGTGTCAGATAACTGCTGAAACGCTGGAACTAAGCCCGGGGAGCCTGCTTAAGACCATAAATGGCCTTTCGCAAACGACAAACATAGTCTGGATGGACAGAATCCTGATAACCAACGGGCTGCTTCATGTAGACTGGAACATCAAGAACACCATTAAGGAAAGCGTTCTTGACATCCAACTGATGAAGTGGCCAGGAACGCATAGTGGCTATGGCGAGAACCGTCCTAACAGTGGAGGCTTTGACCACAGGAGTGAAAGTGTGGTCAAAATCAAAACCCGGAATCTGCGAGAAACCCTGCGCCACAAGTCTAGCTTTGTGATGCTCAAGAGTGCCATCTGGTAGATACTTGAGCCTATAGACCCATGGGAGCCAACAATGTTGACATTCAAAGGCCGAGGCACCAAATCCCAAGTGTGCTGACCACGAAGAGCGGCCATCTCATCATCAATGGCGGAAACCCAGGCTGGATCCTGAAGGGCAGAGCGATAATCAGTGGGCTCTGTCTGAGAGAGGAGTGCGGCAGTGAGACCATGAGCAATAATTTTAGAATAATCCTGGCGCTGAATGGCACCAGTAGAAGACCGAGTGACCATCCGATGAGTACGAAGCGGAGGCGACGAAGATGGAGGAGTCGAACCAGCTGATGACATTGAGGAAGATCGAGATGCGCTGACCAGAGAGTGCCGTTAGAAGTCTCCAGAGAAATAATAGCCGATAAAGGCTGAGACGTGGTGGCCGGTGGCTGAGACGGTGGCTGAGGAGTGATGGCCAGTGGCTGAGGTATGGTAGGCGTTGGCCGAGGAGCCGGGTCTAGGTCAACCGCCCAGATGGAAGATGGTGGTGAATGAGGGGCAGCTGGAACAGGCACAGACACAGGTGTGGTGGCCGCAATAGATGAAGTAACAGTTCCATAAAAAATGATGAAATCTCCAGATCTGAAATCGAACGGCTGTCCGTGGAAGATGAGACATAAGGGAAGAAAGTTTCATCAAAACGAACGTGGCGAGAGATATATATGCGGCCAGAAGTCTAGTCGAGACACTGGAAGCCCTTGTGACGAGGGCTATGGCCAAGAAAAACATAGGGAATGGGTCGGGGTGCAAACTTATCAGTAGCAGTGGCACGCAGACATGGAAATGCACGGCAACCAAACGGGTGAAAGAGGGTATAGTCAGGCACATGACCAAAAACAACCTCAAAAGGTGATTTTCCACTCAGAACTAAACTAGGCAGATGGTTAATAATGTAAACCGCAGAGGAGAAAGCTTCCACCCAATAACAGTGCGGCATAGAAGAGTGAAAAAGCATGGCAAGACCAGTCTCTGTGATGTGACGATGCTTCCGCTCGGCCCAGCCATTCTGAGCAGGTGTATAAGACGAGGACATCTGATGATGAATGCCATATGATATGAGATGAGCCTGAAGTCGGGGATTAGTAAACTCAGTGCCACCATCGGTCTGAAAAATTTTAACCTAGCAGAAAACTGATTCTCAACGAATTTCTGAAACTGGATAAAAGTGTCATAGAAATCCGACTTATGCCACATTAGAAGAAACCATGTGAATCTCGAGAAATCATCAATGAAAATGGCATAATAAGATAAACCACCGACAGATAAAACAGGAGCTGGTCCCCACAAATCACAATATACTTTATCCAATAAACCAGTAGCGCGCTTGTCACTAGTGGAAAAGGGCAAGCGGCTACTCTTGGCCATCTGACAAGGAGAGCAACTGACAGATGTAGGCATAGCAGAAGTGACAGAAATAAGGCCCCGTCGATTCAATAACTGAACAATATCATGAGACACATGACCAAGGCGAGAGTACCACTGCTCAAAAGAAGCATGAAGCTTTGTAGAGCGTAGTTCGCCTAAAAAACTGGAATCACCAGTCTCAAGAAAATAAAGACCAGACCTATGACAACCTTTACCAATTATCGTCCATGTAATCTTGTGCTCAATGGAAAATGCATCGGCATCAAATATAACACGAACAGGCAGATCACGAGTAAGCTTACTAATGGACAATAAACTTCTAGTAATCTTAGGGACCACAAGGACATCATTAACAGAGAAACCAGATAAATGACATTGGCCGATGTGAGAAATAGATAATGATTCACCATTTCCAACAAGAATAGAATCAGAATCACGATAACGTTG
Organism: Rubia yunnanensis; assembly: GCA_037428765.1. Classification (NCBI taxonomy): domain Eukaryota; kingdom Viridiplantae; phylum Streptophyta; class Magnoliopsida; order Gentianales; family Rubiaceae; genus Rubia; species Rubia yunnanensis. The sequence goes on along the minus strand of CM075061.1, from coordinate 24,722,090 downwards.
TACCTGATCAAGATGACTAGTGTGAGCAGTGATATGAGATGTAGCACCTGAATCAATGACCCACTGATTCGACGAAGAATAAAGATTGGGACCATTCAAACTGGCCAGAAACAGCACCTTGTCCGCAATCCAATTAGTGGAGCTATCTTCCCGAGATATAGGGCCCAAATAAACCATAGCAGAAGACCAAAATTTCACAGAAATGGACTGAGTACTGACGAGAATTTGAACAATTTGCAAGAAACGGGTTCAACTCGCGAGAAATAGGTTCAACTCGCGATAAGTAGGTTCAACTCGCGATAAGGAGTTGATGCACGAGTCAAATCGCGCGTGCCAATCACGCGCAGGTCAAATCACGCGTGCCCATCACGCGCAGGTCAAATCGCGCGTGCCCATCACGCGCAGGTCAAATCGCGCGTGCCCTTGATGTGTGATATTTAGTTGTTCATTTTTGGGGAGGTTAGTGCTCTTTTATGTGATTTTTGGTACTTAATTGATTTATTTTGTTGATAGATCACTATTTTTTGGAGCAAAGCGGTATTGGAGCGGAAGAGCCATTTTTGGAGCATAAGGATGCTGATCTAGCTACCCTTAGTCCGGAATCCTTCATGTGGCAGAGTTGTGTTTCGATTTCGATCACTAAATTGCTCCATGAAGTCGATCCGGTTAAGGTGGAGCTGATGAAAGGGGGATCGCTATACTCTTTTTTCCCAAAAGGGTTTTTAATGAGGTAGTGATTCCGATCCCTCGTTAGGGAGTTTACGGAGTTGCTGTCTAGAAGAGCAAAGAAGGCCAAATTCAGCCTATTAATTGGGCCAAAAAGGAGTCATGAAGCCCAGGAAGAATTGGATTATCTGTTCCAAGATAGAATCAGATTTTAATGAGGTTGTATAGAGCTGGAAAGGGAAGAATATTTCTTTTTGGATAAGGATTCTAATTTTCCAAAATTAGTTAGGATTTGGGGTTTTAATTTTAGCATATAAAAATCGTGTGCTATTGACGAGAGAAAAGAAAAGCAAAAATTTCTAGGAGGAAATTTTCGGGGAGGCTGGTACGGAATTAAGGAGAAGGAGGGAGGAAAACTTGGAGAGAAAAAAAGTAATTATTCATTGTTTTTCTTGGTGATAGGAACGAAATCACCAAAGTAATTATTCATTGGTAATTTCTTCTTCTCATTACTTTTCGATTGTCAACATGTTTAATTTCGAATGGCTTGATCTATTTAATTTAATCACGAGCAGCTAGATTCTTAATCGGCTAGGTTAATTCGATGGTTCATGGATTGTGAGGCTTAAGGTTTTCAGAAATTTAATCCTATGAGTTTTTAATTGTTTATGCCTACAATCTATGCTTGATTGTTTGAGTTTGATCGCCTCAATCTTGTTAGGCCAGGGCTAATTAAGTAGCACCTCCTGTGAAAAACAGATAACAATTATGACTGTACTAACAGGATGATAAACAATTAATTGGATAAACTGCATGCAAATATGTACATATTGTCTAAATTGGGTTTCCTAGGTTTTAAGATCGTTAAGATATAACTAGTTTAGCAAATACTTGCTAGGAATATCTTAATTAGGAAGATCGCGGGTTAGCAAATACTTGCTAGGAATATCTTAATTAGGAAGATCGCGGGTTAGCAAATACTTGCTTGCGACCGGAAATTTAAGGGGAATTGAGGGGAAATAGCTAATACTGTTCCTGCTTATAACCAATTAATTCATAGGGGTTAAATGAATTGTGAGTAGTCTATGATCAAGGAATGAACCAAAGATTAACTTATGCCAGTTATTTGTTATCCATATATTGTTCGTAATTTATCTCTGCATTTTTAAATCTCAAATCATAGGCGTGGTTGCTAAACCAAACCCTGTTGGTAGTTTGAATTTGATAGAAATTATACCGTTCTCTGTGGATACGACCTGCTTCTACTATACTAAGCTGTGTGCTAGTTTGCAGTTTTCTTGGTGATAGGAACGACGTTCGCCAGCCAAATGGCGCCGCTGCCGGGGAGCGGTAGTGAATTTCTATTTATTTTGCTACTAATTTTTGTTCTTTAGTTATTGGTATATGACCAGGTCCCAGGGGCAGGAATTGATATTTGATTATGAATTTGAAAAGACAGCTAGGAAGAATTGGAAACTCGCCAGGGAGAGGAAGCTGAAAGCTGCCACAGACTCTCTAGTTGCCCAAACAGAGGCTGTTTCCGGGGCAGAATTTGAATCTGAGCCCGAATCTGTTTCCGACACGGAGATGGGGGACAGAGTAGAGCCTGATCCGACCGCCAATAATCCGTACATGTGGGAATTGACCGGTCATAGTGAAGAAGACCCTCCCACTCCGATCTCATTGCCAGCAACTGCGACTCCTGTGAAGATTAAGTTTGCATTGCTGAACGTGCTTCCGAAGTTCTATGGGAAGAGTAATGAAGACCCTTACAATTTCTTGAACGAGTTCATCAAGATTTGTAAGGTTCAGAAAAGACCAGCTGGTGTCACCGAAGATCAGTTCAAGTTGGTGGCTTTTCCGTTCAGCATGTCAGGAGCAGCGAACCAGTGGTTTTCAAGCTTGGCTCCTAACTCCGTCACTTCATGGAGTGCTCTCAAGAGGCTGTTTTTGGACTATTTCTTCCCAGCCACTAAAACGGATGCCCTGAGGAAAGAAATTTTGAGCATCAAGCAGGAGTATGATAAGTCGCTGAGTACATTTTGGCTGAGGTTTAGACGATTGGTAGATCGTTGCCCTAACCATCGATACACGGAGGGGCAACTATTACAGTATTTCTACTAAGGATCCACAGCTGCGAACAAGGATTTGCTGAATACCGCAAGCAATGGTGGATTTTTGGAAATCAGAGTCAATAAAGCAAAGGAGATAGTGAAGAAGTTGATCAATTCCAAGAAGGAGTATGACACGGATGAGATTCGAATCCTGAAAAGAGTGGCACAAACAGAGCCCTCAAGCCAAGATGATTTTAAGGAGAGGATGGACAGGATGGAGAGGGTACTATCCAAGGTGGTGGATAAGGTCACCGTTGCTAGCACCTTAGTTGGTCCTCAAGAAAAACCTTGTGACATCTGCTGCAGTCCAAGCCACGTCACTTTACAATGCCCTTTTGCAATGGATGAACAAGCTAATGCCTTGGGGAATTGGAATGATAGGCAACCAAAGAGGGACCCGTACTCAGCTACCTATAATCCGGGATGGAGAGATTATCCCAACTTTCGATGGCGAGATCCGGGAAATCCAGTACAACAACCATATGTTCCACCCCATCGAGCTCCTCCCCCTCCATATTCTCAGAATCCACCACCTCCTCATGGGAAGTCTTTGGATGACAAGCTAGACATAATGATGGGCATGCTTCAAACCCAGATCCAAAGTTCGAAAAAGACTGAGGCCACCTTGGAGGAGCACACACGTCAGATTTCACAGCTGTCAAACTCGATGAATGAGCTCCGAATGAAGCAACCTGGATTGCCATCTCAAGTGCAACTCAACCCCAGAGAGACGGCCAATCAGATCACGTTAAGAAGTGGCAAGGAGCTTGAGCCACTACCTCCTAAGACCATAGCAAAAGGAGCTAAGATGCAGTCGGAGCAGTCTGCAGGAGGCCCCCAGTTGGCCAAACAGGGGCTGACGACAGAAACAGAAAGTGAGGTACAAGGGCATTTTAATCAAACCAAGGAGTCAAATCCAAGGTTGGGTCAGAATAATCCTCCAATTAAAATTCTTCCTCCTTTTCCTCGTAGTTTAGCTGGAAAGAAAGATGATTCTGTTGATTTCCTATCTATCTTTGGAAAAATGGAGATTAACCTACCTTTCTTGCAGGCTATAAAGCTTCCACCTGTAAGCAAGTTTTTGAAAGATTTTATTGCAGGGAAACCTAAAGACTCAAGCAAGGTCATAATGGGCGAGTCGGTTTTAGCTGTAATTCAAAGAGATTTGCCTCAGAAGTGGAAGGACTCTGGTATGTTCTCTTTGCCATGTTTTATTGGAGATGTTAAGATTGATTCTGCCATGTGTGACTTAGGAGCATCTATCAATGTGATGCCACTATCTGTTTATAATTCTTTGAATGGGGCAGAAATGGTAAATACTAGAGTAATAATCCAATTGGCAGATAGATCATGTGTATATCCAGAAGGGTTGTTAGAAAATGTGCTTTGTTAGGTCGCCCTTTCTTAAGGACGGCTAATACGATAATTAATGTGGGGAAGGGAACTATTTGTCTTGATTGTTATGGTGAAAAATATACTTTCAGTATTGAAGATGCAATGAAAAAACCCATAGATGCTGAAAATATTTATGCTATTGATTTCATTGACCCTCTTGTCCAAGAATATCTTGAGACTGAATTTCTGCAGGATGAGATAGAAATCCCATTACCCACTGGTCCGAACGATGTGAAGGTGCAGGATATGAGTAACGAGGAGATCACCGAATGGCTGTGTTCGATTTGCTCTGATGAAGTAGCAAACAGTACTGACGCAGACCTCTACTTGGCCAAACAGGGGCTGTCGAAGAGTGGAATCAAGTACGAAAAGCCCATTCCATTCGATATTTCACCACCTATCCTGGAGTTGAAGGATCTGCCATCTAATCTGAAGTATGTGTACTTGGGGGATGGTGAAACTCTTCCGGTGATTGTCAGGACAAGGTTGTCAGATTCTCAAGAGGAGCAGTTGATTGCAATGTTGAGAAAGTACAAGAAGGCGATTGGGTGGACCCTCGCAGACATTACAGGGATCAGCCCCGACATTTGTATGCATCATATTTTGATGGAAGACGATGCCAAGCCTGCTCGAGATGCTCAGAGGATGCTGAACCCCAACATGAGAGAGGTTGTTCTCAAGGAAGTCCTCAAACTCCTTTCCTTGGGAATTATCTACCCTACTTCAGACAGCAAGTGGGTGAGCCCGGTTCATGCGGTGCCAAAGAAATCTGGTTTTCAAGTGGTAAAGAACGAAAAGAATGAGTTGGTGCCTACTCGTTTGGTCACTGGATGGAGGATGTGCATAGACTACCGAAAATTGAATGCCGCGACTCGCAAGGATCATTTTCCGCTGCCCTTCATCGATCAAATGCTGGAAAGATTGGCAGTGAACAGTTTCTTTTGCTTCTTGGATGGATACAGTGGGTACTTCCAGATCTGTGTGAACCCCGAAGACCTGGAGAAGACCACATTTACATGTCCCTTTGGAACTTATGCATATAGGAGAATGCCCTTCGGATTATGCAATGCTCCAGGCACCTTCCAGAGATGCATGATGAGCATTTCTCTGACTTGATTGAGAAGAGCATTGAGGTGTCCATGGATGACTTTACAGTTTATGGGAATTCATTTGAGGTATGCTTGGGTCATTTGGAACAGGTCTTGATTCGATGTGTGAAGCGGAACCTTGTGCTAAATTATGAGAAATGCCACTTTATGGTGAATGAAGGCATAGTCTTGGGACATGTGGTTTTGGAAAGAGGAATTCAAGTGGACAAGGCTAAGGTTGAGAACATAGAGCAACTTCCATATCCTACCAATGTTCGTGAGATACGTGGTTTTTTGGGGCATGTTGGATTTTACATAAGGTTTATTAAGGACTTTGCAAAGGTTGCACAACCCTTAACAAAGCTCCTTCAAGATGATGTTCCTTTTGAGATGACCGAGGGGCGCCAACGGTCTTTCGATATACTGAAGGAGAAGCTCATCTCAGCCCTTATCATGCAACCGCCGAATTGGGATATGCCATTTGAGTTAATGTGTGATGCAAGCGACTATGCGGTTGGAGCAGTCTTGGGACAAAAGGTAGGGAAAGAGAGCCATGTGATTTATTATGCATCAAAGACATTGAACCCAGCTCAATGTAACTATACAACCACCGAAAAGGAGTTGTTTGCAGTGGTATTTGCTCTTGAGAAGTTCAGATCGTACTTGCTTGGATCGAAGATCATCGTCTACACCGATCACTCAGCCTTGAAGTAATTGTTGAATTTGCACTCTTTGACAATGTATGCCCCGTTATGTGAAGAGTTGATGATTAGTTTTAAGTTGACGAAACCTGTGTCTCTACTTGATACTTGTATCTCATTTAGATTGGGTTTGCACTCTGTTTCTTTAAATCTAAATGAGTGGAGTGTGGCTTTAGGTTTGGTCACGGTTGAGGATTTGAGTTCAGCCGCTTATACTGATGCTTTTATTGGCAATCACCATGATTTTCCAAATTATACGCCTTCTGATGCATGGAAATTGTTGGCACCAGCTTGCCCTTTTCCTTATGATATTAATTGCCCAAAGAGTTGTAATGTGCATTGGATTGCTGATCCTGTGTTGAGATTGTGTTGCCATTATTTGTTGAGGAATTTTTTTGGGCGCTCTACTACGTTTAGTAAAGTGAATCACCCTGTGTTATTTGTGCTTTGGAGTATGATTCGTAAGGTAAAACTTAATCTTGGTTTCTATTTGGCTGACGCCTTACGTGATATTGCCAATGATAGTGGTCGGCATATGACTTTGTGCACTTTGGTTGGAGTCTTGCTTGATAACTCCGTGAATTTGATTGTTCCACCTTCCTTTGAGCTTTTGCCTGTGTCTGCAGTGTTTGACTTAAAGTATTTGGAAGAGAGCAACTTGGTTTACTTGGAAAATAGAGTTTACAGATTTCTTGAGCCGGGTCTACCAAGCCCGAGCACTGTTTTTCATCTTCTCGTGCAGGACGTGTGACCATTTCCTCAGTGCATGATGAAGTTCAGTCACTGCACGGCAGATTGGATGGTTTGGTTGCTCAGAATGAGCTCATTTTGCGGCAAAATGAGTTGATCATGCAAGCTTTGCGAGTTAAACACCCGGGCAGCCCACCCCGCTAAGTTCCCTTTACCTTGTCCTTTTATTTTTATTTATTTATTTATTTTTTAAACACCGAGCTTGTTTGAGGGCAAGCAAGGCTTAAGTGTGAGGAGATTTGGGTATTTCAAGACTATTTTTAGTGTTTTGATGGTGTGTTTTTTGTGATTTAAAAAAAAATAAACTTCAGCATGAGAGTTAGTAAGGGAATTGGTTTTGATATGGATTAACCTTGCTGGTAAAAGAATCTTATTAGCAAACTTTTGTTGCTTGATATTCCCCTTGAAATGCTTAATGATAAACCCTTAAAATTAATCTTTACTTGGCTAAATGATACTTGGGATGACGAACGGGACTTGCATGAAAAAAGACTAGTAAGGAAGTGAGGTTTGAGCCTAGAGTAGAGCACTCTCTACATCAATTTTTTTTCTTCTGAGAGTTGTGGTAGCTAAGGTTGATGCATAATAAGTAAAAAAAAAAGGAAAAAAAGGGCAAATTAGGATTAACCACACATCGTATATAACCTACCTGTTTTATCCCCTAGTAAACCCTTTTGAGCTTTGACCTATTCTTTGTGTAACCCACTATAAAAACCCTAGCCTTTTTTCTCTTTATACCGTTCTTGCCCCATGCATGTATGTTCTTGAACTGAAAATATCTGCTCTTGCGTGATATTGCATATTCATGATTCAAGTGCCCTGTTTTCATTGAAAAAAAAATAGGTCTTATAGCACTGTAGAGGTAAATGAGCATGTAATTGGAGAATTCTGGTCTGAAAAAAAAAAGAAAAAAAGAAGAAGAAAAAAAAATATATATATAAAAAATATCCAGACCTGAATCAGTCTTTTAATCAGTCCAGAATTGGTTTTGATGATTTGCTGGAATTTTCTATTGATTTGTTCTTGGGCATATATGCATGTTTGTTATGAACCTTAGAGCCCCTAGGATCTCACCAGCGTTACAGCCCCCAGCCCCGTTACAACCTTTAGAGACCTTTTGGGCTTGTTATGCATTGGCTAAGGCTGCCGCATGAATATTATTGAGTGATTGTCCTTACTTTTTGAGCGAAGAGTGAAAACGTAAGGAATTTATGCTTGTCTCCTTTTGATCAGTTAATAGCCGGGAAAAAGGGCAATGTAGGGGGGATTGAATTGAGTACTAAGGAGAGGATGATACCACCACTTGTTTGTGAAATGAAACTTGGCAAGGGGACATTTGTTGATGAACTGAGGAAATGAACACTTGAATGCTGAAGTTTTGACCAAGGTCCGGGTAGTAGAGTCGTAGTTGTCATAAGTTTGGTTTGAATTGTGTTCCCTTTGTTTTATTTTCTATTGAGTCAGAGTCAGTTGAGGGGGTGGGAATTTGAATGAACAACTTGCCTTGGAGTTTACTCATTTCATACTTGAGGGCAAGTATGACTCAACTGTGAGGATTTGATATGTGATATTTAGTTGTTCATTTTTGGGGAGGTTAGTGCTCTTTTATGTGATTTTTGGTACTTAATTGATTTATTTTGTTGATAGATCACTATTTTTTGGAGCAAAGTGGTATTGGAGCGGAAGAACCATTTTTGGAGCATAAGGATGCTGATCTAGCTACCCTTAGTCCGAAATCCTTCATGTGGCAGAGTTGTGTTTCGATTTCGATCACTAAATTGCTCCATGAAGTCGATCCGGTTAAGGTGGAGCTGATGAAAGGGGGATCACTATACTCTTTTTTCCCAAAAGGGTTTTTAATGAGGTAGTGATTCCGATCCCTCGTTAGGGAGTTTACGGAGTTGCTGTCTAGAAGAGCAAAGAAGGCCAAATTCAGCCTATTAATTGGGCCAAAAAGGAGTCATGAAGCCCAGGAAGAATTGGATTATCTGTTCCAAGATGGAATCAGATTTTAATGAGGTTGTATAGAGCTGGAAAGGAAAGAATATTTCTTTTTGGATAAGGATTCTAATTTTCCAAAATTAGTTAGGATTTGGGGTTTTAATTTTAGCATATAAAAATCGTGTGCTATTGACGAGAGAAAAGAAAAGCAAAAATTTCTGGGAGGAAATTTTCGGGGAGGTTGGTACGGAATTAAGGAGAAGGAGGGAGGAAAACTTGGAGAAAAAAAAAGTAATTATTCATTGTTTTTCTTGGTGATAGGAACGAAATCACCAAAGTAATTATTCATTGGTAATTTCTTCTTCTCATTACTTTTCGATTGTCAACATGTTTAATTTCGAATGGCTTGATCTATTTAATTTAATCGCGAGTAGCTAGATTCTTAATCGGCTAGGTTAATTCGATGGTTCATGGATTGTGAGGCTTAAGGTTTTCAGAAATTTAATCCTATGAGTTTTTAATTGTTTATGCCTACAATCTATGCTTGATTGTTTGAGTTTGATCGCCTCAATCTTGTTAGGCCAGGGCTAATTAAGTAGCACCTCCTGTGAAAAACAGATAACAATTATGACTGTACTAACAGGATGATAAACAATTAATTGGATAAACTGCATGCAAATATGTGCTTATTGTCTAAATTGGGTTTCCTAGGTTTTAAGGTCGTTAAGATATAACTAGTTTAGCAAATACTTGCTAGGAATATCTTAATTAGGAAGATCGCGGGTTAGCAAATACTTGCTTGCGACCGGAAATTTAAGGGGACGTGGGGGGAAATAGCTAATACTGTTCCTGCTTATAACCAATTAATTCATAGGGGTTAAATGAATTATGAGTAGTCGATAATCAAGGAATGAACCAAAGATTAACTTATGTCAGTTATTTGTTATCCATATATTGTTCGTAATTTATCTCTGCATTTTTAAATCTCAAATCATAGGCGTGGTTGCTAAACCAAACCCTGTTGGTAGTTTGAATTTGATAGAAATTATACCGTTCTCTGTGGATACGACCTGCTTCTACTATACTAAGCTGTGTGCTAGTTTGCAGTTTTCTTGGTGATAGGAACGACGTTCGCCAGCCCTTCACACGTGGGTCAAAATCGCGCGTGCCCTTCACGCGCTGGAGTTTTCCTCTTTGACAAAGCTGGCGCATGACTTTCACGCGCTGGAGACGACGCATGGATCTCGCGCTGGAGCTGAAGATTGAAGTTGCATCGGAATCGTCGCTGGAAGCTTTTCGACGTCGGGCTCGGTGGCTTTCTGTGCCATGAATGGCGACCTTCTTGAGGTCGGACGAAGATGGAGAAGCTGCTGATGTTGTTGGAAGAGATTTTGGACGAAGACGGAGAAGCTGCCGCGAAGCTGTTGGAGAAAGAACCCGCGCCGGAGTCAACAAAGTTGAGGAACTAGAGACGAAGCTGTTGCCGGGAGAAGAGCCTGATGCTGGAGAACTTGAACGCCGAGAAGAGAGGCACTGGCGGAGCCGGTAAGTGTTGGCCGGAATTTGACCGACCGGAAAAGAGAAGGGAAGATGAGTCGGTAAAAATTAGGGTTTAAGGTTTTTGGATCAGAACTTGCTCTGATACCATGACAGAATAATTTGCCGTAATAAATTGTATTATTGATATCTGAATATATAGAGAGTACAATAGAGGTATAATAAGGAAAGAACTCTAATCAGAATAAATCATAATCTAATCAGGAGTCTGATTTAGTCTAACAAAGATCATGGTCACCTCTACATGGTACCAATTTATTTTATGATAGAAGCCCATGAATCTTACATGGTATCAGGCTAACCCCAGTCTTATCCCTCAGTCTGCAAGCCCTAGTTCGGCCATCGACTCCTCCCTCCTTTTTTCGATCGGTCGCCTCCCTTCGACCCTCAAAATGGGTTTTGATGATATGCTCCTTAATTATGATACTCACCACGTTGCCACCTCTTATCCAACCCCCAACTTCAAGCTCACCGCTCTCCAATTGCGTCTTGATTGCACCAATTACTCTCTATGGCATTATTATGTCAAGTCTGAGATTTTCGCGTATAATCTTGATTTATTTCTTGTTCCGGGTTCAGGCCCGGTGTCATTTTTGGAAGCCTCCTTGGATTCATCCAAGTTACCGTCTTCACCAGAGCCTAATCCGACTTTTGCTACGTGGAAGGAGAATGATCATTTGGTGCTTTAAGATCAATCCACTATTTCATTTTCTTTTCTCGCCCATGTTGTTCGTCCAAACACTACCTCTAACACATGGCTTATTCTAAAGCAAATGTTTCATGCACAAACTCGCACCAATTTTATGCATCTAAAGCACCAATTTCAGACTTTTTTGATGGGGTCTCTCTCCATTTTTGAATATGTGGAGAAGAAACGTGTTTTTTTATTCATAGGCATAATATTCTCATATTATCTTTGATGATGAGTTCGTCGAGTGTATTCTCCATAGTCTTGATTCTCCTTATGCAGCTTTTTGTACCCCCTTCAATCTTCGCTCGGGTACTATTTTGTCGTACCAACTTCTCAGTATGCTACTTGAGGGAGAGGCCTACATTCAAGAACAGCAGGTGATGGTCCTGAGTTTTTCTGCCTATGTGGCCACCCGATCTTCTACGTCCGCCACTGATTCCTCGTCAACTCGGCCAACTTTCCAGTGTCACATATGTCGTCATCAAGGTTATGAGCAGCTCAACGATTGGCAACGCCTGAATGTTACAGAGTTCCCTACTACCCGACCCCATTTGCCCCGCAATGCTGGCCGCGACAGGCCGCACAACCAGCTACCGTCATCCCAAGGTGGCGCTTGACAAGCCTATGCCACGCCTGTCAACACCTCGTCATTCACACTTCACGATCCTGCTTGGTTCTTCAACTCCGATGCAACCAATCATGTGACCTCAGACTTTGGTCATCTCTTTGTTCATTCCGATTACTCCGGCAATGAAGGTTTACAGGTTGGCAGTGGTACATCTCTTCCTATTTCTCATTTGGGCTCATCTATTTTGTCATCCTCTTATAAGCATGTCCATCTGCAATATATTTTGTTTGTTCTTAACTCATTTATGATAACAATGCTTACATGTTATTCTTTCCAAATCATTGTCTTGTTAAGGATCTACAAGGTCGGACGCTCCTAATCAGAACCGTTGAGAATGACATTTATCATCTCAATCCACTCAGCACTTCTGCTTCTGCTCTTTCCTATGCTTTCCTTGGTGCCAAGAGTGATCTCCAAGCCTAACATGAACATCTCAGTCATTCTTATAAGCCTTCAGTTAGGCGTCTTATTTCTTGTTTTCAATTACCTGCTTCTCAAACTAATTTTAAAAGTGTCTGCAAGCCTTGTCAACTCGCAAAAGTCATCGATTACCTATATCGCATGTCCACGAACCTAGTATGGTTTCTTTTGACTTGGTGTATTATGATGTTTGGGGCCCTTTTCCCATTTCTTCTTTTAATGGAAACTGTTATTTCTTATATTTATTGATGAATGTACAAAAGTTATTTAAATTTATTTTCTATCACAAAAATCTCAAGTTCTTCATTACTTTTAGCTCTTTCATAAGATGGTTGAAACGTAGTCGGCTTGAACTATCAACATTTTCAATCTGTCTGGGGGTGAATTTCGTACAGTCTCTACTTATCTTCAGTCGCAAGGTGCACATCATGTTTTTGTTCCCCATACTCAATCTCAAAATGGTGCCGCCGAACGTCGTCGTTGAATAATTATTGAAAAAGGGGCTTTCTCTTCTCTCTCGAGCTCGGCTGCCTACCACTTTTTGGGAGCATGCCTTTCACACTTTTGTGTACCTTCATAATCATACTTTATCCCCGCCCTTGACAGAAAATCATCCTATGAGTCTCTTCACCACGAAATTCTTGAATATGATTTTCTTAAAACCTTTGGTTGTCTATATTATCCTTTCTTACGTTCGTACAGGTCCAAAAAACATGAATATCGTTCCTCTTCTTGCATCTTTATTGGTTAAAGTTCTAATCATAAGGCTTATATGCGTCTTCGTGCTCCTACTAATCGCATCTATAATGCTAGTCATATCTTTTTTGATGAAAAATATGTATCCTTATACTGATCATATTGAACCAGTCCCCTATGTTCCTTTAGTCGAGTCACCCTATGTTCCTCTATCTCTTTTCCAGCCCGCCTCTAGCTCACCTTCCCTTGCTCCCATTATAGCTCCATCAACCTTACCCATCCCTCTATCATGTCCATCTTAGTCTGAACCGAGCTCCCCGCCCGAGCCCAACTTCACACCGAGCCATCCTACCACGACTGCGAACTCGCAGTGTCCGCCAAGCCAGCCCGCATCGCTGCATCAGTTGCGATCTGGGAGGTCATTGACGTACCCCTCAAAGTTATAATTTATAAGCCCTTTATGCTACTAAATAAAATTAAGTAGATAGTGGCAAATCGGGGTCGTCTACGAAGAAGAGGAATTTTCTTAAGCGTTTAAACATAAAAGGTTGATATTAGGCTAGAATTAGGTATATATATATAAGCAAGTAAAAGGGGGGGATTTCGTTGGTTGTGGTCCTAAGTTATGAAATTAAAAGACAAACTAACTAGCAAAGATAAGTAACTATGCTAATCATCAAACAAACTAAGAAAAATGGGTAAAAACTACTAAAGATAAAGCCTTGGGAGAAATTAGTATCCACTTCCAAACCTAATGTAGATCATTGAACCATTCACTCATTCTATCACATTCGTTACCTATGGGGAATGCTAAAACTTCCCATTCAAAGATCAACATTCAATCATTCTTAATAGTAATTTGCAAAGACAAACAACGACCATTTGCAAACCTCATTGATAGTCACTCTAGGCAAACCACACCATAAATGTATTCCATCAACGGCATTATACACAAAGGACCATAGATTGGATAACAACAAGTCTTCTACCAAAGACATAGCCATTTAACCAAACATAGCATTCATTAGGCTAAACCTAGAACAAACCATATTCAAGATTCAACCTTCCATTGCATCTATAGGATAAACATGAGAACAATCCACATTAACATATTTATCTAGCAAGACTCACAACACATTATGCACAAGAAATTCTAATTCCATGTTCTTGGATTCTCATGTTAAAGAGCTAAGAAATTTGCAACTTTCATAACACCCTAACACTTCAATCATACAAACACTTCATATACTCAAACAACCATAGCATAAATGAAGTAAAACATCACATTTAAACACATGAATGCTAAATAACAAATGCTTCAAGAAAGAGTGAAATATAAGTTCTTACTACATAGGTGTGGAAGCTTTAATCAATTGCTCCCAAGTACAAAAATAAGCTATATAATCAAAACCCATAACATAGAACAAAGATCTACAAAGAAAGAAGAAGAAATGGAAGAAAATGGTGAAAAACTAGGGTTTTGGAGCCCCAAGTCGGGCTTATAGAGTTGGGGAAGAAGGGGGTTAAAAGCTATTTAAAGTACAAGAAAAAAGGGAGTAAAATGCAAGTTGTAGGGAAATTATCACGAGTCACGACGCCTCTGTCACGACCAGAACAATTCATTACGAGTCACGATGGAAAAAAGTCCCATTTTGTTTTGCTTCCTCCGAGTGAACCGTTGATCCATTTTGGGAGTTTTTGTAGTCGATTTTATAGTAATCGAGAAGAGGAATACAATGGTACCACTCTTGAAGGCTGATTCTTCTTGGAAAATTCTCATAACTCTGCTTCAAAATATAGATCATTCTTCACCTTTTGCTTTGCTCTCCTTTCTTCACTTTATCTTCTACCACTTTGTGAGTGGCCTTCCATCTTCTACCATCCTTTCGAATGGCCTTCACCAAACCACTCCTAAGTGCTCATGAGCAATATACAAATTAAGCTTAAAAAAAGGAATCTAAATGCTCGTAAGGACCAAAAATTCACTAGACTAAACACAGGTTACAAAATGAAGGATTTAGATATAAAAACCGAAAATGGTCATCTAAAACCCTTATCATGTAAACCTATCTAAATCTAGAAATCTTACAACAAAAATATGATAAAAGAGTGTTAAATGCTTTGGAAAATACATGCATTTGACGTATCATCAAATCTCCCCACACTTAAACCTTACTCATCCTCGAGTAAACAAGAACAAACAAAGATCAAAGCATAAACTTGCATGTAAAAGTTTTCCCAAAACATCCAACATTATATTCCTAAACTACCCTAACCCCCAAGACATAAGAATCTCTCACACTCTCACATCCGAAAGCCTAAGATAATCTAAACAACCAACAAACCATAACAAAAGTGAGGTATACATATAATGCTAAGCTAACTTACTCCACCGAAAAAGCCACTCAATAGGCAAATCAAGAGAAGCATAAATTTTTTCAATTTCTCTCATTTTGCCTAGGAGCCCTCTCGGGTTTTCATCCTAACTTCACACATTTTTCTTTTTCAATGCTCACCCTCACCTTTTTCCTCACCATTTAGCCTCTCATTTTTGCATAGGTTGCCCTTTCGGGTTTTCAACCTATCCGTGTCTCCTACTTTTACCTAAGTTACCCTCTCGGGTTTTCAACTTAGCAGGAATTGTTTTTTTCAATTTTTTTTCAAACAATACAAATCAAAGTGGAGCATATGCACACTACAATACAATACAATGAGATATATTTCTCTTTACCTCCCCACACTTGAGACACACAGTGTCCTCAATGTGAAAAGGACAAGATAAAGAAATAAGGGAGAAAGAAAAAAAATACTCACAACTTGGACTTTGAAGGTCCTTCCCGGTAATGGCAATGCTCACTCCTCAATGAATGTTCTCTCCTCCATGTTCTTGAACACCGCCCAACATGAAACTTTGATCCATACACTATGAAGCCACAACTATGCAAATCCCAATCAACACTCACAAAAGACAACAACTAGTAGTACTCCTAGATGGTGGTTTTAGCAGTAATTTTTGGTGGTGGGATGTGGTGGTATTCTTGTGGTTTTGGGTAAGGGTTTGAGGACATGGTTGCGGATTTTTTTTTCAAGAAAAGAAAAATACTAACCTAACTTAGAAACTTGGGTTGCCTCCCGAGAAGCTCCATATTTTTAAGGTCGTCGGCACGACCCTAATGTTATCCATATGGTGATGATTTGAATCCCTTCACCATGAGTATCCAAAAATAGAGAGGTGGAGGTACAAAATTTTCAAGAGGAAAGTTTTGAGGAGGTGGAGATGGTTTAAAAGGAGTTGGGTGGTTAGGAGGCTTGGGATGATCTTTTGGCTCCATTATTTTCTCCCTCAAAACTTCCAAAAATGGTGGAGTTGATTCACTAGGTGGGGGTAGGGGTGACGATGCTAATAAATGTAGCACAATGACCTCTTCCTCCATTTTTTCATCCTCAACAACCAACTCCTCAACCCCGTCGAACTCAAACTCATTTCTCATGGGGACCTCACTCACCGAATCCTTGAGTTTGAATTGGGATGGTGTATTTTTGAAACCACGAGCTTCTATTCGGGCCAACGCTTCCAATATACTCCTTGCATGCCCCTCAATAGCCCCAACACTAGAGGAGAGCCGAATGTCCGGTTCCTCGCTAGTAAAATTGTTCAAGTTTTCTATTGCATTCATGGCTTCCTTGTTTGTCAAACTTGAACTTCCTCGTTGGGCTTGATTTTGGGGTATGGTATAAGATGGTGATAGCCAACTATTTTGCTCGTATTGTTGGTTTTTTGGCTCATTCTCATACCACCAATCCAGATTACCACTCCATTCCGGGTTGTAAGAATAATGGTATGGATACCATTATTGGGTTTCTTGCCCTTGAAAACCAACATCTCCTACCTCTTGGTAGCACTTTTCATAATACTCTTGGTTTTGGAAACCAGGAGTTCTTTCCTCCTTATAGTGCTCCTCTCTCAACTTATAGCTAGACTCGGTAGGATGGTCGGAATGACACATCCTACAAAACCTTGCTTGTTGAGCCTTTTTTCTCATCATGAGTTCCCTCAAGGTGAGACATTTCATTTCATTTTTTTTTCTTTTTCAAAAGTCTGGAATCATATTGCAAGGATTCTTGAAAAAAAATTCACCAAGAACTCAAGCAATACCTACTCCGAAAAAAAACAACCAAAAAGAAGCAAAAAATAAAAGCAACTAGCTAATATGCAACCAAATATGCCCAAACACTTAAAAATAAACGCCTCTTCCCTGGCAGCGATACCAAAATTTGGGAGGTCGTCTCTGTACCTCTCAAAGTTATAATTTATAAGCTCTTTATGCTTACTAAATACAATTAAGTAGATAGTGGAAAATCGGGGTCGTCCACGAAGAAGAGGGATTTTCTTAAGCTTTTAAACAACGACCATTTGCAAACCTCATTGATAATCACTCTAGGCAAACCACACATAGAGGTATTTCATCAACGACATTATACACGAAGGACTATAGATTTGATAACAACAATCCTTCTACCAAAGACATAGCCATTTAACCAAACACAACATTCATTAGGCTAAACCTAGAACAACCACATTCAAGATTCAACCTTCCATTGCATCTATAGGATAAACTTGAGAACAATCCACATTAACATATTTATCTAGCAAGAATCACAACACATTATGCACAAGAAATTCTAATTCCATGTTCTTGGATTCTCATGTCAAAGAGTTAAGAAATTTGCAACTTTCCTAACACCCTAACACTTCAATAATAAAAACACTTCATATACTCAAACAAACCATAGCATAAATGCAGTAAAACATCACATTTAAACACATGAATGCTAAATAACAAATGCTTCAAGAAAGAGTGAAATAGAAGTTCTTACTACATAGGTGTGGAAGCTTCAATCAATTGCTCCCAAGTACAAAACTAAGCTAGATAATCAAAACTCATAACATAGAACAAAGATCAACAAAGAAAGAAGAAGAAATGGAAGAAAATGGTGAAAACTAGGGTTTTGGAGCCCCCAAGTCGGGCTTAGAGAGTTGGGGAAGAAGGGGGTTAAAAGCTATTATAGTACAAGAAAAAAAAAGGAGTAAAATGCAAGTTGCAGGGCAATTATTGTGAGTCACGACGCCTCCGTCGCGAGTCGCGACCAGATCAGGAAATTGTGTGCTCTCAGGCCAACATTTCGCGAGTCGTAACACCTCATCGGGAGTCACAATGGAATAAAGTCCCATTTTGTTTTGCTTCCTCTGGGTGAACCGTTGATCCGTTTTAGGAGTTTTTATTGTCAATTTTATAGTACTTGAGAAGAGGAATCCAATGGTATCACTCTTGGAGGCTGGTTCTTCTCAGAAAATTCTTAGAACTTTCCTTCAAAACATAGAACATTCTTCACCCTTCGCTTTGCTCTCCTTTCTTCACTTTATCTTCTACCACTTTGTGAGTGGCCTTCCATCTTCTACCATCATTTCGAATGGCCTTCACCAAACCACTCCTAAGTTCTCAAGAGCATTCTACAAATTAAGCTTACAAAAAAAATCTAGATGCTCGTAAGGACCAAAAATTCACTAGACTAAACATAGGTTACAAAATGAAGGATTTAGATATAAAATTCGAAAATGGTCATCTAAACCCCTTATCATGTAAACCTACCTAAATCTAGCAATTTTACAACAAAAATATGATAAATGAGTGTTAAATGCTTTGGAAAATACATGCATTTGACGTCTCATTACAATCTCACATTCCCTCTTATTCTGATGTGGATGATGTAAATTGAGAAATCATGTGAATATGATACAGAGATCCAAGAATTAATTGCAAGGTAGTTTTGGGTGATGGAAATGTTGCAGGGCATTCATTTGTCAGGGCCATTTTGAAATTAAATGGCATGATTGTGGTGGGTGCTTCCAACCATGTTAGGAAAGAGATCATGATATGAATCCCCTTACGAAGAATCTGGATTGCGGAATTAACATCTTTGACAAAACAAGGATCTTTGACAAAATAAGGGAACTCGCAACCCTTCAATGCCACATAAAATTCAAGTTCTAGCCCTCGGGGTTCACTAAATTTTGACTCGCTCTCTAACTAGCCCTCGGGATGAGATTACAAGGTTTATTGATACTTAACTAGCCATCGGGTTTAAGAAATAATGGAATAGCTCACAAGCAAAGAGTATAATGCAAAAGGTTGTATTTTGATTGATAAAAGTGGCCTTACATTCGTCCATAAGGCCTCCCTATTTATATGGTAGATTTTAGCCATAAACCCTAATCACAACTGGAAACTGAATTGACTTATGGCAACTTTAAGAAGCTAAAATCATATCTAACTAAAATACCTAAAATAAATGGTAATCTAAGGTAATCTGATTGAATTCTTCAAGAAGTAACATTTGAAGAGTATAATATTACCAAATCTAATTCTTCAAGAAGTAACCTTATCTAATCTTACCAAATCTAATTCTAATCACTAAAACTAAATATACTAATCCCTAATGGACTGTATTTTCAAAATTTAGCTCTTCAAAGCCCACATGGCCGAGCTCAGCCCAATAAACCCAAAATGAAATAATTTTACAATATTTTATAGTGATCACACTACCTCATTAAAAACCCAGTGGGCAAAAAGAGTATAGTGTTCTCCATGATGTCTTCAGTTCTTCCACGGTCTTTAACAATAAATCTAAGATGTCGATGATGACTCCTTCTTCAATTCTTCATCATAAAGGCGATCAATTAAAGCATTTAAAGCACTATCATAGCGTTTGATATTTGTATCAGATCATGAAGGTGATGTATGCATCGGCCATATAAGGGCATTTGGGATAATCACCAACCATAAAAAGAGTTTTAGCTGTATTTCAATGGCCGCGAATGAAGAGAGATATAGTGGACTATATCAGGAATTGTGATACTTGTCAAAGGAAGCGGAGCATTGTTTGAACCCAAGAGTATTGTTACAACCAGTTCCAATACCATCTCAACCATGGTCCCATATAAGTATGGATTTTGAGGAAAAACTGCCCAGCTCTAACAACAAAGACACGATATTGGTAGTGGTTGACAAGTTCACTAAGTATGGACATTTTATTGCCATGTATCACCCATTTTCAGCTCCTCAAGTAGCGAAAGTATTCCATAACAAAGTTTGTAGGTTACATGGTTCTCCTGAATCTATCATCACAGATCGGGATAGGTTATTTACTAGCTACTTTAGGAAAGAATTTATGACACTATTGGGAGTGAAAATCAGGTTTAGCTAAGCTTATCACCCTCAATCCGACGGGCAAACATAGAGAGATTAAATCAAGTCTTGTAGAACTACCTCCGTTGTGTTTGCGCTGATAAACCGCTTGGAGTGACTGGTTGTCTTCCACGAAATGGTGGTACAACACAACATATCACTCTAGCATTACAATGACACCCCATGAAGCTTTATATGGAGTGAAGCCATTGTTAATTCCTCTTGGTACTTTTCAGGATGCTCTGATCCATACGGCTGCTAACATTCTGCATCGAAGGGAAGTTGTAAACCAACTCTTGAAACAATGCCTTCAACAAGCGCAAAGCCGGATGAAACAATTTGCGGATGCTAGAAGATCTGAAAGGAAGCTAGAAGAAGGAGATTGGGTCCTATTAAAACTACAGAAGTACAGACAACAGTTCGTTGCTTCTAGGGAAAATATTAAGTTGGCTCCGAATTTTTTTGGACCTTACAAGGTACTTCAAAAGACAGGGGACGTCGCTCACAGGTTGGAATTTCCCCCACAAGCCGAGTGCACCATGAGTTTCACGTATCACTGTTGAAGAAATACACACACACACACATATGTGTGTGTGTAAAGGGGATCAACCTGCAGTCCAAACCAAAATCCAAGAGCAGGACTATGATGATTTGCCAGTATTGAAACCTTACAAGATATTTCAAAGGAGAGTGCAAGATCGAGGAATAGGGCAGGAGATACAATGGCTAGCACAATAGAAAAATCAACCTCCGGAGGAAAATTCATGGGAAGATGCTGCCACCATTCATCAACAATTTCTTAATTTTTAAGCTTGAAGACAAGCTTGTTTTAAGGGGCAAAGTTTGTCACGATTCTAGGGTAGAAGGTATTTTCACTTTAAGGCATTAATAAATGAAGAAGAGGAAAGCTACAAATGGAAAGGGTTCAGCAGAGGAGGAAACAGCACTAGCCAAAGCAACAAAATTCTGTTAGCAACCGTTTCAGTTGATTTTGTTAGGATGATTTGTATAGAGCCATTAGAGTGGGAGGATGAGAGATTATCAATTGGTAGGCTGATCATGTGGGGTGTAACTGAGTTGTGTTTGACATCATTTATTTCGTAACAACTTGGTGCAAGGATGAAATTCAGTTCCACCTAAAGTCTATACTTTTATGACAAGTTGTTTAACTTTTTGGTGTTAAAACACAAAGTAAAATACGCAGTGCACACACAACTTGTTTACGCAGTTCGGTGCAAATACACCTACGTCTGCGGGGCCTTGCCCAGATCAGAAACCATTCACTAGAAAGCAGTCTTTAGTACAAGAAGCTTAACTTAAATACTAATCCATTGCTAACCTATTGAGTGAATGTTGTGAGATCCCCTCACTACCGATCCTACATCGTTGAACCCCCACGATCAACACGTCTTCCTGGATCTCCTCTTCCCGAGGAATTAAGGCTTCCTTGTTTCTGATCTTTACGGACTTGATTGATTAATTTTCCAGACCTCCAAAAACTCCAGACAAACAGCTTCTAGAATGTATCTCAACGTAGAGATGAAAACCTGGTTCCTTCAGTTTTCGCTGTATCTTCTTTCTTTTTATCCCCTTCGCACTCCTTCCTTGTGCACGACTCTTTCCTTGTCTAACTCTACCAAGAATAGACTTCTAGACTAAGGAAAGATCTAATTCTAATCTGGTATTTAAATGGACACTCCTTTATCAATAGGACTTGTACCATAAATAAACTACTTAATTAATTCCTAACTATTACAAGGAATATTTGTTTACCAGAAATAGATTGCCACGAAATCACACATTGATCTTCACAATATTCTGTTCTGATCGCATAATTCTACTCCATAATTTGCTCCATAAATCGTGACTAGAACCTTGCTGTCTGGAAAAAAACTGGATAGCGATAGTGTTAAAACACCACATCACTAGTTCACACAATATGCCACAACTAAGTCCAACTTCCGAGGACTTTACAAGTGAGATTAGAGGGAATTGCATTTATTTCGTAGAAGATGGGGATGATCATGCTACCACTTACGCTTACGACTTAGAAGCAAAGTATTACCACATTATCACCACTCCCTTTCAATCTCAAGGTTGATCCTTTAATGCACTAGGCATAAATAAATTAACTCATATGTTAATTAATGATGAGTGAATCTCTTCTTTTTTTCTTTTTTATTATTATTGAATTTCTCAATTTAATTTTTAAAAAAATCATGTTTTATACCTTATATCTATTAGACCTAGTCATTTTATAATTAATATAAGGTGAGGTCACTGCAACAAAAATACATTTTCACATGTTAATAATGGTTAGAATAAAGTACTTATAATAACATTTGAGCTATTCTCACCTTGATTTTAAATGTGGTTAGTTGGGACAGGTATAAACTGTAGCTATAGATAATCATTCATTAAAAATGAAAAAATAAAATAAAAATTGAACATAATGTCCAATTATGCATTCGTATTCATTATCCACACATGGATGTGTATGAATGCATATAGTAAAACACATCACCTAAGCGTGTGGTTTGTTTGCACACAAACTACACGTTTATGTGATGCAAATGTTGTAATATTAAAATAAAGTGCTTTTAGAACACCATATCACCAATGTTGGTTATGACTCACTATAACTACACCAATGTCATTAATTTTTTAAATATAAAATTAAACTCTAATATGTGTTATATCACATTTATTAATGAATTAATAACTCATATATACCTACATTAATTTGGACATATATTATGTAATGTTGAGATAGAATGACATCGTAACACTATATTTGAAGTGTTATACATAAATATACTTACACAAACTTTATTGATAGTATCTTGCTATCTAACCCAGTGTCGTATTAGTATTCTATAGTAAAACCAAAATTATAAAATAAATGTTGGGATTAAGCCATGTTTTTGTAAAGTTCCTTCTTCTATTCTTACCATTTCTTATTTATTATTAGATCATAACAGATTGCTTACTGCTTCTCTCCCGTGAATGGTGGTGCAGTATCTAACACTTATCAAATCCAACTAATTTCTTCCTCTAATCTTCGTTTATTTAAGTACCTAACGCATTTACGTCCAAAAACCATCGAACATCATGTGATATACAAATTGAACCTCAATGCTACACAAAACAATGTGAAAATAACTAAACTCAAAACTAAAATTGCTTATCGAATGTGACTGAAGTGAGTGCTTTTATATTCACTGCTATTTAGTGGCGGATCTAGAACAAATATTGAGGGGTTCTATTAAGAATAACAAATAAACTTAGTTAAAAAATTATAATATATATAACTAATAAAACTGCTAACAACAAAATTTCAATAAGAGAATAACGTCATCAAGTTAATATATTAATATTCAATCACAACTTAAAAGCCGTATCATCTTCAAATATATTTTTAAAAACTATAATTATGGCTTGAAAAATTAAAGCACAAAAGATAAAAATTATAATCTCTTAGATAATATTCATCAAGAAATTAACAATAACAATAATACTTTATTTAAAACAATTAATTACATGATTCTTGGCAAAAAAGGAGAAAAATAATTTATAATATTCATACTAGTCTTTTAAAAATTCTGTTGCTTTGGAAAGGCCTGTAATTTTAAAGTTTTGCTAATTAAAACTTAAACATATGGAAAGTCCTGGGATATATCGTGGTTTGATATGTTTATGGAAAAATGAGATTTAATTAGAATAATTAAAGATAAAAGGTTTTAATTGTAATATTAAAAATTTATTATGCACTTGGTTAGTTAATAACTCTGACATAGAAAAAGAAGCTATCTCCTTTTACCATAAGCTTCTCACTGACCAGCCACACTCAGATCAGGGTCTTTTCTACTCTCATTTTTTGTCCCAAATTCCAAAACTGATTACTGATGAAGAGAATGCAACTCTCATTGGTCCAGTGACATTAGAGGAATTAAAGCAGGTTGTATTTAGTCTTAACAAAAGTAGTAGTCCTGGGCCAGATGGTTATACTGCAAAATTTTTTATAAAAGCCTGGGATATTATCTGTTCAGATTTACTAGCGGCATCAAATGATTTTCTGTCCAGGTCTAATATACCTAGGGGTATCTCTAGTACTTGGATAACAGTGATTCCAAAGAAAGAAACTCCTACTAGCTTCAATGACTATAGACCTATTAGTCTTTCTAATGTGACTAACAAGATTTTTTCAAAAATATTAATGGAAAGACTTAAGCCACTGATGCCTAAATTAATCAGTCCACATCAATCTGCTTTCCTCCAAAATAGAGACATTTCTGATAATGTCATCTACTTAAAGGAAATGATCAGATTCTTGCACAAAAAATCCAGAGACCCTAATTGCATTCTTAAACTAGATTTAATGAAGGCATTTGATAGGGTCAGCTGGGCTTTTTTAAACAGTATACTTCTCAAGTTTGGTTTTCATGGCAAATTTGTTCACTGCATCATGAAAAATCTTGCAAATGCTTGGTTTTCAGTTCTCATAAATGGCAATCCTGTGGGCTTCTTTACTGCTTCCAGGGGCATAAAATAGGGGGATCCTTTATCCCCCTTTCTGTTTAATATATTCTCGGAATCATTTACTAGAAGTCTAGCATATGTATTTGAGACTGGAAAATTGCAGTACTATTCTTTGCCAAGGAATGCTATACCTATTTCTCATTTAAGCTATGCGGATGACACTATAGTCTTTCTTCAAGCTTCTAAAAAGAACCTAACCAGAATAAAAGCATTCCTAGTCACATTTGAGGAAGTAACTGGGCAGAAAATAAATTATGAGAAGAGTGACTGTTATATCAGTAGAAATGCCACTCAAGCTAAACTCAGACAAATTAGGAACAAATTGGGTATGAAATTAGGTATCCTACCTTTTAAATACTTGGGTGTTCCTATACATAGTGGTAAAATTCTCAATCTTCATTTCCAACCTGTTATGGAAATGATAGATAAAAAACTGAAGAATTGGAAAAATGTGTGGCTATCTACTGGAGGTAAGCTGACCCTTATAAAATCATGCTTATACTCCTTACCACAACATATTTGGGCAGTGATGGAACCCCCCAAACAGATTATTAAGAAAATAGAAAGAAAATTTGCTATCTTCTTTTGGGGTGAGACAGATTCAGTACCTAAAAAGTCATGGAAAAAATGGGAGTCTCTCTGCTACCCTACTGAGCAAAATGGATTAGGACTGAGATCTCTAGCTGCCATCATTAGAGCCTTTTCCTGCAAACTCTGGTGGAAATATCAATTAGGTAAAGCTCCCTGGACTGGTTTCCTTAGCTCTCTCCCTGAATCTCACAGAAAATCTCAAAACTGGAAAAGGATCTGCAAAATCAACCAATTTGCATAATCCAATTCCAGGGTGATACATGGTGAAGGACTTTGTAACTTCTGGACCTCTAATTGGACTGATTTTGGTCCCTTAGTGGATTTCTATTACCCAAACGAGGTACAAATGCAGTGCACTGTGGCTGATTTTATTGCACACAAGGACTCCCTTCTCCCATCACTTCAATTAGTGCTTCCGGCCCCCATCATTAATACTATCAGATCTGCCTCCATCCATGAACACAGGCCTGATAAACTAGTTTGGAAGCCTGACCTCATTGGGGATTTTACTTTTAAGTCAGCTTATCTGAAACTGAGACCCCCAATTAATGTTTTTCCCGCTCTTAGAAATATATGGGCTAACCATATTCAGAAAAAAATATCAGTATTTATGTGGAGGCTTTTAAATGCATTACTGCCATTTGATGATATTCTGATGCAATTTGGCTTCCACCTTCCCTCTAAATGCTGTTTTTGCAATAATTCAGACTCACTGCATCATTTGTTCAATAAATGTGCTATCTCCTCAGAGGTTTGGAGGGAGGTTCATGAAATCTGCGGTCGTTCATATTTTGAATGTGTAAACCTATGGGATAGATTGGCTAGTTTTTGGGCATATAATGGTCTATCTAAACTTCACACCAGATTGGTTCATACTGCACCTATTCTTGCCTGATGGTCATTGTGGAAGGCAAGAAATAGGAAAGTCTTTGATAACCTCACCTCGCATTGTGATTACATCCTAAAAGAGGTCAAAGACAACATCTATTTATCTTTTGCTGCCTTTCCCATTGGGATATCCAGACAGATTGACCATGAACTAGCTTCAAAAGGTTACATTCCACTGATCTTAAAACCTCCAAAACCACACATCAACACAGTTACCTGGCTGAAACCTGTTTGGGGCATAAAAATCAATGTAGATGCCTCATGGCATCACTCCAAAAAAGCAGGCATTTCAGTTATCATAAGGAATAATGAAGGTTTTTTACATGCCAGTGGTTACTTTGTTGCAGCAGATTCACCACTGCATGCTGAAACTCTAGCTATTCAATATGGGGTACATCTAGGATTATCCTATACACATCAGGTTGTGGTTGAATCTGACTGTCTGGTAGCTATTAATATGATCTTACACCCTTCTGTTAGACACTGGAAATTTTTCAATCTAATGGACAATATTCAGATCTCTTTGGGTACTGCTAAACTGAATCACATTTTCAGACAAGGAAACCAACTTGCTGATGATCTTGCTAAGTACATGTTACTTACTAAGACTCACCAAACTTTCAGTTGGTCAAATCTGCCTGCAAGAACAAAAGGGTTACTCTATCTAGATAACCTGGATGTTCCTACAGTTAGATTTCCTTATTTGGAGAACTGATGCTACTAACCGTTTCCTTCTGTTTCATTTGCAGGAACTGATGCTACAAAGTAGCAACATTCAAACAGAGGACTTCTATTTTGATCTTAAGCTTCAGGCCTTCCAGTCACAAACTCTACTCCAATATGCTAATCACTCAGCCCTCTTGCTTCTTCAGTTGCAGAATTTCATCTGCCTTACCCATTCTGAGCAGCACCCCATTTTCTTAAATTGGTGCTTCACAGTGGTACTTGTACACTTTGTAACATTCTGCCTGATGCTCTTATTTTCCTAGTGATATAGGTGGCTAAGTGGTGTTTCGATTTGTCGATCACCGACCTGCTCCTTATAATTTCTAGGTTTAGGAAGCAAGGCATATCTCCGGGTTTGTCTGATCTGATAGGAATTTCTTTGGTCCTATAGATCCACTCCTTTGTTTTGGAAGCAATAGCTATTGCTTATTAGTCTAGTCCTCTTTTAGCTTAGTAGTTATTTTGTACTGACTGAGCCTCCGGGGCTAATTGTTGCTATTTTCTTTTACTCTTACGGGTTTAGGGTGCCCAATATAATACCCTCCACCTCATGGTGGTTTTCATTAAAAAAAATAATAAAAATTTATTATGTAACATGTAGTAGTTATAAAATTTATAACTCAGTTCATTGAATCCGAGAATTTTATCTTCATTTTTTAAAAAATTTACACTTTAAATCTTAATCTTTTCATATCTTATGAAAATAATGTCTTCCAAGAATTGGACTATTAAAATATATGGACATTGGCTGACTTTTTTCCAAGTCCTTGACGGAATTAAAATTAAAAATGTCTGTTCCTCAAAAAATTGAACTAAAATTATAAAGGAATTATTGAAAGTGTTAAGACTGTTTGTGCAGCTTGGGCCGAAGTGTCCAATCCCATAAGGGAATGCAATCTTTTGTTTTTCTAAAAAAATTCTGAAAGGCCCACATAGTATTAATGTGTTTCGTTTTCCTACTCCCACTTCTCTTCTTCAACGGTCACGGCCAGAAATATCCGGTTTCTCAAGAATTAAGTAACTTACAGATAAAGTATTGGGTCACATTCGCTGAGTACCAATTGGTTTTAAGATGAAAGTTCAAGATACCTTAAAATTTAACATGGTATCAGAGTCCAGATTGAGTTATTGGGTTGATGTGTGGATCCCCTTTAGTTTGGTCCGATATGGGCCGTTGAGTATTGGCACGTGAGGGAGCATGTTGAAAGATATATCCCACATCGGTTTCTCAAAAACAATATGACTTACATATAAGGTATTGGGTCACCTCCACTTTGTACCAATTGATTTTAAGATGAAAGACCAAGATACCTTGAAATTTAACAATATATCTCTCTGCAACTCTTGCGAGTTTAATTTCAAAATTTATACTTCAATAAGTTTTTGTCTCTAATTCTACATCAAGAAGGCAACACTCATTAAGTGGTGAATGATATTTCTTTTAAAAATTTTAACGAATGCTTAAGAGAAATATTTGAACCTCTCCCCTTATATGCCGGAATTAAGTTGGTGTCGGAGCACCACCTAGCACTCCCTTAAATCCGCCCCTGCTGCTACTACCATGACTCCCAAAAATGACCATGGCATATGTACCATCTCCAATAAGCATGATGTTCCACTTATTAATGATTATCTCAATATACTTCAGGTACAAGCCTTTCCTTACGTAGATGACATAGAGCTTTGTCGAAAGCTCTGGTGTGGCTCCTATAGCATTATTGATGCTTTCATAATTGACGTTGTCATCCAATGCTACGGATATGTTGGGCAATAATTTGAGGTCTTGAAGGATTTCATGATCATTTTTCAAGGCCCATTCTCCCACACTTACAAAGATAAAGTAAGTAAAACGGAGAGTAAACAAAAAATTATAACTCAAGACATTTTTCAAATGTATTAAATTAAAACATTTTTAATTTAAAAAGTTTTTCAATTGTGAAACATGAAATTATTTGAGTTGGATTTAATAATAGAACATCATTAAAGTACAATCTGTACATGGATATACATTGAATGAAAGAAAAACCAATTTTTTTATGTTCAACCCAATAGTGCAACCAAACATTCACTGTGCTGCATTGGTCTTAGACATAATAAGAAGTAAAGTTTTGGTTGAACCATTTATATATATATATATATATATATATATATATATATATATATATATATTATGTTCATTTTTTGTTGAACCATTTGATAATGTGTAAATCTGTATTGGACCCAAGTGCCATATAGCGGCCAACCTTTGGTCCATAGCATTGTCCTTTGGTTAATGGCTCTTGAGCCGGCTCAAAGGTATGAGTACTTGCTCCACAAGCACACAAAACAGTTGCCTTACTTGCGTACCTATATAAAGGCTAAAGAAAACCATGCATACCAAACTATTCATTCCTAATTACACTCTTGTAATACTGTTTGCTTACTGGGTTGTCAGAGCCTCTTCCCCCTGGACACCTCCGAGGATTTAGTCTTGTAGATTTCGGCTGCAAACGGTGGTGCAGTGGCAACGGTTTAAAAGGGCGAATCAAGTTGGCACGCCCAGTGGGACCGTTACTCAGATCTGCGTTTCCTTGCCCTTTTTGTCCACTTCTACAACAAGTGCCTTACGTAGAGGTGAGTGGTTAAAAGGCAAGAATTTAGGCACCGACAAAGAAGTACAAACCCCCTACCGGAGAAGGAGAGGACGTAGATCCAACATGCAATTGGACCCTGCCCTCTCAAGCGCCTGTAAAAAGCTCCCAGAGGTCCGGCAAGACTAGATCTCAGCAATAGGGGGCCCGGAGGGCTCTCGGATAGCAGCTAATCTACCTTAGAGAAGCATGGTGGTCAACATTGAGCCTTGGGTAGGGGGTATCGAAGCACCTACGTCACAAATCCAAGCGCGCCAGCCAAGGAAAGATGAGCCGCAGTTCACGGAAGTAACTGTTGACTCGAAAATAGAAGCCATGAGAGGGGGTGCTCGAGCGACAAGGGCACAAGAAATATGTGCCCCTGTCACGGCAGGACCTAGCGCAATTAGTTCAAACCCTAAGATCCATTGGCTATCAGGTGGAGCCCCCAATGCTCTATCAAATGATGGTTCAGCAGTAGGTGGTGCCCCCACCTTCGATGGCCCTGTTATGACAACCAAGTTTTCAGTTACAGACCCCCCTAGAAGTATCTTACCAAGCGGACACTGGGGCTCAAGCCCGGCCCCAACCAATGTTCCCTGGCATGGGCTAAATGGTGGCATATTCCGTGCCCATCTCAATATCTCCAATTTTGAGCCAGACGATCCCTCATTCAATGGCCAAGCAAATGAATATATGGGTTTCAAGAACAGATGTACTCAAGGCCCCGATCGGAGGTTCCCTTTTACGATCCCTATCGCTAGGAGTTGTATTACAGCTCGGCGGTAGGAGGACCACGGTCTGGGTACATGGCTCTGAACTAGATCCCCAAATTCAACACTCCATTCTGGTCGTGGATGGAAGGGGTTCGGGGGTCAATCGATGCTTTGACGTGAGAGATGGACATGTTGATTGGGCCTTTGGGCTAAGTCTCAGCCTCCCCCACAGTCTTGTGATTGTGGCCACCTGATGGCCTAGCGATATGAAACCACCCAAAGGGCTCCCCACTTAAAGTGGAGATTCGGACCCCCGAGAGTTTATACAGACTTTTCGTAGTCAAATGAATTCAAGGGTCTTAAATGAACAGCTAACATGCAAGTTGGTCGGAAGCTACCTTCAAGGAAAAACACATGAGTGGTTTAACAAGCTGAGAAGGGGGCATAGAGACTTCAGAAGGGCCCTTTTGGGACAATTTTTACGAAAGAAAAGGTTTATGAAGACCCTAATTGAGCTCTACCAAAATAAGAAGATGCACGATGAATCGACGAAGGAATTCTATCATCGGTATGTGGACGAGAGCCTCAGTGTGATCAATCACACTGAGAATGGGGTGATTCTTGGTTATACAGGATGTCCAACCTCGACTTGTATAAGAAGTTGGTCTCGAAGAAGCCTAAAACCTTGAAACAGTTACAAGAGATTGTGGAACAATATTCAAAGATCAAAGAAGCCATGAAGAGGAAGTGGGCTGAAAATGGGCCTAAGATTTTTTAATCGAGGTCGAGAAGGCCCAACCCTTTGAAAAAGGGTTTTGAGGGCTATGTTCCCTTGACCATGTCCCTGATGGAAATACAACCCATCCACAAGGGGCTGTTTCGAACTCCACCTCCTAGAAGAGACTACCTGGAAAAGAGATTCGCCTAAATTTTTTGACCATCACAAAGAGCAAGGCCACGATCGAAACGAATACCCTCACCTAAAACATGAAAATTGAAAGATGCGCAAGATATGGTTTGCTCCCAGACTGCGTTGAAAGACCGAGAGGAGAAGCCTCCTCGGGGGGACGAGGAAAGTTCCATTGGAAAGGAAAGAAAAGAGCTAATCGAGGAGGTAGAGAATAACTGGAAAATGATGGTGAGCAAGTTGGAAACCAAGAAAGTCGGCCCAATGTCGAGGCTTAGCCAGACGGAAACCAGAGGGACGAGGCTAATTGGGTGATCAACTTCATTAATGGAGTGGTACGTGACCAATCTTCAAACACCATCATCAAAGTTCAATCCCGATACGTGCCTCCCGGAGAACCCTTCCAGAAGCGGTTTCGAGTAGAAGAAGCAATCACCATATTAGAAGCTAACCCAGTGCCAAGCCAAACCCCTTATACAGATCTAATGGTAATCCATGACACCAGTGGAGTGTGTTAAGTTAAAAGAGTGTTTGTGGATGATGGTAGCGGTGTGGAAGTGATGTTTATCAGTTGCTTTGATCAGCTAGGGCTCGGACGTGAAGTTTGAGAAGAACAACCTCTCCCTTGTCCGATTTCACCGGGAAAACAATGTTATCCCTAGGGGTTCCCGATCAAAGTAGCTGATGGAGAAAAGGAAGTCGTAATTGACTGTAGCTTCGCAGTGATTGATGATGTACCCCCTTACAATGTGATACTGGAAAGGCCCTGGATGTGCTAGGCACGTGTAGTTTGGCCCCCCTATCACTTAACTATGAAGTTCCCCACCAAGATAGGGATAATAGTCATAAGGGAAGACCAGCCTGTGGCTAGGAGCTGTTTGGCTATAACTTTAAAACAAACTAAAAAGGAGGAAATGGTGGCTTTGGTCAATGGAGAAATCAAACCCACAAACACGGAGCCAATGGCCATTCGAGGAAAAGGAACGATGCATGTGGGGAAAATGATACCGTCTGTAATGAGAAAGAAGTTGAAAGACCTCCTAGATTACTATGTCGATATGTTTTTATAGGACACCCTCGAGCCCACAGGGCTACCAAAATAGCTGATGGTTCACATACTAAATGTAGATCCCTCCCAAAAGCCAATCAAGCAAAAATGAAGATCATTCACCCCCGAGAGGGCCGAAGCCATAAAAGAAGAAGTTCAGAAACTGCTTCGGGCTGAGGTTATCGAAGAGGTATTTTACCCCGAATGGATAGCAAATCCGGTGATAGTCCCAAGCATGATGGGGCTTGGAGAATGTGCATAGACTTCACGGATCTTAACAAATGTTACCATAAGGATAGTTATGCCCTACTTTCTATTGATGTACTAGTCGAAGCAATAGCAAGATATGAGGTGCTAGCCTTCTTTGATGCTCATAAGGGCTACCACCAAATACTCATGGCGGAGGAGGATAATCAGAAAACATCTTTGATAACAGATGTGGGGACATTTTGCTTCAAGAAAATGCCATTCAGCCTGAAAAATGCTAGAGCCACCCACTAAAGGCTGGTTCATAAGCTCTTCGAAGTATAGATTGGCAGAAACATTGAAATATATGTGGATGACATGGTAGTTAAAAGCAGAGGCTTCAACCAGTTCTTGCTGGACCTTAAAGAAACCTTCCAGAGGCTCAAAGAGGCCAATCTAAAGCTGAATCCAGCTAAATGTGTGACTGGAGTAAGAGCCGAAAAATTCTTGGGTTTCATGGTTTCAAAGAGGGGGATCGATGTGAACCCTTAAAAAGTTGAGGCTTTGATGGGCATGAAGCTCCCCAAACGGTCAAAGGCTAATAGGATCACTAGCCCATTCTTTCAATTCCTTTCGAAGGGGCCAAAAAACATTTTCCATTCTTTGATGTGCTTCAAAAGGTAATTTTTTTTTTGAATAGACACAACAGTGTGACAAAGCCTTCTGAGAGTTAAAGGAGCACTTACGAAGTCTGCCCACCCTGATGAAACTAGACAAAGGGGAAGAGCTATACTTATACATCTTTGCATCCCCCTTAGCGATAGTCACGGTTCTGGTAAAGGAGAAGGACGAAGGCCAACACCCATTTTACTTCGTGAGAAGAGCGTTTCATAGTCTAAAGGCTCGGTAGACTACCTTCTAAAAGCTAATCTTAGTCCTAGTTTATGCGGTAAGATGCCTTTGGCCGTACTTCCAAAGTTACAAGATCATCTTGCTCACCGGCCATCCAATTAGGCATGTGCTTCTTAAGCTGAAGGCCTCAGGTTGAATAATAAAATGAGCAATCGAACTGGGAGAGCATGACATCACGTTTCGTCCAATAACAACCATTAAGGGCCAAGCCTTAGTGGATTTCATTGTGGAAACTACAGAATCAATCATAGTCAATGATGAAAAAGAATCCAAAGAAACATGGCAGTTATACGTTGATGGATCATCACACTCCGGAGGCAGTGGGGACGGAGTCTTACTCACAAGCCCCGAACAAAAATACTATCCCTATGCCCTACATTTTGACTTCAAGGTCACGAATAATGAAGGGAATAAGAAGTGCTAATCACATGCCTTTGAATAGCCAAAGACCTAGGGGTTCGAAGGCTGGACATATTCAGTGATTCCCAAATCGTGGTCCTTTAAGTTAAGGGGGAGTATAAGGCCAGGGAAAGAAGTCTACATCGTTAATTGGAAGTGGTGAAGCCCCTCCTTGAACATTTCCACCATTACACCCTTACTCAAGTCCCCCGAGAGAAAAATCATAAGGCTGATGCCCTGAGCAAATTGGCCTCGTTGGACCTGGACTTACAACTCCAAGGGCATTTAATGGTGGAGACATTAAGTAAACGTAGCTTTGAGGAGGAAGCAATGGTGATGGTAGTGGAAGAACATAAATTGTGGATAATGCCCATTATTAGCTACCTTCAAGATGGTACTCTTCCGGAGGATGCCATCGAAGCAAGGAAGGTCAGGCTAAAGGCACAAAATATGTAATCAACGAAGATGTACTCTATTGTCGAGGCCACCTACAACCACTTATCTGATGAGTAACCCCCCAAAAAGCTGACTACCTAATTTGTGAAACACATGAAGGAGCCTACAGAAGTTACCAAGGGGCTTGATCGATAGCAAAGAAGCTCCTTCTAGCTAGATACTATTGGCCCAAGTTGTTTGATGACGTTAACAAGCACATTCAGGCATGCCACCAGTGTCAAAGGCATGCGCTAATCACCCATGTTCCCCAAGAAGAGATGATTAAAATTTATAGTTCTTAGCCATTCAACAAATGGGGGATCAATCTGGTAGGACCTTTCCCAGAGTCCCAGGGCCAATTTCAATACTTGATTATAGCTGTGGACTACTTCAAAAAGTGTGTCGAGGCCGAAGCCCTAACCGGTGTGAATGGGAAATCGGTGATTGGTTTTTCCTAGAAGAACACCATATTCCATTTTGGGATCCCTCGAACGATCATAACTGATAATGATGCCTAGTTCATCAATGATCCACTTAAAAGCTGGTGTAAGGAGTACAAGATCCTTCAGAGGGTCACCAGTGTTTACCACCCCCAAGCCAATGGGCAGGTGGAGGTCACCAATTGAACCACTGTCAACGGCCTCTGAACGAGGCTCGAAAGGGTAGCCGGGAATTGGATCAATGAGTTGCCTAGTTTACTTTGGTCATTTCGAACAATTGAGTCATTTTCTACGGGTGAAACCCCCTATGGCCTGGTCTATGGTTTGGAGGCGGTCATTCCTATGGAGATAAAGATGCCCACCTTTCAAAGGTTTACTATAAGTAACCAACAACAAGAGGTCAATGACGAGCAGTGCTGCTTGGATTTAGACCTTCTCAAAGAAAAAAGAGAGAAGGCATCCATCCACGAAGCCAAGGTCAAGAAAAGGGTCAAGCGGTATGATGACCGGAGGGTCCAAAAACTCTAGTTTTCCCCTAGAGACCTCAGCATGAGGAGAAATGAAAACAGTTGAAGATAGTCGGAGGGAAAGCTATCAGCAAACTAGGGAGGACCCTAGCGAGTCGTTGAAGCCGTCCCCAAAGGTAGCTACATGCTAGAAACCCCCCAAGGTGAACCAATTATGCACAGATGAAATGTTTCCAACCTTAGGAGGTATATTATATGGATGATCCGACCCGCAAGGACCGTGATTGGGAATTGTTTGATCTTCTTTCTCTGAGGAAGAGGCGAGGGATCGCAAATCCCAAGTTTGTCTATAAAGAGCGGGATCCACTTTTTGGGCCTAAATTCCAATAGACTAGGTGAGGCCAAAAGATGGCTCGTCTCAAAAGTAGCAGTGGGTCGAAGGGAGCCCTCGACGAGACATTGCTGTAAGTCGACAGGGTTCCTTTATTTTTGTCAAAATATGTATTGAAGTGTGTTTCCTATAATCACTTGTTGAACTAAAATGCACCTCACTACGGGGGTACGGAATCTCTCCATCCTCCTCAAAGAGGAGCATTAAACATTCGGTGGGCCAACACAGCCCATCGAACATTTTGGGTCGAATTCCCCTTAAAGTGCATCAAGCGCCCAAGGCCCGGACCTTATGAAAAATTCAAAGGGCCAACACATCCCATCGAACGTTTTGGGGCCAAAATTGCCTCAACGGTCATCAAGCGCCCAAAACACAGACCTTATAAGCACTCAAAGGGCCAACACAGTCCATCGAACACTTTGGGGACCAAAACCCCCTTAAAGCACATCAAGCTCCCCAAGGCACATACCTTGTACACATTCGAAAGGCTAATATAGCTTGTCGAACGATTAGGGACCAAAGCATAGCAAAGCAAAGATCTACAAGGAAAAGTAAGAGTTGAAACATTCAACTTCGCTAGTAGGAATTAATCCATCTCACAAGAATTTTTTTTCAGATGCCCAAAAAAGGGCCAGGAAATTTTATTTCATTTTTACAACGCCATAATGGCTTACAAGTAATGTGTAAGGAGTTACAA
Organism: Rubia yunnanensis; assembly: GCA_037428765.1. Lineage (NCBI taxonomy): Eukaryota > Viridiplantae > Streptophyta > Magnoliopsida > Gentianales > Rubiaceae > Rubia > Rubia yunnanensis. Next base: position 24,686,245 of record CM075061.1, on the reverse strand, counting down.
CAACTACCTACATACAACTAAAATAAAAATATCCCTCCTAGTCCTTAGCTTTAGGTCCTCGAGCAGAGTTTGAAGATTTGTGGTAGGAGCTTCGAGGTATTCTCACCAAGGGAACATCACCGACTTCCCTAGAATTGGGAGAAGCTGCCCGACCCTTACCGCTAGCAACAATGTCCCCTCTTCTGGAGGAGGGCCCTCTGAAGGAAGTAAGGACCCCCTTCCCTCGAGCAGGGGCACTAACCTGATTGCTTGAAGAGCTAGTCCTTGAAAGTGGGGAATCGGAAGGTCTTGATCAAGACTCGGGGGCCTCTACTTGAGAAGGATCTGATTTCAAGGAAGAGGCCCTAGGTGGATGGCTGAATTCAGAACCTCCCCTTCTGCGGGACGCTCTGGAGGGGCCACTCCCCATGGAGTTTGAAACCCCACTCCTTCCTGGAGCAGCGTGGGAGCTCAAAGCCTAGCTCGTAATCTTTTTTTTCCACAAATCCTTTAGCCACCCCTTAGCATCCTCAAAATTATCTTGACTTGGGATCCCTTATGTTATGTTTTCTCTCCATAATATTGATGGTCTCCTGGAGAAATACTTCGAAATACTTAACTAGGGGCACTTCGACAATCTCAACCCGAAGCCCATATGCATGAAGACTATTAGCAGGCGCTATATAAGCCTAATGTAGCTCAACATTCTCCCTCTCAGCATTTTCTTTATCTCTAAAGGCAACCCCAACAAGGTCTTGATTCTCCCTAATAGTCCGTTATAAGGTAGGAATGAGATCTCGTTCGTACTCCCTAATCCATGTTTTCCATTCCTCCAATTCGGCGGTGGCGGTCACAAGGGCCGCTGGAGCCACTTCTACATTCTCTCGAGCCACTTCAGCCTCACGGCATTAATGCTTGATGGTCTCGTTAGGCTGAGAAGACGATGCCCCCAGCGGCATTAAAAGCATAGTCATCGGTGATGCACTCGTGAATTGAAGCAAATTCAGCCCTTGACAACCTCTTAGAGGACCTCGTAGTGCCAAGCCTCGAGGGAATGATAGTATTTTGAAATCTCATCCTTTGCCACAGCGAGGGAATCCCTTTCCTCCCTCGAACGGCTAAGTATGTCAAGAATTTATTTTTTCCTATCATGAAGGCCATTACGCCATAAGTTAAGTTCTTCACGGGCAGCTCGAAACTTCTCTTCGAGCCGGAAAAATTTGTACCAGAATTGAGAGGCCTTGATTCGATACTCTTACTCCCACTCTTCAATTCGGTGGTACCACTCTTTCATGACTTGGAAAAAGAAGTCAAAGATAGTACCCCTTTATAGTTAGGGGGGTAGGGTGCAAAGTCTAGAGTCTACAAGTAACAAAAATGTGGAAACGAGTAAGTAAAGAAATAAAAGACTTTCATTAATATGAAAAGAAAGGAAGTACATTTGAAAACCTAAGAAAAATAAATCATACATCTTTTCCTACGCTAGGGTCTGCCTAGGTAGAGCTTGTAGGAGTAGGGGTAGACCTGCGTCGGGACCACGAAATAGTCAGGGGGTCCGGCTCACTCCAATTCTTATTTTTATCCACCTCCAGATGGCAGATCTTCTATACTGAGAAGTACTTTTCGGAGTCCTTCAAGTGATCAAGCAATGAGAGCTTGATGCCCCCATCCTGGACAGCCCCCAGAGATGGTTTAGCTGCTCTGGCTCAGTGTTATTTTTATGCACATCCAGCATAGTTACATATTCGACGAGGAGCTCCTTGAAGATGGATTGAGCCAGTTTGTTTCGAGTGAGCCCCACCAAGACTTTGGACAGGGACGAAAAGAAGTCCCAGAACCCCTGAGTCTTCACGAGTTTGTTGGTATAGGCCTCGAACAGGGAAGCCTGTTGTTTGGGAGAACAAAGGTTGGCCAACTTAGAATTTTCACTGGCCAGAGTTTTATTTGAATCTTGGGCCTCCGATAGCTTGATTTCCAACTCCTTCAGGCAGCTGTCCTTCTCGCGGCTTAACTTCTCCAGCTCCTCCTTGTGTTTAGAGCCCATCAACTACTAGAAAAATGCTCTTTGTTGACACGTAAAATTGTTATAAAAATACACGTATAGTAACACTTTTTGGTATCCCAACACTTTGTTGAGGTGTGGTTTTTGTTGGTGTTATTATAGGTCTATAGTGTTGCGATAGGTATTTTAAATCGTAATTCAATTATTGAAAAAATACATAATTGTGTCGGAATAGACATAATATTGCCACACATTATATTGTTGTTATATACATTTAAAATGTAATGAAAAGTAATCATCATTTAAAAATAGTGAAATTTATAAAATGGATATTGTGGAAATAAATATATTATTTCGACACACAAGAGTGAAGGGATATATAAGTTAACACCACATTAGTTAGTGTTTTATTTGGGCAACATTAGCACAATAATTTGATGTCCCAATAGACCCCATTGACAACACATCTATGCATGCCATATTATATAGTATACTAAACTTATCACAACATATTTTCATGTGTTGTATCATAGGTTCAAACAATATTTCTAATTGTTTTGTTAACCTACAAATAATCTCACGTGATAGTGTCTTATTAATTATTATATAACAAAAAAGTATTGTTCTTAAAAAAGTTGTAAGTACATGTTATAGTGTGGCATCAATGACTATCATCACACAAGTAGGTATGCTACTAGAAAGCCTTGCAACACATCATTAATATGTTACTCTATTAACTTGAAACTACAAAAAAAATTGTCTAATGTAATGTATTATAATCTCACACAGAAGTGATTCATCAAGCAATCTAGCTCAAATGTTCTTATAAAAGGCTTAATATGAAAATATTGTAAGGTTACAATATTTAAAAATGACATTAGTAAATTTTTAGTAAACCAATCTACGTCTTCCCTCAAAGTGTTCTTCTTTCTCCTCAAATGCCTCCCTAACTTTGTTTTCCTTCTCTGAGCTGATTCAATGATATTCTACAGATCCTGCAGAAAATTCACATTTCATTAGCCAAGGACACTAGATATCAATATAATCGTATATAAAATCAATGAAAAACTAATGGAAGAGCACTCACAGAGGAAGAATAAATTAAGTGCTTAAGTCCAGTATCTTATTTTGTATGTGTTTTCATATCACCAATAGCCTTACAGGACATTGCTTTTGAAAGACCACATTCATGACCCTCTACGATAGCTTTTTCTATAGCTGCAATTTTAGCTCTACGTTTGGCAGCAATAGAAGCTTAATCAACTTAAACTTTTGGGCAAAAAGTTACGTTACACTGACAATTTTTCCAAGGCCTCTGCTCTTTCTCTGCTGTTCTTTTTCTTGCAAAATCACATGTAATTATCAACAATGTCAAGTTATCAATGAGTTGAAACAAACGTACATCAAATTTCTGACACTTGTAACCATGAATTCTTACTGCCAAACTTGCATATGCATGAAAGTCGGAAAGATGGACTCCACAGGCTGAAGAAACAACAAAGAAATACTGTTTTTAGTAGAAACGAGATCAAAGAAACTTAAATAGCACATTGTTTTAGTTCTAATCTCCCAGTGTTGGTAGACATAAAATAACGTCTGTAGTACTGGTTTTAGTATTACAAGGACAAATTGATGGAGTAAAAGGCATGATGAATGTGATACAAAGTTAGAAACGAACCTAAGAGGACAACAAAAGTAAAGGGATCACAAGGTACTCCTACACCTTCAATGGCATAAGGAAGCAAATTTCCTAGACATACTAGATAAATGAAAATAAAGGGTTGTATAAAAATGATTGAGGTTGTCTGTACCTATAGAGAAATAAAAAAATGCTTGGTGAACATTCAACTTCACTTATAGATTGCATGCCTACTACCAAATCAGAAGTGGAATACAAATATTATACTTGTGTGATGCAGAATTCTAGACATGGTAACAAACATTTATTTCAAAAAAAAGATATGAACTTACAAAGCATTGTCACCGTCTCTGAATTTGAAGGTGACATCGGCTATAAATGTTGCATTAGCCAGTACAAAAGATGGACATCAAATAAAGCCTTCTTGTTAGGCAGCAAGGACTCGTTGTTCACAACGCCATGACAACTAGTCAAGTTGGAGTGGAACAAGAAATTAAGGACTAAGATTCATGCCATATCGTGCTCAAAGAGTCACAGCTTGAATATGATACAGTTGGAGAACTGAACCCTTTTCTAATCATATTAAAGAACAACAGCAAAAACATGCTAAACATGTGCATGATCAGACATGATGGACAGCAACAGTGCTGCCATCTCAACCCATTGTACCATTCAGGTTTTCGCCTGAATGAATGTCATACTTACTCAGCCTACTCCGTAGTTCAATATTAGTAAAACTCAAAACTTAACGCAATTACAACACTTAAATCACACCCTGCAACCAATCAAACAAATCATGCCTATTATAAAAGGTCCCTTATTGTCCACCGCCCACAAGTTCTCCAGGCAGCAAGAATAACTAGAAGAAGTTAGGGTTAGATAACCTCGGTTTGGCACTTAAATCATTGATTTTAACCACTCAAAATCCAAGAAACCTAATCAATCAAACCCACTTAAAACCTACGAAATAACATTAACAGCACCATGCATTGGCGGACCTAGAGCAATAAAGTATAGGGTATTGTTTAATAAACAAAATACCCACCCATAACACTCTCTATCAAGTGACATGTAGTTTCAAACAAATTAATCATATTAAATATCAATTTATTCACCTTCTTGTAAAAATTAAACACACAATGAATATTGAATATTACCTCTTCAATTGATGAACTAATTCAGAACGCCCTCTTAAGCACTTATTTTCCTTGAGAAATATTGAATTCTCTTTACTAAATACTCCATCAGATTTGAGATTAGTTCCAGATGTGGGACTAAATTTCACTAAATTCGGAGATGATTGCGATAGATTACCATAACTTTGGACGCCATAATCGTATTCTTCAATGCTAAACTGAGCATGAATAAAACTTTGGGCGCCAAAATCATTTTCACCATGGTTAGGAGCCTTTTTTTGTGCTTGTGCAATTTCTTTCTGTGCGTAAAACCAGAGAGAATATTTGATATGACCCGTTTCCCCCTTTTCCGAAATTGGTGGGTTCCGATTTAATTCTTGATAAGAAGAAGATTTGATATGACTCGCTTCCCTCAAACCTTTCCCTCTTTTACTAATATGGTTTCTCTTTATTTAATTATAAGAGAAAGTATCCTCTACCTATAATTTTGAAAAAAGTATAAAGTTTATCAAACAAATAATTATAATTTTCCCCTAAAAATTATTGAAATCGGTTTTTTAGGATTGGTCTAATCATTCTGGTATAATAGGAGATTCTCTCTCTTCGGTATAACAAATATATATATATATAGCTATCTTTCGGACTTCCACCTATTTTGACGGGACACCTGAGTGCTCGAAGGGATTCCAGAGTGCTCGAAGGGACTCCCGAGTGTTCGAGGGGTCTTTCTCGGGTTCGAGGGGACAACCGTACGCTCGAAGGGATTTCTGTGTGCCCGAAGGGACTTTCGACCGATCGCAGACTTACTTGCTCAAATCAATGACCGGTGGCTGCTTGGCCAAAGTAACGAATTAACACTTGATGTGGAGGTTCGTTACTTTGGAATTGCAACTAGTCAGCCTAGATTCTACACATATATAGACTCGAAGTTAATAGTATTTCTTTTGGAGGCAATTTGGTTGCCTTTTGTATAAACTACTATGATAATTACGGCTCGCTCATTTTGGCTTGGGGTACCAATGAATCAACCCTCACCCTCAGGTGTTCTCATAAAAAAAAAGTGTTTCAATTTTACCATTCACCTGATAAAAAATTTACCATGCACTTGATAAAAATTTATTAACTTTGACGATAAAATGAAATTAGGGTCTAAGTAAGAGTATTATCATGTAATACCGTGTTTCATTTGTTGCGACACAAAATTAAAGTTTCACAATTATAGTTATCCATAGTAAAAGATAGTAAGGATCAAATAAATTTTGAGTCATATGTTGAAAGTGAAAAATGTGCATTTTCGTACAGGACCTAGTTAGTATTAATTGGATTAAAAAAATCAATAATTGACTTATTTGTTGATATACCTACAAATGATTGACTAATTATTTTTTGAAAGAATTATTGACTAATTTTAATTCATCTTAGAACACATATAAATTACAACTTTTACAAATAAGTGATTAATTATATATATATATATATATTTTAATAAAACCATCCAAGGATGGGGGAATTTATATTAGGCCTTCCCAAGCCATTTAAATACAACAAAAATAAAAGCAAGATAAGGTGAAGCCATGTCTTAGTTAATATGTACAGACGTGAGCCATCAGCTCTTGAAGCAACCATTATTGCTTCCAAAATGAGGAAAAGATATGTGGCCTATAGTTAGAGGATTACAAAAACAGTTAAACTGTTTGTGAGATCGTCGAACTTATTAGTGAATCATATGCACGAAACACAAGACAGTCAGACTTTCCACAAACAGTTTAAGAAGCTTATCCTCTACTAAATTGAATAAAGTTAGAACAATGATCCAGCAAGAAGAAAGCACTAGGAAAAATTAGATATCTATCCATGTGCATCCGTATGTTGTTATTCCAGCAATTTGATGATGCCTCCTTCATCAGCCCATCCGATGCCACAGTGGAGTACACTGTCATGATGCTGCAAGTAAGTCTCTGAGTCCTAATGCATCCAGTGCCCATCGGACATGATGCAGATTCCACCTGCATAAATCAGCGCAATTGAGTAGCATCCATTCAATAAACCATCCTAAGAGATGGTGTACCTATCTGATCTAGCCTAACCAAACCTTGAATAGTATTAGAGAGCATAGAAATCTGTCAACAGAGGAACCTATGTGAGCTTTGAGACAGTTTTTAGCAAGTAAATCCGCCACCAGATTAGCCTGTCTATGAATATGTACTAAGCTAATATCAGTCATAAGTTGATGAATGTCATCAGAAAGTTGGTACAGATTCCAGTGTGCATGTAAAGGATCTAGCACAAAATGTATTGCGGTCAGACAGTCTGATTCCATGAAAACCGTAACATAATATCCAGCACACTTAGTTAACGCAAATCTAATAGCAAGCAGCTCAGCTTCCAGAGGGGATTTGGCTTGTGTGTAATTAGTATAAGCCGCAATAAAACCACCTCTAGCATCTCTAATAATCATACCAATTCCACACATGTTAGAGTAACAGCACCAAGCAGCATCAACATTAATTTTGTATCCTGTAGCTGGCTTAGTCCATGCAATCTTAAAATTTTTTGGCTTTGGTGGAGCTTTCATCAAAGGAAGATATGAGTGCTCAGCGATGCCTAAGTCAAAATTGGATGCTATAAACACAGGTTTTGCACTGAACGTGTAGAAAATTTGATCCTTTATTTGATTAAGCACAACACTTGTTAATGGAATGGCAGAGTCGTATAAGCATTTATTCCTCATCTTCCAAAGGTTCCAACATGTAATTATAGCTGCAGTTCTAATCATTATTGAATGTAAAGCACTCAGTCCAGGATAAGTAAGATAGAATGATAATCTTTCCCATAAAGATGAGAAGGATCTTTCACTAATTCCCATGAAGTGATGTATCTTGTCCCAGATTTGTTCACAAAAATTGCAGGAATTGAAAAAATGTTCCAGTGAATCTTCATTATTATGACATATACAGCATCTGGAAGGCAAACAGAATCTCAATTTTTTGAGGACATTATCAAAAGGCAGAAACGAGTTTAACAATTTCCACGTAAGTATAGATATTTTCTTTTCAATTCTAGGACTCCAAAGATGTTGGATATAATCAATAGTACCTCTTTGTGTTCTGAGCAGTTGGTATGTGGATTTGAAAGTGAACTCACCTTTTAATCCAGGTTTCCATATAAGCCTATCTTCTCTGTGTATTGAAAGCTTTGAATCCTATAAAAGAGAGAAAACATGAGAGGGTATGAATGGAGATCTTCTTAAGCAAAACTGATCTTTGAGAAATAAAATCAGAGACAGTACAGGCTGCAGGGATATCAACCATATACTGATCACATAGATCCATAATAGGGCCTATATCTAACCAATTGGCTGTCCAGAAGTTGCAGTCACCTCTACCTACTATCACCCTAGTATGAGATTCTGCCCATGCATTAACTGAACAGATCCTCTTCCAGTTAGGAGAGGATCTGGAAGAGGGAGGCAGTGATGCAATAAAATGAGTCCACAATGCCTCAGCCTTTTGATATTTCCACCATAACTTAACAGAGCATGTATTTATTATAGTGGTGATTGATCTAAAATCTAGACCATTTTGATTGATTGGAAAGCAAAGGGCATCCCATTTTCTCCATGTTCTCTTAGGTTTCTGATCAATAAACCCCCAGAAAAATCTACTAAGTTTTTTTCCATTATAGAGATGATCACTTTGCTTGGTTTTATGACTGACCATATATGTTGTGGTATAGAATAAATGCATGAGTGTATTAGAATGATTTTCCCCCCAGCAGAAAGCCACTTATTTTTCCAGCTACCTATTTTACTGTCTATCTACTCAAGAAGTGGTTGAAAAAAAATCTTTTTAGCAACCCCAGTATATATTGGAACTCCCAGGTATGTGAACGGGAAACTCCCAATTTTCATACCTAGAGTCTTTTTGATGTTGTTAACCTTATGAACAGAAGCATTTTTTCCTATGAAAATGTCACTCTTACTGTAATTTATATGTTGACCAGTGACATCCTCAAATGTGGACAAGAAGGCTTTAAACCTAATCAAAGTCTTCTTTCCAGCTGATAAAAAAATGACAGTGTCATCTGCATAGGATAAATGTGAAATTGGGAGAGAATTACCTGGTAGACCATAATATGCTAATTTACCAGTCTGGAAAATGTATGCTAAGCTCCTAGTAAAAGCCTCAGAAAAGATGTTAAACAGAAAAGGAGAGAGGGGGTCTCCCTGTTTAATTCCCCTCGAAGATTGGAAAAATCCAGCAGACTTACCATTTATTAGAACAGAGAACCAAGCTTGTGAAAGATTCTTCATAATATAAAAAATGAATTTAGCATGAAATCCAAATTTAGACAGGATACAGTTAAGAAAAGACCACTTAACTCTATCAAAAGCCTTCTTAAGATCAAGCTTAACTATGCAGTTTGGTTCCCTTTGCTTCCTATTTAGAAACCTTACCATTTCTTGCAAGTAGATGACATTATCCGAAATATCTCTACCTTTGATGAAAGCTGTTTGGTGTGGTGAAATTATTTTCGGCATTATAGGTTTAAGTCTTTCCATTAGGACTTTGGAACAGATCTTATTGACTACATTAGAAAGACTTATTGGCCTATAGTCATCAAAAGAAATGGGAATTTTCTTTTTAGGAATAATTACAATCCAGGTACTTCCAATACCTCTAGGAGTGTTATTTGCAGTTAGAAAATCCTGTACAGCAGAAAGCAAATCATTTGCAATTATGTCCCAAGATTTAATAAAAAACTTAGCCGTGAAACCATCCGGTCCAGGGCTACTGTTTTTGTTAAGACTAAGAACGATATCCCTAAGTTCAGGCAGTGAAACAGGTTGCAGCAGACTATTATTATCCTCTCGAGTGATCAGTTTAGGTATCCGGCTCAAAAAATGTGATTGGAAAAGATTGCTATCTGGGGGCTATCATCAGTTAACAGTTCCTGGTAATAGTGAATGGCCTCATTTTCAATTTCCTGAATATTATCTAGCCACTGACCATTAGAACTCTTAATTTTTGTAATCTTTAGCCTACTATTTTTTTCCTTAACCGAGTTATGAAAAAAGCTAGTATTATTGTCCCCTTCCTTTAGCCATTTAATCTTAGCCTTGTGTTTCCAGAAGCTTTTTTGTTCTGCTAGAGCCATCACTACCTTAGCTTTGGATTTCTTAAGTTGAATCAGACTATCAGGAGAAGCATTAAGGTCATATATATATGTTCCTGAGCTTGGAGAGCATTTTCAGCTTGCACAAAATTATCATGTATGTTACCAAAATGTTCCTTATTCCAGATTTTTAGCATCTTTTTTAATCTTATGAGTTTAAGAAAAAAAACCTAGCATTCTTGATTTATTAAGAGGAAGATCCCAGTTTTTTTTGATTAAATCATTAAAATCCTTCCTTTTATACTAGGTGTTCAAAAATCTAAATGGCCTAGGGATAGATGGAATGTCACTGCCAATGGTAAGGAGCATGGGATTATGATCTGAAGAAATCCTATTCAAAATATGAACAGAGGAAGCAGGAAAAGTAGAAGACCAAGCAGGATTACATAGCCCTCTATCTAATCTTTGAGCTGTGGGTTTCCTTAATCTGTTATTGCTCCAGGTAAAATGGTTACCCACGGTGTTAATTTATTCCAGGCCCATTGCAGTTATAAATTCATTAAAGTCTCTCATACCACCCAGTTTAGGGTTAGAATGGCCTTTATATTCATTTATAGAAGTAATGGCATTAAAATCTCCAATCAAAAGAGACTCTGAGTGGGTATAGGATTTAAGATCCGACCAGAGATTTTTCCTACCATTTCTAGTTCTAAGACCATACACAAAGAAGGCATCCATACTTGTATTCAAAGATAAACTTTTTAATGTAACAGCAAGAAATTGTAAGCTGTCACATTTAACTGTCAATGATATGTTAGAATTCCAGAATAGCCAAATTTGACCATTATTTGCATTGACACAGTTATCATAGTGTAACGGTTGTCTATACTTGTCACACTGTAAATTATCATGTTTCGGCTCAATTAGACATATAAGCTCAAACCTGTGTCTATTGATTAAGTTGTGTAGTCTAAGCATCGAAGTATCCATACCCCTAATATTCCACACCAGAAATTTAATCTTAAGGGTTGAGCTATTCATAGGGAAACATTATTCAAGCTGTTTGATCTAGTTATGATAGTATTTAACTGAGTTAAATATGTCTCATTACCATGATTAGTTACTTTTTCTGATTGTTTCCCTCTCCTCATCTGGCTTTGTTTAGAGTGCAAGTTAGTAGGGTTTACCTGGCTTGCCTGAGTAGATCTATTTTCCGTGCCATTGGCAGAAGGAGGTTTCTGCTGACTAGTTAGCACCTTCGTGGCCTTATCCATACTAGGTTCAGATGTTGCCCGAGGCTCAGATTTCTCAGCAGTTACTGGAGTGGCACTTTCTTCTTCACTTGATGTTTCCTCATTTTCTAGGGGTAGGAATTTGTTCTGCCTGTGTTTTTGCTGAGAGAAAATGAAATTTTTAGCTACAATGATGGAATTAAATGGTGAGAAAGATTTACCTCGTTTGCTAGGAATATCATCCTTGGCAAAAAGTTTTTTTGATTTGAGATTTGGTGGAACAGATAGAGAGTGTGTAGTCCATTGGGTAGAAGACTGAAGTTTTGGGAGTGTACCCTCTGCATGATCATCCTGGATAACTATGAGGTGATCAGGTATGTTCACTTCAGGAGCCTGCACCACTTCAGTATCCAGGATGGTGGCCTGAAACTGAGTAGCCGGATCTATAACTTGCTCTACAGCCAGGGTGTCCTTAATCAGGTTAGTAACCTTCTGCTTTTCAATTGAATCCTCCAGAGGGGGAAGTAAATCCTTAGGTAACTCAGCTACCTGAGGTAACTCATCTACCTTATTTTTTCCGGCATTCATAGCTGATACGCCATGCTTCTTTGGAACATATCTGAACTTTTGTAATGCCAGGGTTTTTAGTTTCTCTGGTGCGGAGACACCAGAGCCCTCAGCCCTATTACTTTCAACATGCATAGGATTATCATTTTTAATAACTAGACCATCAGAACCCCTATGGTGATCTCTGCTCTCAATATGGCTAGTGTTGAGTTTATCTGTCCTATTGTTCCTTGCTCTCTTAAGTTCTGGGTGCAGATAAATGCAAAGAGTATCATCATGACCAATAGAATTACAGTGATGACAGTACAATGGTAGGTCCTCAAATTCTAAAGGCAGTTTAACCACATTGTACTCCACCCCTTCCTCCTCAATCCCAACTCTAATGAATGATGGGAGCTTTTTTTTCAAATCTATTTCAACGCACATCTTAACTACTGAGGGTCTAGAAAGAGCCGCAGTAGCAGCGTCCATCTTAATATACTCTCCTATTTGATTCCCCATAATTTCTATCATTGCAGTATTGTAGAAGAAAATTGGGACTTGGGGGATATTGACCCATATCGGAACTATGGAAGACTCTACCTCAGGCGAGAAATCGATTGTCCATTTTAGAACCTTCATCGGAGCATGATTGAAAATCCATTGCCCTTTGAGCCATAATCTCTGATAGTCCTCCTTATCTTGAAATCGAATGAGGATATGCCTGTAGTCGATGGATCCGAGCTGGAATTTGCCTTTGAATCCCACCAAGTTGAAAGCTTCATTGAGAGCTGACATCGTTGGCTTGCCTCTTGCAAACTTGCCTACCAGAGCGTTTTGATAATGGGTGGCCAAGGCTTCAGCATCCTTACGGGAAACCAGACAGGCTATATCTCCCTTATATTGGGTTTTTGGCACAATTTCTGGGTTAGAGGGAAGGGAGACATGAAGTGGTGGGGGACGATTGCCTAAGGCTTGAAGGAATGTTTTGGCCGCCGTGGTACCGCCGCGGCCCGGCGGAGGAGCCGCCATAGAGAGGGATGAAAACCAGAATCTGACCGTTACAGGTGCAGAGACGAGCGAAGAAGAGGAAGAAGAGAAAAGAAACGAAAAGGTAAGTAAAATGTGAAGGTGTGTTTTTCGCACTTTTTTCGCACACAGGAACAGTACTCAGTGATTCAATACATTTGGGGTTAGATTGTGAAATAAGTGATTAATTATAATTTCTCTAAGAACACGTTTTAGTTGATGTTTTTATTCAGTGAACTGAAAAATATAATTCTATTAAAGAAGATAAAAACAGAAAGTTTTTTTTGAATTAATCGAAATAAAAATTTATTAAAAGGGGAAAACACCAAATGAATTTATTCAATATAAAAAATATGAAGATTTTGATTTCAGAAAAAGGAAAAACAACTAGGGAGATGAAGGAAATATAGCGCGAACAAAATCTAATCTCCGCTATAACCCAAAAAACAAATTAAAATTTTGATGGCTCCATCCTTTTAAAGTAACAGTCCCATTATTTTTTCCCATAAAGGTGTTCGTAGGTTGAAAATCAAAAGCAAAATTTGAGATAAAAGCGCCTATGCCCCATTTAAGAGAAACCATTATTCTCTAAAATTTTACAGAAAATCAAAGGAGATATTTGATGGTGATGGCCTTTAGAGAGAGGAAAACAATCTCCATGAAAATAATATGTGGGTTGTGGTTATGGAGGAACAGAAGCTAAAGGATTAAAGATACAATATGTATTTGTTACAAACTGCTTTTTGTGAATGTTGTTTGTTTACTCAGCTAATTGTGGCTGGTTATGCGTATTCTAAGAGGAAATAAATTTGTGTTTGTTAGTTTTGTTGTTTCTGCAAGGTAAGGTAATCGATCTCGTTCTTCGCCTTGTGGGAGCACTGTTTTTTTAGGACCTAGACGAGTGGCTATTGACTTGAAGCATGAGGTTTGTGGATGGCTGAGATGTACCGAATTTCATGTGATTAATCTAAGATGTAGTCAATTAGACCTCTAAAATAATGAATTGTGCATATTTACTAGGAGAGAAGCTATCAACTGAAGTTAGAAAGAGGAGATTTTTGCAGAATATGAGAATCTTGAAGCTTAGGTTTGTGTTTTTTCTAACTTCCTCGCTATTTTGAATATAGATTTTGTATATGTTACCATCATTTAAGTAATTAATCACTGGGAACTTTTTAGTCGTCCTTCAGTTAGAATGTATTGTTCTGTTTGTTAACATTATTTTCCATTTTGTGGAGACATTTTGGAAAGCAATTTATCATTTTCACAAAATTGTAAATATGAATTCCTGAACCCAAACAAGGCCTAGTTCTGGGTTGGAGCTTTATGTAGTGGTATTTTGGGCTTTCTGATTGCTGTTGTAGTCAATAGCTTTTCTTCAATGTGAATGTTGTGAAGATATACTGAGCTAACCCTAAAATGTTCTCATGTTCATCACTAGCACTTTAGATCTACTAGAAGTTCCATCCTCAGTAATAGATACCGTAAAGGATGGAGACAATACTAAAGATAAACTCTCAACTAGAACCAACCGAAGCACTAGTTGTCAAAGACAGTACTGGATATAAACTTTCAAGAGAAACGAAAGGTCTTTTTCTCCCTCTTTCACTTATTCTAATATCACCTCTGGCTGGGGCACATTTGCACTTACAAATATAGAATTGTGCTCGATTTTTTATAAATATTCCTTTACATGCATGGAAAATACAGTGGGGGTGTATAGGGTAGGATCACATTCGAGCAGATTTCAGTATGGAGGTACGAGTAAAGTTTTTAATTTTTGCACTTAGGTCCCTCTAAGAAAGTTGGAGTCGTCGAATCACGAAATTGGCAGAACTAAAATGCAATTCAATATTATACGATCGTATCTCTGCTTGGGGAATGTATGAGTGAACGGAAGGGTCTCGAAAGTCAAGATTATTACTTCTATAAATTCTTGGAAATTACACTGCGGCCCAAAATTGTGTTACCGGTGCTAAATTTATTCATAGGCACCGGTTTTTTGTGTACTGGTGCTAAATTTTAGTTTTGTAGCACCGGTATTTGGTGCATAGGCACCATTTTTTGTGTATCATTGCTGAATATATTCATAGGCACCAAATTTTTTTTTATCGGTGCTAAATTTTGATTTTGTAGCACTGGTATTCAGTGCATAGGCACATGTTTTTGTGTACTGTTGCTGAATTTTGGTTTTTTAGCACCAGTATCACTGACATACTGGGACCTATGACATTTTTAGCACCGATATTTCAACACCAGTATCCGGTGTCTATGTACCTATATTTTCTAGTAGTTAACTCCAATGGGCTGAATCTTTACGTGCCAAGTAAGAATAAGTCAAAAAAATTCACTCCAATGGTACGTTAATACTGCGTTTGGAGGATAGTGCAGCTACAGTGTTACTCCGTATTTAGAGTATGTTGTTCATCCTCTACTCTGTCATTAATTCATTCTTTCCTTCCTTTTCCTTTTGTTTTATTTTCCATATTTTGTTTTACATTATTTCCTTTCCTTTTCCTTATTTGTCTTATTTGTTTTCAATTGTTTTGTTTTACTACATTCTCTCTGTACATCATATATAATTAATTATGCATTATAAATATTTAAAAATTGCATTTTATTGTGAATTATTATTTTTGTAACAAAATAAAATACTATTCAATATAAGAGTCCGTCTCTTGAAAGACGGTCTTTTCATAAGTCATGGAAAGACCAAGGTTTAACGTGCAAATAAGGAGAAATGAATATAAAATTTTTGGGTTGAATGAATTGGGTTATAATCATTAGAGCAAAGTGCATATATAACACTACATAATTGACGAAAGTGTAAATATAACCCAACGATAATTGAAAGTGCAAATATAACCCTAACTATTTAGGTTATGTGCAAATATAACCCTTTCCGATAACCTTTAGCCGGAATTTTATTAAAAGACATATTTGTCCTTCTTGAAAAATATAAAACCTAAAAAATAGGAAATGATATTATTTCCCTTAGCATCATTATACCTAAATATTTTCGTTGGACCACCGCCGGACTACCGTTGGATATTCGTCGAACCGTCGTTGGATTGCCATCGGACTGCTGCTGGACCACCGCTGGACCACCGTCGGATCGCTGCTGGACCGCCGCCGGACTGTCATGAAGGTCTGGAAGATTGAGTCTAGAGCAGCCGAGATGGTGGATGCTTCCGGAACAGTTGCCAGGGCACAATTAGTTGCACCCAGAGGGGTGGGGTTGCCTTCCTCTGGAAGATGCCCAGCGTGGGACTCGGCATTCTTGAAGCCACTAGCTTGGGAATCAATGACGATGACCTCGTCAATCCATTGCCTCTGAGGAGAGGGGTTGTGCTAAGAATCACCCTCCCGATGTCGTTTGTTGTTGGTGGAGTTACAAGGGCCCTCCGTCTGTACCTCAGAAAGGTTCTCCGTTTGGACTGCCACCTGGACCGAGGGTTCAGAGTGAGCCCCTGAATAGGTCTCCTCAAAAAATGTCTCCACCTCCTCATCGTTCCCAAAACCAAGCATCTCAGCGAAGTCCATTGGATAACGCAAAAGAAAGATAAGTTAATAAAAGAAACAAAAGTGGGGGGGATAAAGTTAAAGAAATTGAAGTAAGAAAGTTAAGATGCCACAAACACCTTCGAAAGGTGGGGAAACTCCTAGGAGGGACCTTTTCAGCATCGCTTGCCCCTAAGTTCTCTAAGCCACTTTCGATGACCCTCAAAATGTGCTCGTTGGGCCTCGAAGGGTCAACTTTGGCCTTCTTTTTCTTTGGCTTCTTTGGGGCCCCGCCATTGGTCACCGAAGGGGCCTTCCTCTTACTTTTCTTAGGGTTTTCACCCTCAACCACTTTCTTTTTTCCTTTCCCCTTCCTTGAAGGGGTTTTCGAAGACTCCGCTAGAGGGATGCTTAATCAAAATAGATTTCTGACTGTAAATCCACTCATAAACCTAGTCCGGCCAAACATAGTTACAGTTCTTCGAGATATTAAGGGGTTCACCTAACAGCTAATCCCTGTCTGCCACTACACTCTCCGGAGCAACGTAGTTGGTAACATTCTTGTACTTCGGGTTTGAATTCCACCCAAGTACAAAGTACCCTTCAGCCTCACTCTCAAAGGTATATATGAGGGTTCAGTGCCACCCTTTACAGTTTGAGGAGATCTTTACGGGGTGGTCCGAAACCTTGTTACTAAGGGTGATGATCCCATGAATCTTTGTATCCTTGCCACCAGCTGTATGCACCACAGGCCTGCTAGCAGAGATATAGTATAGGGATCTAAAGAGTTCATATCAAGGGGTTATACCTAGGCTATTACATTGGGTCATAAACGCCATTACTGGGAGTATAACGTTCCAATGGAGCTGAGCTAGGTTGACCTGATGCTCCTCGAGAAGATGAGAGAGGATAGGGGGCAAGGGAAAACAAAGCCCGAATCTGAGATGGCACTCGTAGATGGCGCACCTACCGGGCCTCGTATCCCTAGGGTTTTCATCTTCCCGAAGGACCTCCAACCGCAATTCCTCTGGAAGCCTAATCCAAAGGGGTAAAGAAGATAGTAAATTTGAGATCTCCTTGGCAATTAACTAGGGACTCTCGAGGACGGGAGTCAAAATCTTCTCAAAGTAGAATCGACGACCCTCATTATCCTCTTAAACTTGGGCCTCCCTCAAATTCTAGATCTCGATGTAACCCACTTTCGATGGTAACCCTTGGACGGTGCCAAGAAAATAGCAGAGCTCCCTCCGGCTTCTAGATCAGCTGAAGGGAAACCAGCAGCCGAGGAAAGAACGACGCCGAAATCCTGAAGGCAGGAATCCTGAACACTGCCGGTAGAAGACATGGTCGGAAAGTAAGCCGGAATAGAGTTCATCCCCATTGACGGTATTTGTAACATTTTTAAAGAGAAAAAGGATTAGAGGAGGGGAAAACTTACTAGTTCTTGGTCAGAAGTTGACCAGAGTTCTCTGGAGGTGTTAGAAGCGAGAATAAGCACCCTGGATTGCTCTGAGAAAGAGAAACAGAGAGTTTGAAGTTTGAATATGATTTGGGCAAAGAGTGAAATAAAAGCACTGGGGAGCGCCTTATATGGAAGGAATAAAAGGTAATGATTACCTCAGACTGCCACGCAATTAGTAAATGTGTGGGTAAATGGGCTACGTGGGGTGAGAAATCTAAGGCATTTATGAGGAAAGTGGCGCGCATGGAACCCAACTTGGACTTCATGTGCTCAAAAATAAGAGTGAGCTTCACGCTCTCGTGACCTTTCCACTTCCTACCTTGAAATCAAACGCCATCAGGATCTAGCGCAGTTTAGAAGACCGAAGGCCAAATCCCCTATTCCTAAATACTGAGGTTCGAATTCTTTAGATTCAAACACAGTTTAGAAGACCAAAGGACGAATCCCCTATTCCTGAATACTGGGATTTGAACTCCTCGGATTCTAGCGTAATTTAGAATACTGAAGGTCAAATCCCCTAGTCTTAAATATTTGGATTTGGAACGCCTTACGTTTTAACACAGATTAGAAAACTGAAGGTCGAATCCCCTATACCTCAATATCCAGATTCGAATGCCCTTGGTAAATAACAAAGATTAGAAGGTCGGAGGTTGAATCCCCTATCCTTAAAAACTAATGCTTGAAGGAACTCAGATTCTAACACAGATTAGAAGGCTGAGAGTTAAATCCCCTATTTCTGACTGCTGGGGCTTGAAGTCCCTCAGACCCCAACACAGATCGGAGGGCCGAGAACCAAACTTCTTACTCAGAACCTCTAGGGGCCAGAAGCCCCCCCCCCCAAATAAATAAATGAGGCTGGATCTAGGCCCTTAGACTCTGACACAGATTAAAAAGCCGAGGGTCAAAACCCCGACACATTAATCCTCTCGAACAACATTTTCGAAGCTAACTAGGAGCGAACCCTCAATGCCTCGCATGGACACAAAAATCCTACCCCTAAAGCATTAGGGGATCTCCGAGGGCGAATCCCTACTCAAATCATCGATTTGAAGAAGCCCCGTAAAAGGGCAGAACATCAAATCCACGATGCGGGCACATATTCAAACCCATGACCTTGGGATAAATTCAAAGGCCGAACCCTCAACTTTCTAGGGTCTTATTGATAATGTGTAAATCCGTATTAGGCCTAAGTGCCTAATAGCGGCCGACCTTTGGTCCATAGCATTGCTCTTTGGGTAATGACTCTAGGGCCGGCCAAAGGTAGGAGTACTTGCACCACAAACAAAAAAACAGTTGTTCTACATAAAACCTAAAGGTAATCCTACACACCCAACTATTCATTCCTAATTATACTCTTGTAATACTGTTTGGTTACTGGGCCGTTAGAACCTCTTCTCCCCAGATACAACTGAATGCTTTGTCTTGGAATCCGACTTGTAGATTCCGGCTACAGACGGCGGCGCAACAACGGCGCCGGTT
The DNA here is from genome assembly GCA_037428765.1 of Rubia yunnanensis. NCBI lineage: Eukaryota > Viridiplantae > Streptophyta > Magnoliopsida > Gentianales > Rubiaceae > Rubia > Rubia yunnanensis. The sequence goes on along the minus strand of CM075061.1, from coordinate 24,667,125 downwards.
TAAATGGGCGCATCACCATTTATTTTTTATGTTCTCCTGCACACGTGGATTTATATCACATATTCATAATGTAGTACTAGATTAGTAGTCACATTAGCACCGTTGAAACACTACTTTAAATAGCTGCAACTAATGTATAGCACATTTGGGTTAAGCTACATACTGCTTAAAATTCATTTGTTTTATCTTCATTAATACAGATTCTAAAATTTTCCCCCAATCAGCAGCACGGAACCAGGGGATTTGTATTTTTCTGTAAATAAGACGACTTGTGAAGGAGAAGATGTGAATACTTAGTTTTTTGTATTTTCTTTTAAAGAATCCTTATTATAATGGCAAAGTCTTGGGAAACACGGTCTTTCCATAGGCTTATGGAAAGAAGGGGTTTGATTAGAATAATAAAAGGTAAAATGTCTTAGTTGCAATATTAAAGTTTTAGTATGAAACATGTAGTAGTTATAGAATTTATAACCCGATTCATGCAACTCGAAAATTTTATCTTAATTTCTTCTTATTTACACTTTAAACCTTGGTCTTTCCATAACTTATGGAAAGACCGTCTTTTAAGAGACAGACTCATTATAATGACGTCGTTTTTATAATGGTAGGTAAATTAATTAGTACATGGCACGTGAGAACTTGAGAGTTTGAGTTGAGCTTTACTTCTGAATCTTCAGTTTTACATCAGTTTCCCACTAATAAGTATATTTTTCGTGGGCCATTATTAGATCAAAAATTTAAATTTCTTTGGATGGGCTTCTTCACTAAAATTTACAATTTGTCATTATAATTTATGTTGGCAGTATTGCATAGGAAATATTAATCAAAAGATTTTGGGTAAAAACCAAACTAACCCTATGTTTTACATGAAAGTGTTTACATAATCCTAAGTTTATGTCAAAAGTGCTAAATAATTCTGTTGGCATTGACTAAAAAATCCAGCATTGACCATCCCAAAAACTGAATGGAGAACCCCAACATGTCATTGGCTGTTCTTTGCCCCTAAGCGGTTATGGTATTTTTTTTTGACCCGGGAGTCATTTCCTCGCCAAAATGGTGTAGTTTTGGAACACTGTAGCAACTTGTCCAAATATGAAATCCATTGTGCCTGTGATTATACACTATTGGTAAAACTGACGAATGAAGTGCGCGCATGCAGAGTGTCCTAGCACCTCTTTATTGCACATTTGAACAAGACTGATTGGTTAGAATCTAATCGAAAAGCCACTGCTTGGCTGTTTTGTGGAACAGTTGTGTTTTCGAACATTGCTATGAATCCTTGGATAATTACACCTAAACTTAAAAGACTCCGAAATAATCAGACTCGATAAAAAATAATGGACAGCTGAAGAAATTCATAATTACAGTAACCGGGACAAGGAAGAATAGAAGAAAAAATAGAAAGTTCTAGCAATCACAACATTTACATAATCATACCACTACAACAAAAACTAACTTTACACAGATTAATAATTGTTAGAATAAAATATTTATAATAACATTTGAAGAATAAAATATTTATAATAACATTTGAGCTTTCCCCACGTTGATTCTAAATGTGGTTAGTGGAGGTCATAGATAATTATTCATTAAAAATTTTAAAAAATTGAAAATAATGTCCGATTATGCATACATATTTATTACCCGCACATGGATGTGTATGAATATATATATATATATATATATATATATATATATAGAGAGAGAGAGAGTAAATTACATCGCCTAAGTGTGTGGTTTGCGGGCAAATTTTATATGCAAACTATAAATTTTGCATGCAAACTAGCTACACGCTTAGGTGATGAAAATATTGTAATGTCAAAATAGAACAATTTTAGGGCACCGTCTCACCAATATTGGTTTTGAATCACTATACTTGTTTATTTATACAGAAGGGTAATCAAGACAATGACAAAGAGTAAGATACAACAAAGGAGGATCAAGCTAGTGGTAACAAACAAGGCAAATGAAGCCGGGACTATTGGTAAAACAGACGCATGGAGTTCGCGTATAGAGTGTTCTGGTACCTTTTATGGCACGCCTGAATAAGACCAATTGGTTAGAATCTGATCGAAAAGCCACTGCTTGAGTGTTTTGTGGAACAGTCGTGTTTTCGAACGTTATGTCCCGAGCTATGAATCCTTGGCCAGTTACACCTAAATTTAAAAGGTTCCAAAATAATCAAACTCGATAAAAAATAATAAACAGATGAAGAAAAACATAACTACAGTAACCACGAGAAGGAAGAATAGAAGAAAAAATAGAAAGTTCTAGCAATCACAACATTCACATAATTATACCACTACAACAGAAACTACATTTTCACATATTAATAATTGTTAGAATAAAGTATTTATAATAACATTTGAGTTATCCCCACGTTGATTCTAAATGTGGTTAGTGGGGGTCATAGAAAATTATTCATTATTCATTAAAAATTAAAATAATTGAAAATAATGTCTGATTATGCATACATATTTATTAATCACATATGGATGTGTATGTGTGTGTGTATATATATATATAGTAAACTACATCACCTAAGCGTATAGATAGTAAACTACATTAGCTAACCGTGTGGTTTGCGTGCAAATTTTATATGCAAATTATAAATTTTGCACACAAACTAGCCACAAGCTTAGGTGATGCAAATATTGTAATTTTAAAATAGAATGCTTTTAGAGTACCATCTCACCAATGTTGGTCATAACTCACTATACTTGTTTATTTGTAAAGAAGGGTAATCAAGACAATGCAAAGAGAAAGGTGCAGCAAAGGAGGATCGAGCCAGTGGCAACAAACAAGGCAAATGAAGCTATGCGGTATTTATATATAGAGTAATGATATTTTCGGTGAAAATTTATAGTGAAACATCATAGTAAATGATGTATCATTAATGAAAAAACAAAATTACTAGTCACCTTATTTATAATGTGCAACTAACCATAGATATATTGATCTTTTCTTTGATGCCACATTATTCACTATGATGTTTCAATCTCAATTTTCATTGTGAATATTACTACTTTTATAAATAATGAAGATGCAATATTTATAAATAATAAAACAGTAGTTATGAGTCTTTTTAGTAGTATTAAGCTAGCGAAGCCATGCAGTATTTATAAGTCTTGTAAGTATCAGAGCACAATTCCTAATGATCAACTGTAGAGATATAATCAAGGTATGGATTCTGAAAAGTATCATTGTACTTTGTGATCAAATTTATCATATTTTCCCAAGCTATAATCATGTCAGATATTTGGTTTTACCGAAATTTTCTAATCCTTATTAGTATGTTTCAACATGACCTATCTAACAAAGTATGCAATATTTTAAATCATTAATGACACAAGACTTGGTTACGCAGTTCGGTAAAATCCACCTACATCTGCGGGGTCTGGCCCAGTTCAGAATGAATCCACTAATTAGAAAGATACAGTACAAAGTACATTATACAAAATACTTATCTTTACTAACTATGACGTGTGAATTCCGCAAGCTCCCCTTGCTACCGATCCACCTTGATCAGACTCCCTCTGACCTCGAAACTCATCGACGCTGGATCTCCTTGATGTGTCCATTTTAGGCGCATTATTTAGTAGTATTTAGGATCACTTTTGTGCTCTTTTATTATCGAGAGCTTGTGTTTTACCTTGAAATTCACTTAGGAGAGGTAAAAGCAACTTTGTACTCTTTTACCTCTTTTAAGTGGATTTTGTGTGACAAGGGAAGAACACGGAACCAACGAAGACCGGAAGACATTGAAGACTATACTTTCGAAGACTTTTGGATACTCACTTCGAAGACATGAAGACCGGAGGCCGTTGAAGACCATTTTGGAGCTGTTGAAGACTTGAAGATTGAGAGGGATGGCTATGAAGAAGACAAAGAAACAATGCAAAACTATGGCTGCCGTCGCGACACCGTCGCGAGTCGCGACCTCGCGACCAACACCGTCGCGAGTCGCGACCATCGGGCGGCCAGAAATCTTTCTTATTTTCTTTGCACTATAAATACCATCTCTTTTCCCTCTTCTTCTCCAGCTCTTCCAGCCCGCCTTTCTCTGGTTTTTGGGCTCAAACCTAGGTTTTTCTTCTTCTTTTCTTTTCTTAGCTTTCTCTTAGTTTGATTATGTCTTTTGTTGTTGTTATAGAGTAGTTCTTGTTCTTGGGAGCAAAGGATTGAAGCTTCCACTATCTATGTAGCAAGAATTCATTTATATCTATCTATTTGGTGTTTTTGCTATTGTGCATTTATTGTGCTTTGAATGTTAATTGTTGATTGCATTGATGTTATTGAGAGCTTGATGATATGAAATGCTTGGATTAATTGTTAGCTAGGGTTTGGGGGATTTGGGTTAATTTCCCCCCTGTTCTTGTTAGCAATGTGAGAGTATGAATTAGAGCTTTCGATTGTGTTAGTGTGTTGACAATGTGCTAGGCGAATGTGATTGATGTCGAACTCTTCGTCACGTTCGTTTGTGTAGCAAATGAGAGAGTCATATGCTCGCGGATGAATGTGCGTTGCACGTTCATCCAATCTCGTGTAATTGCATGAATTGGTTCAATGCCTAGTCACGGTGTAGTGGTCATAGGCATTGCCAAGCTTGTTGGTCCTTCGTGCTAAATGCCACCAATGACACCTTGAGTCGTGGTCGCGACTCGGGAGCCATTGGTGAGGTTTGACGAGAGATGTCGAACTCACTCTCGCAAACTACGAACTAAGAAGGACAGGAGTTCAGTCTCCACGACAAGTAGTTGAAGTATTGAATAGGTGATTTAAACTCATTCCTGAAGCATTTGTTATTTGGCGTTTATGTATTCTTGACGGTGTGTTTCACTGCATGTGTGCCATGAGTGGTTTGAGCATAGGGAGTGCTTGTGTGGTTGAATTGCTTAGGTGTAGGAACGTGACGACTTCCGTAGCACCTTTGCATGAAGATCTACGAGCATGAACTTAGAACTCCTTGTGGTGTGTGTGTTGTGGTACTTGCTAGATGGGGTGTGTGAGCGTTGGGTCATGAATGCTATATGATGGAATGTGTGAATGATTCGATGAACTACATTAGATGTGGAAGTGGATATCCGTTGCCCCCAAGGCATTTTATCTTTGTAGTTTAAAACCTTTCTTTTTCTTAGTTTCGTTTGATGATTAGCATAGTCACTTGATGTTGCTAGTTATCTCGTATTTTTATCTTTGTTAACTTAGGAACCAACCAACCAACCAACCCCCCCCCCCCCTTTACTCGCTTTTAAGTGTGTGTATATATATTTATTTACTCCTAGCCTAGTATATCAACCATTTGTGTGCTTAGACGCTTAGGAAGATCCCTCTTCTCATTGGACGACCCCGATTTGCCACTATCTACCTAGTTGTAGAAAGTAAGCACTGAGGGTTTATAAATTATCTTTTGGCGCGCGGGCGCGACGACCGCCCGCGCCTGTCACTCCTCCTCCCAAGGAACTAAGGTATACGATTCTGAACTTTGAACGGCAGGTCAAGTATGTTGGAACATAGAATTCTGGCTCTTTGCAATTCTCTCGAAAGTATAAAAATTTGTGTGCAGATATTTCTCTATTAAATCCGTGAACAATGCAGCCGTGGTTATCCCCTTTTATATCCATGAGCAAATCGGAATACTCCCTGATTATCTCCACAATATTCCTATTCCAAATATACTTCTGGAAGCATATCCAAATCTCATAAATAAAGAGATTTTCCTTATCACAATATATCCCATGTATTCGAAAATCTCAACTCCATATATGTAGGGATTTTCCATAAATCAACTATGCTTCCATACGCCTAATATATAGCAGAATATACAGATTTCCATAACCCACAAATACCATGATATTATGTCTTCTTTTTTCATAAACATCCTTGGCGTAAATATGTTGTTATCGCATGTTCCAACCATGAAAAGTTTTTCGTTTCCAAATATGTTCACAAAAACTGCTAATTAAATATTCAATGCATATCTCTTGACTTTACAATCTCCCTCTTTGGCATTTTATGGACCCATAATTTTTTGGCCATTAATCACACAACGAAAAACTTGTCATCATACACATAGGTCTTCCAAACTATTGGAACATATGCACAATATGCATAGTACTGAATCTGAAAAAAAATTAAATGCCAAAATTCCCATAAAACATGAATATCGAAAACCGAATACCAAAAATCCAAGAATTCCATCAAAAAATAAACTTCAGATTATATAAAAAATTCTCCCCCTGGGACCACACATATGCCAAAGGCAAAAAACAAAAAAAAACAAACATGAAGTAAGCTCCCCCTGACTTTGAACTCTATGTTGGAACATAGAGAAGAAATCCAGTTCAAGTGCAGGATTCCAACCGTGCTTTCTCTTCTTCCAGATTTGTTTTTTCTGCCTCTAGCGCTGCTATTTGAATGGCGATTGCTCCCAGTCTGGCATTCAGGGCTACCAGCTTAGTCTTCTTTTCAGCCGATGAAGAAGTTGACCCAGAAGTACTCCATGGTAGATCATACACGTCTCAACCCAAATGTTTTCTTGTTTGGCCTCAGGAATTTCGTGTCAATCACAACATCATTCTCCTTTCCTTTGACCTTGGCGCTTTTAGCCAGTGCTGAGATCAACCCCGGATAGATAATAACATGTTTGGCTTTAGGGGTAGTGGCTTGCCTGACCAGGTTTTGCTGAATAAATAGTCCAAGATTTACAGGCTTCTGTGTTCCAACACAGTATAGCAACTTGGCCATTTCTCTTGTCAGTGCAGTAGTATTTGAAGATGGCATCCAGCAGTGAACTGCAATCTGATACAGCCCGAAAAACTTGAGGACAAGCATGAAGCTTGTGAATACCCTGTTGCAGGCCGCTCTGCCTTGTATCCACCTGAGATAGTTTCTAGAATTTGATCATCTATGACTTCCAAATCCTCAGGAAAAACTCCATCAATCTCTGGTTTTTGAAGCCCCAATACCTTGTTGATTCTAGCAGCAGACAAGTCTATAATCCTTCCTCTTACATAAACCCTTCCAAACCAAGGGGAATCGGCTTCCAAATTTCCAACCATTAGGTTGGAGTATACCTCAATGAAAACCTGCCTGTTATATTGAAGTTGAACAGTGGCCGCTCATTTCATTCCTTTTAACTCCAAAAAGTCTGAAAAACCAATCTCCCTGTATGCTTCTAAATCTACTGGTCTCTCAGGGATAAATTTTCTCTCAGCAAATACTTCTCCCATTTCTTCACCTTTTAAATCAAAGTAAGAAAACGGAAGTGCATCACTTACTGGGAGGGGAGGGAGTACTTTCTGCTTGGTTTTTTCTGTCTCTTCTTGGTTCTTTTTGTTTGTGGGGGTACCTCTGCATCAGTAGCATTCCTCTTGCCCTTGGCTGACTGAAAAAACTCCTCCTGCACTTCATCACTTGAATAGTGAAACTCAGGATGTTCCTGTGTTGGAACATACTAATTATCCTCTTCTCCTCTAGTTTCAGCAGTCTGTGTTTCCATATTCATATTATCTCCTGCTGCTGATTCTTCACTGTGATCTCCTTCTTTGTCATCATATGCATCACCGGATATATTAACCTGGTCTTCTCCTCCCATATCAGCATCTATATCCATCTCTTCACTGCTTTCATCATTAACCTGTTGTGTTGGAACATATGCACCATGTTCCTCTTCCTTACTGTTCGAGAGGTCAATCACTATTGGTTTCCTTAGTTCCTCCATCCTCTGTGCAGCATTTGAATCAAATAATCCAACAGGTAGTCTATTTGTATACTTTATAACCTCCATTCATGTAGCTTCTTCATCACTGATCTCCCTAAAAAACACATAACTTGGATAGGGCATACGACAATACACATGAAATTTGTCCTTTCCTCTGTACTCCCCATACTTCTCTCTTAGAAATTTAACCTTCCATTTTTCAATACTCCACATATCTCCAATATCACCAGTCACTAATTCTTTAACCTTAACCGATAAGTATTCCCCTTCTATACTTTTGATTTTGGTTAGGTCAACTGAAACTCTATTGGCCTCTAACCATTAAAATATTTCATCTATGTTTTTGAACTCCATTCCCACAAATTTTTAAGTAGGGGGATCAGGCCCAGTTACCTTCCCATATAGACCCTTTCTTTTGGCGCTGGTGTGTTCCTCCTGACCATCGTCATTGCCGCATGAACCACTAGTCTCTTCTTTTTTTCACCACCATCTGTTACCTCTGCCTCGACATTCTCTTCACACTGACCGTTATTTTCTTTGGGAAGGACTCTGGCCTCGATTTTGTCAGTCATCGGTTCATCCTCCATGACCTCTGAAGGTTGAGAGGTTCCTGGAATTTCTTCTTCTAATGTGGGAGAGTTAGGGCTAGAAGCAATTCTTCCGCAAGGATTTGATGAGTAGAGGGATCGGGAAGTAGTTTTGACACGAGGATTCGGAAGAGAAATCAGGATGAATGTGAAAGTGGCCGAGAAGAAGAGGATATGGAAGGATTTGGACAACTTAGAAACCAACACCAACTCTTCAATTACTTCCTCGTTTACCGCGTAAACATTTTTCCTTTTCCAAGATTTGTAATGATTCTTTCTTGTCAAGTTAAGACTACCAACTTCCAACATACCATAACTTCCAACTTCTATTTTTTTCTTTTTTTTTGAATTTTTTCCGACAGAAATAATAAACAAAATATAATATTTACACTGAACTAAAGGCAAGGATTACCTCAAATTTGACAAACACCTAAGTGTTGTCCGAGACTTTCAAAAGTAGCAGTGTCCAACGGCTTTGTAAAGATATCAGCGAATTGATCGTGTGTTGGCACATAGACTACCTCCACTTCCTTCCTTTCCTTTCAACAAGATCTCTAATAAAGTGATGCCTTATGTCAATATGTTTGGTTCTCGAGTGTTCGACTAGATTTTTTGAGATATCAATAGCACTTGTGTTGTCAAATAAATGAATTCCATAGTCTTTCAACATTTGTTTCATCCATAATAATTGTGCACAACAGCTTCCTGCTACAAGATACTTAGCTTCTGCAGTAGACAGAGATATCAAATTCTATTTCTTACTATACCAAGACACTAAGTTTGTACCAATAAAGAAACATCCACCTGTGGTAATTTTTCGATCATCAGCATTACCAGCCCAATCAGAATCAATGTACCCAATCAACTCAGAATCTTGATTCTTAGAATACTAAAAACATACTCAGAAGTCCCACTTACATATCAAATAACTCGTTTAATTGCGATGAGATGTGACTCCTTTGGATCAGGCTGAAATCTTGCACATATCCCAATGTTGAAACATATATCTGGTCTACTAGCTGTTAAATACAAATAACTTCCAACCATGCCTCTGTATAATTTTTGATCAACTGCGACTTCTTTCTCATCCTTTACCAGTTTGTCATACACACCCATAGGAGTTTGAACTACTCGAGCATTGCTCAGACTGAACCTCTTAACTAAATTTAGAGCATACCTACTCTGATTTATGAACAAACCATTCCTTCCTTGCTTGACTTGCAATCCCAGAGAGTATGTGAGCTTTCCGACCATGCTTATTTCAAATTTGACTTGCATGATGGTGAAAAAATCCTGTACCATAGAAGATGAAGTGGATCCGAATACTATATCAACAACATAAATTTGAGCAATTAGAAATTTTGACGTCTTTTCCAGCACAAATAAAGTTCGATCTACTCCCCCTCGACGATAACCTTTCTGAAGAAGAAAGTTAGTAAGTCGTTCATAACATGCCCTGGGTGATTGCTTTAGACCATATAGAGCCTTCTTGAGACGATACACATGTTGTGGATAATGAGGGTCCTCAAAGCCTTTAGGTTGTTCAACATAGACCTCTTCATTCACCACTCCATTTAGAAACGCCCTCTTGACATTCATTTGATACAACATAAAGTTCATAAAGAAGGAAATATCAAGTAATATTCGAATTGACTCTAACCTGGCAACTGGTGCAAATGCTTCATAAAAGTTGACCCCTTGCACTTGTGTATATCCTTGAGCTACGAGTCTGGCCTTATTTTGAGTAACTAGACCATCAGCATCAGACTTATTCTTGAAGATCCACTTCATGCTAATGACATTAATGCCTTTGGGGAAAGGAGTAAGATACCAGACGTGATTACGTGCAAAATTACCTAGTTCTTCTTGCATAGCAGCAATCCAATACTCATCCAGCAAAGCTTCTTTGTAGTTCTTAGGTTCAATGAGAGAGACAAAGCAATGCAATCCAGCTAGCCTTCTGTAATCCACTTGAGGAACCAATCGAGTACTCCTTATGATTGATTCAGGTTGATCCTTTGTTGGAACATAGGGTTCGGTAGTGGGGGATGATTTCCAACATGCTCAGCTTCGACAGGTTCAGCACCAATCTGCTCAGATGTTCCTGCATGTTGACGGGGTTCAGCTTCAACTAATGGATTTGCCTTGTCAGGTTGACGAGGTTGTGTTGGAACATGAGTGTTACTAGGTTCTTCTTCTACAACATCTAACTTTTGTCCTTCTTCTGAATCATCCACAATAACATTTATAGACTCCATGAGAGTGTTAGTTCGATGATTATAAACTCTATAAGCACGGTTGTTGACAGAATACCTAAGAAAAATTCCAGTATCACTGTGATTGTCAAATTTTGCCAACTGTTCTTTGTTTCTAAGAATGTAGCACTTGCTTCCGAACACATGGAAATATGAGACATTATGTTTCCTTCCATTCCAAATCTCGTAGGATGTTTTAATGGTGAATGGCTGTAGATATACTCAATTAATTGTATAACAAGTTGTATTAATAGCTTCTGTCCACTATTTCTTGTGAATTTCTTTCTCAGCTAACATAACTCGAGCCATCTTCTGCAAGGTTCTATTTTTCCGTTCTACAATACCATTCTGCTGAGGGGTGATAGGTGCCAAAAATTCATGTTGAATTTCGAGCTCGTCACAAAAATCACTGAATTGAGAATTCTCAAACTCTCTACCATGATCACTACGAATTCGAACAATCTTTCCAACTGGACTTCCCTTTTCAGTTTGTAACTTTATTACCAAACTTCTAAATACTTCTAACGTATCAGATTTATCTTTTAAAAAGGCTACCCACGTAAATCTGGAGAAATCATCAACACATACAAAGATATATTTCTTTCCACCTATACTAGGTGTATTGACTGGACCCATCAAATCCATATGCAATAATTCCAGATTTCTATAGGTGGTTATATATTGAACTGAAGAGTGGGGAGATCGAATTTGTTTACCTTGTTGACATGATCTACACATAATTCCGTCCTTGCTGGTTAAGATAGGCATACCTCATACAGTTGCAATTTTTACCAATGTTTTGTAATTGATCCTGCTTCGAGATCATACATCGCACTTCCTGTTCCAACAGATAGCAGTTATCTGATGATCTTATACCTGAAAGAACCTTGGTTTCTCCGTGTCTCACAACACATTTATCTTTCTGAAATTCCACCGTCATATTGTCATCACACAATGACTTGTGCTCAACAGATTTGCCTTTAGATCTTCAACAAACAGCACACTAGTGAATACTGGAAAACCTTCAATCTTTAATTCACCTTTTTCAATCACTCTACTTTTCTTTCCATCACCGAAAGTCACATACCCGCCATCGTATGGTGTGATATTTGTGAGAAATTCTTGAGTGCCAGTCATGTGGCGAGAACAACCAGTATCAAAGTACCATGAATCTCTAGAATATGATATAAGCAAAGTATGTGCAACCAGACATGTTCCTAAACATTTGACAACACATAAATTTCCGACCGATTTTGTTTTCTGGACTTCGCCTATGTTGGAACATACCAAGAGTTGTCGTCCTGACATTTGGTCTCTGATCAGTTTCCAGCATTGTTCCTCTGAATGACCTTGATATAAGTAGTAGCTGCAGATGAGCGGTTTCCTTTGGTGAGGCTTGCCAAACTTCCGTTTTACCTCTCAAATCTTGGTCTTGAGGGTTACTGGATTCTTAAGTATGTTGTGTGTGTCAGCCTTGTGTGGGTTGTAATATCCAATACCGTGTCTATCACCAAAGTTCCTTCCCATGTCTAGAATATTGTCAAGCTTTGCTTTTCCAGAGTTTAGCTTAGAAATTGCTGCTTCAGAAGTCTCAGCTCTCTTAATTGCTAATATCAGCTTCCCATTTATTTCTTCATTCTCCTTTGCAAGTTCAGCAACTTTCACATGCAATTCTCATTCTATTTCCATCAACTTCATTTTTCTTCTTTCAGCTCTTTGTTTGTGTCAACTACTTGAAGCCGCATAGCGTACATATTTTCATAAGTGTCGTAGATTTCTTCATCACTTACAGAAATTCCATCGTCTTCATCACTGGGTGCTTCATACGGATCTATGTTGGAACATACAACTTCGACTTTGTCCAGTGTGTTAGAACATCCATCCTTCGATGCATCATGAATTTTTGCTCCAAATGTCACATAGTTGCTTGTAAGTTCCTCTTCATTTTTCTCATCTTCTTCATCTTCACTCCATGAGGTGACATATAATTTTCCCTGTTTCTTCCAAGTATTTGCACATTCAGCCTGAATATGACCATATCCTTCACATTGTCTGCATTGAATTCATCCAGGCTGTTTTGGTTCACTACTTTGATTTCTGAAGAACTGCTGATTTCCTTGCTCAAACCTCGTTCCAAGATTATTTCCAGAATCCTGTGGCCTTGGTCTATTTCCACCAAAACTCTCCCGAGAATTCTTTTTAACTACCTTCTTCAGCATCCTTGAGAAGTTCTTCATGATAAGTGCAAGTTTTTCAAATTCATCATCAGTGTCAGACTCGTGATTGTCCTTTGATGAAGATGTTTTGAATGCCAATTCCTTAGGGACTCTTTTTGTAGCTTGTTGGAACGTCATCTCATATGTTTGTAATGATCCCATTAGTTCATCTAGGCTCATGGTGGCTACGTCTCTTGCTTATTCTATTGCCGCAATCTTCGTTGCAAATATCTTAGGAAGTGATCTCGGGGTCTTTTTCACCAACTTCGTCTCTTTGTAAACCTTTCCAAGTTGATATGCCATGTTGGAGATGTCCCTAAGTTTTCCATTGAACATAGAAATAGTGTCATCCTCCTCCATCTTGAGTTCCTCGAACTTTGTAGCCAACATTTGTAGTTTAGACTCACGAACTCGACTAGTTCCTTCATGAGCAGTTTGTAGAATATCCCATGCTTTCTTGGCTTGATGACATGTAGAGATGAGTTTGAACTGGTTTTCATCAACCACAGTGAAGATTGCATTCAGTGCCATTGAATTCGCCAGAGATGCCTTGAGGTCATCAGGAGTCCAACTAGCTTTGTCTTTGAGTTTCTGCTCCCTTTGACTTGACTCTCCTTCTGTCGCCTTAGAGCTTGTATCTTCCGTAGGTTGATTCCACTCATTCTCAACATAGAACCATGCAAGTTCATCCAGTGAGTTGATGAAAACTCTTATGCGCGCCTTCCAATAGTTGTAGTTGTTGCCTTCTAGCAAAGGTGGCTGAGACACCAAAGCTCCTTCTTTAGTTACCATGGTAAAACCGGATCACACTTTCATTGACACAACCAAGGGACTAATAAGTGACCAAGCTCTGATACCAATTGATGTTTGGTTTTACCGAATTTTTCTAATCCTTATTAGTATGTTTCAACATGATCTATCTAACCAAGTATGCAATAAATTAAATCATTAACGACACAAGACTTGGTTACGCAGTTCAGTAAAATCCACCTACATCTGCGGCGTCTGGCTCAGTTCAGAATGAATCCACTAATTAGAAAGATACATTACAAAGTATATCATACAAAATACTTATCTTTACTAACTATGACGTGTGAATTCTGCAAGCTCCCCTTGCTACCGATCTGCCTTGATCATACTCCCTCTTAACTCGAAACTCGTCGACGCTGGATCTCCTCCTCCCAAGGAATTAAGGTATACGATTCTGAACTTTGAACGGCATGTCAAGTGGTTGGAACATAGAATTCTGGCTCTTTGCAATTCTCTCGAAAGTATAAAAATTTGTGTGCAAATTTTTCTCTATTAAATCCGTGAACAATGCAGCCTGGTTGTCCCCTTTTATATCCATGAGCAAATCGGAATACTCCCTGATTATCTCCACAATATTCCTATTCCAAATCTGCTTCTTGAAGCATATTCAAATCCCATAAATAAAGGGATTTTCCTTATCACAATATATCTCATATATTCGAAAATCTCAACTCCATATATGTAGGGATTTTCCATAAATCAGTTATGCTTCCATACGCCTAATATATAGCAGATTATACAGATTTCCATAACGCACAAATACCATAATATTCTGTCTTCTTTTTTCGTAAACATCATTGGCGTAAATAAGCTGTTTTTGCATGTTCCAACATGAAAAGTTTTTCGTTTCTAAATATGTCCACAAAAAATGCCAATTAAATATTCAATCCACATCTCTTGACTTTACAATGGCAAAAGCACGTAAGAAATCCATGCATAAGAATCAGGTATTGCTCCATCTTCTTCTTCACATGAACAAACAAACCAACGGAAATGAATTTAAAAAAAATCAATCTTTTGAGCATATATCAAACTTACTGGAACCGATCAGCGGGGAGTATTAGAAGTGAATTGCTTCTAGAATTGTAGAAAAAACGTTTAAAGCTTCCAAACCATGACAATATACCATCCAGGGGCGGAACCAGAAATTTTTTTCAGGGGAGACTGAAAAATTTTCGCCCCTGGGAAAATTTTTCTGGTTCCGCCCATGGAAAACAATAACAATAACAAAAAAAAATGAGATAACAATAATAAATTGATTTATTTTAAAAAATCTAAAAGAGTTATGAAACAATAACAAATAGAGATAACAAAAAGTTTATAAAATCATATTCATCTAAATTCAATTTAACAAATATCCCTAATTGATAATTCCATAAACCGATTATGACAAATTGACAATTTCATTGTCACATACAATTATACAAAATAAATCAAACAATTATAATTTCAACTAAATTCCAACTAAATATGCAATTCAACTAATCAATTTATACAATTCCACTAAACTTCAACAATCATATATAATACAACCATATAAATTCAATTCAACATCCAATCTAAAAATCATGTTCACATTATACACATATTTAAGTTTTGAAGAAATAAAGTAAAAGGACAATAAATTATAAACCCTAAAATTAATAAATATTAGCATAAAGACATAAAGAGAACTAGAGAAGACTTACCGTGGTTTGGAGAGGCGGCGGCCGGCGGGACGAGGCAGGCAGGCAGCAGCCGATGGCGGACAGCAGTGGCGCGGCGGCGGACGGCGGACGGCGGAGAGCGAGGCTGTGAGGCAGAGGAAGGAGGAGTGCTGACTTACTGTTCTTCTCGCCCCCAAGCATGCTTTATAGAATGAATTAATGTTTGGCTATTGGATTGGGCTCAGTTTTTTGCCAAATCCATTTCTGATTTCATTTTTTTTATATTACTTAGTGAAACGACGTCGTTTTACTACTTAGGTATTAAAAAAATAAGGCCAAACGAAACGACGTCGTTTCACTAACGTGAAACGACGTCGTTTTAGTACGTATGAATTAAAAAAAAGAAGGCCGCACGCGGCCTTCTTCTCCGGCGAGCAGGGCTTGGCCCTTGCTGCCGCCGCGCCGGAGACGCGCTCCCGCCTCCTCCTAGCTCCGGCCGCTGATCTAGGTAGGGCTCCAGCCCTACCTAGCGTACCATTGGTTCCGCCAATGGCGAGTCGTTATGCAAACTACCCTGTAATCGCCAGTCAAGTTGGTCTACAAGCTCAGTGGGCGGCCAATGTTGGTTTTTATTATTTTTTTCGGTTAGGTTAGATTAGTGAAACGACATCAAACTCATTGAGTGGCTGCACTGTGAATTTTTATTATTATTTTTTTGGGTCAGCTAAGTGAAATGATGTCGTTTCATTAAGTTAAATGAAAAGAAACAAAAGCTACAATGGCAGTTTTTCAAAATATAGTTCATAAATAAAAGGTAAAGTTTTTTAAAAGACCGTATTTTCATATACTTATAGATATAGATGAGATTCAATTAAAATAATAAAAGGTAAAAGGTTTTAGTTGCAATATTAAAAATTTATTATGCAACGTATAGTAGTTATAAAGTTTATAACCCGATTCATGCAACCCAAAAATTTTATCTTTATTTCTTATAATTTACACTTTAAACTTTGGTCTTTTCATGGCTTATGAAAAGATCGTATTTTAAGAGACGGGTTCTACTACCAAAATATAATACATAAAATCAGGCATTACCATTACATGACAAACTTAAAAGATTTTAGAATTTAGATTTCAAACTTTAGAATTCAAATTGCATACTTCAAACATATTTTTAAAATTTCAGATAAATTCTTATCAAAAAGACTAAATTAAAAGATTTATTTTTCAGACTTCAGATTTCAAATCGCAAATTAAGTTTTATCAAACAAAGTCTAAATGATATCTAACCTGGGGTAACAATACGGTACCAGGGGACACCTTCCACATCGTATCCTTAGTACTCCAATTAACTTCCTCAAATTATAGATAGTTAATTTGTATTTATCTTTTATTTTTTAAATGCATAAATAGAGGGTTAGTTATTGTTTGATTACTGGGATACAGTGAGTATTGTATCCTCAATATACCATATACGAATTGTCTAATATGTACCAAAACAACCCTAAATTCTTTAAAAGTGCTAAAACAACCCTAAGTGTTTGTCGAATGTGCTGAAACAACCCTAACCATTCGTTGAATAGCATCATTATGTCTAGTTGATGCCAAAAAATAATGTCAGGGTCATTTTGTCATTTTCACAAATTTAGGGTCATTTTATCACTTTAAAAAAAATTGAGATTGTACTGGCACTTTTTAAGAAAATGTAAAGTCATTTTTACACATTTCTCTTCAATTAGTCTTTATTATTGGTGTTTTTAATAGTTTGCATAAATATGAAGTGGCATTCTAGTGGTTGACGTAAAATCTTAAATGAATGGGCATTGTGTTCGGTTTGTTTGGCCAAAGCCTTAATTGAGTCTAAAGTATCATGTTTGTTGTGTTTGTGCAAAACAACATAACTAGATACTCCCTCAGTTCCTATATGTATGACACAGTTTCGTTTTTGAATTATTTTTTTGTAATGATACATTTTCTATTTTTGATAAAATTCCTTTAATTTTATTCATTAATTCTACGTTTAATTTTTTATAGTTTAATTTCATTCACTCATTTTCATTGGCCTAAATTCAATCATCTAAACCGCTGGTGTAATATATAGAGGAACGGAGGGAATACAACTTTTGTTCGTGAAAAGGACCAAAACCAATTTTTAATGTAAAATAAGGTGATCCTGGTTGAATATATTCCTTTTTTAAGTGAAAATTACAAACTTTACACTAATTAATTAAGAAAGTAGTAAGGAACTTGGTGTGAATAAGAATGAGAGAATGAAGAAGAAGATAGGATGAGATGAAGTCATAAATGAGAGAATGAGAGAATAGGAGGTGTATCTTTCTCCATCCTCTTAGGGGGTATTTATAGAAGAATTTCAGGGTAATGACATAGTATTCCCCTATGGTAAATAAATAATGATATAATTAATTATCACAAATCTAGCTTATTGCTAATGAGCATTTCATTATTCATAACACTCTCCCTGGAATGCTCATTATAATAATTACGTGTTAATGTTGCCTCATTAAAAACCTTACTTTGAAAGCCATGTGGGATAAAAACCACAGTAGGGGAAAGAAAGTACAGCCACGTATAGCTCCCCCCATGTTGACATTGGTGATTTCTTCATAAACTTCGTTGTTTTCGCATCCCAATGTCGTGAACATGTTTTCTTAACACTGAAGTGGGGAGAGCCTTGTGAGGAAATCTACTGAGTTTTTGCAGGAATGAATATACTGTATGTTGATAATATTACTCTCTTCCAGCTCTTGAGTAAATGAAAAGAACTTCAGAGGGATGTGCTTTGTTCTGTCACTTTGATGTATCCTTTCTTCACTTGATTACACATGCGGCATTATATTCATAAAGTGTGATGGGATCATCATCTGATAGGAGACCATTTGTGTTTCTGATATGTTGTGTCATTGATCTCAACCACACACACTATCGACTTGCTTCATGCAATGCGATAACCTCAGCATGGTTTAATGATACTGTGGGGAGCGTTTGCTTCTAGGAATGCCAAGAAATCGCAGTCCCCCCGCAAGTAAACATGTATCTAGTATGAGATCTCCCTTTTTGTGAATCTGACTGGTAACCTGCATCTGCATAGCCAATCAAAACTAGTTCCGTAGTGTTGGAATAAAATAATCCCAAATCAATTGTTCCTTGAAGGCAACAGAACACATGATTGATTCTGTTCAAGTGCCTTCTAGTAAGAGATGAATTGAATCTCGCTAATAAATTAACAACAAAACCTATATCAGGTCGAGTACAATTAACGAGATACGTAAGAGCTCCAATTGCACTGAAATATGGTATTTCTGGACCAAGAACCTGTTCAGATTCCTCACACGAATGAAATTGATCCTTTTCCAAATCAAGGGATCTGACGACCATTGGGGTACTCAATGGATTTCATTTATCCATATTGAATCTCTTTAATATCTTTTTCGTATAATTTTATTGATGCACAAGTGTTCCACTTTGCAAGTGCTCAATTTGCAAACCAATACAATATTTTATTTTCCCAAGGTCTAATATCTCGAACTCTTTCTTTAAGTAAGACATTACTTTCAAAATCTCTTCATTGGTCCTAATAATATTCAAATCATCAACAAAGATAGCGATAATCATACACCGGATGTTGTCTTCTTGATGAAAACACAGGGACAAAGAGGGTCGTTGACATAACCCTTTTGTAACAGATATTCGCTTGGTCTGTTGTACCACGTGTGTCCATATTTCTTTAATCCATACAAAGATCTTTGTAATTTAATTGAATATCTTTCTCTGGGTATTGAACTTAATGCTTCATGCATTTTGAATCCTTCAAGGATCCTCATGTAAATTTCATCATCAAGTGATCCGTATAAGTATGCATAACAACATCCATAAGGTGCATATTAAGTTTCTCATGAACTGCTAGACTGATAAGGAATATGAATGTAATTCCATTTATGACTGGGGTATATGTTTCCTCAAAATCAATTTTGAGCCCATGATAAAAACCTTGTGCAACAAGTCTAGCCTTGTATATCACAATTTCTTTTTTTTCATTTCTTTTTCGCATAAATACCCATTTGTATCCAACGGGTCTCACGAGTACTATAGGCCCAAAAACTTTGCGCTTGTTAAGCGAGTCTAATTCAGTTTCAATAGCCTTTTTTCATTCAGTCCAATCGTGTCTATTTTTACACTCGGTAACAGACTGTGGTTCGGGATCCCCATTATTTTCGTCCATAACATCGCATGCCAAATTGTAAGAGAATGCATCATCGATGTCCTCATTTCGGTTCCACCTTATACCTGTGTTGGCATAATTAATCGAAATTTCTTGATTTTTCTCGTTTCGTATTTCTACAAAAATATGTTCCTCTATTTTGGGGTCATCTTGTTTCTCTGGTTCTTTTCTTTTTCGAGGATTTTTATCTTTGAAACTGAGTGGTCTTCCACGCTTCAGGCATGTCATGATTTCATGAGTGACTTTGTTTTCAATTTTCCCTTTCGAGATTTCAATTTGAGCAGGAGCATTCTCGACTGGTATGTGAGATTTAGCCACTCTCTTTGTGTCTGTAAATGCATCAGGAAATTGATTTGCTATATCTTGCATATGCAAAATCCTTTCGAATTTTCCATCACATTCTTTTGTATAAGGATCAAGATGCAATAATGTTAGTACAGACCAGGTAATATTCCTTTCCAGCAGTTTTCTTTCTCCCCCTAATGCTGGAAATTTTTCTTCATTAAAATGGCAATCAGCAAAGCGAGTTGTACAAATATTCTCAGTTTGGGGTTCAAAGTATCGAACAATGGATGGGTTTTCAAAGCCTAAATAAATGACAAGACTTCTTTGTGGCCCCATCTTTGTTCTTTGAGGTGGTTCAATAGGCAAATAAACATTGCAACCAAAAATCCTTATATGAGATATATTTGGTTCTTGGTCTGATGCAAGTTGCAGTGGGGAGTATTTATGATGTGCACTTGGCCTGATGCGAATCAATGTTGCAGCATGTAATTTTTTATAACCTCATACTGAAGTAGGTAGCATTGTTCTCATTATCAATGGTCTAGCAATGAGTTGGAGACGTTTGATCAGGGATTCAGCCAGACCATATTGTGTTGTACATGAGCAACAGAATGCTTAACAACAATCCCAACTGACATACAATAATCATCGAAAGTTTGGGACGTGAATTCACCGGCATTATCAAGTCTGATTTTCTTGATTGTATGATCAAGAAATCGTACTCGTAATTTCATTATCTTAGCGAGTAATTTAGAAAATGCCATATTTCGAGTAGATAACATGCATACTTGTGACCATTTGCTAGAGGCATCTATCAATACCATGAAGTATCGAAATGGTCCATATGGTGGATGGATAGGACCACATATATCACCTTGAATGCGTTCAAGAAACGCATGTGATTCTATCTCAACCTTTCTGGGCGAAGGCCTTATGATTAGCTTTCCAAGGGAACATGTCTTACATTGAAAAAAATTTCCATGAGCGATCTTATGGTCCTTCAATGGATGCCCATGTGTATTTTCAATAATTTTTCACATCATAGTTGAACTAGGATGACTCACCCGATCATGCCATATGGTAAATATGGAATGTTTTATCACTACCGTATTTGTTTTAATTGTATATATATGTGTGTAATGAAATCAAGTATGGAGCATTGGTAGCTTTTCAAGTATGTATTTCCTTCCAGATATATACATAATGAGAAGCATATATTTCATAGTACCTTCAGTTACATACTGAGTATTAAATCCATGAGAATATATATTATTGAAACTCAATAAGTTCCTTTTGGACTTTGGAAAAAATAAGGCATTATTTATTGTAAATATTGTGCCATTCGGCAATGTAAAGTTTACCTCGCCAACTCCTTCAATCAGAACTGCAGGATACGATATTTTATTCACAGTGGTTTGTGTTGATTTTAAAGCCTTTTATCCTTTAATATAATGTGTGTTGTTCCACTATTGAGTATGCAAATTTCTTCATTTTTAATCCTTTGGTTGGCATAACGATTAGTTGTATCCATTTCACCACTTTAACTAAAAACAAAATAAATTTTGATAAGAAAGATAATAAATTTGAAAATAGCAGACTTTTAAATAAAACCCTTGTATATAAGAGAGATACAAATAAACATCGTGTCATCTAGCTTCATTCTCAATAATAGTTATACAATTCTTCTTCTTTCAGTTTCCACCATTTGCTTGTTCAACGAAATCACCAACTATGTCCATGAAATCATCATTAAATCCAGATGCTTCAAGATGAGTGGATTCATTGAAGTTGACCCCCTTCCTCTTTTCCTTTATGGACTCTTGGTAGAGCTCGCATAAGTGCTTCGGGACTCTGCAGACTCTTGACCAATGTCCTTTACCGCCACATCTGAAATAAGAGATTCTAGAGCCCTTTGATGAACTGGCGTATTTTCCCCTTTTATGGGTACTTTAATGGTTTCTCTTGTATTGTTGCTTCTTGTGGTAGTAGTTACCAGACTTATAGGACAAGTTGTAACCACCTCGACCACGTTCGTAACCACAACCACGTCCTCGACCCTAAAAATAACTCTTGTGTTTAGGTTTGTCGGAGTTAACAATGTTTGCTTCATGAAATGCTTTTGAGCCAGTCGGGCAAGATTGATGATTTTTCATCAGCAACTCATTATTCTTTTCTGCAATGAGGAGACAAGCAATTAGTTCAGAATATCTTTTAAAACCATGCACACGATATTGTTGTTGCAAAGTCGCATTTGATGCGTGGAAAATAGAAAGAGTCTTTTCCAACATTTCATTATCAGTTATTGTAACCCCACAATATGTCAAGCGGGTTACTGTTGTGAACATTACAGGATTATAGTCGTTGACTTTCTTATAGGTTTGGAGCCGTAGATTGTTCCAGTCATCCCGGTACGTAGGGAGCATTACATCTCTTGTGTGATCGTATCCTTCTTTCAAAAAAGTTCACAGCTCAATTGGATCTTTCATAGTGAAATATTCATTTTTGAGGCTCTCGTCAAGGTGTTGAAGAAGGAAGATTAATGATCTTGCATTGTCTATCCTTGATGAGTTTTTCCCTTCTTGGATTGTCTCGAGGAGGTTCATTGACTCCAAGTGTATCTCAATGTCTATCATCCAATGCATATAGTTGTTTCCACCGATTTCGAGTGGACTGAATTCAATCTTCGCAATGTTTAACATGATGATAACTAATAGGGAAAATAAAATAATTCCTTAGATTTAATTCAAAATAAAATTTAAAAAAGTCTACAATAATTGTAAGCAATAGAGAGAAATACATGATTCCGGCCATCAATGAAGAAGAGCGAAATTCTTCCGGCAAAACAATAGTAACATGTAATACAAAAAGAATTAGAGCAACAAAGACAAATATTAGTCTAGACATTTTATCGGTAAATTTAGTGAAAATATGAGGTAGAAGAGAGTATGTGGTTTTGTATCATTTGATGTCTTCGCATTTATAGTGTAAAATATAGTTGTTTATACCTGTTATATTACCGTTGTAATTATAGTTGTTTATAATCATTATATATTAATTAATTAATTACAGTTAACTGTTAGGAGTAGATTAGCAATGTAATGTCATCAAATAAAATGTAAAAACATATAAACATATTAGAGACATAATTAATTATAAAAATATTAAAATGAAGCAGATAGAGATTTTGTTAGATGGTGGCAGAGCCTCCTGTGTATAGAATTGCGGTGTTATGCATTTAGAAATTTAATAAATCACATCACATTATTATAAGGTGGCAAAGCCTCCTGTATATAGTAATATGGTGTTATGTAGTTAGAAAGTTAGTGGTGTTATGTAGTTAGAAAGTTAGTGGTGTTATGTAGTTAGAAAGTTAATTATTATAAATTACATCACATTACCATAAGGTGGCAAAGTCTCCGGTATATAGTAAGATGATGCTATGAAGCAATAATAACAATCATTAAAGTTTTAGTGCATAATAACAATCATAAAAGTTTTAATGCACGGCTTATTATACCCGCGTTATGAACTTACTTGATGAAGACGGAAAGTGATCGTGTTGATAACGTGTTGTGAATATCACAAACTTTACACTAATTAATTAAGAAAGTAGTCAGGAACTTTGTATTGTGAATAAGGAGAGAATGGAAAAGAAGATAAGATGAGATGAAGTGAGAAATGAAAAATGAGAATGAGAAATGTATCTTTCTTCATACTCTCATGGGGCATTTATAGAAGAATTTATGGGTGACATAGTATTCTCCTATGATAAATAAATAGTGATTTAATTAATTATCACAAATCTAACTTATTGTTAATGAGCACTTCATTATTCATAACACTCTCACTATTTTCATCTACATTCTTTCATTGTCTCTCTCAACCATTCAAATTTTCTGTCGTTCACATTTACTATGTTTATCATTATTAAAGTCTAGGTTTATCATTGTTAAACTTGACAGACTCCACATAGTTGAAGCAAGGGCAGAACCCACTCTAACCCCCACCAAGAAGAAAATTAAAGTAATTTATTGAGAGTAATTTTGGAAAATAAAATTTTAACCCCCTCTAATACGAGAAAAGATGATAAAAAAAATTCCCTATCAGCCCCCACCATGTACATTTCCTGCTACCGCCCCTAAGTTGAGGCACCTTTACTCATGTGCTTACACTTTATCAGTAAACCCCACCCAAAGTAAATGAGAATTGACCATCACTTTGAAAAGAAAAGAAAAAGAGGAAACTAAGGGCTCCAAGTTTGTCCCAAAACTAAAACAAAACGCCCTGGGAGCCATTTGGCAACATTGTAGTAGTGGACTTTCTTGACATTATAAAGAAGGTGAAAGTATATTTTCAATAGTTCTGTCTTGTAATTTACTTTATACTAATACATCATTAATAGAAACTCATTGTCGTGCAAATCTTGAAATTATATGCCAGTAAAAACTAACACAGAATTGGCTACGGATATTATCCTAGTTTAATGACAACAATGTTTTAGAATATATTGATGTACTTCAGGTCAGGCAAATAGCCGAAACATAAAAGTAACAATCACTGATTGCACAGAACCAGTTGACTAGTTCACTTGCGAATTTCCTGCTTTTTCTGTTCTTTGGCTGCAAGGACAGAGTATAAAAGGCTCAACCACCATATAAATGTACTACAAGTGGAAAGAAATCCAAGTTTCTCAGACTGAATCATACCCGCTTTCTCCTCTTCACGTTTTTTTGCTGCATCTGCTCTTTGCTGCCTTATGAGGGCTAAGCGCTCTGCGATATCAGTCAAATTAACGTGTCGGCAGTTCAGGACAACCATCCAAGTACATTGAGAAATTCAAAGATAGCAATCATCATCAACTAATCTCACGGTGCAGATAATAAGAATTAACCACTTGGGCAAATCAGTTCACTTCAGATGCACATGTCATAAGAAAAGGCTGAAAGTAATGAAGAGATGTGAAATTGGATAAAGAACAAGTTCTCATCTGTCTGGAAAAGCTCTGCAGAGTACTCCCACCATTCCACTAGAAGAAGAGTTCGGTTTGCAATACTAAAACAGTACTAAAAATGGATCTCTTCAGTTGGAATGGAGGCAGTGATAAACAAAACTGGAATGGAGGTAGAAACACACATGCAATAGCAAAACTTGAATACTGAACAGAACTCAACTTCTAAGCATGGTATCAAGTTATCATTGATGAAAACAAGATCAGCACTAGAATTGGTAGGTTGCAGCCAGAAGGCTTCAATAGGATAGTCATTCTTACTTGGGGAATATCATAGATCAAATAGGGGAATGGATAAAGATGTCATGTATAAGATGCTATAAAGAGATCAATCTGAGACCACAAAAGATTAGATTAAATAAGTAAACCTTTCTTTTGAGACAAGATAGGGGGTGGACCCATTAGATGAAAATATGAGATTCGGAGTATACACTAAAATAAGTTGGACATGTACACTAAAATGGTTTAAGATGGACCTTAAACTAATGAGAAAAACCTCCAAGCGTACATGCTATGCTAAGAGATTGAAACATTATGTCTCAATGCCTTGATTGTGAGATCAAGGCTTTGAGAGGTTGTTACACTTTGAGAGGCAACATTTTTAGATCTATGAGCAATCCCGATAGCTCTCACTAGGACAAAATAATCCCAAAAAATCTTATAAAAGAGGAAAAACAAAGAATCATGAAGTAAAGCCTTGGTCCCAATAAAAAGGAGGAGGTTAATGTAGTGTACCCAAATCTTTCTTTGCTTGGTCTGTTTTGCCTTGTTCCTGGAGCTTCATGTACCTTTCATGGGACTTCTGTTTCTCTATTTCTTCTCTGGAAGATAGGATAACAGACATGGTTAATGAAGCTTTTTCTAGAGTGGTGTGAAAACCACAAAAGGAGAAACAGGAGTATATTCTAGTTAAAAACACTCAAAGGTCACCCAAAGGAGGGAAAAGGACTTAAATAACTAGCACACCTTTCACGGCGCGAAAGTTCAGTTGTTTTTTCAAGCTGCACCACAAAACAGAAGTCCAAATTAGATTAAGGAACAATTACATAGAGCAGGCAACACTGCAGGTATGCATTACTCACATCAACATCTCTAGCTTTCAGGTTCTTTGGCTTAACCAAATTAGGGTTCTCAATTGCAATTAAACCCTCAGCTCCTTTCTTCTTCTGCTCACAAAAAAGTCCAAAAAGAAGGTAAAGCTTCAAGCTGTGTGAACTGCAATAGCTTTTCGTATCAAAAAAATAAGCAACAAGAACACATTATTATAAATGAGCCAAAATTGACACTATGTCCTCATATACACACCTCAGTTTCATCCCCAGATTCCTTCTCAGACTCTTCTTCTGACAGCACTTCTTCTTCTTCAACTTCAGCTTCAGCTTCTTCCTGATATCATTACAGCCAAAAAGCAGTCAACAGATTAATGCAAATTAGCACTCCATATTAAACAAATGAAAGAAATTCTCATGTAACTAAAAGCATTAGCTAAATGATACATGAATTTCAAGGAAAGACATGACAAGCAGATAACCAAACTAATGGGAACTGTTTCCAGGTAATCTAGACAAATCTGGATTGACCCGAAAAGGATTTCACTCTGACATTACTCGATAAGTGGCAGGGCCATCGTAGCATCACAGGCACATTCCTAGAGCATATCAGGTCTTTAATCTTCACACTTCCAAGTTTAAAAAACACTTGCTATGGTGAAACCATGAATGAAAACTCCGGAAAACCATGGTACAAAAAGTCATTAACTAATCCATTAACATTTAAACGTTTCTACTACACACACAGGATTCTACCCTGAAGAATATAAGCAGATAAACATACCCTTCTGAAGGTGCGCGGACGAGTAGAGGTTCCAGCCACTGTTCAATTGCCAACAGGAAAACAAACTAAGTTAACTAATATTCCGCAATTCCAACAGTAAACTTTAAACAAGCATAAAAGCAAGTTAAACCCCAAGAACACAGAACTATTCTCCGCTCTTTTTGTTTACAAGCAAAACCCTATGAACACACCAATCCCCTAATCGCTTCAAACACCAAAACCGACGAATAAAATAACAATCCCCACCTTAATTGTGACGAAACAACACGTTACCTAAGAGTTCACAAGTACCATAACAAACATACCCTATCTGCTATAATAAGATCCGAACACAGCGAAAACAATCAATCAGATCCAAATGCCACATGAAAATAATCGAAAACCTAGAAAACGACGTACGCATCTCCTCGGGAGTGGAAAACTGGCGGCGACCGGTGGGCTTGCCCTTGAACTTTCCCCTTCCCATCTCGCTAGTGTGCGACTGTGTGTGGAAAAAATGAGTGCGAACACAAAACCCCTGGAGAATTTTCCAGGGAGAATTGGGAAATATTCCCTGCTTGCAAATAAAGCGCAGATTATAGTGGGTTCTTCCAGCGGGGTCGATTCAACACTTTTTATACTGTGCCAAAATCTGATGAGAGCACAAATGAAATTAGGGTACAGTACTTCACTCTTCTTCACGTCCTATCATGCTTAAAATCTTTTTTTTTATAAAAAATCAAACTTTTACTATATATTTAAATATGTATATAAATAATAATTTTATGATTAGTAACATGTAGTTTTTAAAGGTAAAGTCTTGGGAAATACGGTCTTTTCATAGGCTTGTGGAAAGACGGGGTTTGATTAGAATAATAAAAGGTAAAAAGTCTTAGTTGCAATATTAAAGTTTTATTATGAAACATGTAGTAGTTATAAAATATATAATCCGGTTCATGCAACCCAAAAATTTTATCTTAATTTCTTCTAATTTACACTTTAAACCTTGGTCTTTCCATAACTTATGGAAAGACCGTCTTTCAAGAGACAGACTCATTTTTAAATATCACATTTTTTTATGTCATTATTATCTGTACCTATACATATTTACAACAGTCAAATATGTTTATTAGAAATCGTAAAAAGATTCTGTGAAGGATGAGATAGGAGAGAGGGAGTACTAAATTTCCTTTTTTCCATTTTTTATAATTTTGTACTTGTTGAATATTGAAAAGAAAAGAAAAGAAAAACTATTCTTATCCTGGTGGAGGGGGAATACTGGAATTTTGGTCTGGATAATGCCGAGAAAAGTAAACCAACTAAAAAGATTTTTAGCACTGGGATAATTTCTAATCCAAACAGATTGTCTAAATGCAAAAATCACCTAGATAACTCACTTTTGGCATCTTGGAAATCTTTCAACTTAGCTTGGAAGGTGAAACATGATACTTTTGGTTGTTTAATTACTCGTGTTGAAAGAGAGGGGAATAAGATTGTTGATGATCTTGCTAGATATGCTTCAACCTACATATTTAATGGGTTGATGACATTCCACATGCTATCTAATCGAGGGGTATAGAACATTTAGATAAACTTGGATTGTCGTCCATTAGAAACCATGATAACTCTTTTTAGATGAAGTTATTGCTGCTCCTTCTTCATGTACAGGTGCAGGTGCACATGCACGTACAACAGCCGCATGCAAGCTTCAGACTTTAATCTTTGTCACCGGCATCCATTTCATCCAGATCTTTGGAAAAGTTTTGCAGCCAACAACAATGGTAGATTGAACCAAGGGCGACAAGGAACCAATCAAAACCATCCTAAATACACATATGGGCTACTCAAAATTTATCCATATCAGAAGATGCCAGGCCAAAACTAGCAATTAACACAAGGTGGAGATTACTAGTTTCGGAAACGCATCTTCTGATTTTTCTCCATTATTGCTATTCTATTACAATTGTACAGTTACAAACTCTAGTTGATGGCTTTTAGTATGTTTTGGAGGCAATTTTAGCTGCCTCAGCTCTATTGAGCTCAAACTAGTTGTAATTTTATTCATATAGGTTGGGGACCAAATTAATCTCTCCCCACCCAATGGGTGGTTTTATCTTTAAAAAAACAACTAAAAAGAAAATATTTGTTTTGACAATATCAGTTGGTCAGAGCATAGTATTTAAATAACATGCTTACCATTAATTTGAGAATAAATATTTCTATTTTCTCTCAAATTGAGGGTTGATTGTATAATCAAGAGTCGCATCCCATTTTTGTATGGTTCGTGTTAGTATATGAACGAAAGAAAATATAAACACACACAAATTAAGAAGTCCAACGGATATGCTATCCTTTTATTTTGGTTCAGCATGTCATCATATATGAACTAATAGACGGTCACAATTTGCCCAACACGATAATCCAGTATGAACAATAATGGGAATCAGACTTGAGCAAAATTTCCATCAATAGTTGAGATGTTCAGTCGATTCCATCCTCGTGCGATCTAGACCCCTTACAAATGAATAAAAAATGAGGGAGGAAAGAAACCCTAATAAACCATCATAGTATAGATGTGTGGAAAAAATGGAGAAATTTATATATATATATATATATATATATATATATATAAAGTAAGTGATATAAATGAGTGGATGGGAATAATGATTTTTTTAAAATAAATATTAATAAAAAAAAGTTTAATCAAGGCGTATAAATTTTTAAAAATGATAAGTTATTTGCGGGGCGGAGTAACTATTAAGTGAATGCATTATGTTATAATGATCATCCTTATTACTTACATTTACTATTAATAATTACTTGGATTTACTATTAATAGGCTTCACTTACAACTTTATACATGAATGGAATATTAATCATGTCGAGGTTTGACAAGGCTTAACCTTAATGGATCAAAATATGGAGAAAATGGGAGACCCTGTGCTCGGATAGGAGTCAAAATGGTCTAGACTTTAGATCAATCAAAATCATTATTAATACACACTCCCTGAAACTCTGGTGGAATTCCAACATGGCTTAACCTTATGGTCTCAGCAATTATGAGCCCTTGCTGATTCACATAGATTTCCAAACCCGGAAGAGAATCTATTCAGTCAAGTCACTAACTGAAAGTCACACCGGGGTCATCCATAGGGAAGGGAGATGCCACTTTTGGTCTGCAAACTGGTTTGACCATGACCCCTTTATGGACCAGTGCAATCCTTCCCTCGCCAGCATCCCTCTAGACTTCTCAGTTTCCAATTTTATGAAAATAAAGCAGTTCTATTACCACAAATTCCACATTTTCTACTGATGAATTATTCAATTTTTGTAGGAATCAACAATTCACCTGAGGAGGCCGGATAGAATTATTTGGAAACCTGAGCCTATAGGTGAATTCTCTTTCAAATCAGCTTATAGAAATCAGGTCATGCACACAAGTATTTTCCTCTTTGAAAAACAAAAGCCTTGAAAGACATCAGGAAGATATTATATTACTCTAATGGTGAAACCTTCTTTCTCATAAGAGATCTTTGGTATTCACTTGGTAACAAATTGATATATCCCAGCCGTTAAACCTCCACCAAAACCAAAAATCACAATCCAAACCTGGACTAAACCTAATAAAAGATGGACTAAAATAAGTGTAAATGGTTTCTGGAAATATGGACTTCTTACAAGTATAGGGTTGATTTCTAGGGATCATCTAGGCCATTTTCTCTTTGCAGAATCCAAACCCATTGTGGCTAGATCAGCCCTTGAAGCTGAAATGAAGGCCATCTAATTTTGCTTCCAATTTTCTCAAAGGTTTGACTCACATACTCTAATTGAATCTGATAGCCTTAGTGTCATTAAGATGATCAAACAACCTAAAAAGGCACAATGGACCCTGTATCATCTTACAGATGAAATTCACAATCAAACTCAGTCTCATTGATTGAGTCATACTTATAGGGAAACTAACAAAGTGGTTGATGCACATGCAAAGGAAGTTATTTCTAGTTTAACCGATGTTTCTTGGTCTTTCCGAAATCTCCTTTTTCCAATCAGGGGAATCATTCATTTAAATATGATAGCTCTGCTTGAAATTAGAATTAATAGGCCACACAATGATGAGAATTGATATTGCTGATGGTTTTCTTTTTATGATTCTATACAGGTACAATCTCAAGAAATATGTCATCTAACGAGATCAACAACTCAATCATGAAAAAGAAAGCCGATCTGGAGCTCAGAAAACTTCTTTTGTAACTCAATTTTAGGTCGGCTAAGAAGAGCAGTACAACCTCAAGGAAAATGTCAACTGAGGAGATCAATTATTCAATCACGGAGACTAAAGATGATTTGGAACACGGTGAAGAACAACTCTTTATTAAGTCTGCTAAGGAGACCAGTAGTGCAAGTCATTTGTTTTGAAGTTATCTTTTGTTTAGACTACAATTGTGGACATATAAGACTCTTTCTTTTGTAATCCCTATGATTGATGCAATTACTATACTAATTTTTTTTTATAGTAATTCATCAATCACTTGCGATCACAAATTTTATCTAACTCTTGAGGTCTAACCCTCTATAGTTAACACAAGGGGTTGAGAGTATAAGTGGGAACACCCATGTTTTTTGTATAGATTAGGGGTTCTTCATTTCATTCATATAATCTTACAATGCTTTAATTCTTATAATGGCTTAGGGTGCCGATTACTACCCGCACCCTCAATTGGGGAGGTTAAAAAACTTTTTTTAAAAAGGTTTGACATCTCGGAAATTAAGTGTGACCCGATTAACTCAAGTCAATTCAATGATGTCATAAAATATTTAATTATTTACTATTTCATCAGCCTCACAAGTAAGTTTTTATCGCATGTCCTATTTCAAACTCCACACTTTGAAACATTTCTATTCTAGTAACATTCTGGCTTATGAAACGTCCAACTTACCCCTCATAAAAGGACAAAAATTTTGAAAGTTCCATGATAAGGTGTTGACCGATTAATTTCATAAAACCACAATTACTTCTAACTTTAACTCAAATAACTCTTAACGAAATGTCCCTAACCCAATTACCCACTAACCATGTTCATGTAGACCCTCCTAATGCGTGTTGAACCACGATCTGATTGTTGAACATTGCTTCAACGCTCTGAACCTGCAAAACAATCTTCCAGGGGGTGGTCGGGGAAGAAGGTCTAATCCTAAAGTCAGACCAAAAGCATTCGAACTGTCTACTGATAATTGGTTGAATAGAATAGAGTCATAAGTAGGTAAATGTAGGGATTGATCCCTAAGAGTCCCTCTATCATGCTGGGATAAATATGCACATTTCATGTATGAATATATGTCTTACCATTATAGAATTACCATGTATTTGGTATACCATAATTATCCTAAAAAGGAGTATATTTTGTAGGAGATGTCAAAATTGGAGATCATCCTTTTGGTTTTGGGCTTCGACCAAGTAAAAGGTATTAGCATGACCTTCATCCCAAATAGGGAGTTTCAGCTTGCCCCTTATCAATAGCCCCCAAGAGAGTCAAAAGGTCATGCTTCGGTAAAGACCTTTGGTTTTCTCATGCATCACCATCTGAAGGCCATGCAAGAGACATGATGGAGAATGAGACTAAGTTGGGCCTCCGACCCAAACCCAACCCACCATGGGGACTGGGTCGAGAAGCTTTAATGAGCTTCTTGATAAAGGAATAGAAGAAAGAATAAACCTAATTAGGTTTAGAAAGGCATAAATAGAAAGGTATGTTATTACTTTTACATTATTAACTGTTCATCCATTGGCGGCCGTTGGCTGACTTTGGCATCGGAACTTCTCCCCCTAGATACCTCTGAGGTTTATTTTGTAGGTTACATGTCATTGCTAGCGGGTTTGGGTTGAGCTTTCGGATCAGTTTGTTCACAAATACATCAAGTGGCACACTCGGTGGGACCGATTGAAGTCAAATCTAGATCATTTGGTATATGTCTACATCTACCGTTTGGAGGAGTGAACGACTCAGGTAGAAGGGAACAGACGGAGGAGAGAAGATACACTCCGTGTGTGAAGGTCGGATGGTTGTCGCCCTAGTAGCGCAAAGTGTGGAGGTAGATCTGATGGAGGTGGCGTCGGGTCCAATTTCGGTGGCTCCGATCGAGAGGCCACGTGAGGTTAGCAGGGCTTCTGAAGGTTTTAGGAGAAATCTTGAGCCCGGGGTGGATATCCCATCATCTGGACTTCACTTGGCATTGGGAGTTGATGGCCATTTCACAGAGTGTTGAGGAGACTCTCATATTGAAGCGTATGAAATGATGGTTAGGCAAAATCAAAATGTGGCTATCCAGCCGACGGGTTCAAAGCATATCTCACAAGTACTGTTGGTGGCGGGATATCAAGTGGTTCCCCCTAGTGGTGGCCCCATGTTCGTTGGGAGCAGGGGTGTTTTCAGTAACTTAGGAATATATGAGAGCTTTGCCTTTGGCGAGTCAGATGATGGGAATTCCATACTTTGGGCATCAGGAGGCTGCGGTGCCTAGACCGCAACCTTTATTCCCAGAGGGAATGCACAGATAATACACAAGACCCTCGTTGATAGTTTTTGAAGGCATAAGGAATGCCAAGACTAGTCGAGGGGGGTTTGACTACAATGATCTAAGGTTTTTCTAGGTTACCCAAGATGTGCTGGGATGGGACCATACCTGGGACATGTTGCACTAGCAGGAGTACCGATGGGGGATCGTCTTCACCCGAGTCAAAATAGGGAGACATTTGTTGGAGAAACATGAGATACCCTCGGAAGGGAGTTGGACAGATTAATAGGGCCAATGAAACAATCTACCGGGTCCCCCTTTGGTGAGAATATAACTTAGTGTCGTTGGCCAAGGGATACAAAGACACCACAGAGACTTCGAACGTATGGAAGAGATTCAGACCCTTGCTAGTTCATTTAGACCTTCATAAGTTTGATGAATTCGAGGGGATTTCGATGAGAAGATAACTTGTAAGCTGGAAGGCAGCTACCTTCGAGGAAAGGCGCATGAGTAGTTTCACATGCTATCGAGATGTTCGTTGCAGTCATATAGGGATTTCAGTAGAGCCCCGGTGAGTCAGTATTGTTAAAAGAAGAAGTTCACAAAGACACTGACGAAGTTGTACCAGACAAAGCAAAGGCCAAGAGAATCAACGACAGCATTCTACCATAGATACATAGACGAGAGCTTGGGAGTGGTTGAAGGGACAGAAAATGAAGAGATTCAGGGGTACTTGATAGGGATGGAAGATTTAAAGTTGTACAAAAAGTTGAAAGAACCGAGACCCTCCAACAGCTTCAAGAGTTTGTAGAGCAACACTCAAAGGTTGAGAAGGCAACCAGGAAAAAAGGGGAAGGAATGATGGCTAAACAGTCAAAGCCTGTCGATCGAGGGAAGAGGCAGATGGAGCCTTCGAGGGGGAAGTTTGAAAAATAAGTACCCATACAACGATCCCAGGTAGAGATTTGCAGCATTCATAGGGGATATTTTTGGGCACTCCTACCTTTAAATAGGTTGGATGAAGTTGTAGCTAGAAGGAGGGTCACTAACAAGTTTTGTGATCACCATAGGGACTTTGGCCATTATACGAATGATTGTGCTCATCTTAGGGTGGATATTGAGAGATGTGAAAATGAGGGATTCCTAAGAGAGTCTAATTATCGACCAAACCCTCGAGAGAGGCTGATAAGGAATAGAAATGAGCATGGAGATCATCGATCGTTCAGGAGGAACGCTCCACCCCTACCCAGAGTTGATCGATCCCATCCACCAGTTAGAAAGGAGCCACGATAGGAGCCGTATCAAAACCAACCAGAAGGAAATCCCCAGAACATGGAGTTGGCCATTTGTAGGGTGATTAACATTACAAATGAAGTTACCGGTGAGAGATCTTCGAACACTATGATGAAGGATGAGTCTAGGCATACACCTGAAGGGGGGCCCTCCCATAAAAGATTTAAACCCGAGAAGACCATAACGTTTTTGAAGGTGGACGTAATTCCTAATTAGACCCTGCATGCGGACCCTATGGTGATTTCAGCAGTAATCAGAACCTCATTGATTAAGAGGGTTTTCGTGGATGACGAAAGCAGGGTGGAAACCATGTTTGTAAATTATTTTGATCACCTGGACACTGGTCGAGGTAATTCGAAGAGATCCTTATACCCTTTGTCAGGATTTACAGGAAAAACTATCACTCCCCTTGGCGAGATTACTCTACCAGTCAGAGTGGTAGATAGAGACAATGGGGTAATGATATGTTGCAACTTCACAGTTATCGATGCCTATTCCCCTTATAACGTAATATTCGGGAGACTTTGGATGTGCTAGGCTCGAGCAGTGTTTTCACCCTACCACTTGATGATGAAATTCCCAACAAATAGGGGGGTAGCTTTCATTCCAAGAGATTAGATGTAGCAAAAAATTGTAACTTTTTGGCGGTAAAAGGAGAAAAAAAATAGAGAGATATTGCATGGAAACATGGAGAAGCAGGTTCAGCTGATATGGAACGGATCCTAGTTCGAGATTTTGGTTTTGTTGTCGTGGGTAAGATGATGCAAAATGAGATAAGGGATTGATTGCAGATTCTTCTTAATGAATACTCAGATGTGTTATCTCGGAGCACTGCAAGCATAGAAGGGGTGCCGGTAAAGCTAGTTGTCCATAGGTTGAATATCAATCCTTCGATAAGACCTATCAAGCAGAAGCGGAGAATGTTTGCACTAGAAAGAGTTCAGGCAATACGATTGGAAGTGGAGAAACTTCTCGAAGCTAATGTCATCGAGGATGTATTCTATTTGGAATAGCTTGTATCCCAGTGATGGTTGTGAAACATGATGGTGCAACCTTAGCAGGTGCTCCTTGGGCAGGTCCTTTATCTTTACATATCAGCTTCAACCTTAGCAGTCATTGCAGTTTTGAATAAGGAGAAAGAGAGACATCAACATCTCATATACTTTGTTAGTCGGGCTTTTCAGGGTCCTGAAACGCGGTATACTTCTTTCAAGAGGTTATTCTAGCATTGGTCCATGCTGCTCGTAAACTACGTCCCTAATTTCAGGGTCACACCATAGTAGTCCTAATGATTTTCCTAATCAGGCAGGTGCTACTTAAGCCTGAAGCCTTGGAAAGAATGATGAAATGGCCGTGGAATTGGGCGAGCATGATAACCAGTTTCGACCAAAGACTGCGATTAAGGATTAGACCCTCGCTGATTTTATTGTGGAAATAATGGAAGTGATTGAATTGGGAAAACGCATAGCAAAGAAGGAGTCATGGAAATTTTTTGTTAATGGGTCCTCGCATACAGGGGGTAGTGGGGCTAGAGTGTTACTTACTAGTCCCAATGGCAAAGACTACCCTTACGCATTACACTTCAAGTTTTAAGCCACCAAAAATGAAGCTGAATACGAGGCCCTAATCACGGGGCTTTGTTTAGCTAGGGAGATGAAAGTGGAAAGCATGGATGCGTTCAGTGACTCACAGATTATGGTCCAGCGGGTCAAAGAAGAGAATAAAGCCAGAGAGCCCAACCTGCAGCGATACTTGGAGTTTATCAAACCATGTTATAGGGATTTTGATCCTTCACCTTAACGCAAATACCTCGAGAGAAAAACCAGAAGGCAGATGCCCTCAGCAAGCTAGCTTCTTAGGACCCCGGGGAAGGGGGAGGGGTTATCCCAAAGACAGATGTCGTTCGAAGAATTGAGGAGTCGGAGCATTGAGGAGAAAAGTGTGATGAGAGTCGAGGAGACAGTTCTTGGATGAACCATATCGTCAAGTATTTGCAGGAGGGTGTTCTTCCTCTTTAACCTACCCAAGCAAGGAAGCTTCGCCTAACAGCGCCCAGGTACGTAATACAGAATGGCCACTTATATCGTAGGGGTTACTTACAGCCCTTACTATTATGTGTTGCTTCTAGTGATGCAAATTATTTGATCAAGGAAGTCCATGAAGGAATATGTGGCAGCCATCAGGGGGCTCGTTTGGTGGCCAAGAGGATGATCCTTTCGGGATATTATTGGACAACTATGTTCCAAGATACAAATAAGCACGTCCAAGCTTGTTCTCAATGCCAGAAACATGCACCCATGATCCATGTGCCCCAAATAGAGATGATCAACATACACAGTACTTGGCTTTTCGATGAGTGGGGGATTGATTTGGTGGGACCATTTCCAGAAGCACCAGGTAGGCTCAAATACCTTCTGGTGGTTGTAGATTATTTCACTAAATGGGTTAAGGATGAGCCATTGGCCAATATGAAAGGGAAGTTGATGGTATCGTTCTACTGGAAAATATCATATGTCGATTCGGAATTCCAAGGACCATTGTGTCTGACAATGGTATGCAGTTTGCCAATGATCCTTTCAAAAGTTGGTGTGAGGAGCTTCTTTGCATCGAAATGACCGGTCGAGTAAGTTCTCTTACGCCGATAAGGCCAACTTCAATAGATTTCCTTGCATCGAAAAAACCAAGTTGAATACGTTTGCCTGTGTCGACAAGACTAGGTTTGATAATCTTCCCGCGTCAAAATGACTGGGTCGAGTAAGTTCTCTTGCACTGATAAGGCAAAGTTTGATAAATTTCCTTGAGTCAAAAAGACCAAGTTGAATACGTTCGCTTGTGTAGACAAGACTAGGTTCAATAATCTCCCCGCATCAAAATGACTGGGCCGAGTAAATTTGCTTGTGCTGAAAAACCAAGTTCGATACTTCCTTGCGTAGAAAATACCAAGTTGAATATAATCGCTTGTGCCGACAGGGCCAGGTTTGATAATCTCCCCGCATTGAAATGACTAGGTCAAGTAAATTCGCTTGCGTTGATAAGGACAAGTTCGATAAATCTTCTTGTCAAAAAGACCAAGTTGAATAAACACTTACGCCGATAAGGCCAAGTTCGATTAACCTCCTTACATTAAAATGACCAAGTTGAGTATATTCGCTTGAACCAATAAGGCTATATTCGATAGTTTCCCCACGTCAAAATGACTGAGTCGACCATATATACTTGTGCCAATAAGGCCAAGTTAGTTTCCCCGCATCAAAACGACCAGTTCGACTATATTCGCCTGTAACGATAATCCTAAATTTGACTCGTGCTCATAATAAGATGATAGCATTTGCTGAGACTCATCAATACTACATAATAATAGCGGTAACAAGAAATTTATTTATCAAAGTTCAAAGATATAATATTCGATTATACACCTCCAAAGAATACAACTAGACCGGTCTATTTTTTTGGGTTTGATGCTTGTTGTCATCTCAAAAAAATGATTAGCTTCACCTTTAGTGGCCTAGGGCGCTCAAGGGACACGCCTCCGACGTGGAGTCAAGTCCCTAGAATGAAAAGCTTCCCTATCATGGATTTGAACGAGACTGTCGATAGTCCCATAGTCAACCATCGTAGCAGGGGGAACGCTATGTTTCATGGACCAAATACTAGTGCCCATAGCCGGTCCGTTGGGTTTTTTCCCTTGGAGGATAAATGTTCACAACAACTGGTTTGCTTGGAAGTAGCTTCTAGGATTTAGGAAAAGGTTCGTTAGGAAGCAACCTCTTAGTTCGGGCACTGACAGCTGCGAAAGGATTTTTAGTTGCAGCGCTTCCACATTTCTTCTTTGAAGTTTCTCTGTTCTTGTGAACTGGGTGGATATTAGGACGAACATGAACAAGCTAGTCATGAAGGGTATCAAATACTGTGGTGTGATCAGGATCTCTGTCTAAGCCCTTCTTCATCATGGACATCTTAATCTCATGGAGAAATCTAGGAATATCGCTAATAAGACCTAAGTTAAGATGTCTGTGTGATAGACCATACGCTTAAAGAATGTCAGAATATTCCGATATGGTAGAGCTTTGCAAGGACACTTGACTCTGTAGCTGGGAGTTTAGAGTCGCTGCATCACAGAGTTGAGTGTTACCCTCGATGACTTCTAGGAGTTAGGATATCTCTACTTCGAGAATAGAATTCCTTAGAGTTAGCTCGTTGGCTTGAGCCTTATACTTGGTGACCTCTTCTAAACGATGCTTAATGTTCATCCCTTTGCCTATGGTACGATATAACCTAGCTTCGATAAGATAATGTACCAAGACGGGATACTCTTTCATCATTTTGAGAACTTCTTGATGTCCTATCTCGTTTCCATTACGTGATTCTTCAACAACAGTGAGGGCCACATCAATCTTGCCAGAGACGTTCCACTTTGAATCTTCTAGGAGTTTTTGGATCAAAGGGTGGCTGTTTTCATGCCAAGACAGCAACTCCCTATTTGCGAAAGTTAAGTTCTAGGTAAGCTGGTTTATTTTGTTTCAAGCCTCTTATAAGGCTGCCTTGGTTAAAGTCAGCTCTTGCTTAGTTATCTTTAGCTCTTTTTGAAAGAATGAACACACACACAATGATAAAAGTTAAAGGAAAAGAGAGTAGTTAAAATCTTGAAAGGAAATCCATTTGTTCATTAAAAATGAGTACAACCAAGAAACGAAAATTCATACATCAGTTTGAGCTAAGCTACTTTTCTTAGCAGTGATCTCTTTATTATTTCCCTGAGTGGTTGAGGGCCCCCTTGCTCTTTGGAGAGCCAGTTGGTTACGGGTTCTCAATAGCTTGGCCCGGGTTCTTAGGGTTAATTGCTTGAAGTTCCTTGGTAATGAAGAACCTATTTGACTTTTAGATGAAGTTGAACAACTGGAAAGAAATTTCCCCCTCGTTAGCCTCATCCTATCGATACTGAACCTCCTGCTTGGCCTTGTTATCAACAAGTTTTTGGAGCCCCTTAGTATGCTTAGGGGGGAGAAGGGGAATCAAATGCTCGACCAATTCATTCATGCCCAATTTCTTTGAAGATTCATAAGATCAAGAAAGAGGTTATATAGCTCATTGGAACCTATCAATTTCTTAGCGAACACGCCAGCAGGGCGTGTGGGATCTCTGGCTGACACTTCTTTAACACCCTTTTCCCTTTTTCCCTTAGCTTTCTTTGATCTTCACTCAGGACCTTGGTCTTTGACTAGATCTCTTCATGCTCTTTTTGGAGCTTGGCACACTTCTTCTTAACGACCTTGAGTAGAGGGGCACCCATACCGAGAAGATACCGGCAGAACACAGGCTAGACTTGAGGGCCGCATCAACCTACACAGAGGAATCATTACACGGACCCAACAAATGAAGATAACTGAACAAAAGTCACGAGTACACATAGAAGGCTCCTCTCCAATCTCTCAAAGGAACTCAAATGACTTAGACAAGTCCAAACAGTCACTCAAAGATGCTCCCCAGCGAAGGAGCTCCTCAAACTTCCTCTTCTTGGCCTGTTCGTCTAAGATTTGTGCATCCCCACCCTTCGGAGTAACAGTAACTTCCGTAAAGAATTTGGTGGCTTGCACCATCTTGATGAAAGTCTGTTTCTTGAGGTCGTCGAGGATGCCCATACCCGCCATAGTAACAAATATGTTAGAAACATCGATAATATAATTTGGATAAGTGAAATCAAAATTTTGGCCCCAAAGACCTTCGGGGGCATCTGGAATAGCTATCTCCATAACTTCCACAAAATCATCCTGTGAACGGAGGGGACCTTCCACAATTATGTTCTGACGGCTTTCTGGATGAATGGTAAATTTGGGGGCTAGAGAGTTCGATTGGGTGTGGTTTCGATGGGTTGCCAAGGCGTAGATATCTTCGTACATCCACTCGGGCCAAACGAAGTATTTCATTCCTTGCACATTCACCCCAAGACGGTAGAGCTTGGTGTCTAATGGCTCGGGCTCCCTCAAAAGCACCACATCTTCGTGTAAGTGATCAGGGATTGAATGTTCACCCCATTTTCGGACCTCCACGTCTACCTTAGGATTCCATCGGGGAGTTCGATAATCCCCAGCGCAGTCAAAATGAACGCTTTCCATTGCCATCTCTTGTTCTTTGAAAGGGGGATGATGAACCAATCATCAGCAGTCTTGTTGGTCAAGGTGAATTTCCCTCGAACACCTCTGTTAGAGCGCAGTGTGTATAATGCGTGAAATAGATCGTAACGGGGAACAACCTTGACTTCCTTACACCGAACCATGAAAGGCATCACTATAACAATCACGTAAGGGTGAAACCGACTCAAGTTGACCTGGAACTCCTCTATTAAGTCCATTAAGAGGGGAGGGAAGGGGAAACATAAGCTAGAACGAAAGTGATGGTCGTAAGCGATCGAACTTCCTACAGGTAAGGTCGAAGGGGATTCATCTTCTTCTAAAACCCTGACTTTAGTGTCCAGGGGAATCCATCGGTAGAGGGGAATCACATAAAAAAATCTTCCCCCACTTCATTAGGAACAACATATTCAGAGTCTAAATCTTCCTCACTCGATGGTTGGGGCGAATGACGCTTTTGCACAATGAATTTCCTTCTAGAAGGGGAGTAAACAATCATACTCGACGCATTAACCCTCGGGGGCTCTTTAAGGAGGGGGCTCAACTGATTGCCTAAATAACCCCCAACCCCACTTACAGATGGGGTCCCAGTCTTTCCTTCAATACCCACATCATGCCTATTGGATTCTACAAAAATAGTCCCTGAACTAATCGCCGGATTGGCCAAGTTGGACAGAATCCCACCAAGATTGGAAGTACTATGTGCTAGAGGAGATTCTAGTTCCTCTGATAGGGTTCTCTATGAGGAACCTCCTTGAGAACCCTATCTGACTCCCAGAATCATAGAGGGAGGGAGATTTAGGGAAATATTGAGGGGATGGGATGTTGGCAAGCAATGAATTGGGATTGAAAGAGGAGGAACCTATGGTGAGAAGAACTTACTCATGGGGATAGAGAGGGAAACATGAACTGAGAAGAGTTGGAAGTGGAGAAGAGGTCTTGGCTGGGTATAATTCTACTTGCAAGCAAACAAAATGAGTTAAAGGGAGAATGTGACGGGGTGGAATAGAATAAAAGGGAGAGAGAAACCGTGGTTGAATAATGATAATTGCATAGAAAGGAGAGAATTCTGACACATCGTGGAAAGTGGGAAAAGAAATGCCCATCATGCGCTCGGTTTTCTTGCTCCACCTTATCCACGTGCAGATCCTACAATTCAAATTGACATGAGGTAAAACAGAAGACCATATGGAGAAAATCCAAGTGTTCAGACATTATCGAATCCCTGTTGCAACTCATAGCTTCGAGCTTACCCAAGATAAAGTTTGATAGGGTGGTTCGATAGTAAATCACTTGGTTTTTCTGGGGGCTCTTGATAGAGAATGAGACTAAGTTGGGCCTCCGAACCAAAAACCCATCCCACTATGGGGGACTAGGTCGAGGGGCCTTAATGGGCTTCTCGATAAAGGAACAAAAGGAAAAATAACCCTAATTAGGTCATTACTTTTAGATTATTAATTGTTCATCTATTGGCAACTGTTGACTGACTGTGGCATTGGAGCTTCTCCCCCCGGATACCTCCGGGGTTTATTTTGCAGGTTACAGCTCATTGCTAGTGGGTCTAGGTTGAGCTTTCAGATCGGTTCGTTCATTAATACATCAAGACCCTTGGTTTTCTCTGTCATTACTATGTAATTTGGTTATAAGCTTGTTAACTACTCTAATTAAGGTGTGACACGGAAACGTTTTGGGCAAGTGAAAAGTTCCTGCAAAATAGCAGTATTTTCATCTTCTTTCAAAGTTGTTATTAATTGCTCTGGTTTCCAAGATGTCTTTTGATCTTCTTTTGACTGCTATAAAGCTTTCGCTTTGGAGTTCATTCCCTGTAATTTTCTTCTTCTTCTTCCTCTCTTGTACTAAGAGTTAGAGTCATTCTCTATTATTACGGAATGGGAATATTTTGTCTCTGAGAGTTTTTGGTATTTTCACCAGAGTGATTATTGTTCATTAACGTTCATCTAGCCATCCCTTGGTCAGGGAAATTAAACCAGATTCCTTACATTTTTTCTGTCTTGCTTTATAGTTGTTGATGTTTTTGGTTGTTTTTCTTTGTCACTGAACTCGGTTAATTAGAGCACAGACTATGAGGATGAAACCTTTAGGTCTCCCCGTTTGCGGTGAGGTGGCATGTTGGGTTGTCTGCTCCCTCCAACAAGGTGGTTCTTTTTCTCTACGATATCGATGACTATCTCAGATTTGGTTTCCACCTTGGTAGAGTGAAGGGTTTCCGATATGTCTCATATGCAATCAGTCCAGGTTTTCTACTTATCCTACATGAGATCTTAGTTTCAACTAGGTGGTGCAGCTTTAGCTAAGTGGCGATGTGGGAGAATGTGCAAGCATTTTCACTTCTTTTTCATGCCAGCAACTTCATCACCAAAAATTTTGGAGCCCATGGAGGACATTCTTCAGCCGAAAGGGGCCTTCAGTGATGAGCACATTGCTGAGGAAACTAAAGAGGTGGAGAAGTCCAAACAGAAAGAGGCTCGTGAATATGAAGAAATTTCCAAAATATCGAAGTGTGGATCCTTCTTCCAAAGTAGTTCCATTAGCTATTCTTCCAATGTTTAGATCTGTAATAGGATGGATAGCTTCACCCGTAATTCTTAATTTTTGTAAACTCGAGAATTTTCTAATTACGAAATTCTCTTTTTCTTAGCTTCTTATGCTATTTTGTTCATTCTTGTGTCTCTTCTCCTTGAGGAAAATAATCTTCAGCTAACCATCTTGTCATTTTTCGATCCTTAGGATTTAATAGAATTTTGGTAGAATCATTGTCGAGTGCGGGTCTTTATAATTCCCATCCCATAAATGTATTCTTGATTAGGCCGCGGTTGGCCAGGTTGTTGTCACCACTTAGACTTTCACATTTTCTTTTCCCCCA
This sequence comes from Rubia yunnanensis, assembly GCA_037428765.1. Classification (NCBI taxonomy): domain Eukaryota; kingdom Viridiplantae; phylum Streptophyta; class Magnoliopsida; order Gentianales; family Rubiaceae; genus Rubia; species Rubia yunnanensis. Next base: position 24,623,725 of record CM075061.1, on the reverse strand, counting down.
TTTTGGGTATCTTCTGATAGACACCCACAAGGTTCATCATTGGAGATCATCCGTTGATGATATTTTGCCGAAGGAGATTATCTTCATATGAGATATCTCGTCAATAGATAGTGGCTATCCTCTAATGGGACTTGAGCCGATGGAGATTATCTTCTAATGAGATATCTCGTCGATGGAGAGTAGATATCACTAATAGGATTACAACAGACGGAGATGATCTTCTGATAAGATATCTTTCCAATGGAGAGTGTCTATCCTCGAATGATATTTTAATCAATAGAGATTATTTTCTGATGATATATCTTGTTGATGGAGAGTTTCAATGTCATGTTAAATCTGAACATAATTTTATAAGAAAATATGTGACCATAGTGTTCCCCTTAGGGTGAACAGCTCACATGGAATCTATTTATAGAGAAGGGGAGTGCTTCCAACCTATAAATTTTTTTGTTTGGGTGAAGCTACGCGCTAGATGGAACATCGAGTCATCGTGGTGGAGAATCTGTTGTAGCATTGCTCAACGATAGTATCTTTTGAAATTGTCAATATCCCATCTCCTGGGGACCCTATTTCCCATTAAGTCTTTCAGCACGTAACTTCCAGTAGCGTGTCCTCCAATACATTTATATGAGTGGGAAGCCATCATCGTGCCTCTCAAAGATAATATTTATAAGCCCAAATTACGGCTAACTACTAAATAGTATCTTGTGGTAAGACGGGGTCGTCCATGAGGAAAAGAGGGTTTTATCAAGTGTTAAGTGTAGTTAAAAAGCACACGAAGGAGTCATTCTTCGTGTGTGGTAACAAGTTGGGGGGGTTTGATTTTAGAAAACACTAAGACTACTTTGAACAACTAAATTGACAAACTATTAAAGGAATGATGTAAATACGATCACAAGTTGCACAAATAACTTAACTAAGATTATAACGAATCTTGGGCACAATTGGTTTACATTTCTAGTCATCCTTTGATCATAGATTAATTATCCTATTTTTAATGCATTAATCACATATTGTGGAGAACTTATCAACACCTTTCGAGTGTTGATATTTCTCACCTCTCCTCGGTTATAGTTAGAGTGAGCAATCGACGCCACACAACAACCCTTACCCTCAAGTCACTCTAGCGATCGACGTCATAGACTTTTCAGAGGATAGCAATACACACAGAGACCCAACATGAGACTGCCACAATTTCCTACAAGCGAAAAACACATAGATAGCA